>CM030362.1:155380460-155980460 GCA_017893485.1 Hemerocallis citrina
AGAAAAAGTGATCCAACCAAAATTTGCCAGTAAAAAAATGTTTTCAGCCATGCCTCTAAAGGGAAAAGAAAAGGCGGCGGCCTCAAGCCGACGAGCCATCCCCCTCTCTCCAATTCCTCCTCATAAAGATGTTTCTCCTGCCTCTCAGTAGGATCAACCCCCTCAACCCGATCAACCTCTTCAGCCGGAACAACACCAACAGCTTGCCCAGCCTCCATCCAAAGAGGATCCAATGGGGGGATGCCCAAAAAAGTTACCACCATGTGCAGCGTTTTGGTGAGAACAGAGGGTCAGTAAACACCTCGATGCCTTCTATAGTGCACCTTGCTTCTCCTCAAGGACAGCATGATCTCCGCAAGATCTTGATCTCCAGATAGCAGGGGTTTGACATCTGAGGCCGCCTGAATGGACAGTGAGCTAGGGATGAGGTCCCTTGTCCAGCATGTCAGGAAAGCACGATGGCCTCTCTCCTCGAAGTCAGGGATGCAGAAGATCCTTCTGGGAGAGGGCGAAGAAGTCATCACTCTCCAAAGGGACAAAGAAGGACTCCTCGTGGGAGAAGGAACCCAACTCCACCAAGCCGATCAACCTCCAGGAGATATGGAGAGGAAAAGCACCCGTCACTAGGGCAGAGTTCTAGAACTTCAAAGATGAGATCCTTCAAGCCCTCAACATCGTTCCTACCAAGACCTGACAAACTAACCTTCTCTGTTCCACTCCCCCACGACGTGAGGAGTCCCATGGGTCCACTAGATTCGAAGAACCAGACAACGTCATCCTCCAATGCTTCCAAAAGATGGAAGACTGTCTAATCACTGCTGAAGCAAGAAGAGAAAAGACATGAAGGAACATACCATCCCATCTGACCCCTTTCTCCAGAAAAAATCAGTGAGTTTCCTGTTCCACTCAACTTCAAAATTTCAGCCTTTGAGTCATACAACGGAGAGTCCGTTCCGGTAGACCACATTGAGAGTTTCAGAACCCTCATGATGATCCACCAAGCATCCGACTCCCTCCTTTGCAAAAATTTTCCAGAAACCCTGAAGGGGTCAACACGGGAGTGGTTCTCTCGTCTCTCTCCAGGGTCTATCTTCTTCTTCGATAAGCTTGAGGAACTATTCCTCACAGACTTTGTCACTAGCCACTAAACAAAGATGACAAGTGCCTCCTTTTTTGACTTGAAGCAAAGGGATGAGGATTCCCTTAAAAGTTATGTTCGGTGTTTCACCGCCAATTCCCGATCCATCCCCTCACTCGATTCAACCATAGCCATGACCGCCTTTAGGTTCGATGTGAATCATGACCACCTCAAAGCTTATCTTGTCAAAAGACCCCCTCGAGACTTCTCCGACCTCCTTCAAAGAATCGAGAAGTACATCCAAGTGGAGGATGCTATTCGAACCTAAGAACAAAAGGTGCCCTCATCCGAGAAGAAACAGAAGAGCACCAATGATGACAGACCCAAGAAGACCCAGAAGGATGCCACAGGCTAGCGTCGCCCACTCCCAGTGCCTTGTTTTGAGAAGTACATTCCGCTTAATGATAGCATCTCTACAATCCTCATGGAAGTTGATAAGGATGGACTCCTTCAACCTCCTCCTAAGATGAATGCCTTAAGCAGATGAAGGGATAGGAACAAGTGGTGCCCATTTCACAAAGATCACGGACATCTCATAGATGACTGTTGAGCCCTCAAAGACAAGCTTGAAGCCTGCTCCGATGAGAATACATTGCCAAGTTCGGCCAAAGAAACAACACCGAACCTCCTCTCGTAAGAGGAGCCAACAAGCGATCAAAGATGCCTTCCGAATCCTAAGGCTCAGGACGCATGGAGGTATCCCACTCCATCCATGGGGGACCTATGTCGGGATTGTTGAACTCCGCAAGAAAAAATATTCTCCAGGAAGTGAACTTAGTGCACAACATCCCCCTCCAAGAGCCCGGGATTTTCGATCACATTCTCCGACCATGACCTCGAAGGTGTTTGAACACCTCACTACGACACACTTGTAATCAACATATGTATGGTAGCTCGGTAAACATCATCTTCCTGAATGTATTCGAGGGCCTCATGCTCAAGCGAGACCGTCTCAAGCCTGCCGGGTACACCCTCCATGGATTCTCCAGAATCCCAGTTCAGATTGAAGGAATAGTCACCCTTGACGTGATTGTGGAAAAAACTCCAGCTACTCTCATAGAAGCACTGAATTTATGGTTGCCAACATGAAGTCTGCCTACAATGCCATCTTTGATTGCCCAGGGCTAGCAGCTCTTCACACAGTTGCTTCAGCCTACCACATGAAGATGAAGTTCCTTATGGCAACAGGGTTAGGGGAAGCCAACAAGCTGCTCTGGCGTGTTACACCTCCATACCTCCTCATTGATGCTATGGAACACCCCCAAGATAGGGTACAAGCCAGCTCTAAACCCGTAGACGAACTACCAGAAATCCCCTTCTCCCAAGAGGATCAAGCTAAGTGTTTTGGGTAAGCAAGGCACTCCCCCATCAAGTAAAGGAACAACTCATCACTTATGTTAAGGAGAACCGAGATCTCTTCGCTTGGACTGCCTCAAACATGCCCGACATATATGAAGATCTGATTATGCCCCGGTTAAGTGTGAATACGAAAGTCAGGTCCGTCCAAAAGAAACACTGCAAGTTTACCACTGCAAGTCAGTGCTTGGTGAACCAAGTCTTCAAGGAGAAAATCGGCCGAAACATAGAGGTATATGTTGATGATATGCTTATGAAGAGCCTCAGGAAAGAAGACCATTTGGCCGACCTCCAAGAAGCCTTTGATGTACTGTGGAGACACAACATGAGACTGAATTGCTCGAAGTGCGTCTTCGGGGTCTCCTCGGGGAAGTTCCTATGGTTCATGGTAAGCCAAAAAGGAAACAAAGCCAACCCTGAGAAGATCAGGTCCATACTCGACTTGTCTCCCCCGACTACCATCAAAGAAGTCCAGAAGCCTACTGGCTACCTCGCCGCCATTGGGCGCTTCCTCTCCAAGTCAGGGGAGAAGTGCCTCCTGTTCTTCAAAGCTCTCCGATGAGCGAAGAATTTTGAGTTAGGAGAAGAACAACAGGTAGCCTTCAAACTACTCAAAGCACACATTGTCAACCCTCCACTCCTTACAAGCCCAAGTCGGGAGAGGTCCTCTACCGCTTTTTGGCTACTTCAGATCATACCCTCAGTGCCATCTTAGTAAGGGACGACGACATGGTACATAAGTAGATCTACTATGTAAGCAAGATACTCCACGATGCCGAGCTTCGATACTCAAAGATGGAGAAGATGGCCTATGCACTAGTTACAGCCGCCTGAAAGCTCCGACCTTACTTCCAAGTGCACTCTATCTGGGTCCTCACTGATCATCCACTCAAACAAGTCCTCCACAAGCTAGAAAGCTCATGGAGACTTATGAAGTGGTCAATCTGTAGCGCTCCGGATCCCCGTTACCGGACATTCGTGACACTCACCAGAATCTTTGCCTTCAAATGCATCTCAACACAGTAATAACACAGAAATTTTAAAACTTTTTATTGCCAAATAAAGTCATTACATCATTGATTACAACCGATACCTCGGTCTTGGACAAGGAGTACAAATTGCATCCACTCATTACAACTTATTACAAATATTTACAGACTCCACTTATAAAGCTATCAGCTGCCTCCTGGAAAGGTAATCGACTGATTACTACTGAAATTCGCTGAGTGGCCCATCGGCTCCCCTGGGACTTGCTCCTCAGCTTGAGGCTTCTGCTGCGCGACTCTGATATCTCTGCACCTGCTCGAAAGGTAGAACTGATGCCTAAAAGGTAGGGAATGTCAGTATTTCAACTGACGCAAAGCTGATAATAACAGCCATCCTCTAAAATTCAATCACAACCATAATTTTATGCAAAAGAGAAAATTGATGTGCCAAAACAAGGGTTTAATGGATTCGGGTTATAGTGCAGTGATATGCCATAACCTTATGACTAGATGCAGCAATTCACATGCCTGACTCTAATGCAAGCAAGACTTTGGAGCACGAATGCATCCCATACTACATACGCCCCCAAATCTAGCCATCTTTCTCCACAATTCAGGGATTCAAACCCTCGCCATGCATCCTACTCTTGTACTTAACCAGTTCCCAATAGATTGTCCGTCGCCTAAGGAGGTTGCAGTTGGTCAGTCTAGTTCCGCCACTGCAGTGCCTAAGTGGTGGTCGTGTTTGCCACTTGGTACCCGCGTATGAACGTCTTCAGAAAGCCGTGCTGAATCCGGTCGTAAGACCGTGTGATTCGTGTGTCCACCCCTAACTCGGGCTATGGACTGACGCATGCGTGTTCACCCCTAATTCGGGCTATGAACTTATATATACAAAAATAACAAAACCCACATGCATAGGAACGTGAGTGCCTCGGGGGTCAAATCCCCCTAGCCTCCCGTACCTTACTCTGGCAAAACTTTGGAAATTAACAGATCGAGATACGAGCCGAGGACTCACTCATGAGTCCCGAAAATGTATCCCTACGACAGGAAGGTACAACACCGACTATGGTCTGCTAGGACTAATGCAATTTCCCAACCCCTTAATATGTCACTCTAATCCCAGTCTTACTCTAATCACTTTGGGTAAAGATAAAATTTGCTTCCAAAACTTGCCTATCGACCTCTGGCCTTGGCGATACTAGTTTGGTTCGCTACTTCCCCGGCTTGGAATTTTCTAGCACTACGGCCAACATTCACCCCTAACCCGGTTGTAAATGTATGTTCACCCCTAACCCGGGCTATGAACTTATATGAATGACACGGCTCGGATATCCTACGCTTCGGCGGAAGTTTATAACTTAGGGTCGACAGATGCAGGGTATCCCTTACCCTAGTGACTAACTCGAGTCACTCACCCATTATGGGGGTTAACGAAACCAATCAACAGATACCAAACATCCCCATTCAAGAATTATCAACACAGTATTACACAGGGGAACGAGTCCATACAACACCTAGTCAACACTCCAGACTAAGCAACCTACGGGGGTTTCTGTCCCGAAACTTAGAAAGGTCATAACTCCCTTGATATAACTCCGATTGGAGTGCACGAGCCCAATCTGGAAAGGTAAGAACCTAGGCTACAACTTCCTAGTTGATCATAAACTCAAATTCCATCATCTAGGTCCTCAAAATAGTCTCTCAAGCCTCAGCCTGTGTATTTCCTGTATACGAGCTGCACCTTATCGGTAGCAATCAACACTACTCACTCATCAGAATGTTAAAACCCAAGTTCTATAGGAAGGTGTGGATGTTCTCAACAACTCTCTAGTTGGTCATGAGTACAAAATACACCAATAGATCACCCTAACACACACATCTCTCATAATGTACCGAGTCACACACTAGGACTTTCTAAATCAGAGCACTCAGCTCGATTTCTGGTCTCTGTCCAGTATTACAAAAATCACAGTAAATCAACCCCTTACTGGAATCACCTCAAATAGACCTTGTTGGAAAGGTCTTGATGTCTACTGCAAACCTCTAAGGAAACCATTCCTTAAATTTTGCTCTTAATGAGCCTCAAATGTACCATCTCTACAGGGTATCAAATTTGGCTAAAACCAGCACGATACATGCTAATAAAATCATCATAAATTTCATACTCATCGAATTGACACAAAATTTAGAGCGATAAAACTAGACATCATAATGAAAAACATGCAAAAGGTTTCATGTCCAAACTCCAAGTCTACGCTGAGTTCTACATAATTCAGTTAAGCACAGAAAATCATCATGTTCTTCAGTTCAGCTCCAGCTACTGTTTAAAGATAAATTTTTAACAAGCCTATAAATTCATACAAACATTTCCCTGATTTTAATGTGGAATCTAGACACAAGTGTGAATATAGGATAAAAATTTCACATTAAGAACATGCTCCAATAAATTATGAAAATTCCAACAATCTCAGGCATCCTGTTAACCAACTGCTGCTGCTGTCTTACTACACAGTTCCACAAATAAATTTTATTAAAATATCAAACCTTCTCAGAAAAATCCGAAATAAATCATGAACCATCTACACATATATAGAAACAATCTCTAAAAATTTCATGACCTAATTCAATGTGGTTTGCTCTATGGAAAATCTAAAAAATAGCATTCAGATCAAGATTCTAATTTCAGTTTCTGATTTCATCTTCCAAACTTCTTAGATATTCATCCTAGTACTTACTACCACACATGCATGCAAGAAATCAATTAAGAAACATAGAGAAAGGTTTAGAGTAACTCCCCACCCTGAGTTGATATAGATTAGTTGATTTCCTTGAGCTTTTCTTCCTTGAGAATCCCTCCTAATGCTCCTTCTTCAATCTCTCTTCTTTCTCTCCTTCTCTTTTTTTTTCTTTTCTTGGTTGAGTTCTGAAATTTCAGAACAAGAGAGATGGAAATGAGGGGTTTTTGATGGAGGAGTGAGTGAGGAAAGAGGGGGAGAAGTGAGGCCGGATTTCAAGGAGGTAGGGTGTAGGGTTGTAGGTTGTTTTGGAGTGAAACCATGGGCTTAGCCAATGGTTTTGTGGTGGGTTATGTTGGCTGCCCATTTTACTCCTAAATGGGTTCCCTTTGATGCGAGACGAGGGGTTTATCGAGCATACGCAAGATATATCTATCGTAGTATCATACAATGTTATATTTACATAGGCGTCGTACCAATAACTAGTGTTTATACCAGTATCGGTCCTCCTCATTCTCGTGCATCTTTTAGAACACAATCCTCCCATGAACCGCCCCGCAAACCTAACCGCATATCACGATAGCAAAATCAACCAAAATACTGCAATTATGTGCATGCATATGGACAATATACATACATACATATATATATTTAGGTATCATACAATCCGGGGTGTTACACAATCGAGTTAAATCAACATGATATCACTTACCAATCGAGAACAACAATCAAGGTCCAAACCTTGGTCGAATTCATCATTGAAAGAACAATTCCTGATCCCCCGGGGGAAGGACATAACCCCTTACTTTGGAGTGTCTACGTGGATGGGTCATCTTGCCTTGAAGGGAACAGAGCCGGAGTCATCTTGCTCGGTCCTGACAAGTTCACCCTCCAATACTCATTACGCCTCAACTTCCCAGCTTCAAATAATAAGGCCGGGTATGAATCCCTCATCGTCTGGATCCTCTTAGCAAGGAAAGTAGGGGTAATAAGAGTCAGAGTGTTCAGCAAATCCTAATTGGTAGTGTCAGAATGTTCAATAACTCCCAACTGGTAGTGAACCAAATCCGTGGTGAATATGAAGCCAGAGATGACCGCTTGATCAAGTACTTCACCTATGTGAAGAATCTTATGTTCACTTTCAAAAAAGCTGAGGTCACTCGCATCCCACGTGAAGAAAACGGGCAAGCAGATGCCATCTCCAAGCTAGCATCCTCAGCGTTCGATGGATTCGACCACACTATCTGCATCGAGGTTCTACTCAAGCCAAGCATCGAAGAAGAGACATTGGAGCTCATGTCCATCACCCCCAAACACCCGGAGATTGCTGGATGAAATCCTTGATCGACTTTCTTGACTTCCTACGGACCCCAAAGAAGCAAGAAAGATCCGAGTGAGTGCTGAAAGATATACACTCCTCGAAGGAGTCCTCCACAAGAGCTCCTAAAACCAAGTTGATGGCAAACTTCATCTACGGTGCTCCCTCCGATTATGCCCTCAAGGAGGTGCACAAAGAAAAAGGAGACAGTCACCTAGGCGCGAGGTTTCTTGCATGAAGAATTCTCAAACATGGTTACTATTGGCCCACTCTCCTCAATGATGCCCAAGCATGCGTCCGCTGATGCATCCCCTGCCAGAAATACTCCTCCATCAAGCGGGCACCCCAAGCCAACTTCAGCAATATGTCAAGTCCCTTCCCCTTCGCAATGTAGGGGATGTATTTGCTTAAGTCATTTCCTCCCACCATTGGACAACGGATCTTTCTAATGGCATCCATCGACTACTTCACGAAGTGGATCGAGGCGGAACCACTAGCAACAATCACAGAGAATTAGGTCCAACAATTCTTCTGGAAGAACATAGTCTGCCGGTTCAGAATTCCTCACACACTAGCAACCTACAATGGAACTCAATTTGCTGGCAAGGGGTTCTGCAAGTTTTGCACCGATTTGGGGGTTGAACAACACTTCTCATTTATTTTGGACCTCAGACCAACGGCCAAGCTGAGAACGTCAATCGGAAAATCATGGATGACCTCGAGAAGAGACTTAGTGAAGCACAGAAGGGGCAATGGGTTGAAGAACTCCCAAGCGTGCTCTGGTCCTACAGAACCACAAAGAGAATCCCAACAGGAGAATCCCCATTCGACCTCACCTTCGGCATGAAAGCACTCATCCCTCCAAAAGTAGGATTACATTCCCCTCTTCCCTTCTCATTCAACGAAGAGCAGAACTTAAACGACCTCTGGGCTAATCTAGATATTGTTGGAGAAGTCCGAGAGAAGTCCGCAACGCGAAGACATATCTACCAGCAGCGGATAGAGAAGTTCTATAACAAGTTGGTTTGCCCGGCCAACCTTAAAGAGAAGGGCCTTGTCCTTCGAAAGCTCGAGATATCCAACGCACGCAAGAAGGGAAAGCTTGCCACTAACTGGAAAGGACCATACAAGGTCTCAGAAGTAGTCCGCCCAGGATATTATTGACATGAAGACCTGGAGGGGAGAAGATATCAAGGACTTGGAACGTCGAGCACCTGATGAAGTACAACGAGGGCGCTTAACGCCCTCTCCTAATATTTATCTTCAAAATAAGTAATAAAGGCTGACACTTATAATGATCACAATATATAATAAAGGTTAGCATCAAAGCAGCTGCTTAATTTTTATTTTCAATAAATTTTCAGTATTTTATTTTGCAAATTCTTATACAATTTCACCGGATGCAAACAATGAGTTAGAAACATGGTTTGCCCCAAGTAGCACGATCTGCTCCCAAAACAACCCCCAGACAGGTGTGGAGTCCTTACTCATGGTTCTTAGAGTCGCTCTAGCCACTTACCACCAAGCAAGTGTGCGGGGCACGCCTTACCATTCGATTGCCCCCAAAACTCATTGTCAACCTGTTCGGAGTCTATACTCATGGTTCTTAGAGTCACTCTAGAAACTTGGCACCAAGTAAAGGCAGGGCACTCCTTGCCATTCGATCTGCTCTAAAACAACCTATGGACAAGTGCGGAGTTCATACTCATGGTTTTTAGAGTCTTTCCAGCCATTTTCCACCGAGCAAGTGTGCGGGGAATTCCTCGCCATTTGACTATTTCAGAACTTCTCATCAACCTGTTCGGAGTCCATACTCGTAGTTCTTAGAGTCGCTCTAGTCATTTGCCACCGAGCAAGGGCAGGACATGCCTCGCCCTTTGATATGCTCCCAAAATAACCCCCAGATAAGTGCATATTACTTACTCTTGGTTCTTAGAGTCGCTCTAGCCACTTGCCACTGAGTAAGTGTGTGGGGCATGCCTCACCATTCGATTGTTCCGAAAACTCTTCATCAACCTGTTCGAAGTCAATACTCATGATTTTTATAGTTGCTGTAGCGACTTGCCACCGAGCAAAGGCAGGGCACGCCTCGCAATTCGATTTGCTTCCAAAACAACCCCCGGAACAAGTGCGAAGTCCATACTCATGGTTCTTAGAGTCACTCTAGCCACTTTCCACCAAGTAAGTGTGCGAGGCATGCCTTGCCATTCGATTGCTCCCAAAACTTGTGATCAATATGTTCGGAGTCCATACTCATAGTTCTTAGAGTTGCTTTGGCCAATTGCCATCGAGCAAGGGTAAGGAATGCCTCAGATTTTGATATGATCCCAAAACAAGCCCCGAATAAGTTGCGGAGTCCATACTAATGGTTGTTAGAGTCGCTCTAGCCACTTACCACCGAGCGAGGGTGGCATCACGCCTAGTCATTGGATCTGCTTCCAAAACTTGTCGTCAATCCGTTCAGAGTCCATACTCGTGGTTCATAGAGTCGGTCTAGTAGCACGCACCCGAGCAAGCTCAGAAACAAAAATCACCACTCGATCTGCTCCTAAAATGCTTAAACAAAATGAGCTCGGAGTTTACACCCCTGACACGGAGTTGCTTTAGCAACATATAACCGCTCGAGTTAGAGCCTAACTCGCCATTCGGAGCAAGCTATTGCAATGCAATAGCTACTCCGGTTAAAAAAAATGGGCCAAGCCCCTCCCAAAGGATACTCCCGCAACTTGCCACAACAAGAGTACAAGAGGTCCAACCCTCTACTAAAGTTGCCAAAACTACTCTATACACAAAGAGATACTACTCAAAGAGAACAAGAGACAATTCTTGAATACTTTGAAGATTTTTCATTTCATATCAATATCTCAATGCAAGTTCAAAAGAAGCAGTTAACAAGATTACAGGTTTCCCTCAGAGTCATCTTTACTCCTCTATGGCAAAAGGACGGTCCTATTAAGGGACACTCACAACCTATGGCTCCCACTGGCTACTGAAGCACCACCTCGATCTCTCAAACTATCTGAAGCAAACTGCAGATTGAGTTCGACCCGTGTGGCCACCAACATGCACTACCCCTCTAGCCGAGGCAACACTTGATGAACCAGCCACTTCGTTTTGAGCATCTCACGGATTTCTAGAGATCTTGTGCAGATGCAAAGCCAATTCATGAAATGACCTCCCTTGATTTATCTCATCATGAGAACAAGAAGTGATCCTGGTCCTGGTGTCCTCAAGAAGTCACTTCAACCGATGGATCTCCACTTTCTGCTTGACAAGTCTTTCATTGAGATGTGCGTCCTTCACCCTAATCTTCCAATGGACCGTACAGTGCGCACTGCACACTCTGGATGAGTCTTTCCCGAGAATTCAGGAATGGCCTCTTTCAGATGAGCAACCTCTAAGTTCTTCTCAAGCACCACGTTCTTCAAGTCATCCCTCTCGGTTGTAGCCGCAAGCAAGGAACGGAGAATGGATTTAATCTCTAAGTCCCTCCTGGCGACAGTCTCAGCAAGAGGAATCTCATCATCGATTAAGCGCCCCTCCACATCGGGCAGGGAGGTCTTCTGCGGACAGCCATCAAGACGGTGCGCTTCGATATTCCTCCTGGTCAGCACCCTTTTCAAGCGGCCGAGCTCTACTTCTACCTTGAATAGCTTCTCCCATAAGCAAGCCCAACTTTGCCATGTGTAGTCTAGTATGGAGACGGGCAGACTCACCATCACAGGGATTGCTCCTAACATACACAACGACATGCTAGTGGTAAATAGCATAGGTCACTACAACAATGGTAATCAGAGCTACTGGAGATGTAAAGACTCAAAGGTTTCAAATCTAACACATCGAAAATAGTCGTCGACAAAAAAGAACACAAGTATCAAATCCCAGGAGTTTTCATTGCAATTCGAAGAGTTGAAATACATCAAGCAGTTGTTTGTGTATGCCTTAGAGGCCAGTTGTGTATTGACATTACCAGTTTACAATGTATCATGGCATTTATTTCATATTTAAGCATTTTATTTATTGTGTTATTTATTGTAAATTAAATGAACATAATGAAGTCCTTAGAATAGTAAGTTCAATGCCATGAGATATCAAGTGCATAACTTGATTATGTGATTCTATTGGCTAAAATCAGAACACTGTTCTTAAATGTCCATAGTCAAGTATTATTGTGAATTAAGACAACGATAATATATAGAGACTAGTGTGTGTAGACTGATAACCATTCTCACATGTCATGGATACAGATATCAAGCCTTCATATGAGTATATATTAAAGTAATAATGTACTGGACTGACACACCATGAGAATGCTACATGAATCGTTATGTGAGTGTCATAAGTGGTTCTCAAAGTGACCAACTGACCATGGTGTACATAGTCCTTTGACTTGATGTCACTATGGTTCCCTACATGAAAAGTTCTTTGTTTTAATGCCGTCAAAAGTTTCCTGTAATAAGGTGATTATATAGTCGACTATTGGATATACTACAAATCATGCGGAGGGATGTGAGTGACTTAAATAGGATTTGTCCCTCTTACATAACATGAGCGATATCTATGGGCCCCTTGATTGAGTGAGATTGCAAAATGCTTGGCCGTGATCAAATTTGTCAATATGATATATTGATCTCATTTGTTTTAGTAAGTCTACTCAGACATCAAGAAACCAAATATTAAACTATACAGGGTGACACGCTCTATGCCTTGTGGTCAATTAAGATATCTGGACAAGGGACTAGACTACATGGTCACATTGGTCACAGACAGATTATGTCAAATCACTGACATTCCCGTTACTTAAGTAGCAGTGATATATTGCTAGATACCGCTCACTGTTTATAATACTCGAATATGATTTTAGTATTATTGTCAATGTAATGGGAACCTACAGGGTCACACACTTAGAATGGATCGAAATTAGGATTTAAATTCATAAGATGAATTTAATTAGGGATCCAAGTAAGACTTGGACTCCTGACATTGGTTGGACATTTAATTAGGTTAAATGGGCCGACTAAAGTTCAAAGACCCACACACGAATCTGACCCAGGTCAGATTGTGAGCCCAAAAACCTCATTACTCTCTTTCGGTTTTCTGCACCTATATATATGATATCTATATGTGTAAAAGTGACACGTGAAAAAATCCCTAGTCGTCACAGAAAGTGAGAGAGAGAGAGATCGTGAGGAGGAACGTCCCCTTTCCGCAGCTAGCACCGCAGTTTGAGGGATATCCGTTTTTCATTCCGTTCATGTGGATACCGTAGCGGCACCACAATATTGTAGTACTGTGATCGGCATACTATGGAGACAAGATCCAACTTTAATGTATAACTCCTAAATACGATTTATCGTTTTTGCATGGATCCATAACTAGTTTCGATATTTTTTTTATAATTTTTCTGCTGTGTATTTAATCTGTGATTGCCTTTGAAGCTTAACAGCGGTGGCCAGTCCGCTATTAGGAACATACAAAGAGCAACTAAACAAAAAACTACTATAAAAATAAATAAGAGGAGTCAAGGATCCAGCTCGGTAGACGGAGCCCGAGGAGGGGGGGGGGGGAGGTCCTGACGACCTCCTTCCCCTTCGCTCCTGCTCCCCATATGGGGGCCTCCACTTCTGCACCAACAGTTTCTCCTTGCTCCATATCCTCATCCTCCTCCTCCTCATTCCCCTTTATCGTCTTTTCTCCTAACAACAAGCCCAGATGGTACCTCTCTTGTCAAAGTGGGGGACGCGCTCGATGCCATCGTCGATGGCTTTGCGATAGGTCTTCTTCATGTTTGTAAACATATGGTTCTCCGCCTCCATCTTGACACGAGCGACCGCCTCCTCCGTCGCCCTGATCACCTTCTCCTCTTTCCTCTTCAACTCCGCCTCAAGCCGAGCAACCCTCTCGCCAAAAGCCTATCCTTGGATCTTGGCTGCCTTCTAGGCCTTCACGGCCTTCGCCTCCTTCAAGTTTTCCTTGTCGACCTTTAACCTCCAGCGCTTCTTGTCCTCCACAACCTATATGAACATGTTGCTAAGATGACAGGAAAAAAGAAGACAAAAGGACTTCAGAACTTAGGAGATGAATACAAAAATTTCAAGAAAAAATGAACGAAAATAAAACAACAACACATACTGACATATTGGCCCGAGCCAACTCCATGGCGAGGTACCGAGCCCCTCTGTGGCCATCCTGGCTTTGTCGATTCCGAATCGCCTTCATATAGCTATATCCATCCCTGAGAAAACTGTCGTGCATCTTGATGGTCCACTCTGGGGAGTAGATCGAGTTCAACCGACCAGAGAGAGTCGCATCAGCAAAAACGGTTAAGGGCAGGCGCTCCTACTTGAGCAAAGACCATAGATGCACCCCCGGGAGCAGGACTCCTAGAATACGCCCGGGGTGAGCTCAGGTCTGTAGCGGGTGAAGAAGGGGATGCGCTCCTAGCCATCACCCCACCCTCCGGGCCTCATCACCGTCCGCTTCCCCTTATGCCTATTTGCACCTTGGAACTGAGCCCGACACGCTTCGTCATGATCGCCGCAAAAATCCATACCGGCTATATTTTCCAAAGGGAAACAAGGAGAGATTCAAAATAAGAAGTAAAATGTGAAAAAAGTAAGACACTAAAATACTCAAGCAAATAAAGAGCTAAAGTCGTACTAGAGTCTATCGGGCTCAGATTAGCATTGGTATCAGGGTCGGGTCGGGTCCTTCACTACCCGGTCCCCTACGGGTCCAAAAATAGGATCCGGACCTGGACCGAGACCCGTGAGGACCGGGTCCGGGTCCGGGTCCTATTAAAATATTCTTACCCGTTTGGGTAGGAGCAGGAGTGTGAACGACGAGCGGAAGCGGCGAGTGGAGGATTTAGAATAGAGGAGAGAAGAAAAAGGCATGAGTTTTGAGTTTGGAAGAGGAAGATTTAGAATTATGGAGGAAGGAGGGGAGGGATGAAGATATAATATTTATTTTTATGTTGATTTTTTTGGGTTTTTTTGCGTGTCCGGGTCGGGGTCCGGGTGCGGGTTCGGTTCGAATCTCTTTTGAGCAGACCTGAACCCAAACCCAAAAGTACAACGGGTCCCATTTTAGGACCCGGACCCGGACCCGGAATTGGATTGGCCGGGTCAGTTCCTGTCCAATGCTGGATCCAGGTCGGGTCCGGGTCAGATCCGGATTTCGAGTATTTATACCAATGCTAGCTCAGATCCCCAAGAATGAGAACTTGCTGTGTGACCTGCCTCCACCTTAACGGCTTCCGCCTAAGGAGGTCTTCACATAACTTCTTCTCCGCTTCCCCTAACACCTGCTCTACCCTAACTCGCTTCGACACCTCCATCTGCCATTTACTGGGGATCCCCCATTGCTCTAGACTACGCACTACGAAGAACTTCTCTTTCCAATTCTTGGCAGAGTCTGGGACCTCAATCAGTTTCACCCCAGCATGAGGAGTGAGGTAGAAGTTGAACTCCTACTTTCTCTTTTGATGAAGTCTAAGGAGCGCCCGAAGCACTGCTAAGCTCGACTCAGCGCCCACTACCCGACAGTGTAGAATGAAGGCACTTACCTATCTCCACATGTTCGACACAAACTGTATTGCGCTGATCATGTACCTCCTCAAGATCTTCCTGACGAAGGGATTTATCGGAAAATGAAGGCCGGCGTGAAGATCATCAAAAGAAAAAAAAACAGTACTCGTTGGAGAGTGTCGTGCACACCCTAGCTCCGAAAGAAGGCAAAAGAAGCTCAAACTGAGGAGAGATCGTGAAACTGTCCCTTATAATATGGAGATCCACCTCCGATAAGATACTCGAAACAGAGTCGACCTCAGTCACCTCACAGAACTCGGGCTCCTCGTATCGAAGATCATGCTCCACCATTGTTGATTCTTGGTTTTGATGATTACAACACAATGCAAAGTTGTTGTGCTACTTCTTATATATTGCAGGTTGTATCAATACCATGTATACACGAAGGCAAAGTGTTCAAACGAAGCTCTCAAAGCAAATTGATCAAGAAAGCTACAAGGTTCTAAAGCTCAAGATTGATCAAGCAAGCTTCAAAGACAAAGACAAAGGCTAAAGCTCCATCACAAGACTCAAGACTCAAGACAAGATCTATGCTTCAATGTGTTATATTACATGTCTTGTAAAACAATTGTAATTTTTCTTTTTTGAGTCTTAGATTGATGTAACAGCCTTGTCACACACACACACACTCACACGTCTTTATAATTGAGTGTTTTTCAAAAGATTAAAGGTCGAAACAGTTTGAATTAGATCAGCTGTTAAGTACCAGTCGACTGCCATATGGCACCATTCGCTTGTACCAGTACGAAACTGTCTGAACTCTTTCAAACTCTGGCCAGTCGACTCATCATGGCAATCCAGTCGACTGTTCAAGTCATTTCGACAGTTTTCTGATTTCAAAACTTGTTTTTCGAATTTCAAAAGATTATATCTGTTTTAAATCAGTTTTATAAACAGATTTATAACGTTCAAGGGATTCCTCTCTATAAATAGAGCTTAGGAATCACCATTGAAAGGTTCCAAGCATTTGATAAAAAGTTTAAGTTTATTGCTTTCAAAAGAACAAATATTCAAACTAGTACTCTAATCTTCTAAGTCTTGGTTCTCTGATTTTCAGTCCAATATAACATTGAATTTGTTTTGGACTGAATTCAGAAGTTGAACGATTAGTCACTTACAAAAATCACAATCACAAAATAAGGCTATTGGTTGATTGTAACTCTTTTGTTGTTGTTCTTCACTCTCGGGTTGTGAGAGTGGTCCTCGCGGTTAGAGAGTAGGGCTCTAGGTTGTAGAGTCAGGTTTTCACTCTTGGTGGAAGAGTGGGTTTGCTCTCTCTAATGGTGAAAGAGGTCTACGGATTGAACAAGGTTGTTGTCTAAATGCCATAGGAAATTCTTGTATTTTTTTCAAGAATAGTGAAAAATCTCATGTGGGTTGCTTGGGGACTGGATGTAGGTCGGGAGGACTGAACCAGGATACATCGTGTGTACTCCGTGGTTGTATTTCTCTGAACTTGAATTTTCTTTACTTGCTTTTTAATTACGCTGTGAAACTTGTCTGGACAGTCGACTTCCTCTCTTATTTAAGTCGACTGGTCAGATTGGTATAACATACTCTTCAAAAACTTGTCTGGCAAGTCGACTGGTTCCACTATAAGTCGAATGTCAGGCTTGTCTAAAATACTCTTCTAATCTAATGCCTCAGTCTACTTATTTTTCTTTTCAAGTCGACCGAACAGAAGAAAAAGTTTAATTTCGTTTTTAATTTTTATACAATACTATTCACCCCCGCTCTAGTGTTTCTTGCCTTGCCTACAGGATCCAACACTTGATATCAGAGTCTGGTTGAGTGCAATGACAACTATTTCTAATGCAAATCAATACCATGAAGGCCAATCCACACAAAGGCCACCCATCTTCGATGGAACCAATTACAACTATTGGAAGTGTTGAATGAAGATCTACCTTCAGTCCATCAACTATGAGATATAGAACATGACGGAAACCAAGTACACCGCTTCTACCATTCCATATGCACAATGGAACGACGACATGAAGAGCCAAACAATGAACAATGCAAAGGCGATGAACGTGCTATTTTGTGCTCTTACCAAGGAAGATTTCAATCGTGTGTCCAATGCAACAACCGCACATCAAATTTGGCACACACTCGAGGTAACTCATGAAGGAACTAATAAAGTAAAAGAATCTAAAATATATGTTCTTGTTCACAGGTTCGAGTTGTTCCGCATGAAGGAAAATGAGAATGTGTCTGAAATGATCACAAGGTTCACGAATATTACAAATTCTCTTGTGGCACTTGGAAAGACGTACACTCAATCTGAAATGGTGATGAAGGTTCTTCGTGCACTAACCCCCGAATGGGAGAAGAAGACCGCCGCCACAGAAGAGGCCAACGATTTAACACAACTTTCTCTTGAGAATCTTGTGGAAAATCTCATGACATATGAGATACAACTTGAAGACCGCAAGAAGGATCCAGAATCTCAACAATCAAAGAAGAAGACACAGCATTCAAGACCTTGTCGGACTCCGAGGATGAAGAAGAAGATGAGGAAGAGATAGCCATGTTCACACGAAAGTTCAAAAAGTTCCTAAGGAAAGGTAAATTTAATTCAAAATCTAAGGATACTAATGAACTTCCAACTTGTTTCAAGTGTTACAAGATAGGATACATGAAGAAGGATTGCTCACTAGTGAATGTAAAATCTAAAGGAAAGGTGTTCAACTTGAAGGACAAGTACATAAAGAACAAGTTCATGAAGAACAAAAAGGCGTACCAAGCAACTTGGGATGATAGCGACTCTACATCGGAAGAAGAAAATGAAGAGATAAACGAGGTTGCTAACGTTTGCTTTATGGCATCTCAAAATCAAATAAGTGATGATTATGATTCTAATGATTTACTAGATGCTTTCAACGAGATTTTTCAAGGCTTAAGAAAGAGAAATTTAGAGTTAAGAACTTGGAGAAAGTAAATCAAACACTTTTCCAAGTGAATCTTGACCTTGATAAAGAAGTGAAATCTTTAAATTCTCATCTTCTAGTTTAGATATAGATCTTGTGTCTCTAAAAAGAAAAATTATGAAGAGATATTCAAGGATGTATCTAAATTTAATAAAGGAAAGGAGAATTTAAAAGATGTTCTCAAAAATCAAGTGCAATCCAATAAAAGGTTTGGACTTGGTTTTCAAAAGTCTCTTAAAAAACCTCATGTATCTAAGAACACTAGTATAAATAAATCTGTATCTATTTTTAGTATTAAGAATAAACTGTATGAGTTTTTTGAAAAGCCTAAAACTATAAGTTTTAATGATAAAGGTAAATCTATAGTTCAGACCAGTCGACTGAACCCAAGTATCAGTCGCCTGTCCAGAGGTTTAGAGTTTCATTCAAAGAAATGAAAACCTCAGATAAGTCGGCCTATTCTACCTCCCAGTCGAATGTATTTCAGTAACAGTCGACTGAAAGGCTCGATAAAGTCGACTGAATAGAGCAAAAATATATAGGTTCCAGTCAATTTGAGTCCGAAAGATAGAATTACTTACATTAATTCATACATTCTTTCTGTATGTAATTCTGTTAATTATATTTATGCATTTGGTGGAAAATCAAACTCTCTTTAGGTTTGGTTTTCCATAAACTAATCTCTTTTGGACCCAATGAAAAGAGTACCATATTCACATTGAAAATTTTATAGGTACCTAAAAGAGATCGGTGGATACTTGACAGCAGATGCTCAAAGCACTTGACTGGTCATGCCAACCTCCTATTTTCCATACAAGAAATTGATGGAGGAACAATCACATTCGGTGAAAACAACAAAGGAAAGATTATTGGAATAGGCATGGTCGGTAAGCACACTAACCCTTCAATAGAAGATGTTTTTCTAGTTAGTGGACTTAAGCATAATTTGTTGAGTATTAGCCAATTGTGTGATGAGGGATATAAAATAGTTTTTGAAAAAGATGCATGTTTAATTTACGACTCTACCATGCAAAATATAATTTTTGAAGGATTTAGGAAGAATAACATTTATGAATTGTGTTTAAAGTCATATAATTTTTGAATGATTTTTGCTTAGTAGCTTCTAATAATGATTCTTGGCTATGGCATAAGCGATTTGGCCATGTGAATATGAAAACTCCTGCTAAATTGTCTAAGAACAACCTAGTTAAAGGGCTGCCAAAACTATCCTATAAAAAAGATAAGTTATGTGATGCATGTCAACTAGGTAAACAAATTAAATCTACTTTTAAAACAAAAGAAGTAATTTCTACTTGTAGGCCTATCGAATTAATCCACATGGATTTATTGGCTCTACTAGAGTTGCTTCTTTAAATAAAAGTAGGCATGTATTTGTTTAAGTAGATGATTTTTCACGATTCGCTTGGACTTTCTTTTTAAAACTTAAGAATGATGCTTTTGATGAATTTGCAAAATTTTGTAAATGGATTCAAAATAAAAAATCTCTAACCATAGTCACTATTAGAAGTGATCATGGTGGAGAATTTGAGAATGAAACGTTTGCAAAATATTGCAACAAGAATGGTATAACTCATTCATTTGCATTTCCTAGAGCTTCACCACAAAATGGAGTGGTCGAAAGAAAGAATAGGACTTTGCAAGTGTGTGCACGTACCATACTTATTGAAAGCAATTTACTTAAGTATTTTTGGGCTGAAGCCGTTGCTACAGCTTGTTATGTTTTAAATAGAATATTGATTAGGCCTAAGCTTAAGAAAATATGTTATGAGCTATTTTTTGATAGAATTCCTAAAGTATCTTACTTCAAAATATTTGGATGTAAGTGTTTCATTTTAAATACTAAAGATAATTTAAATAAGTTTGATCCTAGATCTAATGAGGGTATCTTTATAGGATACTCAAATAGGAGTAAGGCATATAGGATCTTCAATAAGTCAACATTGACTATTAAAGAATCCATGCATGTTGCATTTGATGAATCTCTGCTTTCATCAACTTTATTTGAAGATGATGAAACTGATTCATCACCTTTAAATAAGGTTATTACATCTTTAGAGCAAACTACCCTTGCGGATAGATCGACTGATAAGGAAGTCAAGTCGACTGATGTGAATCAGTCGGCTGATGGACTAGTCAAGTCGACTGATCCTATTGTGATGTCTCCAACTTTACCAAAATCTTTTGTTGAAGTTAGAGATCATCCTCATGGCTTAATAATTGGTGACATTTCACGTGGTATTCAGAAAAGATCTCATGTTAACATGATTTCTCACACGGCTTTCTTGTCGGATTTTGAACCGAAGAATATACAAGAAGCTTGTGAGAATGAGTTTTGGATGAATACCATGCAAGATGAGTTAAACCAATTTATAAGAAATGATGTATGAGATTTAGTTCCACGACCTCCTGATCATACTATAGTTGGTACCAAATGGGTATTCAAGAATAAGTTAGATGAATCAGGACAAGTCGTTAGGGACAAAGCTAGACTAGTTGCTCAAGGGTATAATCAAGAAGAAGACATAGATTTTGATGAAATATATGCTCCTGTTGCTATACTAGAATCAATTTGTATTTTATTATCTTTTGCTTGTTTGATAAATTTTACACTTTTCCAAATGGATGTTAAAAGTGCTTTTCTTAATTGGTTTATAAAGGAAGATGTTTATGGTAAGCAACCACCTAGTTTCGAACATGAACAATTCCCAACCATGTTTTTAAATTGAAAAAGGCTTTATATGGCCTTAAACAAGCACCTCGTGCTTGGTATTATCGATTGAAAACTTTTCTTTTAGAAACGGGTTTTGAAATAGCTAAAGTAGATACTACTTTGTTTATTAGGAGAAGTGAGAACGATATTTTTATCATACAAATATATCTAGATGACATAATTTTTGACTATACTAATAGTAATCTATGTCAAGAGTTTGCTAAAACTATGAAAAATGAGTTTGAGATGAGTCACATGGGTGAACTCAATTATTTCTTTGGACTGCAAATTAAACAGTCACCAAATGGCATATTTATTGATCAAGGAAAATATGCTAAGGAATTACTAACGATTTGGCATGGATAGCACGAGTAGTAAGACCACACCTATGACTACTACCACTATCCTTGACAAAGATGAATTAGATAAGAGTGTCGATCAAAAATTCTATCGAGGTATGATTAGATCACTCTTATTTATAACTGTTAGGAGACCAGACATTATGTTTAGTGTATGTTAGTGTGCTAGATATCAGTCAAGTCCTAAAGAATCTCACTTAAAAGCTGTGAAACGTATTTTAATATACATTAAAGGCACATCTAAGTATGGTTTATTTTATCCACGCACCGATAGTTTTCAACTTTTGTCATGTAGCAACGCGAATTTTGCCAGTAGTAAAACTGACCGAAAAAGTACTAGTGGAACGTGTCACTTTTTGGGACACTCTCTAGTATCTTGGTACAGTAAGAAGCAAAATTTGGTATCCCTATCTACTATAGAAGCTGAATATTTCGCTGCAAGTTTGGCTTGTGCCCAAATCTTGTGGATGAAACAAACCCTATTAGACTATGATATTTAATTTTCAAAACCTGTTATAATGTGTGATAATTCCAGTGCCATTAACTTATCTAAAAATTCGGTTCAACATTCATGGACGAAACACATTGATATTAGACATTATTTTCTACGTGATCATGTTTTAAAGGGAGATATTTCTTTAGACTTTAATTCTATTGATAAACAAGTAGCAGATATCTTTACAAAAAGACTTAAGGAAGACACTTTTATCACTTTAAAAAGAGAACTAGGAATTGTAGTTTTCATGATGTTTCTTGAATTTTTAACTCTGGTAAGTCGACTTAAAATTTTTTTTCGGTCGACTGACCAAGTATTTTTCGATACTTATCTTTATATGAAATTCACGCTCTGGAAAGTCAACTGTGAAACTGTACTAAGTCGACTGCCAGTTGTATTATTGATATTTTCGTTTATCTAATTTTGTTCTCGACTAAGTCGACTGCCCTAACCTTACCATTGACTGTCGCGAATCAGCTTTTCTTTCAGATTCAAAATTGACACTTCTTTTGAGGCAAATATTTTACCCTTTGACCATTCTGCACCTTTGATTTCATCCAGCTTCAATCTCAGCCATTGATTCTTAGTAAAAACCCTAACTTCTACCTCTTTCTTTTTCACTTTACTCTTCACTGTCTCTCTCCCTTCCGAGGTCTCTCAGTCGGCTGCTGCTGCTACTTGGAGATTCCAAAATTTTTGGAGCCCCAGGATTCCCCTTGATCCAAAATTTTTTGTTGCCGAAGTCCTCTCAAAGATCCCCGAAGTTTTGTGCCTCTCTTTGTGTCTCTTTGTTGGTATAAATCCTTTATCTTTTTATTTCTAGAGTTTTTTTGCGTAATGGCTCCTAAAAGATCTCGTACCTCTAATGTAGAGAAGGGACAATCCTCAAAAGACTATCTTTAGTACTTAAGAAGCCCTAGTCTTATTGATAAATGGTACATTATGTGTTCAATTATCATTTTTCAGGGTAGATTTGTAAACTTTCCGGATCTTGATAGGTTTCCTCTAGCCCCATTGTTTGAACAATATGGGTTATTTAATTTATTGTCTTTAGTGAACCAACCCTCTTACTACCCTCACCTTATATATTTGTTTTACACAAATATGAAGGTTGTCACATCGAAGGATGGTAGCGAGATATTTATACTATCTTCAGTAAAAAATATCTGCATGAAAATCACCCCTGCTAGATTAAGTCTTATTTTGTGTAATATCCCGGACGGATATTATATTGTATAAATTACTATTTTTAATGAAAATTACTTGGTTTTTCAAATAAAAAGTTATTTGGATGAATATACTAGTAAGTATATATATGTATTGTATTAGTTTTGTGCACGTGTACAAAATCTTGAAAAATGCATTTTTGAGAAAATATCTGAAAAATCCCAGGCAGATATTAAAAATTATTATTTTATTATTATTTTCAGAAACGAAATATTTTTGGTTCATATCACCCGGTTTGTTAGTAAACAGTATCTATACGTATAAACTAGTCTATATATGACTGTTTTGTATCAATTGATACTAGAATCTTCCGAACTAGTAAATAAATTTTCTCGGAATTAAATGATTTTTGTACAGATTATCCGTTTTAACTAATAAAAATTATCTGTGAAATCAGATATATTTACGTAGTTGAATCGTATCGATTTTGTACGTTTTTACAAAATCATGTAGTATGTGATTTTTGGAAAATATCTTTTATTTTTGACCCATCATGATGAGATGGAGGGTAGGATTTGATTTTGGGCGTTGATTGCAAATTTATTGGGTTTGATTACAATTTAAATTTGCAAATTAATCTTCAATTAATTTGAGCCACAAGAGAGAGAGGCAAGTGGCACTCTCTCCACCACATCTCTCTCTCTCCCTCTCCTACTTATTGGCCGGCCAACAACAAGAGGGCAAAGCCCTTTTCTCTTTTTGTTTCTCCATCTCTTTCATCTCATTCTCCATCTCTTCTCATTCTTCAACTCTTTTGCTTAGTTTTATTTTGAGAAAAAATTGAGAAAGAAAAGAAAGAGAGAATCAAAAGAAAAGAGTGGAGATTTCATCGGTTCATTTGTGAGGTGTTCTTGAAGAGGATCAAGAACAAGGAGCAAGGAGGAGAAGAGAAGAGCTAGTCCTTCCTACACTTCTTCAAGGTGGGGGTTTCTTAACTCATGCTTTGTTCTAATTATTTTAGGGATTTTTATTGTTGTATGTTGTTGTATTGAACCAAAATCATGTGCATATTGTTGTGTATGGACTAGAAAAAAGGGTATGTAAAGTTGAAGTGATACAACACAAAATAGAACGAAAAAGATTCGATTTTTGTGGTTGTAGGGTTGATTTTAATTAACTATGTTAAACGTAGAATTTTGAACCGAAATTTATATGAGACGTTCTTAGGGGTGTTGTTACCATGCTAGAATTTTTGGGGATTTTTCGGAGTCATTTTGATGGGTGAAACTAGAGTTTCTCCCAAAACAGCGAGGTTCAAGTCAAAAACAGAACGCTCATTGTTTTGGGTTAGTGTCGGAGTAGGTTCAAGGGGGAAAATCTTGGGGTTCCTCTCAGAATTTGAGGAGGAGAAAAACTTGGAAGTTGTAGTAGACGTTCTTTCCTTTCTGAATTGGCCTCTCGGGTTAAATTCCGTTAAGAGATGCAAAAGTTATGATCATTACAAATACAACAACTGGTTGTTTGACAGGTTGCTTGTTGTTGTGTTTGTTTGTCATTTTTGAGGGTTTTACTTGATGAATCTGAGGTTCGGACCAACTAGAGAGTTGTAGTAGACATCTTACCCTTTCCAAATTGACCTCTCGGGTTAAATTCCAATAAGCAGAGTAGGAGTTATGCCTTTTGCAAAGTACAGCAACTGGTTGTCTTGATTGTGTTCTTGTTGTTTTGCTTCTTTGAGGTTTTAGAGTGTCTAACCTGTAGAATCTGAGGTTAGGGCCAACTAGGGAGTTGTAATAGAGATTCTGCCCCTTCCGAATTGACCTTTCGGACTAGATTCCGATAAGCAGAGTAGGAGATATGGTATTTGGAAGATGCAGCAGACAGCTTTGAGCTGAGTATGCTTGCTGTTTGACTTCTTTGGTATTTTAGAGTGTCTTACCTGTAGAATCTGAAGTTCGGGCCAACTAGGGAGTTTTAGTAGAGATTCTCCCCCTTTCGAATTGACCTCTCGGGCAAGATTCCGATAAGCGGAGTAGGAGTTATTGTATTTGGAAGATGCAGCAGCCAGCTTTGAGCTGAGTGTGCTTGCTATTTGACTTCTTTGGTGTTTTAGAGTGTCTTACCTGTAGAATCTGAGGTTCGAGCCAACTAGAGAGTTGTAGTAGACGCTCTCCCCTTTCCGAATTGACCTCTCGGGTTAAATTTCGACAAACAAAGTAGAAGTTATGGGCTTCGAAAGCTTTCAGCTTGGTTGTGTATTTAGTGGGTTGGAACTGTATCTGTCTGGATTCCTTATAGTTTTTGAGTGTCTTACTCGCTGAATCTGAGGAACCGACCAACTAGGTAGTTGTAGTAGACGTTCTCACCTTTCCGAATTGCCCTTTTGGGTTAAATTCCGATAAGTGGAACAAAAGTTATAAGCTTTCAAGTTTCAGCCTTTTTTTGTCGATTCTGCTGTTTTTGTTAGTTTTTCGTATGTTTGACGGGTAGGAATTTGGAATTCCTTATGGAATCTGAGAAAGTGGTCAACTAGGGAGTTGTAGTAGATGTTACCACCTTTTCAAATTGCCAGTTTCGTTAGATTCCAACGAGTAGAGTAAAAGTTACCAGCTTGCAAAGTTTCAGTTTTTTGTTGAAAATCTGCAGTTTGGATAAACTGTTTGCGTGTGTTCGATGGATCGGATTTTGGATTACTTATAGAATCTGAAATAGTGTTCCACTAGAGAGTTGTGGTAGATATTCTTACCTTTCTAAAAAATATATTTCTGTTAAAATCCGATAAGCGTAGCACTGGTTGCTTCTAGGCCGTCGGAAGGCTTTTATGTCGCTTTTGGGCTTCTCATTGGTAGAATGCCTATTTTAGATTGTTTATAGATTATTCTGTTGCTTCTAATTTTAGAAGATCAAGTTTTGCTAGTAAGCACGTTTGGTTGCTTCTAGGTTGATTACCCGTATGGTTGTTTTTTTATGTGGTTTTTGTCTCATACGTAGCTCGCCTGGCCCGTATGTAGATGTTGGTTTCATACGGAGCTTATTTGGCTTGTATGTATGTTGTTGTCTCATACGTGGCTCGTCTGGCCCGTATGTAGCTGTTGGTCTCATATGCAGCTTATTTGGCTTGTATGTATGTTGTTGTCTCATACGCGGCTCGACTGGCCCGTATGTAGCTGTTGGTCTCATACGAAGTTTATTTGGCTCGCATATATGTTGTCTCATACGTGGCTCGCCTGGCTCGTATGTAGCTGTTGGTCTCATACGCAGCTTATTTGGCTCGTATGTATGTTGTTGTCTCATACGTGGCTTGCCTGGCCCGCATATAGCTGTTGGTCTCATACGCAGCTTATTTGGCTCGTATGTATATTGTTGTCTCATATGTGGCTCGTCTGGCCCGTATGTAGTAGTGGTCTCATAAGTAGCTTATTTGGCTGGTATGTATGTTGTTGTCTCATACGTAGCCCGCCTGGCTCATATATAGTTGTTGGTTTCATATGTAGCTTGTTTAGCTCGTATGTGTCTTGGTTACTCATATGTAGCTTATTAGCTAGTACGCAGTTTGTTGTGCTCATCTAGGGTGGTATCATTGCCCTAGGGGCTATCGACCATCAAAACGTGTGTTTACCTTACTCCTAAGGGACTGTGGATGAGTCACTCGCATGTACCGTTAGATCTTAACCAAGTTGGTTGATCACGGACCGGAGTGTTGACGAAATCCAAGTTCAGGATAGTAGCATGCGAATACGTTCGTATTGCCGTGGTCTTGAATCGATAGGCCATGAACCAGATCCTTAGGGATTCTGGTAAGTCTAGGTTGAGCAGCCTAGTAGAGTTATCTTGTGAAGTCTAACTTAAGACCTAGCATGTTTTGCTAATACTGTTGTTATTCCTAGGATTGTTCAGGGTTAGTGACATCGTTAGGGTATTAACTCATGACTATTACTACTTAACCATTACTTATTATCATTTTCGTCGAAGGGAAAGAGTTGTTGTTAAAGGTGATACCTTATGATCCGACCTATCCTATAGGCCGGCACTAGGTGGTGTTATTGGGTTGTACCCTTCTTGTCAAAGGGATACGGTCTGTGCCTTCTCACGAGTTGGGAGCACGAGATCTGTATCTCGTCTGTTAATTTCTAAAGTGTCTTGATAAGCGGGAGTGATTCCTGTCGGAGATAGGGGATGAACCCCCTGGAACTCCGTCTTGTCTTGTATCTAATGGCGAGAAGCCATAGACTACGGTCTGGTTAGGGGTCCACAGGGGATGCTTCAAACTAATTGTGTTGCGGAAACCCCAAGGATTCGTCAGATATTTAAGTGGGGTCCGGTGCGACCGGACAATAGTGGATTACGGGGACACCACTATTTGACTGCGAATGGCAGGATTAGACCGTTTCATAGCAACCTCATCAGTCATGTCTAATCTTCAGAAACAAGTCGAGTACAAGAATAGAATTCATGGCGCGGGTTCAAATCCCTATATATCAAGAAACAGCTTGATATAGAACGTATGTAGTATGGGCTGCATACTGTCCCAGAGTCTTGCTTGCATTAGAATAAGCGCATCCTTGCATTAGTAATCTTACATTAGAGTCTAAGTCATAACATACACTGACGCATCAAATATATATACACGTTTCTCTTTTCATCAATTTGTTTGCTATAGTTGAGATTCGCTACTTGTTATCAGTCTTAAAGCGTTAGTATATGTACTGACATCCCCACTTCAATAGGTATTGGATTGCAGAGGTACAGGTACAGGTTTCAGGAGGACTCAAGGCAAGAGAAGCAAGGAGTCGAGGTCATTAAAGTTTTCTGCTGTAATATTATAGTAATTTATGTTGATTACTATTTGTAATAATTGTTGTAAATTATTTATTGTTAGAAAGTATCCAAGTGAAATACCAAGTGTTGTTCTTTATTCATTGTACTCTGATGCAATTTGTTGAAAGTTGCAACACTTTGGATTATAAAGGTATTTTTGTAATACTGTTATAATGTATTACAATTTGTAACATTCAGACTTGTAATACATTTGTGTTGAATAAAAAGTTTTAAATTTTCTTGTTTTTCTGTGTATTGCGGCTAATTGAAGAAAAGATTCTGGCTTATGTCACGATTTTCCAGTTACCGAAAATCAGGACATTACATTTTGGGTCTGTCTGATGAAGGGATTGATTTACGAGATGTTGAGATGAATGATGACACCATATTGTCAAGAATTTATTTTCTAACTCGAGGTCCTCCTTGACCAATCAATATATTACTCCTATTGCTAAGTTAGTTGCACGCATACTGTCATATAACATTATTCCCAAAACAGGAAGTTATGACCAGTATTCCCAAGAGTTGCAACAAGCTGTTTATGCAATTTTTGGCAATATAAAAATAAATTGGGGTCAAGTCATCTTTAATTGTCTTCATAAGACTCATTCTTCATTTCTTTCTTTTGGTGCTTTACTCACTCACATCTTCTTCGCTTATGAAGTTGATCTCGATTCGGAGACGAGTGTTGTAAAACACTATGAGTCCTTTGATCGTGCAAGTCTAGCACGTATGAAACTTCTCACCTCTCCACCTCGTAGGAATACATCTCCTATCCCCTTAGCCACTTCAGCTCGTCGGTCTTCTGCTTCTAGTTCATCTCGTCCTCGTGCTGATTTTGATGATCCTAGGAGTCTTTACACTTCTGTCAATTATATCATGGATCGTCAAGACGCTCTTGAAGCCAGTCATTTCCATCTCATTCACTTGTTCACCTCTCAGTTTCCTCCTCCCTCTCAAGGTGCCCAAGATGACGATGAAGAAGATTGATTAGCTGCATTTTTTTTTGTATTTTTCTACTTATTTTGTATTTTCTGTTTTTATGTAATCGTTTGAACAATGTATTTCAAATTTCTATGTATAAATTTGCTTTTGCTATGTGTTTATTATGTTGCAAATGCTCCTTTGTGTTTACTATTTTTTCTTCCTATTTTTTGTTGATGACAAAGGGGGAGAAAAATAGATATATGTGTATGTTTGTGTATTTGGTGCATGTTTTTCAACATATGCATATTGTACATTAGTTAGGGGGAGCATTGAGCATGTGTAATATTTCTACTATTGTAAGCTATTGTGTTGTCATCATCAAAAGGGGGAGAATGTTGATTCTTGGTTTTGATTATTAAAACACAATGCAAAGTTGTTGTGCTACCTCTTATATATTGCAGGTTGTATCAATACCATGTATACAAAAAGGCAAAGTGTTCAAACGAAGCTCTCAAAGCAAATTGATCAAGAAAGCTACAAGGTTCTAACGCTCAAGATTGATCAAGCAAGCTTCAAAGACAAAGACAAAGGCTAAAGCTCCATCTCAAGACTCAAGACTCAAGACAAGACCTATGGTTCAATATGTTATATTACATGTCTTGTAAAACAATTGTAATTTTTCTTTTTTGAGTCTTAGATTGATGTAACAGCCTTGTCACACACACACACACACACTCACACATCTTTATAATTGAGTGTTTTTCAAAAGATTAAAGGTCGAAACAGTTTGAATTAGATCAGCTGTTAAGTACCAGTCGACTGCCTTATGGCACCATTCGACTGTACCAGTACGAAACTGTCTGAACTCTTTCAAACTCTGGCCAGTCGACTCATCATGGAAACCCAGTTGACTGTTCAAGTCGTTTCGACAGTTTTCTGATTTCAAAACTTATTTTTCGAATTTCAAAAGATTATATCCATTTTAAATCAGTTTTATAAACTAATTTACAACGTTCAAGGGATTCCTCTCTATAAATAGAGCCTAGGAATCACCATTGAAAGGTTCCAAGCATTTGATAAAAAGTTTAAGTTTATTGCTTTCAAAAGAACAAGTATTCAAACTAGCACTCTAATCTTCTAAGTCTTGGTTCTCTGATTTTTAGTCCAATATAACATTGAATTCGTTTTGGACTGAATTTAGAAGTTGACCGATTAGCCACTTACAAAAATCACAATAAAAAAAAAAGGCTATAGGTTGATTGTAACTCTTTTGTTGTTGTTCTTCACTCTCGGGTTGTGAGAGTGGTCATCTCGGTTGGAGAGTAGGGCTCTAGGTTGTAGAGCCTGGTTTTTACTCTTGGTGGAAGAGTGGGTTTGCTCTCTCTAGTGGTGAGAGAGGTCTACGGGTTGGACAAGGTTGTTGTCTAAACGCCGTAGGGTATTCTTGTATTTTTTTCAAGAATAGTAAAAAATCTCAAGTGGGTTGCTTGGGGACTGGATGTAGGTCAGGAGGACCGAACCAGGATACATCGTGTGTACTCTGTGGTTGTATTTATCTGAACTTGCATTTTCTTTACTTGCTTTTTAATTACTCTGTGAAACTTGTCGGGACAGTCGACTTCCTCTCTTATTTAAGTCGACTGGTCAGACTGGTACAACATACTCTTCGAAAACTTGCCTAGCAAGTCGACTGGTTTCCGCTATAAGTTGACTGATCAGACTTGTCTAAAATACTCTTCTAATCTGATGCCTCAGTCGACTTATTTCTCTTTTCAAGTCGACTGAACAGAAGAAAAAGTTTAATTTCGTTTTTAATTTTTATACAACACTATTCACCCCCCTCTAGTGTTTCTTACCTTGCCTACAGGATCCAACAACCATATCCCCCAAGCCATCGGGAAACTGACGAACACGGGTGAGACCCGTTAGAGGGGTTGGGAGTCTCCCAAACTCGCTAACTCTCTTATCAGCCTCCACAATGTCTTCTACCTTCACAGGAAGATCACTTTAGTACCTCGTTTCCCTTCTCTTTTCTACAGAGTCGAAAGGTTTACACTTTTTCAACATATCGATCTATATAGGAGTCGTCACCCGATAAAACCATAGATATTCTAATAAAATATTATTATATATTACTTGGAGTGACCCATACGGTCGGAATAGTTTGCCGAAGTAGCAAAAAATTCAACAAAAATTTTGGAAGAAAAAAATGGTCAGGAGAGAGAAAAGAAGAAATGATTGAAGAAGGATTCGACGGTTCCTTTCCTTCAAATTTTTTTAATTTTGTAGGCCCCTGCCAATGAAATCCCATTCAAGAAAGAGAGAGAGCCCGAGCCCGAGGCCCAAGAAGAAAAGGAGAAGAAAAAGAACAGAACGTGTGCCAAGCAAAACGAGGAAAAGGAAGAAAAGGAAAAGAAAAGGAACAAAAAAAAAAGGGAAGGTGGGGCACGTGAGCCGCACGTGTGCCAAGCAACATGTGTCGCCACCACAAAAAAAGGGAGGGACCAGGACATTCGGTAACACGGGCCTAAAGCGCCCCGTGGCCCTTCAATCTTCCCAATCTGTGTGCTCCACCTAATTTGCGGCTCAGATTTCCTCCAAAGCGTACACATTGTCAAGCATCGGGTAAGCTTGACACCGGGTAACGTCAATGGCGATCGCCACTGCATGATCTCCTCAGCGCGCGAGCACGCCAGCGATCAACGGTTTTGATTCAGCCACCTTATCAGGTTTTATTTTAATTTCTTTATTTTATTTAAAAATTTCAAAAAAAATTAATTAAAAATTAAAAATAATTAATTAAAGATTCTAAAAATAATTACGATTTCGGAAAAATATTTTAATATTCCGAAAAAGTGATTATAAATATAGAATAATTAATAAAAAATTTACAAAATAATGATTAAAATTCAGAAATTTAATAAAAAATTTGAAAAATGACTAAAAATTGGAAAAATTTCAGAAAAATCTGGAAAAGTAACAAAAGTCCAGAAAGTTCCAAAAATAAATTTGGGTATTTTACAAACTTAGAATGACACTGTTATACCCCGAGGAAGATTCAGACGTCCCCGAAAACTCCGATAAGTTCTGTAAATCATTAAAAATAGGCAAACTACTCCTCAATGGTTGTGAAACTCAGTCTTCGAAAATGGGGGGCTTGTGATATGGATAAAAGTAGAACCAAATCGGGTCTGTTCAAATCATGCACGAATCTTAAAGCTCTTAGGGGTAAAACGGTAAATTTCTCCTGAAATGGGCCCGTAAAGGGGAGTTGGGCCTCTTTCGAGCCCAACAACTCAAAATAGGCTTGTCAAACTGGGTTGTCATAATAGCCCAACATGATGGAGTTCATGATTATTTGAATATCATTTTAAACTCATAATTATCCATAAGAGACGGTTCAAAAACTATATCTATTTACAAGAGAAGAGTTCTAATTCTATCTCTACAACCACTTCTATCTCTTCATGAAGTAGAAAGTCAACTAACTCTATCTTTTTGCCAAGAGAAAGATAACCGACCCCATCTCTTTTTGAAGAAAAAAATAACCAACTCTATCAAAACACTATGAAGTAGAGATAGATTATTAATGTTGAAATTGGTCCCCTAAGTGATAATAAATACCCCATGACCTCCACAAGAGCCAGGTAATGAGTATTTTGCCACTAAAAACCTCTCATATTTTTCTAGAGTTCTGACTTGAGCTTCAGAGGGTCTGCCGCTGGGGCCAATACTAGTGTTTCAGACTTTTGCAGGTCAATCAGAGCAATCCTCACAATCCAGATCAGTTCCAACTGTTCAAACGAGTCAGATTCAGGAGTCAAGATCAATTGAAAATAGTCAATATAGGCGAAAACTAAAGGTCAGTCATTTTTATTGGTTTTAAAAGAATTCACATCATATGTTTGTTCGCACACAGAAAAAAAACAGCAACCCTGGGTTTGTTTCATTACTATTTTATTAATAAAACATAGTGGCTATAATTCTCTTAAAATAATAATAATAATAATAATAATAATAATAAAACTAGTTAACTACAGTTTCTAATTTATCAGTAGTTGCACTTGACAAAGGTCAGTGGTCTCTTCTTTGGATACCATCAAGTAAAGTTAGCAGACAAATCCATCCAAACTGATTAGTCAGCGCCACCATGGAAAGATGAAATTTCTCCTTTACATTTTAGAATGAGAAAGGAAAATTCCCTAGTCCATTATAAATCCTAGACAAACCATGGTTTCTTTGATTCATTTCACCTTGATATACTTTCTTGAATTTCCCCTTTTTTTTTTGCTAACTTCTTCAAATATGGAAATAAATGTTCTTTTTATTGCATATGTTAAAACATATAAGGGTAATGCTACACCTACTACCAAATCTAGGGATGACAAGTGGGCCGGGTCAACTGCCGACCCACCCGCAACCCACCCGTTGAACCCGGCTCGTGAAAGTGCTTGGCGGGTTCGGGTCGAACCCGTGAACAATAACGGGTCGACCCGGGTCGCGTAAATAGCGAATCGAACCTGTATAACCCGGCCCGCGAACCCGTTAAAAATACCCAACCCGCCCGCCAACTTGCGGGTCGACCCGTGGGTTATGAACCGTTGGACCCGTTCGGGTCAAACGTTCGACCCGTCACGGGTCGACCGTTGACCCGCGGGTCAAACGATCCGTTGGGGGGCCGTTTTGCTTGGTTTTTTTTTGGTTTTTTTGGGTTTTTTTTAATTATTTTGAGCCTATAAATACCCCCCAAAACTCCATCAAAAAAATCACACCTTTCTCTCTTACTCTCTGTACTATTATTACTCATTTCTAAGCAATTTGTGAACAATTGAAGTATTGAATAAACAAGTATTCAAGGCATATACACGATCAATTTCCGGTCGTATCGAAATCAAAATTCAGCATCTTCAACTCTTCAACTCTCGTCCAACTCCAAATGATCAAGTCTTAAATTCTCCTACAAGCTCTCCCCAACTCTTTAATTCCGGATTTGAGAAATTCTACTTCTACTTCTATTCTTATTTTCACGGATTTTTTTATATACGCGTATCCACGGTGAACGATATCAAAATTTCATACATCTCTTCTTATTTTATTTTTGTTGTAGTTATAATTATTGTTGGTTTTTTGATCTTCTCTATCTCAATCCTCTTGTTTTCTAGATTTTTTTTTTATAATTCATCGTTCCTACATTGTGTAGTTTTTTTTTTACATACATTACTACATTATGTCTAGATCACGCGGTAGCGGTCGTAGCCAAAGTGGGCAAGATTCTTCCTCCTCTTCCCGTAGGTCACCAATTGTCCCAATTAGTGAGCCTACCCAAGAGTACCATGATCCTCCTACCCAATAAAGGGGTACACATGACGAGGTTGTAGCTGACATATAATTAGAAGAAGAAGAACAACAACAACAACCAACCAAAACCACACAACCCCGTAGTAGTAGGAAAAGTAGAGGAGAAATTAGTGATTGACATAAGTTATACGATTATATCCCAGACGAACAAACTCCGGATATAGGTTTGAAAGTTTGTAAAACATGTTCTAAGGCATACAAATTCAAGAGGGGTGATGGCAACGGTACAATTAGTAGACACATCCTAAATAACCAAAAAGAACGTCTTGCTGACCTACCCGGCCAACAAAAAATCAACCCTAGGACCGGTCTAGTTGATAGCCACCCTTATGATCCCGATCTTGTTCATCGGGAAATGACCCGATTAGTAATAAAGGAAGAGTTACCATTTTCCTATTCTGAGAGTAGGGACTTGGAAAATTTTAATCAAAAGGCCTTAAACCCTTGATATGGCTAAAAATGGGGTTAAATCAGAACCGTCCAAAACAGGAACGAGTCTTAAAACTTAGGGGTAAGATGGTAATTTCGCCTACCAATAGGTCTGAAGCGGGTACGGGATCTCTCTCCCAAAGATCCAATAACCCATGAACGGGTCCACCTCAATTGGGTGCGGGTTTCAACCCGCAGCAAACCCGGTCCATTAGGATAGAATTAGGATTTCTGATTAATCCTAATCAACGACCCTGATTCATATCTATCCTTTCCCTGGGAATTAGGGATTACCTTCCTTATCTATACACAGGAATTACATGCCTAATCTGATCCCTAAGATGCCTATAAATACCCTCCATCCATCTCCAATAAGAGGTAATCAATCTTTTGCCAATTTACGCTCTTTCATAATCTCCCTGATTACTGACTTGAGCGTCGGAGGGTGCGTCGCCGGGATCAACCCCGGTGTCTCGCACTTTTTGCAGGTGTACGGCGGGAGTCAGCAGTAAAACTCCGGCGGAATAGGTACATGTTTGCTATTCAAAGTTTTCCAAGAACCCACAAATACTATCTGTTTGCCCCCACACCAGATTCAGCGGCAACAGATTAGATTGGCGCCGTCTGTGGGAAAACCACGAATAGCAGCCTTCCCTCTTCCCGTGGGTCAGATCTTCTCCAGCCATGCTTCCTAGTAAAGTAAGATTTAGAGAGTCCAACCGTGGACCCAACCCCCCTGATCAGCAACAGGAAGTCCCCATCCAACCCGCTCAGCAGCAGGGGCAACTTCCACCTCAAGCCGAGGACCCTCTCCAACAGGATCAGCCTCCTCTTCTAAATCAACAACCTCCTAAGGGTCCCCCCGCCACTCACAATGCCGGCACAGGGGTCTCGCGTCCGAACCTGCAGAAACAACCTCTCCACCAGGACCACATCTCGATCCACAATGCCTCTACGGACTCTATGGCCTTCCACAATCCCCGAGCTTCCGACCTCCGCAATACCCTCCTCAATCGGCAGAATGATGAGGATCTTCGCCACCGTCTGGATGAAAAGCGGGCCCGAGAGGGAGCCTCCCGCCAACAACATCTGGATGAGCGATCTCCTCACCGCCGAGACTACAGAAGGTCCCCTACCCGAAGGGGGTGGAGAGAGTCCTCCGAGCATCACAGAAGAAGACCACACTCCCCTGCCGGTCGGCAATACCCAAGGAACGATGAGGCACCCATCACCCGTGCCGAGTTCCAGTAGTTCCAAGCAACTGTCCTACAAGCTCTCAATCTCCGTCCCAACAACACCAATGCTCCAAGGATCCCCACTCCTCCTCCGGTTCGAAGTCCTCGCCGACGGTCCTTAACTCCTCCCCCAGCTCCTAGCAACCCCGGCACATTCCTAGTCCTCACCGTTCCAGGAGCTACCGTCATCGTAGCCCCCGCTCTCCCTCGTACGAAGACGAGTCTAGAGGCTCGGTTGATTACCGTCGAAGGGATGACGCTGTCTACCGCTGCCTCCACGAAATGGAGAGGCGCTTGGGTTAGTTAGACCGAGAAGAAGAGCTTAGAGGAAGGACCCTTCGCCCTAGTCGACCTCCTTTTTCCCGAACCATAATGGAGGCGCCCGTACCAATAGGCTTTAAACCTCCTCAATTCAAGACTTATTCCGGGGAGACTGACCCCGTTGATCACATCGAGAGCTTCAAGACCCTCATGCTCATCCATCAAGCTTTCGATGCTCTGCTATGCAAGACTTTTCCCGTAACTCTCAAGGGTCCGGCTCGAGAATGGTACTCTCGCCTTGCCCCGTCCTCAATATTCTCCTTCGAGCAATTTGAGACCCTCTTCGTCACCCACTTCGTGAGTATCCGCTGAACTGAGAAGACCAGCATTTCGCTACTCTACCTCAACCAGAAGAAGGGTGAGAAGTTGAGAGACTATGTGAAGAGGTTCACAGCAGAAGCCAGATCCATAGCATCCCTCGACCAGTCGGTCGCTGCAGCAGCTTTCCAATCCAATGTCCTCAACTTCAGCCTCCGCTCCTCCCTTGCCAAGAAGCCCCCACAGAACTTCTCTGACCTCATCCTTCGGAGCGAAAAGTATATCCGGGCCGAAGAAGCTGAGCACCGCCCCAACTGGAGGGATCTTCCTCCGGGTCTAAGAGAAAGGGAACAGAAGAGGAAGGGGCCAAGAAGCTCCAGAAGGATAATGGCGGCCAGCGCCGACCTCCCCCCAGGTTTGAAAAGTTTACTCCCCTTAACGCCAACATCTCCACAATTCTCATGCAAGTTGAGAAGGAGGGGGTGATACCTCCTGCACCAAAAATGAACACTCCTGGCAAAAAGAGGGATAAAGAGAAGTGGTGCCGTTATCACCGGGACCATGGCCACGACACCAATGATTGTCGGGCCCTGAAGAACGAGATAGAAGCCCTCATCCAGAGGGGGCAGCTAACCACGTTCGTGAGAAAGGACCGAGCCGACCTTTCTCCCCCGCCTCGGGGGGCTAACAAGCGTCCTGAACGCGATGAAACGCCCGACTTCAAAGAGGAACGTGTCCTACACCTCATTCACGGGGGCCCAATGGGGGGCTCCTCCAACTCCTCTCGAAAGGCGTTTATAAGGGAAGTCAATTCGGTTCGCGCCACCCCTCCTCCTAAAGGCCTCAGAGTGCCCGTCACCTTCTCAGATGAAGACCTCGAAGGTGTCCGAACCCCACATTATGATGCTGTAATACCCCAGATCTTGAGCGAACAGTCGACTGTTAGGATTAGCAGTCGACTGGTCTGTGTACAGTCGACTGGTGTGTGTAGCAGTCGACTGCTACACGGGATTTGTGAAAGGATTGTGAAATATAGTCCCATATCGGGAATTTGCAAAGATAAATTGAGTATAAATACTATTGCCGAGGATCAAGAGTCACCAATTCGGTTAACCACCTTTTGAGAGGCAGCCTGTGGTGGGCAGTGGAACTACATAGTATTTATAATTTGTCTGAGCATTGGGGCGGGGCGTTACAAATGGTATCAGAGCCGACTTTCGACACACCGGGTGGGGGTGTATCTGCACGTCGAGGGTCTGAGGGGGGCCTATTCGTGGGGTACATATGTTTGCGTGTCGAGGGTCTGCGGGCCTATTCACGGAGCATGCCGAGTGCTAGAAAGGGCGGTCCTACACTAGATGTGTGCCCTGTGCTCAGCGAGGACGCTGATCCCTAAGGGGGGGTGTATGTAATACCCCAGATCTTGAGCGAACAGTCGACTGTTAGGGTTAGTAGTCGACTGGTCTATGTACAGTCGACTGGTGTGTGTAGCAGTCGACTGCTACACGGGATTTATGAAAGGATTGTGAAATATAGTCCCATATCGGGAATTTGCGAAGATAAATTGAGTATAAATACTATTACTGAGGATCAAGAGTCACCAATTCGGTTAACCACCTTTTGAGAGGCAGCCTGTGGTGGGCAGTGGAACTACATAGTATTTATAATTTGTCTGAGCATTGGGGCGGGGCATTACAAATGGTATCAGAGCCGACTTTCGACACACCGGGTGGGGGTGTATCTGCACGTCGAGGGTCTGAGGGGGGCCTATTCGTGGGGTACATATGTTTGCGTGTCGAGGGTCTGCGGGCCTATTCACGGAGCATGCCGGGTGCTAGAAAGGGCGGTCCTACACTACATGTGTGCCCTGTGCTCAGCGAGGACGCTGATCCCTAAGGGGGGGTGTATGTAATACCCCAGATCTTGAGCGAACATACACCCCCCCTTAGGGATCAGCGTCCTCGCTGAGCACAGGGCACACATCTAGTGTAGGACCGCCCTTTCTAGCACCCGGCATGCTCCGTGAATAAGCCCGCAGACCCTCGAAACGCAAACATATGTACCCCACGAATAGGCCCCCCTCAGACCCTCGACGTGCAGATACACCCCCACCCGGTGTATCGAAAGTCGGCTCTGATACCATTTGTAACGCCCCGCCCCAATGCTCAGACAAATTATAAATACTATGTAGTTCCACTGCCCACCACAGGCTGCCTCTCAAAAGGTGGTTAACCGAATTGGTGACTCTTGATCCTCGGCAATAGTATTTATACTCAATTTATCTTTGCAAATTCCCGATATGGGACTATATTTCACAATCCTTTCACAAATCCCGTGTAGCAGTTGACTGCTACACACACCAGTCGACTGTACACAGACTAGTCGACTGCTAACCCTAACAGTCGACTGTTCGCTCAAGATCTGGGGTATTACATACACCCCCCTTAGGGATCAGCGTCCTCGCTGAGCACAGGGCACACATCTAGTGTAGGACCGCCCTTTCTAGCACCCGGCATGCTTCGTGAATAGGCCCGCAGACCCTCGACACGCAAACATATGTACCCCACGAATAGGCCCCCCCAGACCCTCGACGTGCAGATACACCCCCACCCGGTGTGTCGATAGTCGGCTCTGATACCATTTGTAACGCCCCGCCCCAATGCTCAGATAAATTATAAATACTATGTAGTTCCACTGCCCACCACAGGCTGCCTCTCAAAAGGTGTTTAACCGAATTGGTGACTCTTGATCCTCGGCAATAGTATTTATACTCAATTTATCTTTGCAAATTCCCGATATGGGACTATATTTCACAATCCTTTCACAAATCCCGTGTAGCAGTCGACTGCTACACACACCAGTCGACTGTACACAGACCAGTCGACTGCTAACCCTAACAGTCGACTGTTCGCTCAAGATCTGGGGTATTACATACACCCCCCCTTAGGGATCAGCGTCCTCGCTGAGCACAGGGCACACATCTAGTGTAGGACCGCCCTTTCTAGCACCCAGCATGCTCCGTGAATAGGCCCGCAGACCCTCGACACGCAAACATATGTACCCCACGAATAGGACCCCCCCAGACCTTCGACGTGCAGATACACCCCCACCCGGTGTGTCGAAAGTCGGCTCTGATACCATTTGTAACGCTCCGTCCCAATGCTCAGACAAATTATAAATACTATGTAGTTCCACTGCCCACCACAAGCTGCCTCTCAAAAGGTGGTTAACCGAATTGGTGACTCTTGATCCTCGGCAATAGTATTTATACTCAATTTATCTTTGCAAATTCCCGATATGGGACTATATTTCACAATCCTTTCACAAATCCCGTGTAGCAGTCGACTGCTATACACACCAGTCGACTGTACACAGACCAGTCGACTGCTAACCCTAACAGTCGACTGTTCGCTCAAGATCCGGGGTATTACACATTCCAAGAAAACTTCTGACTTCCTTCACTGTAGTAGGCCTAGCCCAATCTCTCACTGCCTCAATCTTCTGAGGGTCAGTTGCCACTCCCTCCTTAGAAAGGATGTGACCTAGGAATCCCTTCAGATTTCAGAAATCACACTTGGATAGCTTGGCATACAACTCCTGCTCTTCCAGCTTCTCCAAAACTGCTGCCAGATGCTCAGTGTGCTTCTCTTCTGACTTGGAGTACACGAGGATATCGTCGATAAACACCACGACGAAAGAATCAATGAACGGCCTTAGAACTCTGTTCATCAAATCCATGAAGATTGCAGGTACATTCGTCACTCCGAATGACATAACTAAGAATTCGTAATGCCCATGTCGAGTTCTAAATGCAGTTTTGTGTACATCCTCAGCTTTCACTCGAACTTGGTGATATCCTGATCGAAGATCTATTTTGGAGAAAACAGCCGCTCCTTGTAGACAATCGAACAAGTCATCAATTCGGGGAATAGGATACTTATTCTGAACAGTGACTTTATTCAGCTCTCAGTAATCGATGCACATTCTCATCGATCCATCCTTCTTCTTTACCAAAAGCACTGGTGCTCCCCAAGGTGACGCACTAGGTTGAATAAAGCCTTTCTCCAACAGTTCCTCAATCTACCGTTTTACCTCATCCTGTTCCACTGGAGCCATCCTATACAGTGCCTTAGAAATGGGTGCACTTCCCGGTTGAACAGTAATGCTGAACTCTACATCACGATGCGGGGGTAACCTAGGAAAATCTTCCAAGAACACAGTCGGATAGTTCCGAACCACAGGAATCCCTTGCACTTCCACAGGAATCTCTTCCTTGCGGATAGCTGCCACCAGCCTAGAACACTTCTTCCCTTGGAAAGTGACTTCAGGTCCACCTGGAGCCTTCACTGTTACCGTCTTGGTCATACACTCGATGCCTGCACTGTACACCGACATCCAATCAATGCCAATGATAACATCGACTCCCAAGATAGTCAGCTCGATCAGATCAATCCCAAAGATTCGATCCCCAATCACAATCTCGCAATCAGCGTAATATCGATCAGTGGTTAAAGTTTTCCCTGATGGAGTAGCTACTGCTAAGATCTTGCCTGAAAAAATATTCAGTTTAACTCCCAACACTTTAGAAAATTTAGGAGACACAAAAGTATGAGAGGATCCAGTATCGAACAACACAACAGCTTTCATTCCATATTCTGTTGTAAAAGGTCCATCAAATTCGAAGTATGAAACATGAACTTTAAATCAACTTGCATTTCATTGAATTCCAAACTTTATACATTCGAATTGAAAAACATTTCTTGACATCAGAATGAAAACAGTAGAAGCTACAACAGTCTAACTCCTACGGTTCCTCTTCGCTTCTCGAAGTTCTCCCCATAGTTCATCAACTTCATCCTTCAGTACATCGGTCATATTCTTCCTCTTCTCGAGTTCCCATACACGATGACTGAGAACTGAAAAGTTGTCCTTACGCTTTGCCAATTGCGCCTCCAGTAATTCGACTCTCTCCCGCAGTGTTTCTACCTGCCTCTGAAGAGATTTTACAAGACTATTTGGAACTGGTTCTTCTTCTTCGTTAGAAGAGTCATCAGATGAATCCGGAGGTGGGGTGATCTCTCGGGATTCAGGCCATTCTTCTCCGTCAGAATCTGCTTGCCCTGGGTAGTACTCTTCCTCGGAATCTGCTTGTCCAGGATGGTACTCTTCCTCGATGATATGCTAGTCGTCTCCAGCAGGGTTGAAGTGATCAGCCATCTTAGAAATAGAGAGGAAGAAGCATAAGTCATAGAGCAACATAAATGTAAGTCACTTATATTTAAATCTCTAGACTCAAACACGCACTCTAATGTCCACTTCTAGGGTGTCGTTCCTTATAAATTTGTACAAGTGTGAAGCGTGGCTCTGATACCACACTGTAACGCCCCGAATCCCAAATACAACTAAATTCGAGAGTTCTACAGGATTTTTCCACTTCATTTAGTACAATTTTACAAGGAAATTTAAAATTTTCACTTTACATCAGAGTTTACATAAAACTTTACACTTTACATTGCACAGCGGAAGTAAAATTTACAACAGTTGAATAAATGTATAACCACATTGAATAATCTTTAAGCATCTGTTCCTCTTTATCATGTCATTACCCTGCATATAAAACTGTGGGTACGTCAGTTTATTCAACCGACGAACATTATACACGGCCATCCTCTCTATGCCGGAAATAGTATAACTCATTTTTCATATTTAACAAACACAAACTTGTCACATATCAAACTAAAGGGACTACCCTATTGATGTCGTGTTGTGATTGTGCAGTAGTCCTTAATGCAGTTATTTGTGTTACATGACACTAATGCACACTTGTTCGGATTCTATGCATCCATACTACATAGGTCCGAGGGCAAGCCTCTTAATCGTTCTTCATCTTTGTAGGGTTCAATCCCTCGTCATGTCTTAATCTACTACTGTAACTACGGTGAGTATCCTAGATAATCTATGAGTACAAGCACGTGTACAGAAAACCTGGAGGGGAATTCCTTGCCATGTCTTGATTCATCAAGCATGCATTCTGTGGCAATTCAGCCTCCTTCATGGCACACGATCCTCTTGTAGTCACCAAACATCCCACAAGCGTGGCTAAAGTCCGATCATTACTGAGTTGTGCCCACGCCATATCTTGACTCGTCAAGTATGCATTCTGTGGCTCACACATCCGCACCGTAAACTCTAACTCTCATACTTGTGTTTTCTCTCACTTTCATCACGTCTCCACTATGTACTAATCCTTAGTTTTTATTAGAATCATGAACAAAATCAAAGCTCTAGAGTTAGCCTCTCCACTAAACCGGACTTATTCATTCATTCAAACATGACCAACCTTGGTCTTTCGTTTCAAATTTTATTTCATTTCTTTCCAATTGCCGGGGGAGACTTAGCTACTCTTTTGTTTCAATTTCAATTCACAATTTCCAAAATTGAGTATTTCCAACTCATAAGTTCATTTTCATAATCATAATAGATTTTCTTTTTCAATAGCATGATCTCTAAATTGTTCAATAGTCCATAATCATACATGGAATTATATACTTTATCAATTATCAATTTCATATCGAAATCACTTCACTAAATGAATATTCGCACTTCATAGTTTCCACACTATTCTTAAATGAGAATAAGTTACATCACATCACATAATATAATTTCTTTCTTTGCTATATTAATTTTCTAATTCTTCATTTCAAGTTCTTTTTGCAAGATATAATTTTCACAAAAGTATAGATGTAGAACTATAGTTCTATTTACACACTTATTCTCAAATCATATTTATCTCATGTAAATAATTCCCAAATTATTTTTCATAAGTCCCATATATTTTTAGAAGAATAATCATATTTTTTCCATAATTTTTTGATCACCAAAACACTCAAAAAAATATGTTTTTCAAACTTACCGAAGCCAAGATTCGAACCCAGAACCACAGGGAAACCAACCGAAGGCACAACCACTAGGCCGAACACTATTTGCGTTAAGTAAGGCGCTGAGAGCATTAAATGTTCTCGGCCGCTGTTCTTATATATATTTTTTAAAAATGAAATAAAAGTATGGTAACCAGGGGATTCGAACCAGTAACCTCAGACCCGAAAACCCACTGTAGCGATTAAAGCCATCCCGACCACTTGAGCTACGCGCTCAGGTTGTCAATAGTGCAACTCAAAATTTATTTAAATTAATTCTCTCTGTTATTAAAATGTTTCGATGTTCAACTAGTCCTCATTTCACTTTGCCTTAATAAAATTTTACTCTAAATTTTCAGATTGGCTATTCTCAACATAAATTATACTCCAGTATAGTAAAAAATAATTTTTTCAATAATTAAAACATATTTTTCATACAATTAATTCGAATTGTAAACTAATGCTACCATATTTCTTCTTTTTTTTCCGACATTTCTCAACAATTAACACCACTAATCTCTTTATTGGCAAACTTCACATTAATTCTCTATTTTTAATCTCTTACCAAATATACAAATCTATATTTTAATTCATTCATTTCAATATAACACAAAGATTCATTTAAACACACAAAGTAGCATTGTCAATCTACTAACTTTTTATATATAATTCGTGAAGTAAATAATGAAACTTTCTTCAACAATCCATGGCCATAATTAATTCACACAAAATTTAGACTTTTACTAATCAAATCACATACAATTGCACACCCACATTCCAATCAATTTATAGATCTATTTTCCAATTAAATGTGCACTCTTATTAATCTTTTTCATACATCATTTTTCCATTCCAATCTAGCATGTATTCCTATTTAGAAATATAGAAAATTTACCCACCTTATTGAAGAAAAATACAATTAGCAACCTCCTAAACGAATGTCCTTGCAAACGAACGCTCCTCCCCCTAGAAGCGCGCACTCGAGCCTCCAAGCACACCCAAAACCGAGAGCTCTCCTTCTTGATGAAATCGGCCTCCCCTCCTTCTTGATGCAAGCACAAGCTCCCATACAAACTCAATCTTTTAACTCACTTGAATACTACTAAATAATGTATTTTAACTATAGGTTTGGAAGAATTAATTTGCACAAGAATACTAGCCAAAGGGGGGGGTATTTATACTAAAAAAATAAGAAAATGGATGGCTAAGATTGAAGTAGGAGTTAGGAACAAATGGTTTAGATTTAAGGAGGAGTTACACTAACTACCCATAATCAAGTAACCACCTCCACCATGACTCCACTCAAAGTTTGATTTTTCCCTCCAAAGATCCAATCCGGCCATGCAAGTGTGCTTGTGCACGTGTACGTGCAATGCACGTGCATGCAACTTGGTCTCCAAAAAATTTGTACATTATATTTTATATAAAAATAAACTTTAAATTGTATTCTACATTACAAGTTGTATTTAAAAATAAATTAGCTCATGGACTTTAGTTTTGGGCCAAAATAATAATTATAAAAAAATAATAAATTAAATTAAATTTGGGCTTTAGGAAGAAAGGCTTTTTTTGTCTAATTGAAAGAAGGCTTTATAAAAATAATTAAAAGCACATATTTAAATATCCATACTCATCATGATGAAAATAATTACAAAAAATATTGCACGTGCACACTACGTGCAAAATAAGATAATTTTTCATTAAATGAAAAATCGGTGCATTACAAGAAGGCCTTAGTGTCATTTGTAAATTTGTAAATCTACCAACGCATGTATTGCACGTGCATAACTAATACGAAAGAAGGTCTCAGATTCGAGTCCCCACTACATCAAATTTTTACTTTATTTTTTTAATATATATTAAATGTGCATCACACGTGTAAATTACTATCTATTTATCTATATATATATCTATTTATCTACCTATCTATAATATAATATATAATAACTATTATAATGGAAGGTTGGAGTTGTAAATCTACCTACTTATCTGCAACACACGTGCAACTCCAACTCTCTCATTATAGTCTTCACATTAACTTTTAAAAATATATAATCATATTTATTAAGACATGCATTGTATGTGTAAATCAGAGTTCTGACTTTAAATTTTTTTAAAAAATTAATACGTGCATCGCACGTGTATATTACTAGTAATTATGGTTGGGTTTTAGTCTAGTAACTGTGTTGTTCACATGGTATTAGAGCAACACAAATATGTTTGATATTCCATCGATTACACTATACTAAATACAAAAATGAAGAAAAATTATTGTTCCATATAGTCCCGTTTCGGACCCGAAAAATGGCACTAGGAGCACATTAAAATATGTAAGTGCTAAAGCCTGAATCCTTACCACTATTTTGAAGTTTTGGTCACGTGGCAGGGTCATTTATAGTATGGATTTGTAGTTGGATCTTAGTGGTTTGACTGGCTCTTATGGCTGTAATTGTTTTGATGTTTATTAATAATAGAACAAGATGACCATGAAGTCTTCTTTTTTTTGCTAAATGGATAACCATGAGGTCATTCAGCACTCAAGACAATTGGAAGTTTTTCCTAAAGAAAAATGACAAGTTTAGACTGCGTTTGGATAGTTGTTCTGAAAACAGTTTTCTGAAAATATTTTGTGAAAACTGTTTTCTGAAAATGAGAGTGTAAAAGCTGTCTGGATAGTTTTCTGAAAAACTGTTTTCTGAAAATAATATTGTAAAACCTGTTTGGTTAAAAACAAAATTCTGAACGCTGTTTTCTTAAAACTAGACCGTAAAACCCTGTCTAATAATAATTTATTTTGAAATACTTTTTTTTCAGTTTTTTTTCAGTTTGGCAACAATTTTTTTTATTTTCAGTTTTCCTGACAAGGAGCTTATCCAGGGTGTATGTTTAATGAATTTACATTAGTTTTCTTATGATTTTTTTTTTTAATTTTTATTTTTTTTTATACAAATATACGAACAAGCAACGTGCGACTATGCAAAGTTTTGTTCGCTAGAATATTTTTTTTGTTTCTTCTTGGTATCTTCCCATCATTGGCAAGCTTTCGGCTATGTAAAGTGTTATTTGAATTGTGTAAGAGTCGGCTAATACAGCAATTGGATACCATATGCAAATTTCCAATAAATGTACAAAATATCCATTACAAATTTGTGTTTGGTTATATTTATTTCACAAACTGGGATAGCCATTACAAATTTGTGTTTGGTTACATTTATTTCACAAACTGGGATAGCCAACCATCAATTTCGCATCACAAGCATGAGAACCCTTCAAAATTTATAACATAGTAACAAGAATTATTACTTTCTAATGTGAAAATTACACCTCAACCTCTTACAAAGCAAAAAAAAATTCAATTCCAATCCATCAGTGTCCATCATATGCCATTAGCAGCATTAGAACTTAATTGTACACTGTGTCGATATTTTACAAATAGAAACTGACAGAAAAATTACAAAGAAGCCCGAAGCAGCCATTACAAAAGTCCATCAGCAGCCATCACATCCTTCACAAGTATCAGAAGCCAACACAAGTATCAGAATCCATCAACACAAACACCTTGTAAGATCAGTTACCATCCCATGCCATGAGACCTTATTAATAACCCATTACAAAGCCAGAAAGAATCCATCTAGCAGCCATCAGTAGGTGATAATCTCCTACCATGATGAGAGCATCAATACTCATCACAGGAATGTATCGGTTTGTGTACAATATGGAAATTAAACCAAGTTAAACTGAAACCTTCCTCAAATCACAGAAGCAGTCATCACAAACATTCAGAAGCCACCAGCTACCATCAGCAGCATCAAAACCCTTCACAGGAATTATTGTGTACAGTATGGAAGAAATTTTCCAAACTGAAACTCATTTCTCACTCCCTTAGAAAGCAGGAAGGGTTCAATATAAGCATTCACAAGGTTTTAATACCCATGAGCAGCATCGAAACACATGACAGGATGGTATAAATTGTGTACAATATGGGTCTAATTTACAAATTTGAAACTCAAATCTTATTAATAACCCATTAATAAGCCAGAAAAAGGCCATCTTGAATCCATCAGTAGGTGATAATCTCCTACCATAGGCAGCATCAATACTCATCACAGGATTGTATTGGTTTGTGTACAATATGGAAATTAGACCCAATTAAACTCAGACCTTCCTCAAATCACAGAAGAAGTCATCACAAGCATTTAGAAGCCAAACTTATACCATCAGTCATGTGTTCTGATCCTACAGTTGTTATCCTATATCTGGAGTAATGACAACTTTCAAAATAACCATGTTGTTACTATATAATCCATCAGTAGGTGATAATCTCCCACCATGATGGGCATCAATACTCATCACAAGAATGGGTTTCTGTACAATATGGAAATTAAACCTAGTTAAACTCAGACCTTCCTCAAATCACAGAAGAAGTCATCACAAGCATTTAGAAGCCAAACTTATACCATCAGTCATGTGTTCTGATCCTACAGTTGTTATCTTATATATGGAGTAATGTCAACTTTTAAAATAACCATGTTGTTACTATATAATCCATCAGTAGGTGATAATCTCCCACCATGATGGGCATCAATACTCATCACAGGAATGTGTTTGTGTACAATATGGAAATTAAACCCAGTTAAACTCGGACCTTCCTCAAATCACCAAAGAAGTCATCAAAAGCATTTACTCAGTCCTTACTGTCTTTTAAAGCAAACATAAATTATTACTCCAAAGAGTATTAAAGGATCAGAATATATCATTGTCACTTTCAAAATTTGAAAGTGTATAGTATCCATTACAAAATTCATCATATCCATTGCTTGCCTTATTTGTCAAATTTTATCATATTCTGATGGCTTCCTCAAATTTGTGATGACTTCTTCTGGCTTTGAGGAAGGTCTGAGTTTAACTGGGTTTAATTTCCATATGTTACACAAACCCATTCCTATGATGAGTATTGATGCCCATTATGGTGGGAGATTATCACCTACTGATGGATTATATAGTAACAACAAGGTTATTTTGAAAGTTGTCATTACTCCAAATATAAGATAAGAACTGTAGGATCAGAACAACATCAAGGTTGTCATTACTCCAAATAAGAACTGTAGGATCAGAATATATCATCATCATATCCATATTTTGAAATATAGTAATCAATCACAAAAGTCAAACCGAAATAATGTTATCTAGGATCAGAATATATCTTCATCATATCCCTAATTAGTCGTACGGTTACGAATTTGGTTCAAAGATGCCAGCAATTGAGACCATTGTCTTGCGTCAAATTTCGAACTTTTCAAGCTATTTCGATCGACCTCCTGCCTCCATCATTTCAACAAATATACGTACATTACATGGTGGCCAAATGACAAGATCACTCTCCATCTCAATCTCCTTTCCCTTAACGATCAATATCAAATAACTCAAATTCAGATCATTTCCAATTTCAATTCAGTAAAAAAATAACCCTCAATTCAGTATAGTTTTCCAGCTATTAAAAGAAAGATTTTTTTTTTCGGATTTGGAATGAACAAATCGATATCGAACTTGAGAATCAGTACTCAACATCTCCAAATCACAGCAAACCAAAAAAAATAAAAATTGGTCCCTCAAATCGTTAGTCCGTCCAGAAAATTAACACCAAAAAAGGGATTTTTGTGAAGCAAAGTGGAAATAACGACCCAATACCATAACAGAAGCAAAAAAATTGAATAGATTTTAAACATACCCTGGTTTGTTGGTTTTCAAACCTCAAGAAGTTGTCTCCGACAGATTCCCTCAGCCGACGTCTGATTCTGCAACTACGTTCTCGAAGACACCTTCTTGTAAAAGCAGATCTGGTCTCACAGACCATGAATCGAGCGTCATGCAGGGGTGAGAAGGGGTGAGAAGAGCGACACGCTATCGTGCGGGGCGAGAAGGGGTGAGTCGTGCGGGGTGAGAGTGAAGATGGAGTAAAGGATTCACAAGATGGGAGGAAATGGGAGTAAAGAGGGCGTTAGGATTTTCAGATCTAAAGTTGGCTGTCAACGAAGAAAGAGGAAGGGGGAAAAGGAAGATAGAGGAAGGGGGAAAAGGAAGATAGAGGAAGGGTTTTCAGATCTGGAGAGAAAACAGCCTTTGGCTTGTTTTCTGAAAATTGGGCCAAAACGAAAATATAACCAAACGGGTTTTCACAAAAATATTTTGTGAAAATAGGTCCAAAAAACGTATCCAAACAGACCCTTAGTCATCGAGGAGAGTTTTGCATGTTAATTTCATTTTATTTGATATATAGGATAGAGTCGAATGGCTTTAGCCCAGTAAAAATAATAGATAGATAAATGCATGTTAATTTCTTGATTAATCTGATTTAAATTGAATCAAAGGGTCAAAGGAGAGGGGAGAGAGATGCGGGGAGAGAGATGCAATAGGACAGTGGTAAAGAACTAGCTAGGATGATGCTGCTTGTTTTCGGTAAGGGAGCAACAGGTGTAGGTTCTTGTGATTCGTGAAGTGGAAGGGACGGATCTCGACCTCGACTCGGATCTGTTCCTGGAGGTCGGCTCGGAAGAGCTGCTGGCCCTTATTTTGCAAGAGGTGGTAGAGTCAAGAGAAGCCCCTTTTCGGGGATCGAAGCTACCAAGTGGAAAGTTTTCAGTAAGAAAATGGAAGGTCAGCTTTGCCATCCAACAAGTTCTTTCTTATTCTTTCTTATAGTAGTGTGTAGTTAGCAGGATGTACGTTAGTGTGGATTCCGGACGGCCGGAGTACCTGCAAAAGGCCTAGAAACACCGGGAGAAATCCCTACGACAGGCCCTCCGACGATCTAGTCAGTCACTGAAAAAGAGACTAAGCAGCTAGGGTTCAGGTGGAAAAATATTGATTACCTTCTGCAGTGAGGAGGGGACTTGGTATTTATAGGCAGGGGAAAACGGGTATCTGACCCTAATGGGCCGGGTCAGACCCGTTTGTCTGTGGGCCTGAAGTGGTTGAAGGCCCGTTGGAACTGTTGAGTTGATGATCTGGGATGAGCGAAATCTGAGGAGATCTGATGGCCCTGATTGGGCCACATTATCGATATCACATCATAAGCCCCCCACTCCTGGAGGGTTGTGTGCACCAGCCGTGGAGGAGAAATTTGTCCTTGTGAGAAGAGCAGAGGGGAGTGTTTTGTGAAGATGAGTTGGTGAGTTCCTGAGAAGTGTTTGGGGTCGGCTCTGAGCCGAGCATGGTATACGGCCTGATCGAAGTCCGTGCCTGAGTGCCGAGTCCGAGGGGTCGGCATCGAGCGTCGAGCCAGGAGGGTCAAGGCCGAACGCACCGGGCGAGGTGCTTTTTGAGAGGAAGTTGTGGCGCTGCTCGAGGTACGTGTCGACCTTCGAGCTTGAGGTTAGTGCTGAGCGCCTCGATAAAGGTATTTTATGAGAGAAAGTTGTGGCGATGCTCGGGGTTCATGCCGAGCTCCGAGCTCGGGGTCGACACCGAGTGCCTCGATAGAGGCTTTTTCTGAGAGAAAGCTATATCCGAGCTCGGGGTCGACACCGAGTGCCTCGATAGAGGCTTTTTCTGAGAGAAAGCTATATCCGAGCTTGAGGTCGGCGTGGAGAGCCTCAATAGAGGCATTTTCTGAAAGAAAGCTGTATCAATGCTCGAGGTTCATACCGAGCTCCGAGCCTGGAGTCGGCGCCAAGCGCCTCGATAGAGGTATTTTATGAGAGTAAGCTGTGGAGATGCTCGAGGTTCATGCTAAGCTCCGAGCTTGGGGTCAGTGCTGATCGCCTCGATAGAGGCTTTTTATGAGAGTAAGCTGGGGCGATGCTCGAGGTTCAAGCCGAGCTCCGAGCTTGGGGTCAGTGCCAATCACGTCGATAGAGGCCTTTTATGAGAGAAAGGTGGGGCGATGCTCGAGGTTCATGCCGAGCTCCGAGCTTCTGTGAGAATTCTTGGTGCCTGCTCGAGATTCCTGTCGAGCATCGAGCTAGGTGACCTTGCTTTTTAGCACTTTTATGGAAATACTGGATGCCTGCTCGAGATTCATGCCGATCATCGAGTCAGGTGGCCTTGCTTTTAAGGCACTTTGGTGGAAGAGCTGGATGCCTGCTCGAGATTCATGCAGAGCGTCGAGCCAGATTGCCTTGCATATAGGCACTTTTGCGGAAAAGCTGGATGCCTGCTTGAGATTCTTGCCGAGCGTCGAGCTAGATGGCCTTACTTGTGAGGTGCTTTTGTGGAAAGGCTGGATGTCTGCTCGAGATTCATACTAAGCGTCGAGCCAGATGGCCTTGCTTAGAGATGCTTTTGTGGAAAAGCTGGGTTCCTGCTCAAGATTTATGCTGAGTGTCAAGCTAGATGGCCTTGCTTAGAGGTGCTTTTATGGAAATGCCAGGTGTATGCTCGAGATTCATGCTGAGCATCGAGCTAGGTGGCATTGCTTAGAGGCATTTGTGGAAATGCTGGGTGCCTGCTCGAGATTCTTACCTAAGCGTCGAGCCAGATGGCCTTGCTTAAAGGTGCTTTTGTGGAAAGGCTGGATGCCTGCTCGAGATTCATGCCAATCGTCGAGCCAGATGGCCTTACTTAAAGGCACTTTTGTGGAAAAGTTGGATGCTTGCTCGTGATTCATGCCGAGCATCGAGCCGGATGGCCTTCGTGACATGCCCAAACGTTATTTCTGTGTTTGGCATGTTCGAGGTGCAAGCCGAGGCTCGAGCATTTTGAACTTTGGTCTTAGGGGAGAAATTCGGTCGTATGTGGGCCATTCCTGCGGTGACACGTGTAATGATGACATCATGTTTGAGGATTCCGAGGAGTCGCTGGTGTCACTATATATCCCCCACCCCTCTCCTCATTTTTCACCTTTGGTATCTTTCTCCAAGTCCCAAGTTTGCTCTCTAGCACAGTTCAGTCACTGGCGGCGATCTTTTTCAGCAACTTCCCAACATTTCAAACAGGTTAGTATTTTTTTCATTATGTCGAGGGCTCAGTCTGGTTCATCCGCCACTACATCAGGTCGGGATGATGGCCCGCGTCTCTCCGACTCAACGTCCTGGGAAACGGTGGAGAATGTTTATGAAGTCACGCCGCTCCGCAGCAGAAAGCCCTTCGTAGTGGAGTCGAGTGACTCAGAAGGGAGCGTGCACAGGGCGGAGGGTGACGAGGAGGAAGTTGTCGGTGGTGTGGAGGAGGATGAGCTAATTGAAGGAGTGGGGGATGACGAGGGAGTTGAAGTTACCGAGGGGGACGAGGAAGCCGAGGACGACCGACGACCATTTGGCCCCTTTGGCGATGCCTTCTTTCCTGAAGGGTCGTCGTGTCCGACAGAGGAAAATGAAGTGGATCCTACCAGATAGCCCAGACGAGATGGCTCCTGAAGTTAGACTCGATGTCCTTTTCACCGTATAGCCAAGCTCCATTAGAATGTACCTGGACGATGTCGAGGAGTTGGTCCGGTACGGAGCACAACCGTCTTCGCCTGGTCGACAGAAAATCTCTATAAACAAAACACGAACTGTACTGACTGCGGACGGCCTTCTGGTTATCCGAGCCTAACTACTTCATTGGTCATGAGTTCTAGCTGTTGATCCCCAGCCTTGGGCTCCGCCCCACGAATAGTTTGGCTCCTTACTTCTGAATGTTTCCGGTGGACGCATTCTGCTCGGGCTTACGATTTCTACTCCACCCCTTCATCCAGAGGGTTCTGAACTAGGCGTTGTTGAGTCCGATGCAATACGAGCCCAACTCTTGGAAGCAGCTCGTGTGCATCATGCTTCTTTGCGAAGAGAGGGGTGTACCCCTGAGATTGAAGTACTTCCAAGCGGTCTTGGGTATTAGCACATCTAGAGAGTATGAAGGGATCTACTACATCTCACCTCGCCGAGGGAGGAGGGTCATCCACGGGCATCCAGACTCGATAAAGAGGTGGAAGGGAAAATATTTCATCATTCGGAGTCTGACACCCTGGGTGACACCCACGACGTGGAGTTTTTATAAGTTAAGGGCCTTCGCAAGTCTGATTTGACGGCCGAGGAGTGGGCAGACGTTGAGCGGTTATGTTCGGGCAACAGCATTGGTCGGTTGAATGTAACAGAGAAGCATCTGGCTCGGATCGGACTGAGCTCCACTCATTCCAGTATGTCTTTTGTCTAATTTTCATTCAAGTATTTTCCTTTGTCTTATAGCTTCTCTTTTCTTTGTAGATATGGACGACTCAGAGATCGCTGGAAGGAGGGCGCTGCTGAAGAAGAGGAAGGTCGAATGGGCCGAGCAGGGGAAGCCGGGGAAGGTCCCCTCCGAGGTGGTTTCGGAGGAACCTTCCGACCCAAAGCCCAAGAAGCAAAAGGCCTCCAAGTCGGGCCCAAGCTCCAGTAGCCTGAGGGTTACTAAGGTGGTGAAGAGTGGCCTTCCCCCCATCACTCCAGTAGCCGAGGCGATCATAGGTGACTCAGGGCTTCAGCCATGGGCCTCGGACTGGGCCTTTTGGGTCGGGGACACCTTGTCTAAGGGTCCCGTGGCCATCTAGGTGGTTGAGAAGCTCGCCCCACCTCGGGACCAGAAGGCCCGGGAGTGCGACACTATAGAGTCCAGCTACATGAAGTGGGCTATGGCAAGCGTGTAGGTAACCTTTGTTCTGTTCCGACTCTTTTGTAGTTTGTTTACTTTATATTTTTATTTTCGAAGTATGATTTCCTCGCCTATAGGCTTGTATGGAGGGCTCTCAGTTGATGAGTTGCACCATCAGGAGCTGTGGAGGGAGGTGAGGAACGCTCAGCGCTACGAGCGAGAGATGAAAGACCGCAAGATAGCGTAGATGGTGCTCGAGGCCCGCAACCAGGTCCTTCAGGCCGAGCTGGCTAACCAGGCCGATACCAGCATGAAGAGGGAGGGTGAGCTGAGGAAGGAGGCCGAGAAGCTAGTAAGGAAGGTTAAGCCGGATGGCATTGATAAGGTCATCGCGGCCCAGGATGAGGTCTATACCTTGGCGATACGGCACGTTAAGTACTACCACCCTGAGTTGGATCTAAGTCAGTTCCATTATGACATGGAGCTGCCCGACCACCCGCCGACTCCCGGGGGTGGTGGTGACGAGGACGTTGCGGCGGCCGACCCGAATGCAGAGATGGCTACCAAAGAAGAGGTTGGCCAGTAGTAGCATTTGTTATTTTCTTTTCCTCCTATTTTCTCTTCGCATTTTGTAGTTGTCGAACGCGGACTAGCCACCGCATCTTTGTAAATACATTTTTGAGTAATGAAAAGAGTTTTTGGCCGAACCTTTTGACTAGGAATTTTGGGTATCATCTGTCATGAAAGATTTTCTGAATTTTAGCCAAGTATATAGGGCTTAAAATGATGTTTCTCTGTTTGCCTATGTCAGATAGATGTGACCTTGGGAGTAGACCCTGGTCGTGCTGAGATGGCGCGGCTTAGGGGTAAGGCCTTGGTCTTAGAGTCCGCTTTGACCCAGGTACCGTAAAGAGGCTCGCAATCAAGAGGCGGCTCTTCAATACTTCATGGATAAGTCAAAGGGACTTAGATTGGAGCTGGCACATTTTAAGAGGCTGATAGTTGACCGTGGCATGGAAAGTGTGGAGGTTGTGTTTTTGATGGTCAGCACTTCCGCTCGGTGGCCGTCGTCTGAGTCTTTCCTTCGTAACGTTATTGTGGAGAAGGAGTTAGAGGTACAACGGTACAAGATAATGATCGAGATGTCAGGATCCCAATCCGTTTCTTTCAGAAGCGCCTGTCCTTCTGCCAGAGCCTCGTTGTCGACCCTGAGAATCGGGCCAGTGAGGCCTTGTGACGCACAGAACTCAGTCTCAGGTGTGTCTACCTTAGCCACCTCGAGCGATCCTGCGGAAGACCAAACTCGTTTGGCTGGTCTTGAACTGGTCTGTATTAACCTTGCGGCTCTGATACAGGAGCCCTAGGCCGATTGTGAACGATGTAATAAAATCTTTCCTTGTAATGATATAATTTTTTTGGTCGAAATAATAATAAGAGAACATGATTGTATTGGACTTTTGTGGGTTCTTTTGCCGCGCGCATACATCCGAACTCCGAGGATGATTCTTTGTCGTCCGAGCTGAAGGGGGAGTGCAAACCGAGGGGTGAGGACTTGTAAGTCAAGAAGTCTTGCAAAACATCAAGGGGACCGAGGGATCCTAAATGACTGGTAATAGAGGACGTTTCGTCTTCCAATGCCATAAATGCGTTAGATGTTTCAATTTCCTATGCCATAAATACTCATCTTTGGGATATATAATCCTCACCCCCCCACCCCCCCACCATTTCATTCCTCACTTCACTACAACCTCTCATCACTGGTGGCTCTCCTACAACCCTCTGACAGTTACGAGTACCGGCGATGAAGGCTGTTTTACCCCTAGCTGCTAGCAGGTGAAAGGAGGGTCCACTCGAATTACGGAGCTCGAGGCACTTGCCGAAGGCGAGTGCCAAAAAGTAATAAGTTGTTCATGGGTCCCTATTGCCGGTGGCTTTCCCACCTTCTGACAGTTAGGGGTAGTGGCGATGAAGGCTGCTCTACCCCTGGCTGCCAGCGGGTGAAAGGGGGGTCAGCTCGGAGGTCCTCGCTGTGGGTGAGGATTGCAAATCAAAATGAAACTTTGGTAAGTAGTGAGTTGAAGTCCCAACCGACAGGCTAGGACAGGGATTGAGGAATCCCTCATAGGTGGTCGAAGTCCAAGTCGAGAGGCGAGGATGTTAGTAGCTGAGGTCCGAGTCGAGAGGCTAGGACTTGAGGGATTGAAAAATCCCTCATAGGTGGTCGAAGTCCAAGCCGAGGGACGAGGATGTTAATAGCCGAGGGACTAGGACTTGAGGGATTGAAGAATGCCTCATAGGGGTCGATGTCCAAGCCAAGGGGCGAGGACATTAATAGCCGAGGGACTAGGACATGAGTAGCCGAGGTCCGAGCCGAGGGGCTAGGACTTGAGGGATTGAAGAATCCCTCATAGTTGGTTGAAGTCCAAGTCGAGGGGAGAGGACATTAGTAGCCGAAGTCTGAGCTAAGAGGCTAGGACTTGAAGGATTGAAGAATGCCTCATATGTGGTCGAAGTCCAAGCCGAGGGGCTAGTACGTTAATAGCCGAGGTCCGAGCTGAGAGGCTAGGAATTGAGGGATTGAATAATCCCTCTTAGGTGGTCAAAATCCAAGCCGAGGGACGAGGATGTTAATTGCCAAGGTCTGAGCCGAGAGGCTAGGACTTAAGGGATTGAAAAATCCCTTATAGGTGGTCGAAGTCCAAGCCGAGGGGTGAGAACGTTAATAGCTGAAGGGCTAGGACTTAAGGGATTGAAGAATGCCTTATAGGTGGTCGAAGTCCATGCCGAGGGGCGAGGACATTAATAGCTGAGAGACTAGGACTTGAGTAGTCGAGGTCCGATCCGAGGGGCTAGGACTTGAGGGATTGAAGAATCCCTCATAGGTGGTCGAAGTCCAAGCTGCTGGGTAAGGACATTAATAGCCAAGGTTTGATCCGAGAGGCTAGGACTTGAGGGATTGAAGAATCCCTCATAGGTGGTCGAAGTCCAAGCCAAGAGGCAAGGACTTGAGAAATCCCTCGCAGGTGGTTGCAGTCCAAACCGAGAGGTGAAGACGTGAGGGATTGAGAAATCTCTCATAGGTGGTCGAAGTCAAAGCCGAGATACGATGACTTGAGGGATTGAGAAATCCCACGCAGGTGGTCGAAGTCCAAGTCGAGCGGCAACAACGTGATGGATTGAGAAATCCTTCGTAGGTGGTCGCAGTCCAAGCCGAGCGAAAAGGACGTGAGGGTTTGAGAAATCCTTCGTAGGTGTTCGAAGTCCAAGCCGAGCGGCGGGACGTGAGGATTGAGAAATCCCTCATAGGTGGTCGAAGTCCAAGTCGACCAGCGAGGACATAAGGGATTGAAAATCCCTCGTAGGTGGTCGAAGTCCAAGCCGAGCGGTAAGGACGTGAGGGATTGAAAAATCCCTCGTAGGTGGTCGAAGTCCAAGCCGAGCGGCGATGACGTGAGAGATTAACGAATCTCGTAGGTGGTCGAAGTCCAAGCCGAGTGGCAAGGACGTGAGGGATTGAGAAATCTCTCGTAGATGGTCGAAGTCCAAGCCGAGCGGCAAGGACGTGAGGGATTGAGGAATCCCTCGTAGGTGGTCGAAGTCCAAGCCGAGCGGCGAGGACTTAAGGGATTGAAGAAATCCACAAATTTTGATCTGTTAAACAAAATCTCCTGCCTTTATATCATGTTTGTTTAAAGGAAAATTGGCGTGTAGCGCCCATTACAATAGTAGGCTCTCTCTCACTTTCTCTCTTGAAACTTGACGAGGTGATCTGCATTCCAGGGCCTTTTAACTACCCTGCTCCTCAGGTCTTCGAGGCGGTATGTACCAGGACGTACCACTTGAGAGACCTTATACGGGCCTTCTCAATTGGGGGCTGCTTGCCTCTGGCCATGGGCTGAGAAATTGCGAGCTTTCTGAGCACGAGGTCACCTTTCTTGATGTTGGTCGGACGGACGGACTTTCTTGTTGTATAACCTCTCAATTTGCTGCTGATATATGGCCCGTCGGATGGTGGATCTTTCTTGGACTTCGTCTATGAGATCCAGGTTCGCCCTGAGGTCACTTGAGTTTGATCCCTCGTGGAAGCCCATGTACCTAGGCGAGGGGAGACCTACTTCCAGAGGAATGACCACCTTAGTCCCGTATGCCAGGTTGAACGGGGACTCGCCGATCGGGATTCTCTTAGTAGTATGGTGTGACTAAAGGACGCTCGATAACTCCTTGACCCAGAGACCCTTAGGGGATTGGTCCAACTGTTTTTTGAGATCGTCAAGAATTTGGCAGTTAGCATTTTTCGCTTGGTCTTTCGATTGGGGGTAGGAGATTGAAGAGAAGCATTGGTGAATTTTAAGGTCTTCACAGAACTTACAAAAAATTTACAGGTGAACTGGGTTCCGTTATCGGTGACTAGCACGCGCGGGATCCCATATCGATAGATGATGTGTTTCCAGAAGAATTGTTGAGCTTGAAGTTCTGTGATTGTGGCAAGAGATTCTGCCTCGGCCCATTTGGTGAAGTAGTCGATGGCCACGATGAGGAATCGCCTTTGGCCCGTATCCTTTGGAAAGGGATTGACCAAGTCCATCTCCCACATGGCAAAGGGGGTAGGGCTAGCGAGTGATTTTAGTTCGGCTTGGGCGAGCGTCTGATGGGAGAGAACCTTTGGCAGGGGCCACATCTTGTTACCAGGTCTTGGGCGTCTTGCAACATAGTGGGCCATTAGTAGCCATGATTGAGCGCTTTTCTCGCCAGCAACCTGCTGCCCATATGGCAACCCCCAATTCCTTTGTGTAACTCCTCCAGAGCATACTTAGCTTCATCCGATTTCAGACAATGGAGATAAGGTCTTCCGTCATCCTTGGTGTAGGAGCGCTTGAAGAGCACGTCCTCAATTAGGGCGAACCTTCGGATCGCATTCCACACCAGTTGGCTTGGGCATTGTAGGGCTCTTTCTCGAAGAAAGCTCGATTCTACGAGATTTTTTATGAAAGCGTTTCATTTGCTTCTCTTCAATGGAATTTTCAGTTTCCGTGCCTCAGCGCGATCCAACGGTAGCTCGCCGTTGGTCAAGAACTTGAGTATAGGACCCATCCATGTCTCAACATGTTCGACGGAGAGGAGGTTGGGTTTGAGGATCCGTCAGACCTCCTCTCCGTCGAACAAGCCGAGAAGTGTGGTAGTTGGCCTATAGGACTTCTATGGGCTATGGGATTAATTGGATTAATTAATAAGCCTATAGCAGTGGCCTATGGGGCTATAGGCTTTAAAATGAAAAATGAAGGGAAGAAAAGAAAAGAAGAGGGTGGTTACCAAGTGATGACGTGGCTTGGGTGTGGGTATGTAGTCCCACATCGTTGAAATGCATAGGTGTATGTGTGTGAATATATTAGTTAGCCTATGATGAAAGGTCACCAACTAGTCATGACACCTTTTGAGAGGTAACCTGTGGTGGGCAGTAAGGCAGTTGTTAGAATTTGTTTGAGCGGGGCTGTACAACTAGCAGAATCAGGGTAGTCCTCTCCACATTTGCTAGAAAGGGATCCTAGATCAGGTTAAAGTTCCGGGCTCAGCAAGGATGCTGAGTTCTTAAGGTGGGGGTTTGTGTAACACCCCGTATCTTAAGAGTATATATATAATATTATATTGGAATAATATATATTATAATAATAATAATAATAATAATAATAATAATAATAATAATAATAATAATAATAATAATAATAATAATAATAATAATATAATAATAATAATAATTATAATATTATATTATTATTATTATTATTATTATAATATATATATATATATATATATATATATATATATATATATATATATATATATATATATATATATATAATATAATATGTGAGAAGTGTGGTAGTTGGTCTTATATATAATATAATATGTGAGAAGTGTGGTAGTTGGTCTATAGGACTACAATGGGTTATGGGATTAATTGGATTAATTAATGAGCCTATAGAAGTGGCCTATGGGGCTACGGGCATTAAAATGAAAAATGAAAGAAAGAAAGAAATGGAGAGGGTGACTGCAATGTGATGATGTGGCTTGGGTGTGGGTATATAGTCCCACATCGTTGAAATGCATAGGTGTGTGTGTGTGAATATATTAGTTAGCCTATGATCAAAGGTCACCTACTAGTCCGGACACCTTTTGTGAGGCACGCATGTGGTGAAAAGTTGTTAGGATTTTATTTGTTCGCGTATTGCGCGCACGTGTAGCCGCGTGCGCAGCTGAGCGGGGCCGGGGAGTTACATCGGGGATAGTGCACTCTGTAATGAATTCTGCTAGAGCCTAACCCTTGATGGCCGTCCGAGGGTGGTAGCTGATGTTGTGCTGGCTCAGCTCAATTGACCACTTGATTAAGCGGCCAGAGTTCTCGGGCTTGTCGAGGACCACTTTGAGAGGCTGATCTATAAGGACGCGAACGGAGTGAGCCTGAAAGTATGACTGAAGTTTCCATGCGGCCATTACCAATGCGTATGCGACCTTTTCCATCTTGGGGTATCAGACCTCAGCATCACGCAGGACCTTGCCGACATAATAGAAGGGCTTCTGCACCCCGTCCTCCTCTCTAACTAGCACGATGCTGAGCGCTTGTTTCATTGCGGCCAGGTAGAGGAAAAGGGGTTCGCCCGGTTCTGGCTTGCTAAACAGCGGGGGGTTGGCTAGGTAGGCCTTCAGTTGGTCGAATGCCTTTTGTTGAGAATCCCCCATCTCAAAGCTTTCACCGCTCGGAGGTCCTTGAAGAATGGGAGCGACTTCTCTCCTGACTTGGAGAGGACACGGCCAATGGCTGCTAGTCGTCTGGTGAGCCTTTGGACTTCTTTGACGTTTTTCGGAGGGGCCATGTCCAGTATGACCTGAATCGTTTCGGGGGTTCGCCTAAATGCAGCGCTGGCTCACCACGAATCCGAGGAACCTCCCTGAGGAGACGCCAAAGGCGCATTTTGATGGGTGGAGCCTCATGTTGTGAGATCGCAGGACCCCGAAAGCCTCTTCGAGGTCGATGACATGATCCTGCCCTCTGCGACTCATGACGAGCATCATCAACATATACTTTCATGTTCCGTCCTATCAACTCTTTGAAGACCCAGTTTACGAGTCGTTTATATATGGCGCCAGCGTTCTTCAGCCCGAAAGGCATGACTCGATAACAGTAGAGGCCTTGGTCGGTCACGAAGGCGGTCTTCCATATATCCGGCGGGAACATTCTGATATGGTTGTAGTTTGAAAAGGCATCTATGAAGCTCAGTAGATCGTGTCCCGATGTAGCATCGATAAGGGCGTCGATGTTTGGAATAGGGAATGAATCTTTCGGGCAGGCCTTGTTGAGGTCTGTGAAATCTATGCAGATTCTCCATTTACCATTCGTCTTCTTCACCATTACCATATTGGCCAGCCACTCTAGATAGCTGACTTCCTGGATGAACTATGTCGAGAGGAGCTTACCCACTTCTTCCCTCACCACCTGCTGTCTGTTAGGGGCAAAATTATGTCGCTTTTGCTGGATCGGCTTCTAATCCGAGTGGACGCTTAGCTTGTGCATTATGATGTTTTCAAAAATCCCAGGCATGTCAGACGACGTCTAGGTAAAGAGGTCGACATTTCGACGAATACACTCGATGATTGACAGCTTCAAGTATGGGGTCAGAGATTGGCTTACCCGGAACCATTCGGACTTGTCTCCTTCGGAGAAGGAGACCTCCTCCAGCACGTCTACGGGCTCTGAGCGTCTATCAGAGGGGAGTTCAATTGTGTCCAGGGGAAAGGCCTCGCCCCCCACAGCGGTAATGTAGCACGAACATGCCGATTCTTGATTACCCTGGACTACACCGACTCCGTAATTGGTGGAAAACTTCAGCTTCAAGTGATAGGCGGAGGGAATCACCTGGAGTGTGCACAGGTCGGGTCTGCCGAGGATAGCATTATAGGCAGCCTTAATATTGACCACCATGAAGTCCATTGCTTCGGTTCGAAGGGTAGGGGCCATGCCGACGGTCACGTCGAGTGTGACAATTTCCTCGATCTAGACAGGGATGCCAGAGAACCCATGAAGCATGTACCTCGCCGGTTTCAACCTTTCGTGGGAGAGCTTGAGGCTTTCTAATGAAGCCAGAAATAGGATATTGATTGAACTCCCATTGTCAACAAGGATACGTCGGACTTCATGGTTTGCCATGTCGAGGCTGATCACCAGGGCATCACAATGAGTCAGTTGGACGCCTTCGAGATCCTCGTTGGAGAATGAGATCGCCAGCCTTTGCTCCCCGGGTGGGGGATAGTTATGGACCGAGTTTACTTATCGAACGAAAGCTTTGCGGGTGGTGTTCGGTTCTCCTCCCATAGGTCCGCCGTGGGCATAGTGAAGGATAGCCCCCCGGCCTCCTCGAGTTTGGGCTCAGGCTCGGGCTGCCTGCAGATTGCCCGAAGAGGAGGTGAGGGGTCCGGATCCCTCTAGTCCCTGGGGTTAATTCGAGTGAACCCCCTCAAGCACCCCCTCTCGATGAGGATTTCGATTTCGTCTTTGAGGGCACGACAATTATCGGTCTTGTGCCCATTGTACGGATGGAGGTGATATTAGAACCTCTGGTCCCTCTTCTTATTGTTGTTAGGTCGGGGAGGAAGGCGGACGATCCCTTTGTTCTCGATCTCCAGGAGGACAGTCGACACGTTTTAGGTCAGCGTAGTGTCTCTTGAAAAGGGGGATCGGTGGGGAGTGTTTCTGGGCAAACACATCTTTCTGGGCCTTCTTCATAGGCTCGTAGTCTTCGGTCTTTCGCTTCCCCTTGGCTGGGGTTTCTTTCAGGCCTTCGGGGGTACAAGACCTCCTCGGTAAGGATGTAATTTTCGACCATGTTGAGATGGTCGGGGAAATCTAGGGGCGGTTTCTTAGCCAAAGAAGCCTTCAACTGGCCGTGGCGAACATTGTGCCAAAAGGCCGCTGAAGAGACACTGGCATCGAGGGATAAGGACAAGACCACTGTAGCTTCGGTTGTGAACCTCCACACAAATTTGCGAAGGGGCTCTCCTTTCTTTTTCTTGAGGTCCAAAAGGAATGCGCTCGTCTTCTCGACCCTCCGGTTGGTCACAAAGTGGGCAAGAAAGTTCGCCTCGGGCTGGTCGAACGAGAAAACCAAACCGGGGGCGAGCTTTGAGAACCATTCCTGAGTTGGGTCACGCAGGGTGGCTGGGAAGGTGCGGCATAGGAGAGGATCGATGCATTGTGAATCATCATGAGAGTTTTGAATCCTTCCATGTGATCAGTTGGATCACTCTCATCATTGTAGGTCTCGAAATGAGGTGATCTGAAATTTTTGGGAATCTCAGCATCTAGATTTTGAGAGGAGAACGGGGATCGGCTTGGCTGGTGCGCCCGACAGGATTGTGGTCCTCCCTCGTTAATGCGGGCGAGGCGATTCTCCATCTCCTGGAGGCGGTGGAGGATGGCTTCGTTCTGCCGCGGTGGCTGGAACGAATCGTGAGACTCATGTAGCATCCTGGAATTTTTAAATAATATTTTGGAATTTACAAATGAATTAAAATGAATTTTTGTGATTTAACAAATATTTTTCTGAAATTTATCTTTTTACACGTGCAAATATTTTCTTGAGAAACACAAAGTCAAAATCTATTTGGGAAATCTAACATTTATTAGTAGATATTGTTTATAAATTTTCTGGATTTTTTTTGAATAATTTATGACATTTTGTGCAAAACTGCCACTTGGAGTAAAAACTCCAAATTTGGAAATTTTGGGCTGCATGTATGGGTCATCCAGATATGGAGATATAAAGGGATTTAATTCAATTTAATTTTAAATTAATTTGATTAACTAATAATTGGAAGGGATCCATATTTGTAAATAAATAATCTTCTTAGGGAGTAATTTTGTAAACTTTGTGAAACCCTAGAAGGCTAATCCTGGCCTATATTAGGGGCAGCAGCTGCCTAACCCTGTGTGATCTCAAAACATATATTTCTCATTATTTTCTTAGAGTTTAAAGCTTGGATCTTGGAATTTTGCAAGGAGAAGGCTTTTCTTTATTATTAGTATTGTTCTTCAAGTTGATCTTTTTTGAGGTGGGTGATACTTCTCATCTCTTGATGTGTTTTACTTATATTATTTATGATGAATCTAGTGGAGATCATGCTAGGGCTTGTTGTGAATTTGTAGATCTATGTTTGATAGTTTAATCATGATGGTTTCTATGCATGATGAATGAACTTCTAGATGTTTATATGAACTAAAGATGCAATTTTATGAGAGATGATCATGTTTGGTTAATCTTGAATGTTAAATATTGATGATGAATTAAAAAATCTAGTTTGGGATCTATAAATTTAATTGTAGATGATAAAGATATGTAGAGATAATTAGAACTGGTTATATGCTCTTAAATTCATGCTTGATCGATTATAATGTTGAGATTTTTCCATGTTATTCGTTGTTTTTAATTATCAAAAAATGAAACTAAATATTAGGGTTTGAATAATTGTTGTATGGATCAAAAATAATTTATTTTGAATGAAGTGGTTTATGCATGAAAGATTAATATTTTGCATAAAGAAATAAATCTAGTGAGAATATATGTGATTGTAGTGGTTGGATTTTGGTGGTTAATTCAAGGGCACGTTTAAAAAGATTAATAGATGAATTTTTATGTTTAATTCCCTGTTTTAATGCAAATAAAATTCTAGATGATAAACCCTAATTACTTATGCATGCAAAGAGTATATGGAAAGAAATATATATGAAAATACATTCAAATACATTGGGGGCTAGGGTTTGGAGGTTTGAACCCTAGGTTAGGGTTGTTAGAGTCTCCGTTGAACAGTACCGAGGGTTACTGTTCACGGGTGAACAATAACCGAGGGTTACTATTCAACCCGCAGCCTGCTACTGTTTCGTTGTTGTTAGATCAGTCTTTTGGTGTTTTCGTGTGATTTTCGAGTGTGGATTTGTGTACTATGCTTGGGGGACTCTAGTATACATATGGGAGTAACTATATATGGGTTTAAACGAATATATTTGAGTGGTTCGATCAAGTTTGGATGAGATTTCAAAGTCATTATTTGGTCTGAACTGCTGTCTGTTCCAGATTGAAATGAGAATTCCACATAGTTGCTGATGATATTACCTAAAAGTTATTAAATAGAAATTGTAGCTCACTATGTCTAGTTTTCAGACCATCTGACGGATACTCAATCCGACTCATAGATTGTAAAATATGCAATTTCTACCACTGTACTGTTGTAGTTTCAGATTTTTAAAATAACGGCTAGTTTTCAGAATTTATTGAATATCAACCATTCAAATTAATTTATTTGAGTCCATATTTTTATGGTGAAATTTCTCGTTAAGTGCTGAATTTAAATTGATTTTTCCAGAAATTAATATCGACTATAGAATGTACTGTTTTGAAGAATGAAATCATGTAACTTTCAGATTTTTCGATGAAAGATAGTTTTAAGAATTTATTGAATATCAACCTTTTAAATTAATTTATTTGAGTCCAAATTTTTATGGTGATTTCCTTGATATGCGATGGATTTGAGTAAAATTTTCCAAAATTTAATTTTGATTTTAAAGTGTACTGTTTTCAATGTCAAAATGTATAATTTTCAGATTTTGTAAAAATCTATATTTTCGTGGATGAAATGTACTTTCATACATGTAAACGAGTTCTCATGGTAATATTGATTGATTAAAAGGAATGTGATTAATGAAGAGTAGTTTGTATAATTAAACCAAGTTGAGTTTTAACTTGAGGATTGGGGTTATGATGTGAACCTTAGAATGATTGTTGATGATATATGGAGTTATAAGACTCTAGAGGTTGTCTGGGACCCTAGCATGCCGGAAAGTGAGATTTTGTGGAATTTTGGCCAGTGGGGCTTTTGTGGTTGATTTTGTAAAAGTTAAGTCCAGTAGGGTACAACTCTAGAGGGGAATTGTGACTTAACTACTAATAACAAACATAAGGACAGACACTAGTGGAGATGTGATAGACCTTGGGAAACGTAAGTAGGGCGGTCTTGTATAGTGGACGGACGAGGTTCGGGACTATAGCCGTGGTTGGGAGGTTTGATTCCGAAGGCTACGATTATCATTGCCATCTCCGGAGTTCGCACGTTGAGGGTCTTTTACAGTTGGACGGTTTTATTCCGAAGGCTGGGACCTATTCGTGGAATTTCGGCATGGAATGTTCAAGGCGACGCTTACATGATGCTTGCACGTTGAGGGTGCTAGTCTATCTGGTAGATACCAGGTCGTAGGCCTATTCGCAGAGTATTCTGGATCTTGTTTCTATCACCGTAGCAGGATTAGTTGCATAACGAGATATTGAACCCTGTGAAGTGAAGAATGATAAGGGCTTGCACTGGACCTATGTAGAATGGGATGCATAGAATCCGATAAGTATGCATTAGTAATCATCATATGCATTTGTGGCTTCCTTGACTTGTTTTATGCATGCTTGTTTTTTTTTTCTTCTGTTTTCTTATACTTGACACATAGTTTAGTTTCACTTGTTGACTTATAATTTTATTCTTTATGTTTTCATTTATGTTTGTATTTCCTATGAATATCACTCACACCGTTATGGCTGACCCCTGTAGTTTTGGGGGTTAGGAATATCTCTAGCTCTATGTTTTACAGGTAGGTACCATTGGCATGGAATTGGGAGCATGTGGTAGAATGTTTAATGTTATTGCATATCTTGTAAAAGGAATGATTATAAAAAGAAAATTGTAATTCAAAGTGTTTAAATTCTGTTGTGCTTTGTAAAAGAGTTAATGTAATAAAAGTTTTAAAATTTTCATATGTTTGTACTATGTTTATAATTGCAATTGAAGTTGATTCTAGGAATTGTGCTACTTATTTTTAATTTTATTTATTGGAAATTCAGGGTGCTATAACTCGGGAACCCCACCCTCTTCGAGCCTCGGGCCGACATTTTGCTTTTTGAACCCGGAGCCACCTCCGAGGGCTCGGAGGATCTCATTCATGAAATCTCGAAACTCGACTCTCATTACCGAAGCTTTTTCACCCTGACCGGGCGAAGGTTGCCCACCCCTCGGGGAGCGGCTGCAGTTGTGCTCCCGACTTCGGGATGGGAAAGTGCTAAGTGTCGGAGCTGGGTCGGAAGGGACTGCCCATCTTCTTGATCTGCTAAGCTGGAGCCAAAGGTAATCTATGGGCTGCCGATGGTTGATGACATGCCGTAAGTCTTTGCAACCGAGCATGAAGTGCTCGGACCTGGTTCCATTGTACCGTTGACTTGTGGTTGGTTAGATCCCTGTGTGTTCACACTACTGTGAGAGGGATGGGGGTCTGGACGACATCTAGCGGTGAAGGCTCTTCTTGCTTTGGGAGCCATGGGAGGGCTCGGCTTCAGGAGAGATCCGAGTTTGGGATCGAGTCAGTCGGGTTCCCACAGAAGGCGCCAACCTGATGCTGCTTGTTTTCGGTGTGGGAGCAACATGTGTGAGTTCTTGTAATTTTTGAAGTGAAAGGGATAGATCTCTACCTCAACTCGGGTCTGTTCCTAGAGGTCGGCTCGGAAGAGCTGTTGGAGCTCGGACAGCCGATGTACCTGCAAAAGGCCTAGAAACACCGGGAGAAATTCCGGCGACAGTTCCTTTGACAATCTAGTCAGTCACTGGAAAAGAGACTGAGCAGCTAGGGTTCAGGTGGAGAAATATTGATTACCTTCTGCAGTGAGGAGGGGGCTTGGAATTTATAGGCAGGGGCAAACGGGTATCTGACCCTAACTGGCTGGGTCAGACCCGTTTGTTTGTGGGCCTGAAGTGGTAGAAGGCCCGTTGGACCTGTTGAGCTGATGATCTGGGATGAGCGAAATCTGAGGAGATCCGACGGACCTGATTAGGCCACGCCATCTATATCACATCATAAGACATCTGAAGGATAACTTGAGGAAATTGCATTCAATCATGCTTGAAACAGACTCTAGTTATGTTTTTGAAAAGACAGAGAATAGGAGAGTTTACATATAAGTTCAGGTGTCTGATTTTAATTGCCCCTTTTCACTAAACTAAAATTTTGAAGTTGTGGTGAGGGTCGAGGGTCGAGTGTATATATTACACATATTTGATTGTGTTATTGAATAAAAAAATTGTTAATTAGGCAATCCAAGCAATAAAATTAAGAAATCTTTTACATAGGTTTAATATGTAGATGACACTTTTATTTTTATCCATTCTTATAAACAGAAACTTTATTATTCTATTAATCCTTTATTAATAAAATAAGATGACTCATCAATTTTTTATTAATAAAATATTAATGAAACATGATGGTCATCTACTCATCTTTTGTGTAAAAAATAGGCTAAATTTGAAAGGAAAAAAACATCTTGAACTATGACTTTTATGCAGAAAATTTTCCTGACCTTTTTTTATACAAAAAAATCCCCTGTAGTATGGTTGTTGCAAAAAACTTCCTGAAGTATTTTAAAAGACCACATCTAACTTTTCTACTTGTATTAGATAATCCCATTTATTTTTGCAAGTTGTTTTAAAAAACATAATCTATCTTTCGCATTATTGTCAAAAACCTCCCTCAACTTTAGCAGAAGTCTCACGTTGGCGGGTTGGATTTTTTGCAATAATAGTTCAGGAAGGTTTTCTGTATAAAAAAAGATCAGGAAAATTTTCTGCATAAAGACCATAGTTCAAGGTTTTTTTTTTTCAAATTTAGTCTAAAAAAATATTTTGTAAAAAAAACATATTTTGTTCAATTTTATAGTCTACTTTGCATCCAATAGTAGCCTTCCCCACATAAACCCTCCCTCTCTTTCAGACACAAACTAAAGTAGGCATCCACGTGCTTTCCTCAACAGCTCCTCTCTTTTTAGTAATTTTTTTTCTTTGTATTTCCTTTTTGCCTTATTGTAACACTTCTCTCTTTTTAAACTACTCCATTGAAGCTGCTTCAGTTAGGCATAGAGAAAAGAAGTAGAGGGAGAGAACAGAAAATGGAGCCACCATCTTCTCAATCTATGTCGGTAGAAGACACACAGGATAAGATCATCAATGATTGGCAAGTATTTAATTATATATCTTTTGGCCCAAAATTATTATGTTCCTTGAGTATAATTTAGTTTGTATGTAATTAACTGATACGGGATTTTTTTTTCTTCTTGCAGTTGTTCTTGCTGTTTTGACTGCACTGATAGCTGCCTTGAGTATATCTGCTGTTTCTGAAATTAGAACTTGATGAGAAGAAGAAGGAGAAGAAGAAGAAATAATGGAGGAATCAGATGAAGATCATGTTTCTGGTTTCTCTTTTAACATTTCTGTTTCTAAACCATTTTTGTGGATGAAATTGAGAATTTTAGATTGACTTTATGGTCTGCAAGTGGAGAGTTCATTGCATTGACTTGTACTGCAGTTTCTGAAACTGAATGTCGTTAGTATGTTTAATAAATTGGCAAATTATGTGCGGAAGTTTTACGGTATTCACTTGTATAGATATTGGTTTTCATATATCTCTGTTTGGATTCTCAATATATGATTGATTGAAAGAAATGAAAATATTTGGTATAGAAGATGATGATAACATTCTCAACCAATTATGTTAGAGAGGACTAAGAATTTTGTTGTCGGAATGCCAAACATTTGGTTTCAAAAAATTGTGGTTTGGTGTGTGAAATTTAATGCGTGTTGATGCTGCTGTTTTTTTGAATGTGGGAGCAACAGATATTGAGTTCTTTTGATGGAGAGGAAACTCAGATCTCAGCCGTAGATCTGACCCTGGTGTGAGGCTAGTATAAAAGGGGTTGTGGATACAACGACTGTCGAGAACCTGCAAAAAAGTCTAAAACACCGGAAAGATTCCCGGCGACAGACCCTCCGACGCTCAACTCAGTAACCAGTAGTTGAAAGATGGATTAGATGGTAAAAATGTGATTACCTGGTAACTGTTGATGTGGGTTTGTATTTATAGGCCAGTGGGGTCCTAATAGGGAGTATGATCCAGACGCTAATCCTCTAATTATGGGGGATCTGATTACCAGTGGTGGTTGGCAGATGGCAGATCAATCCTTCCCTGGTGGGCTGGACCCCCGTGATGGGCGATAGCCCATGAACTGCAACTGGGCCTGACTTTACGGCCTTATGATTCCCAAGATCTGTGCGGGATTAACTGGTGTAGACTAGCCATGATTTTCCCATTCATCAAAAGCCCCCCCCTATCGGAGGTGGCCTTTCGGTTTTCTTCGAGGAGTAGGTAATTCATAGAGGGGATTGCATAGGTGAAAGAGATCCGTAGGTATCGTGGGACGAAAGGCTTGGCCGGAAGCTCGGGGTCGGAAGACGCCACCGAGGTTCGCGCCTATGGAAGGCTTGGAGTTTAGCCGAGGCTTGAGCTTGTCTGACACTCAGGGTCGGATACCATGTGGAGGGGCATGGCATGAGGCGATGGCCTTGTTGGGGAAATTTTCTCGCAAAGCCTCAGAGTCAGATACCTCGTCGAGGGACGTAGCACGAGGAGAGTTCTCATTGTGAGATTTTCTCAGCTCGGAGTCAGATACCACACAGAGGGACGTAGCACGAGGCGAGTTCTTGTTGTGAGATTTTCCCAGTGAGATCTCGGAGTCGGATACCACACCGCAGGAAGTAGTACGAGGCGAGTTCTCGTTGTGAGATTTTCTCAACGAGATTTTGGAGTCGGAAACCACCTTGAGAGGCGAGGCACGAGGCGAGACCCTTGTTGTGGGGGTTTTGCTGAAGGGTCTTGGGGTCGGAAACTATGCCGAAGGGCGAGGCACGAGGTGAGTTCTCGTTGTGAGATTTTCTCAGCGAGATCTCAGAGTCGGATACCACACTGAGGGGCATGGCATAAGGCTAGGGCCTTGTTGCAGAAATTTTCTTGCAAAGCCTCGGAGTCGGATACCAAGCTGAGGGACATAGCACGAGGCAAGTTCTCATTGTGAGATTTTTCAGGGAGATCTCGGAGTCGGATACCACGCTGAAGGGCGAGGCACAAGTTGAGACACTTGTTGTGGGAGTTTTCCCGAAGGGTCTCGGAGTTGGAAACCATGTCGAAGGGTGAGGCACGAGGCGAGTTCTCGTTGTGAGATTTTCAGCGAGATATCAAAGTCAGAAACCACGCCGAGGGGCGAGGCACGAGGCGAGTTCTCGTGAGATTTTCTCAACGAGATCTCATAGTCGGAAACCACGCCAAGGGGCGAGGCACGAGCACAACAGGTTGGATGATCGTTTGTCAGATTTGATAATCATGTGACTTCGTGACCACTGCGTGTCGTTGCATGAGTTTTGTAGTTATCGAGGAGTCATCATGTAACTTCTATCATTCGAGAAGTCGCGCTTATCTTCTATAAGTTCATCCCCTTCTTCATTTTCCAAGATCACTTTCCCTTTCTTCAGATTGTTTCTCTCTAGAACCCTTTGCTTTGAGAGAACATGGCTGGTGACCAGTTTAGTCGTTCGACCTCGGATTCATCTTTGGGATCATCTTCTCAGTCGTCCTCGCAAGAAAGTGAGCCTGAGGAGTCGAGGACCACCCGCGCCCTTCTCCGAAAGAGGACGTGGAGGTTGAGGTTTGTTCGAGCTCTAAGGAGACGAACCTTGTTCACCCGGTGTTGGAGATCGTGGTTGGAGAGGTGAGTGGGGACCTTGCTGGCGAGGTGGTTAAGAAAGAGATGGAGATCTAGGAGCCACTGATAAAGAAGGAGATTGAATGGGAGGAGAGTTACATTGAGAGATTTTGAGAGATGGGAGAGGGGGGGGGGGAGAGAAAGAGGGGGAAGTCCTTCTGTGTGAACAGTGAGGGTCTCGCCCCTTGATGATATTGTAGTTGTCCCTCCTCCTCATGTTTGCCACCCTCCGAAGAGAAAGAAAAAAAATCTTTCTCTAGACGGGGAGCTCGAACCGATGGAGTATGAGCACGAGGGGGCATGTTCCAGCTTACCCTGGACCAGATGCCCATTCGGATGTACCCAACGGCTTTATTTGATGTGATGCGATACAGCGTGCATCCATCCTTGTCAAACAAGTCGACGATAGATGCCGATGATACGTAGAATACCATGGGGGTGAGTGATCTCGATCGTGTTCGGGAGTTGTACTTCATTCCCTAGAAGTTAGTTGTGTTTCTTTCGAGCCCTGGGGTCCGGCCGACTTATCAGCTTTCGAAATGGTTTGCATGTTTCCTCCGGATGCCTTCGTCTCAGGCTTTTGTCTCTCCCTCCACCAGTTTATCAAAGAGGTCTTGAACTGAGCTGGGATGAGTCCCGTGTAGTACGGGCCGAATTCGTGGAAGCAGTTGACTAGGTTTATCATGTTTTGTAAGAAGAAGAAAGACCCCCTTAAGCTCAAGTACTTCTTAATGTTCTTGGGGTTGAGCATTTTTTTGGGGTATCAGAACCGATGGTACATCTTCCTCGTCACGGGTACCACATGGTGCATAATCACCAGACTCTATAAAGGACTAGAAGACGAAGTATTTCATTGTTTACAGTCCTGAACCTTGGGATATTCTGAATGTGTGGTCGTACAGGTTTCTGCCGTAGAAGTCCACGAAGCTCGTGGAGTTCACTGCTGAAGAGCGAGTTGAGTATGAAGGGCTGTTTGTTGGGGGTAATAGCATTAATTGGGCCAGGGTGACGAAGTAATCGCTTGTGGTGAGCAGCCTAAGCCCTCACATCCCTCATAAGTTCTCAACCTTATTATTTTCTCTCTAGGGTGTTATCTAATTCTGTTGTATTGCATTTCTTTCGCAGCGGTGGTCGACGATGATATCAACGTTCTACTTACCGAGCAAACAGTATAGGGGGCCATGGTGGACAAAAGGGGAAGAGGGTGATTACTTCGGCCTCTGATGGGTCTTTGAAGGGACGACCAACGAAGATGCAAAAGTCGAACGTCTTGACCATCCGTGATCAAGAAGATGAATCTTCGAGGAATGCGATGAGCGAGAAATCGCTTAGAGCCAAAGAATTGGCCGAGTCTCCCCTCCCCCCGTTTCATCCAATTGGGAGGACCTTCCTCCCTGAGGAGGCAGATGAGACCTTCAAGCCTAATTGGGCGGTGAAGGTGATTTAGTCCGTCATGGAGTCCCACATGGCTCTCGAGGTGGTGAACAACATTGCTCCGTCGAGAGATAGAAAAAAATTGCAAAGGAGACAACTGGCTCATGCTATCTCAAGCATGCCCAGGCTTTCATTGTGGTAGGCACTCAGTATTAAGTAACTGTGTTTTTGTTCCTCTTTTCTTTCTTTTAGGCGTATTTCGTAACTGTTCCATCCATTTTTGCAGGCCATGCTTCACAGGGCGAAATTGAAGAGGCAGTTCAATTATGACATGAACTGCACTATCTGGAGGATGCAATAGCTCAACTTGAAGTTGCGTGATGAGAAATATCATGTTGGGGCACTGGAGAAGAGGGTGAAAAAGCTGGAGAGGGAGATCGATGAGTCGGCGGGCCAGATCGTTTCAGCACAAGATGTTGGCTACAAACGGGCCCTTTAGCACATCCAGGAGAGGCACCCTGACATCAATCTCGACGGTCTTTGTTTCGAGTCGGATCTTGACACTACTCCTTCAAAACCTGGGGTGTCACGCCCCGCTTCCCAAAATACGGGAATACGAGTCCATGACAAAGGCCCAGCAAATGATATTAATATCATCCATAAGCTGTACCAGTCTTAACGCAACAACATGAAAGAAATAATCACAACCACGCAGATAAATATAATCACATAAACAACAACTGAGATAAAAACATGCAGTAGTCAACATAATAACCAACAACTGGAAAAATAAATAACAGTTACGGGTCAACAAATCCGGAATACAAAGTTCAACAAAAGGAATAACAATGCGATAAAAGAATAGCATGGAAGAAGATATTTTATCTTAAAGCAGCTCCTGCTCCAATCCTAGAAGAACTACTCACCAATGCCTCCTGGCAAATCTCCTTGTGCACCTGTAGCTGGATCAACTAGAGTGGAAAAGAAAATATCCCTAGAACAAGTATGGACAGCAAGTAGTGAAAAGCAAAGAGTAAGGGGACATGGTACATCAAAGAGTATGAAGCAAGATCAAAGTCCAAAAGCAATAATAATGTTAATTAATAATGGTCAAGTGTACAAGTGTCAACTTAGGTTTATTAGCATTTTATTTTCCTATCTAGTGCACGTACTATTGCGTCCCATACCACAGGTTCGGTGCATGCAAAACAGTGTACGTTTTAGACGTAGTGGTGGGATCTACAGAGCGTGTACTCGGTGCAATGAGATAACATGATAACAAGATAACAAGTTCACGAGTATTTCTCCACCTTCCATGTCAATAGTACGAGTACACAAGAAGGGCCCTACCGAGTACATTTTCTGAGATTATCCACTACTAACTCAACCCTTATTAACCCCGGCTTGTTTAACATTTTATTATTTCATTCATGGTCATGCAAGTGTATGTATAAGAGTGTCAAAGCGATAATAGAGGTGCAACAAAATGATACAATGCATGATACACTACAAATAATTGTAAATCTGAAAAGAGCAGACACAGCAGCACTAACACACCAGTAACTCACAAACTACAATTTAGAATGCAATTTTGCAAAAAGGGAAAGTAAACTAGACATCCGGGGCTATAATTTATGTTCAACAAGTTTTTATTAATTCTAACTGTAACTAGGTCAATTATCCTAATCTTTACAGGTTAACTGTTCTGGCAGCAGCTTATAGTCAAAGTTTAATGGGTGAAAACTAGGTGTAAAATCAATATAAAAATCTACGAAAATTAGGAATGGATCCTAAGCATGTCTACTAAGTTTCGGGAGAGTTTCATGGCATTATACTACTGTTATCATGGTGTTTCAACTGAAAGTTGTGTCGGTGTTTCATTAATTTACAATCTGAAAAGTACAGACCAGCAGTGACTAAAACTGCAATATCTCACAGCTCACAGATCGGAATCAAGATCCGTCAATTGGTCTGGAAACTAGATTCATTAGGCCACAATTTCCTTTTATATGGTTTTGGTTGATTCCTATTGTAACAGGGTAGAAACCTCAGTACAAAATAGAATAGACAGCAAGACATAACAAAGGTCATCATATAAATTCATCAAAGTAAATAATCAACATGTTCTAGTTATCATGCAATGCATCATTAATGTACAACAAGTTGAGGTGAAATTCTACTGTATATAAGGCAAGATTATAATGTCACGATTCAATTCTTGAGATCTCAATCAATTAACATGTGTTCATATCATGGTATTTTTCTCATATGCAAATTCTAGTTAATTTGTTCATATCGTGTGTGCATGTAAGTTTGGATTTGAGTCAATGGATATTGGCACGAGTCAAGGATACTTCGGGTTAGCTCGTGTAAACTCTAGATATCCCCAACGGAAAGTATACAAAGCAGTATTAAGATAATCGAAGTGGAACTACTTGCGGAGGCGATCAATAGTCTTGAACTAGAAAAATAAACCGAGTTCAAGTAGACTTGCCTTTTGTAGACAACTAGATTGGTCCGAGTATGCTAGAATAACAGGATCGGAATCCCGGGCGACGCTCCAAAATACATGCGAGACACGTATAAAATACCAAACAGCGAAAGACCAAACAGCAACCAACAGCAGATCAAGACAGCAAGAGCAACTCACGTACACTGGATCTGGGGCAAAACAGCAAACAACAGACCGGGATCTCGTGTGCCAAAACAACAAACACCGTAATGGGCCAATCACACTCCTTCTCCTACCTTTCGACAGAGAAAGAGAGAGCGGCGGGGCTCGGCGATGCTGGGGCTGGCGACGGCGTGGCATGATGCGAGGCGGCGGCACGACTGGTCGTTAGCGGTCGGGAAGCGACGCAGTGACCAAGGAATGGTAGAGAGCGAACTCCGAACTCTGTTTCGCTCGAAACAGGGGAGACGAACGACTGGGGCACTGGCTCTGGACGACGATGTCGACAACTGGGGGATCTCCAGAAGTTTCGAGGGTGAGCAGAGGGCGAGGTAGAGGGATGGAGAGGTGATGGGTTCAGTGAAGTGGGTTCGGCAATGGGGGAGAGAGCGGGAGGTCGACGTGGAGGACAGGATAAGGGTGCTCGATGGGGTGGAGAGGATGACGTTAGGGTTGCTGCCGATGGTGGGGCAATGGTGCAGCAAAGGCACGGCGACCACGACACGGAGACTGGGATGATGACGAGCGGGGATGAGCGGAGGAGTGAAGATGCGGAAGATGGTGACGAGGCTGAGGGTGCTCTGGGATGCGAAGAGCAGGCGGAGGCTTGGGGAGATGCCCAGAGGTGAGGTGAGCGGAATGGTTGGGTTATGTGGGGGAAACCAGAAGAGGGAGAGAGAGAATACGGGGAGAGAGAAGAGAATGGGAGGGGGTTGGTATAATAATAAAAATAATAATAACTAAAGTAATGGGTAGTTAGAGATAGTTGGGGAGATCATGAAGATACGGGGGATTGTGGGGAGGAGATCTGGGTTAGTTGTTAGGGAGTATATGGGTTTGTGGGTTTGGATAGATAATAGTATGGGCATGGAAATGGATTAGGCTAACAACAGATAACAAGGATAGTAATAATAATAACAATAATACAATAAATTACAACAGAAGGCCCACAACAAGACCAAGACTCAAAATACATTAAAACAGAAAAGAGAACACCACAAAATACAAGAAAAATCCGTACAATCAGAAACAGAGGTTACATGGCAAATCGCCTTCGGAGGGTGAGGAGGCTCACGCTAACCGTGTGGTGGTCGGAGCGGAGTGATGTGATGTAACCCCCATTCCCGATAATTAGTATTTTCCGTGTATTTGCTATAATTTGATTTTTATAAAGTTATTTTGTGCTAAATTTATTTCGGATTTCTTTTTTTTTTAAAAAGTATTTTGTAATCTAAAATTTATTCATTTCGAATAACGGTGTGTTTTAATCTTATTTTCTATATCTTATTGATCAACTATTTATATTAAACCTAAAACAAATATTATTGGAGTATTTTAATGAGTTCGTCAAACCTGAACTATTTTGTTATATAATCTTATTATGATTATTAATTGTTACTTCTGATTATTTAATTTATTTTTCATTTACTGAATTATTTTATTTTCGCACTTGATCTAATTTTCGTGGCAAAATTCGATTTAATTTTCAAGCCAAATTTATATTCATTGTATTATTTATTTATTTATTGGATCTAAATTTTTGTTTATGGAACTCTTTGTTTTTCTCGATAAACTATTTTCTTGTTAGTCCTATTTTTCTTTTAATTAATTGTCGGTATTTTTGATTTGAACCATATTGATTTGGATCTACCTCTTATTGAACCCTAAAACCCAATTTCATTTGTTACTGACCCTAAATCCACTTTTATTGGACCCTAAACCACTAACCCAGTACCCTAATTGTATCATATAAATACAATCCTATTGCAAACCCTAGAAATTGCCCAATTTTGAATCCTAGCCGTCTAATCTCTGTCCCCTCTCCTCTTTCTCTCTCCTCTGTGTTTCTCTCTCCCTGAATTCCCACCCAAACCCAGGTGAACTCATCTCTGTCCTTCTCCGGCCAACTCCGGCCACCCCCGGTCCCCCCCTCCAGCGACCACCCCACCGTTCGCCGCCCTTCTATCGGTGCTGCTAGCAACCCCCCTGCTCCTCCCCCTTTTCCCTTTCGACAACAGCAGTTGAAACCATAAGACCCAACAACCCTATCGCTGCTCCCTGTTTCGACGCTGACCACCAGTGCCATTCCCCCTGAGCGCCGCTCGGTCCTTGTCGATGTTGCGCCTTCAGCTACCTGTCGCCAAGCCATCGACCCCAAGCCCTCTTGCTGTCGTGGCTGATTGTTCAGTGGTTCTCACTCTTGCTCTGTTGAAGTGCTGTCTCCATGCTATTGTGTGCTGCTATTTTGTTGGTTCTCTTTTACACGTCTATTGCACGTGTTATTGTGTGTTCGTGAGTTCGTTGCTTCGATAATTATATTCCGTTATTCTTGGTATTCGTTTTTACCGTCTAATAGGCAAGTAACTTGTACTCAATTCTTTGTATGATACAAGTTATAAATTCTGCTTGTAGTGTATTTGGGTTCTAGAAACAATTCGTGTGTTCGTGTGTGAAACCCCTTGTTGATATTGTCTCTATTGTGATGATTTGACCATAATTGCCTCACGACATATATGACATTAATTAACCTAGGGTTGACCACTTTTGATGTGATATCTGTGTTTGCTATGTTATTCGTGTTATACTTGTCAAATACTTGTAAAATACCCTAGACCATGTTTCTTGGACATCTAGTACACCATGCTCCATGTTATCATCCTATTATTTTCCTATTGTTATTATCGTTCATCTCATGTCTCTAGATTACATATTGTATTATTGCATTAATGAAATAGTTAACAAGCCGAGGTTTAAGGGAATGACTTGAGTAGTGAATAATATAGTGACTGCGTCGGCCAATGTTTCCCGATTGACTGTGGAGCGCTGATTACGACACCCCTATCTTTCATATCGTGAACTCGTGAACTCGTGAACTCGTGAACCCGTGAACTCGTGAATCAGTGTATCATTATAATAAATTGTGCAGCAATATTGTATCGTATCAGTGATTACCGTACCGACACATGATTTATAGAATTCGTCACTCAGGTCTAAATGAAATTGATTGTATGCATCGAACTTGTGGTACGGAACACATGGGACACAGTAGTACATGCATTAGTTATGATTAAAATGAATAATAGACTTAAGGATTAACACAACATTGACATTGCATATTGTTCATCATTGTTCTTATTGATATTAAATATTACATGATACTTGTTCACCGACACTTATTACATACTACTTACACTTGTTTATCTTGCCATGCTAGTTGTTATATTTTGTTATCATGCTTATTCCATGTTATTAGTTATCCCTTTTTCCCATGTACTTGTGCCTGCACTACAAGCAGCCCGTAACTTGCATTGACGAGCGTTTTGTTTTCTTTTCCTCTTCCTGTAATTTATTAAATTGCATATTTTGGAGAACAGTTGCTTGTTGGAGTCGGAGAACAATCAGTCTGAAGACTACTGCTTTCTAATTGCTTATTACTTTAATAACCTCATTGTATTGAGACTTGTTATTTTTTTTGGATTTGATTATTATTGTTTTGGACTTATGTCCCTGAATATTGTTATTTATTTCCAGACGTTGAATTATTATTGTACTTAGATATTTTATATTGCCTCAATTCAAGTATTATTGTTCATGAGATTATTATTATTGCCTACACAATTGTTCTGTATTATTTATATTATTGAGTTAATCGGATAAACAGCTTATGGGTGATGTTAGTCATTCGCTGGGTCAATGTTACGTGCTCGTATTCTGTATTTTTGGAAAGCGGGGCGTGACAAGGTTTTTAGTGGTATCAGAGCCTAGGTTTGGATAATATATCATTCAAACGTGACTAACGAAATTAAGTTTGGCTTCGATTGATATATTAATCAGATTTGGGCTTTTATCGGATTGACTTAATAGTATGCGCAATACTGAGAATCACATGAACAATTGATAACCAACGATCTGGGAATTAGTCTCTTTTGATTCCTCCTTGATCCCTTCACATTCAGTTCCTTCATTTCTTGTTATCTTTTGTCCCTTCCATTCATTAGTTTCTTGTTGGGTATAATTTTATTCTTTTGTACCTATAATCTTTTATTTCTGGTGCTATATGTTCTTCTCCTTCCTGCTTGGTCCGTCGATCGGTATCACTTGATCTGCTACATGTCTACAGTTTGGAGCTTCACCATCAGAGTAGCGCAGCAGAAGTGTGGTGGGCCCATAACCCACATGTCCCAGAATTCTCTTGTTGCTTCTCTTTCTTGCATTGTTTACTTTCTATTCATTCACTTGCATTGCCAACATTCATTGAATCTTATTCACATCATTCTTGATCACTTCATTCTTATCCATGTTCTCTCTTATTCTCGTATTGCCACCATTTTGTCTTTCCCTTTGAATTTCCTGTTTTGTTACCACAATTTTGTTTTCTTCCTTTATTCTCTGTTTAGTTATTTCATCAGTTGCTTTTGCTTTGTGCTATGTACCACATGAGCAAATTTCGAGGACGAAATTTTGTTGTAAAGTGGGTTGAATTGTAACCCTCATTCCCGATAATTAGTATTTTCCGTGTATTTGCTATAATTTGATTTTTATAAAGTTATTTTGTGCTAAATTTATTTCGGATTTCTTTTTTTTTAAAGTATTTTGTAATAGAAAATTTATTCATTTCGAATAACGGTGTGTTTTAATCTTATTTTCTATATCTTATTGATTCACTATTTATATTGATCCTAAAACAAATATTATTGGATTATTTTAACGAGTTCGTCAAACCCGAACTATTTTGTTGTATAATCTTATTATGATTGTTAATTGTTACTTCTGATTATTTAATTTATTTTTCATTTACTAAATTATTTTACTTTCGTACTTGATCTAGTTTTTCGTGGCAAAATCCGATTTAATTTTCAGGCCAAATTTATATTCATTGTATTATTTATATATTTATTGGATCTAAATTTTTGTTTATGGAACTCTTTGTTTTTCTCGATAAACTATTTTCTTGTTAGTCCTATTTTTCTCTTAATTAATTGTGGGTATTTTTGATTTGAACCATATTGATTTGGATCTACCTCTTATTGAACACTAAAATCCAATTTCATTTGTTATTGACCCAAATCCACTTTTATTGGACCCTAAACCACTAACCCAGTACCATAATTGTATCCTATAAATACAATCCTATTGCAAACCCTGAAAATTGCATAATTTTGAACCCTAGCCGTCTAATCTCTCTCCTCTCTCCTCAGGCCAACTCTGACCACCCCCCGGTCTTCACCCCCCTCCGGCGACCACCCCATCGTCACCGCCCTTCTATCGGTGCCGCCAGCAACCCCCCTGCTCCTCCCCCTTTCCCTTTCGACAACAGCAGCCGAAACCCCAAGACCCAACAACCCTGTCACTGCTCCCTGTTTCGATGCCGACCACCAGCGCCTGTTTCCCCCTGAGTGCCGCTTGCTACTCGTCGACGACACGCCTCCAGCCACCGCCGCCAGGCTGTCGACCCCAAGCCCTCTTGCTGTCGTGGCTGATTATTCAGTGGTTCTTTTTCTTGCTCCATTGAAGTGATGTCTCCTTACTATTGTGTGCTGCTGTTTTGTTAGTTCTCTTTTACACGTGTATTGCACGTGTTATTGTGTGTTCGTGGGTTCGTTGCTTTGGGATTCATATCCCGTTATTCTTAGTATTCGTTTTTACCGTCTAACAGGCAAGTAACTTGTACTCAATTCCTTTATATGATACAAGTCATAAATTCTGCTTGTAATGTAGTTGGGTTCTAGAGACAATTCGTGTGTGAAACCCCTTATTGATATTGTCTCTATTGTGATGATTTGACCATAGTTGCCTCACGACATATATGACATGAATTAACCTAGGATTGACCACTTTTGATGTATATGTTCATGCTATCTTGAGATATCTGTGTTTGATGTGATATTCGTGTTATACTTGTTGAATACTTGTAAACTACCCTATACCATGTTTCTTGGACATCTAGTACACCATGCTCCATGTTATCATCCTATTGTTTTCCTATTGTTATTATCGTTTATCTCATGTCTCTAGATTACATATTGTATTGTTGCATTAATGAAATAGTTAACAAGCCGAGGTTTAAGGGAATGACTTGAGTAGTGAATAATATAGTGACTGTATCGGCCAATGTTTACCGATTGATTGTGGAGCGTTGACTACGACACCCCTATCTTTCGTGTCGTGAACTCGTGAACCCGTGAACTCGTGAACTCGTGAACTCGTGAACTCGTGAAACAGTGTATCATTATAATGAATTGTGCAGCAATATTGTACCGTATCAGTGATTACCGTACCGACACATGATCTATAGAATTCGCCACTCAGTCTAAACAAAATTGTATGCATCGAACCTGTGGTACGAAACACATGGGACACAGTAGTACATGCATTAGTTATGATTATAATGAATAATAGACTTAAGGATTAACACAACATTGACATTGCATATTGTTCATCATTGTTCCTATTGATATCGAATATTACATGATACTTATTCACTCGACACTTATTACATACTACTTACACTTGTTTAGCCATGCTAGTTATATTTTATTATCATGCTTATTCTATGTTATTAGTTATCCCTTTTCCCATGTACTTGTGCCTGCACTACAAGCGGCCCGTAACTTGCATTGACAGACATTTTGTTTTGTTTTCCTCTTCCTACAATTTATTAAATTGCAGATTTTGGAGAACAGTTGCCTCCTGGAGTTGGAGAACAATCAGTCTGAAGACTACTGCTTTCTAATTGCTTATTGCTTTATAAACTCAATGTATTGAGACTTGTTATTTTTTTTTGGATTGGATTATTATTGTTTTGGACTTATATCCCGAATATTGTTATTTGCTTCCAGACGTTGGATTATTATTGTACTTGGATATTTTATATTGCCTCAATTCAAGTATTATTGTTTATGAGATTATTATTATTGTCTGCGCAATTGTTCTGTATTATTTATATTGTTGAGTTAATCTGATAAACAGCTTACGGGTGACGTTAGTCATTCGCTGGGCCAATGTTACGTGCTCATATTCCGTATTTTTGGAAAGCGGGGCGTGACATGTGAATTATTTGCAAGTGTACAAAATCGCAACACGTAGTATAGATAAGTGAAATTATGATGCTTGCATGATAAGATCTCTTGGTATGATGAGTGGAGCCTACTATTGATTATTATTCTTTTATTCATGATTTTACTTTTTTCTCGATGACAAGCAAAATCTTAAGTTTGGAGGTATTTAATGAGTGAAATTTATACAAAACTTTTTTTACAAATAAAACAAAATTTGTTTCCTGTTGCTTATTTTGAATAAATGTATTGCTACTTGGATTATTTAGTATTGGGCAGTTTGACCTAGAATTTATGACTTGTCCATATTTGATTTATTTGAAATTATTAAATTTTGTTTCTAGTAAATTCTGCTGGTATATTGATTCATTCATGCATGTGTAGTTGATTTCCCTTTGTTTACTTCCTGTTATTCCTGTAAAATATTGTAAAGATCCTGACAGCTTATGGATGATGAAAATCGTTCGCTGGACTTAGTCACGTATCCGTATTCCGTATCTCTTTTTTGGGAAGCGGGGCGTGACAAGGTTTTTAGTGGATGTGAATTATTTGCAAGTGTACAAAATCGCAACAAGTAGTATAGATAAGTGAAAAGAGTATCGAACCCACAAGGACTAATTATTTTATCGAGTACCGAAATTACTAGATTAACTACTATTTGAAAAATCAAAATTCAATAAAGAAAGCAACTAAATTAAATTAACTTAAAGAACTAACTAAATTAATTAAAAGGAGCGGAATCTAAAATTTTGTTGTTTATTAATTGCAAAACTAATTCTAGGGCTTTTGATTTCACCTAGTTAATCCCACATAATTTATAATTCCATATGAATAAAAAGATTATTTTTCCAAGTAGTAGACCAAAATTCCCAAATTATTCAATGCTTTCTCTCGAACAACACAAAAAATTATCTCCAACTAACAGTTTGTCATATCTCTATGCAAATTTAACTAATTGAACACTCATTAAGTTCTATGGATTTCTTTATAGTCACATCACTCGCGGTAAATCATCTCTAATTTTGCCCAATAATGGTGTTTAATTTTATAGTTCTAAATCACAAAAGACCTTTTGGTCTCTCCATGATCCAATACATCATACAAAAGTTGGCCAAACAATTGTAAGCATTAAGAACAAAAATCAAACACACAACCATAAAAAAATAGAATAATAATATGGAATTAAAATTGTGTTATCAAAACTAGACTACATCGAAACACTAGAAAAATAAAATTTAGTTCATAATAAATTTGCAACTAAAAAAATACGTTCTTAGACTGCATAATAAAAAATAGAGAAAGAAAACAGATACAAAAAGAACTGTTTTGTAAAAGAAATTATAAACCGAAACCAGCAAAACACAGTGCATCTCTTCCTCTCTCCTTCTCTGTCTCGCTCGTTTTCTATGCCCGCCGACGTCACGCTGACGTCATCGCCATGCCTCTGTCCTCTGCTGATTGCGTCGCCTCGAGCCGAGCGTCGAAACCCACGTCACGCTGACGTCAGCGCCATGCCTCTGTCCTCTGCTGATTGAGTCACCTCGAGCCGAGCACCGAAGCCCACGTCAGCCTTCGTCCTCTCTCTCCTCTTCTTTCATGTGTTCTGCCCTCTTGAACGCTCAGTCGCCCTCTTTTTTTTTAACTTTTGTTTTCTTTTTCATGATTTCCACGCCGCCCCTATGCCTGATGCATCTCTTTCTTATATATAGGATAGGTGGTAGGTAGTTAGGTTAGGTTAATTATTTGGATTTAATTAATTAATTAAATCATATAAGATTAAGATTAATCTTTTTTAATTAATAACTAAATAATACAAATTCATAACCAACTTTCATCCCTTCTCTTTCTTTTTCTTGAAGCACGTGCTGCACACACACAAAAATAAAATAAGAATTTAGGATTAAAAAATAAATATAAATAAAATTAATTAGTTTAAATTAATAATTAACTAATTATCACATTAGCTCAATTAAACCATTTTAAATTTATTTATTTCATTTTCACCCTCTATTGATAATTAAAATTTTCATTTTGCTTTTCATATTGCCAAATTGTAAAATTCAAGTTTCAACAAATCAATAAAAATTAATAAATCGTTCTGCTTGTTTTGTTTGTCAATTTTTTACCAAAAATCTTCACCTTTTGCATCAAAAATCTTATTCTTTCAAAAATAATTAATTAACTGAAATATATGGAAATAAGATGAATTTTTAACAAGATAAACGAATACAAGCAATTTTTATGAGTAAATGAGTACAAATATTTATATAAAAATTATGCACATTAAATACCCCCAAACTTAAGATTTTACTTGTTCTCGAGCAAAAAAGTAAAATCATGAATAAAGGATTAATAATAGCTCAACTCATCACACTAAGAGATCTCATCATGCAAGCATCAAAATTTCAATTAAAAATATAAACAATAACAAATAAAGTAAAATCAAGCATACTCACTTTCTCTAGTGCAATTATTCATTCATAATTTCGAACCCAATCATATTTGTCATGCAATTAATATAATTATAGTATGTAACAACTCCATCTGTGATTACCCCTTCTCACTACTACAAACCGAGTAGCAAACTAGAGTTTTTTTTTTGGTCTCTTATCTAAGTTGTCACTTGCCTTTTGACGCGAATGCAAACATTTGTGATGAATACACCCGGTTACTCAACAAGTCACGAACTTAGAGTGCTTTGCATACTCATATTTCAAGTTGTCGTTTGACGTAAAAGTAAACATTGGTGATGAATACCCCTAGTTACTAAAGCAACTCAATACACTGGAGTAGATAGACTTTATTCATTCAAATTTTTAATCATTATCACTCTATTTACTTAAACTCTGTTTAGGACTAGATCAAAGGGGATAATCACAAGAAAAAATATTCTATTTTTTTATGTATAATCACATGACTCACAATTGTGCAAGGAATTTTGGAATTCAATAATCCTATAGTAAATAAGTATGCTTCATCTTGATTTATAAGCAATTGTCTATCCTAAAAATTATTTCAATGCTTTAGCACATTAAGAACTCAAAAGTGTAATGGTAAGACTAATTGAAATGCTTTTTGTTTTGCTTTTCTTTGAAATATATATAAATAAATAAATAAATTTGTACCCCTTCCCCCCAAACTTGAATATCACATTGTCCTCAATGGGAAAGGAAAAAGAAAAATAAAAAGAATGCAAAAAGTTCAGAATTTCTCCCCTGATTCGTGTTAAAATTCTGCACGCGTGATGTTCATTGTTTCAGCGATATCTGAAGCAGTAGGTGTCCAAATGGCCTGATTCTTTTTGTTCTGGAAAGCTAAGACAATTTTCTACGATCGCTCTTTGAAACACTTTTCCAGATTCTGACTCCATCCTGCTAAAAAAACAGTTATCAATTCAGGTGTAGAATACAGCTCTGCCCGACGACTTCCAAACTTATGACATCCTATAAAATAAAATAAAAAATTAAAATAAAATAAACTAAAAGAAAAATCAAATCTAATGAGTAAAAAGAAATTATTAAATTTATGACTTGTCTAGAGTTGATTTATTTGAAATTATTAAATTTTGTTTCAAGTAAATTCTGTTGGTATATTGATTCATTCATGCATGTGTGGTTGATTTCCCTTTGTTTACTTCCTGTTATTCCTGTGAAATATTGTAAAGATCCTGACAGCTTATGGATGATGAAAATCGTTTGTTGGACTTAGTCACGTATCCGTATTCCGTATCTCCTTTTTGGGAAGCGGAGCGTGACAAGGTTTTTAGTGGATGTGAATTATTTGCAAGTGTACAAAATCGCAACAAGTAGTATAAATAAGTGAAAAGAGTGCCGAACCCACAAGGACTAATTATTTTATCGAGTACTAAAATTACTAGATTAACTATTATTTGGAAAATCGAAATTCAATAAAGAAAACAACTAAATTAAATTAACCTAAAGAACTAACTAAATTAATTAAAAGGAGCGGAATCTGAAATTTTATTGTTTATTAATTGCAAAACTAATTCTAGGGCTTTTGATTTTACCTAGTTAATCCCACACAATTTATAATTCCATGTGAATGAAAAGATTATTTTTCCAAGTTGTAGACCAAAATTCCCAAATTATTCAATGCTTTCTCTCGAACAACATCAAAAATATCTCCAACTAACAGTTTGTCATAATTCTATGCAAATTTGATTAATTGAAGACTCATTAAGTTCTATGAATTTCTTTATAGTCACATCAATTGCGGTAAATCATCTCTAATTTCGCTCAATCAATGGTGTTTAATTTTATATTTCTAAATCACAAATTACCTCTCGGTCTCTCCATGATCCAATACATCATACAAAAGGTGGTCAAACAATTGTAAGCATTAAAAACAAAATCAAACACACATCCATAAAAAAAAAAAAAAATAATATGGAATTAAAATTGTGTTATCAAAACTAGGCTACATCGAAACCCTAGAAAAATAAAATTTAGTTTATAATAAATTTGCAACTAAAAAAATACGTTCTTGGCTGCATAATAAAAAATTAGAGAAAGAAAAGAAATACAGAAAGAACTGTTTTTGTAAAAGAAATTGCAACCAAAACCAGTAAAACACAGTGCTTCTCTTTTGTCTCCTTCTATGTTTCGCTTGTTTTTCACGCCCGCTGACATCACGCTGACGGCAGTGTCATGCCTCTGTCCTCTACTGATTGCGTCGCCTCGAGCCGAGCACCGAAGCCCACGTCAGCCTTTGTCCTCTTCGTCCTCTTCTTTGATGTTTCTGCCCCCTTGAACGCTAAGCCGCCCTCTCTTTTTTTAAACTTTTTTTTCCTTTTTCCTGATGTCCACGCCGCCCCTGTGCTTGCTGCATCTCTTTCTTATATATAGGATATGTGGTAGGTAGTTGGGTTAGGTTAATTATTAGGATTTAATTAATTAATTAATATAAGATTAAGATTAATCTTTTTTAATTAATAACTAACTAACCCAAATTCATAACCAACTTTCATCCGTACTCTTTCTTTTTCTTGAAGCACGTGCTGCACACACAAAAATAAAATAAGAATTTATGATTAAAAAATAAAAAAAATAAAATTAATTAGTTTAAATTAATTAACTAATTATCACATTAGCTCAATTAAACCATTTTAAATTTGCTTATTTCATTTTCACCCTCTATTGACAATTAAAATTTTCATTTTGCTTTTCATATTGCCAAATTGTAAAATTCAAGTTTCAACAAATCAATAAAAATTAATAAATCGGCCTGCTTGTTTTGTTTGTCAATTTTTTACCAAAAATCTTCACCTTTTGCATCAAAAATCTTATTTCTTCAAAAATAATTAATTAACTGAAATCTATGGAAATAAGATGAATTTTTAACAAGATAGACGAATACAAGCAATATTTATAGGTAAATGAGTACAAATATTTATATAAAAATTATACACATTACCGAGGCTCCACAATCTCCTTCTCGGGAGGTGCTTCCATCTCCTTATAATTTTTTTTTCCATTCTCTCATCTTTTTGTAAGGATGCTGACTGCAGACTGACCACTGTGTTGTAACTATTTCCTCATTGAAAATTCATTTGTTGTTTTTCTTTATGTTTTCTAATTTCTCCTTTTTTTTGTAAGGATGTCAACTGCGGACTGGCTACCGCGTTGTAACTATTTCCTCAATGAAAATTCATCCGGTGTTTTTCTTTATGTTTTGATCAGATTGTGAGGTACGTGTCCCAGGAGGTGGTGCTCGAGGATGAAGTGCGAATCCTCCGAGACAAGTTGGTCAAGCCAAGGGTGTCATCGCTCGTCTTTGGAAAGAAGTGACCGACCGAGAGGGAGCATTCAACTTTCATATCCGCCATTCGTAGTCGGTGGCAAAGGAGTTAGCTCGTTTAAAGGCATTATTTCTAGACACTGATTTAGCCCTTGCCCAAACCGAGGGTTGTGGAGCTTCTCGTTCGGTTGACGAGCAATCCTACAATTTTACCTTGAGACGAATGCTTGTGGAGAGGGACTTAGAGATTTATCGGCTGAAGGTCAGGCTCGGAGAGATGGGGCAGACCTCCACCTTTTGGAGCTCGTTCTCGAGGCTAGAACTCTATCCGGGGATTCGATCAAGTGGGGGCTCCGGGGGAGGCCTAAAGTGGAGTAGCAGGATCTTCAAGTGTCGCTAGCATTAGGGGAGGTTCGAAGACTCCCGGACTGAGCACCCATCCTTCTGGGACTAATGTGATAAACTCAGGGTAAGACTTCCCCACACATGGGATCCCAAGGATCAGGCCTTAGTGCCTTGAATCATGTAATCCCTAGAGTAATCTTGAGAATGTAACTCTTGGTTTTTGGTAATAAAGATATTTTCGTGACTTTGGTTCGAAGTCGGATACCACGCCGAGGGGGAATCCTTATCGAGAATTATGTGACTGGCTTGGCATCAGATACCTCCCCGAGGAAGGGTCCTCAATGAGGTTTCCATGACTAGTTCGGGGTCGAGTGCCACGCTGAGAGGGAATCCTCATTGAGGATTATGCAATTGGCTCGGCGTCGGATACCATCTCGAGGGGAAAGCCAAGCTTTATAGCAAATCTCGCATGCATGCTCACGTGTGTGTTCACATGTGGTGTGATTTCACGCGTTTGACATGGTGATCGATGTCCCCTTTATATATATGTGTGTTCCCTATCTTCATCTTTAAAATAGTGAAGGCGAAGCGTGAGGTCATGAGGGCCGAGGCTAAGGAGAAGGCTGCGGTTGAGGCGGAAGTGAAGGCCAAGGTTGACGTGGAGGTGAGTGCGAAGGCCGGGAGGAGGTAAGTGTGAAGGCCCCGGTGCACGAGCAGTCGCAGAAGCGTCCTCCCCTTCCCCCCCAGAAAGAGGAGCTTGCCAAAAAAAGTCCAAGGGCACCGAGCCCCCCAAGGCCAAAGCCACCGTAGGGATCGTTAAGAAGGAGGGCAAGAAGCCTCCAGCTTTGACAGTGCCAAATGCCATGATGGTTCCTAAACCACCTCCGCCTGTGAAGGTGTGGGTACCTTCATGGTCCGTGAGCGAGGCAGATTTGCTGGGCGATCGCCGAAATGCCTTGAAGGTGGTCACTCACCTCGCCACCCCTCGTGACTGAAGGGTCTTAGTGTTGGTGTATGCCCTAGAGGCCAGTTGTTTTTTGTCATACTAGTTTACATTGCATTATGACGTTTATTTCATATATGGGGCATTTCATTTATTGTGTTGCTTATTGTGATTAAATGAGCATAATAAAGTCCTTAGAATAGTAGATTCAATACCATGGGATATCAAGTGCATGACTTGATTGTGAGATCCTATTGGTTGTAATCAGAACAGTATTCTTAAATGTCCCTAGTTAAGTATTATTATGAATTAGGACAACAATAATGCGTAGAGACCAGAATGTGCATAGACTGATGACTATATCTCACGGGTCATGGATATGAGATATCAAGTCTTCATATGGGTACATATTAAAGTAATAATGTACTGGACTGACCCACCATGAGAACGCTGCATGGATCGTTACGTGAGTGTCATAAGCGGTTCTCACAGTGACCATGGTGTATATAGTCCTTTGACTTGAAGTCACTACGGTTTACTACATGAGAAGTTATATTTTTTAATGTCGTCAACTATTGCCTGTAATAAGGTGATTACAAAGTCGACTATTGGATATACTACAAATCATGTGGAGGGATGTGAGTGACTTATATAGGATTTGTCTCTTTTACATAACAGGAGCGATATCTATGGGCCCCTTGATTGAGTGAGATTGCAAAATGCATGGCCGTGCTCAAATGAGTTAATATGAGATATTGAGCTCATTTGTTTTAGTAAGTTTACTCAAACATCAAGAAACCAAAGATTGAACTATACAAGGGTACACACTCTATGCCTTGTGGTCAACTAAGATATCTGGACAAAGGGACTAGACTACATGGTAACATTGGTCACGGATAGGTTATGTCTAATCACTGACATTCCCATTACTTGAGTAGCAGTGATGTATTGCTAGATACCGCTCACTATTTGTAATACTATATATAATTTTAGTATTACTGTCAACGTAACGAGAATCTACAGGGTCACACATTTAGAATGGATCGAAATTGGGATTTAAATTCATAAGATGAATTTAATTGGGAATCTAAGTAAGACTTGGACACCTGACATCGGTTGGACATTTAATTAGATTAAATGGGCTGACTAAATTTTAGAGGCCCACACATGAATCTGACCCAGGTTGGATTGTGAGCCCAACGACCTCATTAGTCTCTTAGGGTTAATTTTCTACAGTTATATATATGATACATATCTGTGGAAAAAAGAAACACGAGAAAACTCTAGCTGTTACAAAAATTGTGAGAGATAGATCGTGAGGAACAGCCCCATCCCGCAGCTAGCACCGCGGTGTGAGGAAAGCTTGGTTTTTATCTGTTCGTGTGGATACCTTATAGGCACCACAACATTGCAGTGCTTTGATCGACATATCTTGGAGACCGCAGATCCATCCATAAGGTATATTTCCTAAACACGATTTGTGTTTTTCGCATGGATCCATGGCTAGGTTTCAATAATTTTTGTAATTTTTCCGCTGTGTATTCAATCTGTATTTGCCATTAAAACCTAACAGCTCCGAGGAGGATGTTTATACTTGCTGGGCGTAGTCCTCTGTTATGGTGAGGCCCTCCTTTTAGCCGTTATCGGTGACTCTTTGCCTTTTCCCCTATTTCTTTGTTTTAAATGTGCCTTGGTGTTTTTGCAGGCAGCTATCTTCGGGGCCAAACTTTAGAAAAGGCGGGGGAACCTTCTCCGACGGGCAAAACGGGCCGAAGTGGGGGAGAATGAGCTCCTCGACCGAAACAGCGACTACGAGAGAGTTGGAGACGAACTTGGGGAAGGAGAGGAAGGCTCGGGAGGGACTTTTGAAGGAGAAGGAGGAGCTGGTCCACGAGAGGCTGGAGTGGCAATCGAAAGAGAAGAAGATGGCTGGTACGTATGAGGATGCTTTGGCCGACATCGTGGGTGGCCAGGAACAGGGGTATGACCGTGTCCTTGAGCACGTCAGGGCAGCACACCCGGATATCAATCTTCAGGGCTTCTTTTTCGAAGGGAAGGAGAATGATGCAACCCCTTCTGCCATGGGAGATGGTCCGGCAAACCACAAGCCAGTCGACCCTACCCCGTAATTGTCGAAGAGCGCCCCACCCCTGTCATTGAACATGGGCCCTCTTCCAAGCAATAGGTCTTAGGTTTTGTTTATTTTTGCCTTCTCGCAGACTGGACACTGCTCTTGTACTTGGTTTCTATGAATGAATAAAGCATTTTAAGGTAAATTCGTATGCTTTCTCTTTGATTTTTGACAGAGCTTCCAATTGCTCCCGAGCCGAGATAAGAGGACTGAGGGCGTCCCCTCGGTGTCAGAGGCCTCACTTCTTTGGGTTTCTCTTCATTAATTGGAGCATTAGGTGAGTTGACACGTGTCAGCTTACGTCACTCGTTTGAGGTATCCAAGGTGTCTTGAAAGTTATAGCGTTGACCACAATAAATGGGGAAGTTTGAGACAATCCACCCCCTAAAATGCTTATAAATTCCCCTAGTCTTAAGTGTCTGGTTCACAAAATCTATTATTTCTGTTCTGATGGATCCACTCTCGGTGTGTCTTTTATTGATCACCTCAAACGACAGACCCTCCGATGCTCAAGTCAGTAACCAAAAGTTGTGTTAGAAAATGGGTATTTTATTTACCATTTACGAACCAGTTTTGAGCAATTTTTTGAGTAAGATACTCAATGAATTATTGAAAGATCTTGATTGATTTGTGTTCTCCTTTGTGAGTAGATCAAAATCGTATATTAATTTGCTAAAAACGGTTAAGGGGTGAATGGAAGATTGTTTCGCAAAGTGAGACGTTTTCATTCTTGAAAATGGGTTGAAGGGGACATAGTCCTACATCGGAAAAATCAAAGGAATTAGAAGAGGATATATAGTAACCTTCTTCTAAGGATTGTAAGATAGCTAGAAGAGAGGCTCTCTCTTGCGCGCAGGGGAGGGGTGCAAATCTCGGACCGGATTACATGCGACTTATGTGCGCCCACACATCCTGCGGACACGAATGTTGGACCGACATAAACCCATCCTCTGCAGAGCCACCTTTTGCTGCAGTTTTGGTTTTTTCCTTTGTAAACGGCTGTTATAAATACAGAAACGGTGGTTTTGTCTGCTGTTTCAGTGCAGTATTAAACATTTTGTTTGCCATTACATTGTACGCATTCAATTGACTGTCTGCAGTTACACTGTGGCATTCAGGGCATTGACTGTTGTCTGCCATTACAGTGTACGCATTCAATACATTGTCTGCCGTTACACTGAAGGCATTCATATCCATGTCTACCGTTATAGTTTTTGACCCTGGCCCTATAAATAGAGGTCTCCCCTCTCACTTCCTTCCCTGCCCAAGAATCATCTTCTTTCTTCCTCTATTTTTGTTTTACTCTATTCCGTTCCCCGGTCCTGTTGTTTGGGTAAGTCGGTGATAGGATTCTCACGTAGACAGCCAGTTTGAGAGTATTACGTGGTGCCTACGTGAATGCTCTAACTTTGCATCCTGGTAGACATATGCCTTTGCACAATCCAGCAACCGAAAGAGGCGAAATCTGTTTTAAGAAAATTGTGTGATACACAAGCCTCGACTACTCTACCTTGTTACATATCAATTGGCTTGTTTGTAAGTTGTTATTTATTTATTTTTATTTTCTTGTTGGATTTTCTTCCTCTCCTATTCTCTTCTCTGTTTTTCTGTGTCTCTTTATCAATTGAGTTTACTGTAAAAGAAAGTTTATAAACATTTTTGTAACAAACTTAAAACAAATTTTGATTTTCATGATTTTCGATTTTGAGGCATTTTTTTTCCTTTTCTTTAATCTGGAATACTTACACTCGTGTTGTGTAATTTTCAGAATCAAAATGACTAATGCATCGGCGAATGTTGTTGTGTCTGAAACGGTCCAAGTGCCGGTTGCTGATACGACACAAGTACCGACTGCTGCTGCGGCATGAGTACCAATGCCAACTGTTGTACCTGTCTCAGTCTCCCATGGGGAGAAACCTGAGAACTTCAACGGGCAGAATTTCAAAAGGTGGCAACAGAAGATGATGTTCTATTTGACCACATTGAATCTTGCAAGATTCTTGAATGAAGAAGCTCCAAATCTTAAGAAAGATGAGCAAGACAACTAAGTCATTGCCACTGTGGATGCTTGGAAAAATGCTGATTACTTATGTAGGAATTACATAATGAACGGATTAGCTGATTCTTTGTGTAATGTATACATTGACAAAAGAACTGCTAAAGAAATTTGGGAATCACTAGACCATAAGTATAAAATAGAGGATGCCAGCGTTAAGAAATTCATTGTGGGCTGCTTCCTAGACTATAAAATGGTAGATTCTAAAACAGTGATTAGTCAAGTTCAAGAAATACAACTGATCTTGCATGAGATTCGTGCTGAAGGTATGAACTTAAGTGAAAGTTTCCAAGTAGCATGTATAATTCAAAAATTACCACCGGTTGGAAAGACTTTAAGAATTACCTAAGCATAAGCAAAAAGAAATAGGCATTGAAGATCTCATTATCAGGCTTCGTATTGAAGAAGACAATAGAGGATCTGAAAAGGTTGGACTCATCAGTCATGCAGCCAAGGCAAATGTAATGGAACATAAACAACATTCCAACAAGTACAACAACAAGGGCCTTAAGTTGGGGCCTAAGGGAGGAATCTCCAAGAAGCCGAAGTTTCAAGGCAAGTGCTTCAATTGTGACAAGATGGGTCACAAATCTACTGAATGCAGACTTCCCAGAAGAATAGGAACAGAGAAGAAAACTTGATTCAAGGCATTTCTCAAGATGTTTCCAGTATCAACCTCTCAGCTATGATCTCAGAGATGAATATGATAGGTTCAAACCCGAAGGAATGGTGAATTGACACTGGAGCTACTCGACATGTGCACTCCAACAGAAGTATGTTCTCCACTTTCGAACCATTAGAGAATGGGGAGAAGATGTTTATAGGGAACTGGCTACTTCAGAAATCAAGGGACAAGGCAAGGTGATCTTAAAGATGACTTCTGGAAAGGAACTGACTCTGAAAAATATTGCATATGTTCCTGAAATTCGTAAGAACCTGGTATCTGGTTTGTTGCTTAATACCCACGGTTTTCATTTAGTGTTTGAGGCGAACAAATTTGTTTTGTCGAAGAGTGGAATGTATATTGGTAGAGGATACATGAGTGGTGGAATGTTCAAATTTAATGTAATGACCGTGGTCAAAAATATTAATAAATCTAGCACTTCTACTTATATGCTTGAGTTTTCCAGTTTATGGCATGGTAGACTAGGACATATTAATTATGATACTTGGCGTAGACTAATTAACTTGAATCACATACCAACATTCCAAATTAATTCCAAACACAAGGGTGAAACTTGTATTCAAGCAAAACTAATAAGATCATTATTTAAAAGTGTTGAAAGAAACACTGAACCTCTTGATCTAATTCGCACTGATATTTGTGATTTGAAAATGATACAAACAAGAGGTAGTAATAAATATTTTATTATCTTCATTAATGATAGCATAAAATACTGCGATGAATACTTGCTTAAAAGCAAGGATTAAGCTATAGAGAAATTTGTTCTCTATAAAAATAAAGTTAGAACCAACTCAACAAGAAAATTAAGGCGCTAAGAAGCGATCGAGGTGGAGAGTATGAATCGCCATTTGCTGACACATGTGCTAAGCATGGGATTATACATGAAACGACAACGCCTTATTCTCCTCAGTCCAACGGTGTTGCTGAGAGAAAGAATCGTAGATTGAAAGAAATGATGAATATAATGTTAATAAGTTCTGGTTTGCCACCAAACTTGTGGGGAGAAGCTATTCTTTCAGCTAACTACCTTTTGAATAAGGTGCCCAAAAAAAAAGAAGAGAAAACTCCATATGAATTATGGAAAGGAAGAAAGCCATCCTACAATTACTTGAGAATGTGGGGATGTCTTGCCAAGGTGGCAATACCTCCACCTAAGAAAGTAAAAATAGGATAAAAAACCGTTGATTGTATTTTTATTGGCTATGCACTTAACAGTAGTGCCTATCGGTTCTTAGTGTACAAATCTGATATCACTGATATATCAAAGAATATGATAATGGAGTCTAGAAATGCATTGTTCTTTGAAGATGTATTTCCATGTAAGTCAAAGGAGAAACCAAGTTCCTCCAAACGAACACATAAGACTATTAGTGAAGATAGTGAAGATCAAGATGAAGAAGTTGAGGAGGAACCTCGACGCAGTAAAAGAACAAGAATGGAAAAATTTTTTGGTCCGTATTTCTTGACTTTTATGCTTGAAGGTGAACCCCAAACCTTCAAGAAAGCGGTGAACTCTAGTGATGGTCCTCTATGGAAAGAAGCCATCAAGAGTGAAATTGATTCTATCTTGCAAAATCATACTTGGGAACTAGTGGATCTTCCACTAGGTAGTAAATCTTTAGGTTCCAAGTGGATCTTCAAGAGAAAAATAAAACCTGATGGATCAATTGATAAATACAAGGTAAGACTTGTAATTAAAGGTTATAAACAAAAGGAAGGTCTAGATTACTTTGATACATATTCTCCTGTGACGAGAATAAATTCTATTAGGATGGTACTTGCAGTAGCAGCTCTGCGTAATCTTGAAGTACATCAAATGGATGTAAAAACAGTTTTTCTTAATGGAGATTTAGATGAAGAAATCTACATGGAACAATCTGGGGACTTTTCAGCTCCAGGACATGAAAAGAAAGTGTGTAAACTGGTGAAGTCATTATATGGCTTGAAACAAGCTCTAAAGCAGTGGCATGAGAAATTTGACAATGTCATGATGACAAATGGCTTCAAGATCAATGAATGTGACAAATATGTATATGTCAAAGACACAGAAGATGGATATGTCATTATATGTTTGTATGTAGATGCCATGCTTATTATTGGAAGCAATGATCAGATGATTAAATCTGTTAAAAACATGTTGAAGTCAAGGTTTGACATGAAAGACATGGGACTAGCTTATGTTATATAGGGTTAAAATCACAAGAACATCAGACGAGCTTATTTTTAAGCCAGTTACATTATGTTGACAATATTCTTGGAAAATTTGAAAAAGATAATTCTGGAATTGGCAGAAGTCCAATAGATCTAACTTTATATTTATCCAAGAATAAAGGTGAGAGTATTTCTCACGTAGAATACTCTAGAATCATAGGCAATCTATTGTATTTAATGAGTTGTACAAGACCAGACATAGCCTATGCAGTGAGTAAACTAAGTAGATATACGAGTAATCCGAGAAGCGAGCATTGGCAAGCAATTACAAGAGTACTGAAGTACTTGCGTTTTACTCGTAACTATGGGCTACACTATACGAGATACCTGACTGTACTTGAAGGATACAGTGATGTGAACTGGATATCTAGTAATAATTCAAAATCCACTAGTTGCTATGTGTTTATACTAGGTGGTGCAGCAGTTTCTTGGAAATCCTCGAAATAAATAGTGATCGCTAAATCCACGATGGAATCTGAATTTATCGCACTGGACAAATATGGGGAAGAGGCTGAATGGTTACACCACTTCCTTGAGGATATTCCAAGGCGAACAAAGCCTGTGCCTCTAATCTGCATATATTCAGATAGTCAATCTGCAATTTGTAGAGCACAGAACAATATGTATAATAGTAAATCTAGACATATTCGTCGAAGACATAATACCCTAGACAACTACTCTCTACTGGGGTTATCTTTGTGGACTATGTAAAGTCAAATGATAACATTGAGGATCCACTAACCAAAGGGTTAAATAGAGAGTTAGTTGATAAATCATCGAGGGGAATGGGACTAAAGCCCATGAAAGAACAAGTCGATACAGTGGACACCCAACCTAGCTGACTGGAGATCTCAAAATCTAGGAGGGACAACTAAATTGTAAAGACCAAGTTGGATCACTGTAGGGATTTTCCCATGTCCATTCCTATGATGAAAAAGTGAAGCCCGTAAGGTAATAGGTTAAGCTAGGCTTTTAATGATTCTTATACGTCGGATATCTGAGCAGAGTAATGCGGGTTACTCTTATGTAAGAAATCACCAATGTAAGAGGGAAGAAGGGCCACTTCCAAGGAAATAATATAGGAAAATATTCCTGTTAAACTCTTGCAGAACTAGGTATATGTTCATGGCCAAAACGAACATAACAGTGAGAACTGAAAATGCGTCAGGAAGATTTCAGTGTGAGATATGTCATCATTTACACAAATGACAGAATAGTTCAAGGACATCACGTCTACTATTTAGTTAGTAAAATAAACATATTTTCATAAGGGAAGGTTCAAAGGGAAACACCTACCTATCCTATGCAGGATTCAACCGCTAAATTCTATCACCAAATCTGTCATGTCAGTCTGTCATGTCTGTGGTCGTCAATTTTCATTTATGTGGGGAATGTTAGCAAATGGGTATTTTATACACCATTTACGAACCAGTTTTGAGCAATTTTTTGAGTAAGACCCTTAATGAATTTTTGAGAGATCTTGATTGATTTGTGTTCTCCTTTGTGAGTAGATCAAAATCGTATATTAATTTGCTAAAAACGGTTAAGGGGTGAATGAGAAATTGTCTCTCAAAGTGAGAAGTTTTCATTCTTGAAAATGGGTTGACGGGACATAGTCCCACATCGGAAAAATCGAAGGAATTAGAAGAGGATATATAGTAACTTTCTTCTAAACATTGTAAGATAGCTAGAAGAGAGGCTCTCTCTCGCGCGCGCAGGGGGGGTGTGCAAATCTCGGACCGGATTACATGCGACTTGTGTGCACCTGCATGTTCTGCGGACACAAATACTGGACCGACATAACCCCACCCCATGCAGAGCCACCTTTTGCTACAGTTTTGATTTTTTCCTTTGTAAACGGCTGTTATAAATGCAGAAACGGTTTGTCTGCCATTTTAGTGCAGTATTAAATATTTTTTCTACCGTTACATTGTATGCATTCAATTGACTATCTGCAGTTATACTGTGGCATTCAGGGCATTGACTGCTATCTGTCATTACAGTGTACGCATTCAATATATTATATGCCGATACACTGAAGGCATTCATAGCCTTGTCTACCGTTACAGTTTTTGACCTTGGCCCTATAAATAGAGGCCTCCTCTCTCACTTCCTTCCCTGCACAAGAATCATCTTCTTTCTTCCTCTAATTTAGTTTTACTCTATTTCGTTCCTCGGCCCTGCTGTTTGGGTAAGTCGATGATAGGATTCTCACGCTGACGGTCGGTTCAAGAGTGTTACGTGGTGCCTACGTGAACGCTCTAGTTATTGCATCCTGGGAGACAGACGCCTTCGCACAATCTAGCAACCGGAAGAGGAGAAATCTGTTTTAAGGAAATTGTGTGATACACAAGCGTCGACTACTCTACTTTGTTACATATCAATTGGCTTGTTTGTAAGTTGTTATTTATTTATTTTTATTTTCTTGTTGGATTTTCTTCCTCTCCTATTCTCTTCTCTGTTTTTCTGTGCCTCTCAATCAATTGAGTTTACTGTAAAAGAAAGTTTATAAACATTTTTGTAATAAGTTGAAAGAGGGATTAGGTGGTAAAAATGTGATTGGTAACTGTTGATGTGAGTCTATATTTATAGGCTAGTGGGGGTCTAATTGGGAGTATGATAAGAAACTAATCCTCTGATTAAGGGGGATCTGATTACCGGTGGTGGATGGCAATTCAATCCTTCCCTGGTGGGCTGGACCCCTGTGATGGGCCTGGGGATAGCCCATGAACTGCCACTGGGCCTGCTGTTAAGGCCTTAGGAATCCCGAGATTCATGCGAGAATCGTACAGTGTAGATCAGCCGCGATTTCCCCCTTCATCATGCGTAGTGAAGTTTGTGTGTGAGAAATCTCTAAAGAATGGACATGGAAATCTAAAATAGAGAAGAAAAAAGAAGAATAAATGCTCGATTGTTCTGCTTCTCTTCCTTCAAGCGGAGTATACGAGTGGAATGTGTTGAAATGTAGTAAGTACTAATATGTATATTCTGTTTCCTAATTTATGGGAAACAAATTCCCTAAATCTCTCACCCCTCAATCTTCTCTCAATCTTCGTTCTTCTCCTCCAAGAATGTAATCCTTATATATAGAGGTATACTGTAAAGAATAAAGCATAAGAAGAATAATAATGATTTTCCCCCAAATCTATTTTCAACATGGTATCATCTAGGTTAGTTAAAGAAGAAGAAGAGACGGAGGCAATCGGATCTGATGCCTCCATCCCGAACCGATCCCGACCAAACCCCGTTCCCCGAACCTCCTCTTAGACCCCAATCCCTCAGCCCCGTCATCCTCTTCCGACCTCCTCGTCTTTCTCTCTCTCCTCTCTCTCCCGACCTCAATCTTTCCGGCCAAAACCCCTGTTCACCTTCTCCGATCAGACCCCCGACCACCTTCGGCGACCACCACCTAGTTGTCGACCCCCGACCCTCCCGGTGCTGCCCTCCAGTCGACGCCACCACCAGACTAGACCCCCCTATTTTCCTTGTTCCGTCAACAGCAGCCAACACCCAACTCCATCGTTGCTGCCCAATTCCGTCGATGCCCTGAGTCGGTTCGCCGCCGCCCTCGCCGTTCGATGCCGTCATCGAGCCACGTCGACGCCTTGCCGTCATTTAGATTCTGAGCCCTCATTGCTGACTGTTGCTACTGTTGCCATTCAGTACTGTTACTGTTGTCTCTTTGTGCTGTGTTAGGTTCCGTTTCCACGTAGTTTGCATGTATAAGTTTGTGTTTGCTATTTTGTGAAGAAGGGGAGGGATTGATCCTGTGTTGGATTGTTGCTGTTTTGCTGTTTGTTGAAGACTTTGAGCTGTTCTTGGCCAAGTTGTGTCGTTTACTATTGGTTGCTGAAGATCAGATCTATTGTTTTCTTGTGCCGCTATCATGGGACAAACTGATGGAGCTGAGAAAAGTATTGGACTCGCCTCTACATTAGTTACAGCTGCAAGGTAATGATGGTAAGGTATTTAATATTTCTGCCTCTGTTATGAATAATGCATGGATAATTGATTCGGGTGCTACCGACCATATGACTTTTGATTCTAGATAAGTTCAAAATTTTCAACTATCCACCAAATCAACTGTGTCCACTGTCAATGGTGATCCTGCCACTATTACTAGTAAGGGTACCATACATCTCACAAACACCCTAATCTTAGATACTGCCCTAGTTATGCCATTCTTAAATTTTAACCTGTTACCTTTTGCTCAAATAACTACTGTCTTCTATTGTATTGTAGTCTTTTGGCCTTCACATTACGTGTTTAAGGATATTCGGACTCGCAAGACGATTGGTTGTGGGGTTAGATACGGGAAACTCTATTATCTAGATTTAGAATCTGAATGTTCAAGCAAGTTGACTAGAGTTCTAAGTGTGGAAGGATCCAAAGATGAGAAGAAGAAATTAGATATTTGGCTATGGCATCGACATCTAGGGTATGCTTCTTTTGGTTATTTGAAGAAATTATTTTCAAGTTTATTTTTGAAGTTGGATATTTCTGCCTTCCGGTGTGATGTGTGTGAACTCGCAAAAGGTCACCGTATCTCTTTTCCTCCAAGTCCAAGTAGAAGCTCCCTTCTATTTATGATTATTCATTCTGATGTTTGCGGTCCATTCAAAACCACTATATTTGGAGGAACCAAATGGTTTGTGACATTTATTGATGACTGTACTCATATGACCTGGATTTTTTTGATGAAGTCGAAAAGTGAAGTCAGTGGCTTGTTTCAAAAATTTCACAAGCATGTTATGATTCAGTATAAATCGCACATTCAAGTTCTTAAGAGTGATAATGGCGGAGAGTACTTGAGTTCGAATATGCAATAATATTTGGAGGAACACGGAATTGTTCACCAGACTACATGCTCATATACACCTCAACAGAATGGGGTTATAGAAAGAAAAAATAGACACTTGCTCGAGGTGGTCCGTGCTTCTCTCATCCATGGAAATATGCCACTCATCTATTAGGGGGAAGCTCTTGCTTCTGCTGCATACCTAATCAACCGAGTTCCCTCTAGTATCCTAAACTTCCTCACACCATTTCAAGCATTAACTGAAGCTGTGAATGCACCAAAAGTCATCAACTTGCCACCTCGTGTGTTTGGGTGTGTTGCATTTATTCATCTTCATCAACATGAACGCAATAAGTTAACTCCTTGAGCTATCCACTGTGTTTTCGTGGGATATGCACAGGATAAGAAAGGGTATCGGTGCTATCACCCACCAACTCAAAGAATGTTTGTGACTATGGATGTTGTGTTTCATGAAGATGAGATGTATTTTTCTTCTTCTACGACTGAACTTCAGGGGGAGTACCGAAGTGAAGTTCAGACTCTTGGGTATGATGAAGGGGTTAGTAAAGTTTAGACTCTTGGGTATGATGAAGTAATTACCAGCCAGAACGAATAACTGGATACAAATAATGGCGAACACTTGAATGAAGACTTAGTAAGGGAGGAAGACCCTCATGAAGAAGTCCAACCAAGGAAAGAAGACCCTCTTAAAGAAGACCCTATTGAAGAATTGCAACCAGTACCGAATTTCAGTGAAAGTGAACCATCAGAACCCTAAAACCAATCGTTATCGTTGTTCGAAGCTTCTAGAAGAGAACTCCCGTACCGTACTAATAGAGGTATTCCAAAACCCACTTATGAACCTGATCCCACTAGTAATGTCAAATATCCCATAAGTAATTATGTATCCACTCACATCATGTCAAAATCAAATAAGTCATTTGTAAATCAATTATCTACTGTATCTATTTCTAACAGGGTGCAGGAAGCCCTTACTGATCCAAGGTGAAAAGCAGCTATGGATGAGGAGATGAAGTCCTTGAAAAAAATGAGACTTGGGAGATAGTCGAGCTGCCAGCAGGGAAGATGCCAGTAGGATGCAGATGGATTTTTACAGTGAAGTATAAGTCTGATGGTTCAATAGAGCGATACAAAGCAAGACTGGTTGCTAAAGGATACACTCAGCCGTATGGAATTGATTATGAAGATACATTCGTACGTGAGGCAAAATTCAATACTGTTCGAGTCCTACTGTCACTTGCTGCAAATCTTGACTGGCCGTTGGAGAAATTTGATGTGAAGAATGCATTTTTGCATGGGGAATTGTCAGAAGAGGTTTATATGGATTTGCCGCCAGGGTCGAATAGACCAGTCCAACACAACAATAAAGTATATCGTTTGAAGAAAGCATTGTATGGACTTAAGAAGTTGCCAAGAGCTTGGTTTGGGAGATTTACAAAATCAATGAGGACATTCGGATACTATCAAAGTAATTCAAATCATACTCTGTTCCTAAAAAGGAAAGAAGGTAAAATTACTACTCTCATTATTTATGTGGATGATATGATAGTAACTGGTGATGATCCTGAGGAGCGGAAGGCATTAAAGAACTACTTGTCACAAGAGTTCGAAATGAAAGATCTTAGCTCTGTGAGATACTTCCTTGGTATTGAAGTTTCTCGCTCAAGAAAGGGGATATTTTTATCTTAAAGAAAGTATGCTCTTGATTTATTAAAGGAGACTGGAATGTCTGCTTGTTAGCCGATTAGTACACTGTCAATGAAGCTGATTATGTACCTTGTGATAAGGAAAAAATATCAGAGATTGGTTGGACGGCTGATGTATCTTGCACATACACGGCCAGATTTGTCATATGCTTTAAGTGTTGTAAGTCAGTTTATGCATGCGCCTCGGGAACAACATATAGATATGGTGATGAGAATTATGAGATATATTAAGTCTGCTCCAGGAAAAGGGGTCTTATTTGCTAAACATGGTCACTTGAAGGTTGAGGCATATACTGATGTTGATTGGGCAGGATCTATAATTGATAGACGCTCCACTTCAGGATACTTCACCTTTATTGGAGGAAATTTAGTTACATGGAGGAGCAAGAAGCAAAATGTTGTTGCGTGCTCTAGTGCAGAGGCTGAGTATCGCAGAGCAGCTTTATGTATAACGGGAGTTTTATGACCGAAACTCTTGTTGCAGGACTTAGGCTGTGGTCCAAATGAACCTATGAAGGTGTATTGCGATAGTCAAGCAACATGTGATACTGCCGCCAATCCAGTTCAATATGATAGGACGAAATATGTAGAGGTGGATAGATTCTTCATCAAGGAGAAATTGGATGAGAAAGTCATTGAGATATCTAAAGTGAAGTCAGAAGATCAGCTCGCAGATATCCTGACTAAGACAGTTTCGAGTCGGCTCTTCTTGAAATTTGTTGACAAGTTGGGCATGTTCAATATTTATGCACCAACTTCAGAGGGGAGTGTTGAAATGTAGTAAGCACTAATATGTATATTCTATTTCCTGATCTATAGGAAACAGATTCCCCAAATCCTCACCCCTCAATCTTCTCTCAATCTCCTTTCTTCTCCTCCAAGAATATAATCCTTATATATAGAGGTATACTGTAAAGAATAAAGCATAAGAATAATAATAATGATTTTTCCCCAAATCTGTTTTCAACATAATGTTCCTCTACAAGAAGAACCTTTTGAGTGCATGCAAAAATTTGTCAAAGATTTCCTGCTCTAGATAGGTTCATTTCTGAATATTTGTAGATTATATTAATGTATGAGATTTCCTAGATCTTGAATAGGAAATTAATTTCTCAAACCTCAAGTGATAGATATAGTCATATATGAATATAATTTGAGGATTATGTTGGTGTATTGTACTCCTACCCTGTGTGGGCATCCAATACAATAAAAAGGAATTTCTGATATTTGTAAGTTCTCTAATGAATATATCAGAAGTTTTAGAAATACAGCTGAAGTTTCTTATGTTAATGTCTTCACCAATATTTTTATTTAAGTACTACAATGTATTTTTATTTTAATTAATAATTTTATTCTCAGCCCCGACAAAAAAAAGCTTCTTCTAGTTTACCCAACACTGAAAACTTAACTTCAGAAACAGTTTCATCTTTAATGTTACTACAACAAAAATGTATTTATTATCGTCATATGCAATAAAAATATGGAACTTGATTAAATTACATTAAGATGGACTAAACTGTTAGGGAATTTTTTTAACAAGGATTAAACTTGTTGGAGAAGACTATATACTTTAGTTGGTAAATCCACATTATCTCAGAGGTTATTTACCTGCTTAGTCTTACACTAATCCAGTATACTGTATTTAAATAATCATAACTTCTAAGCCATGAATTGTTTTTCTTATGCAACTGCTTTCCTTATAATAGCTTTGCTGATCTGTAACAAGTTGCGTAGTGCGTTTATTACTTTTAGTGTCACATCTATTGGAGCAGTCTCAGATAATATGAATGTTTTTACCTGCTTTTTACTTACTTGTGAACTCAGTGGTTAGAAGTTTATAAAATATTGTCTAAGTAGTTAGATTAAACTTTCCCTATGAGCTACAGATTACAGAGATTAGCTATATATGAAACTCAATTTCTTGAACTATATTAGGCCTTCTTAGCTGCATGGAATGCTGCATGCAACTTCAAAGGAAAATCAAACTTTGTGATCCCACAAGGAATCTTCATGGTCGGACCCCAAATTCAATGGCACATGCTATGTCGAATCATCACCTAATGTCAATCTACAGGGGACACTGAAATTCTGCTCGAACTTGCTCAAATTCTCTGAAGATTCATGAATCAAATTTGAAAATCTCAGACAACATAGCATAAGCAGCAAATTCTCTCCACGGCCAGGGCCGTCTTTTTTGAGGGAAAAGGTGGAATAAAGCCACCCTATTTCATTAATAAGACGTTAATAAAACAACCCCGGCGTACCGGGAGAAAACAACAGAGCAAAACAACAGTGCAAAACAACAGTACAAAAACAAGATACAGTGCAGGAAAAAAACGAGAAAACAAACATACCCCCCAACAAACCCTGGGGGGTGGGTCTAACTACGCAACCTCCAGCAACCCGAGAGCACAGTATAGAGAAACAAAACCCCATCTGGAACGCACTGTCATGACTGGTGCAGCCAGTCCCTCAATCCAGCGTTGGCCCGATCTCTACCTCCTCATCGTCAAACTCCTCAACCTGGAAAACTTTGGCAATCCTCCCTCTTGCCCCGGTGGCCGCAGCTGTAGCCCAAAAAGAGATTAGATGCATTATGTGAGTCAAATTACCAGAAATACTATTACATGAAGCACGAAAATAAAAGTTATTTCTGTCAAGCCATAACACCCATGTTGTCGCTGCTATTGCAATGTACCATGCCTCCTTCATCTCATGACGAATCGATGCAAATTTAGGACCAATCCACAAGTCCTCATATGCACCTGGGTAGTCCCCTGTACCAAGGGCTCGGAGTACCTCCACCATAGTTGCCTTACTTCTAGGGCAGTTAATAAATAGGTGATATAAATCTTCCACCGGTGCGTTGCAGAATCCACAGTTGGTCGCCACCTGTGGTTGCCTTTTGGCCAGGTTCTGTCTAGTGAGGATGGCATTATTGAGAACAAGCCATAAAAAAACCTTGACTTTAAGCGGTGTTTTCACCTTCCACAACACCTGTGCCCAGCCGGGTCTGCACCCTCGAAAGTGAATCCGGTGATACAGAGATCTCACCGAGAAAACACCCTTACTCTCGAGTCCCCATCGCTTCTGGTCTGGGCCTTGAGTGCATCTTGCGCCTGCCCGCGCAATGTGTGCTTGCATGTTAAGCAGTTGCTGATGAGTATTTGGCGTTAACGTACCTCGGAGCGCCGGTCTCCAACCTCCTCTTTTCCAACTGTCGGCCACGGACATATTCGATCGAGACGACCTCTCAAACAGGTCTGGAAACACATCCTTCAGAGCATGGTCTCCACACCACCTATCCCACCAGAATCTGGTAGACCGGCCATTACCGATGTTCGACGTGACTGCCGAGTTAAAGGGGCCGCTAACCTTGGCAATTCCCTTCCAGAAGCGCGAAACCTTAGCCCCTACTCGGAAACCCAGGGCTCTTGTACCTTTCCCCCTAAGATACGGTTGGATGAAGTCCTGCCAGCCTTCCCCGCTGTTGTGGAAGACCTTCCACCACCATTTCCCCAGTAGGGCCAAGTTCATATCTCTGAGGTCTATAATGCCTAGCCCTCCATGCCTTTTTTTAATGCAGGTGATACTCCACTTAATTAGGTGATAGCCTCCTTTATTCGAGTCTGCCCCCTTCCAAAGGAAACGTTTACGAATCCTATCAATCCTATTGATTACCCAAATCGGAAGCTCAAAAAAAGACATGTAGTAGATAGGTAAATTAGACAGCACTGAATTGATGAGAACCACTCTGCCCCCGATGGACAAAGATTTTCCTTTCCAACCCGACAGTCTGTCTTCCACCCTGTCAATGATAGGTAACCAATCTGCTTTAGTTAATCTCCCGGGCCTGAGTGGTAACCCTAGATACTTGATAGGGAAGCCACTCGTTGTGCAATTCAAAATGTTCGCGTGTTCCCCTGCTTCATCATCGGAGAGAGAGATTGGGATCAGCGCACTCTTATGAAAATTAATCCTCAGGCCTGACCAGGCCTCAAAACAATAAAGGACCCCTTTAAAGCAGGCAGTTTCTCGTCTAGACCCATTCCCAAAGAGTAGGGTGTCATCTGCGTATTGCAGGATCGAACACCCTTGAGTAGACGCATTGCTGGCCACGGGCGTGACCCAACCTTTTTCTCGGCATTTCTCAAGCATAAGACTGAGCACATCCGCTACTAAAGTAAATAAGAGCGGTGAAAGCGGATCCCCTTGTCTGAGCCCTTTCCTGCAGGGGAACGGCTGGCCTGACTTACCATTCACAGATATGGCCGTTTTGCTAGACTGTAAGCACTGTCTGATCCAGCAGATCCATTTATTCCCGAAGCCCCTACCTCTGAGTGCTTCCAACAAGCACTCCCAATCGACCGAGTCATAAGCTTTTTCAAAGTCCAACTTAAGAAGAAAGCTCTTGGAGTTGGTCGAATGGCAACGGTGGATAACTTGTTCTGCCGTGGCAACACAATCTAAAATATTTCTGCCCTTAATGAATCCCGACTGAGCTTTGTTGATAAGGCTGTCCATAATACTCCCTAGGCGGATTGCGAGGAGTTTAGAGATAATTTTTGCCGAGCAATTTATGAGACTGATTGGCCTAAAATCGCCCACCCTGGACGACACTTCCCGTTTGGGAATAAGGACAATCTCCGCAAAATTGAACATTCTCAATCTGAGTTTGTTGTTGAAAAAGTCATCCAGCAATGCCATATAATCCCCTTTAATTTCCTCCCAGAAAATTTGGAAGAACATCATTGGGAAACTGTCTGGCCCTGGCGACTTGTCTGCTCCCATGTGACAGATGGCATTTTTAACTTCTTCCTCCGAAAACGGCACCTCAAGACAGTCTAGTGAAGGCGCCGACTCATTCTGATATGACTGCCAGACGTCATACCTAAGTGGGACCCTGAAGTCATTCTGCTTCCCCAAGAGGTCCTTGTAGTATCCTTGGAATGCTGAGGAGATAACTTGCTCATCTTGTACCATTCCCGAGCTAGTTTCTAAGGATAGAATAAGATTAGACCTGCGCCTTGCACTTGCAATTCGGTGGAAGAATGCTGTGTTCACGTCTCCCTCTTTGAGCCCCGAAATTCTAGATCTTTGTTGCCATTTAATTTCTTCCATCTTATAGAGATAAGCAATATTCTCTCGGAGTTCCAGAAGTTTATTCCTTTCCTCCTGTGACAGATCTCTCAACTCCTCCACTCTTTCAAGTTCATCAATATCTTCCAACAAGGAGTCTTTAGCACGCCAGATGGTCGAGAACCTTGATCGGTTCCATTTACGAAGCCGCTTTCTAAGCCTGCAAATTTTTTCACACCATCTAGCTGCCGCGTCAGCACCCGACACTGGGAGTGCCCAGTTTTCCATCACCAGATGGTGAAACCCCTGAATCTCCAGCCAGACCTTCTCAAATCTGAATTTTCTATATCTTTTGACTTCCTGAAGCCCAAGATCAAGAAGGATTGGGGTATGATCTGACGTAGGTCGGGGGATCGATCTAGCAGTTGCAAGGGGGAACTTAGCCTCCCAGTCCATAGATACCAAAATCCGGTCCAATTTTGCCAATATCGGAGAAGACTGCATATTAGACCAGGTAAATAGCCTATCATTGATAGGGATATCGATCAACTCAAGATCTGCAATCACCCTATTGAACTCAGCTCTGTGCCTGTCGCTGGAGCCTCTACCCTTGTGTTCGAACGCAAATCGGGTAATATTGAAATCCCCCTCCGACAATCCAGGCTCCCGGCCAACGGAGCTGAATATCGACCAATTCTTACCAGAAGACGTCCTGCTGTGAAGCCACGTTCGGTCCATACACAACCGTGATCGTCTGCATATACTTATCTGATCTTCGTTCCAGTCGTGCAGTCAGGGAGAATGTACCATTATGGACCTCGGAACAGGAGAGTAGGTCCGAGTTGAAACCAATGGCAATTCCCCCTGAGGCCCCCATGGCTGGGCGAAAGACCCATTCCTTGACTCTATTCCCCCCTACTCTCTTGAGTTTAGACCCATGACTAAGTTTGGTCTCCTGAAGCCCCACCACCTCCGCCTTGGACTTCGAGATAACGTCTCTAACCATATCTCTTTTGCCTTTATCCCCCAGACCCCGGACGTTCCAGAATAGTGTAATCATTGGGGAAAAGTGTCCGAGGTTACAGTGTGCGAGGGCATCGGGCGGGACTCGCCCTCAGAGATGGTAATCCCCCCGGAGTTATTACCTAGATCCCTAAGGTCAGTAGGTTTTGCCCTCTCAGATTCCCAACCCCTCATTTTGTTAAGAAGAAACGCATTGCGTTCTTTATCACACACTTCTAAACCACAGGTAATAGCTAATAGAAAAACTTCAGAGTCTGACATGAAATTTAAAATATTATCAAGAAAAGTTTTTGTACCTCCACTGACGTGTTTAGCAGCTTTGGCGGCCGTTGCTCGCTCCAGAAAGTCATCCAGGGACTCCGCATGAGCCCGCTTTGGTGAGTGGCGAACTCTGCCTCTGACAGACCTCTGAGATCGTCCTGTACTGCCTATGGGAGCTAACTCTGGCAGTGTGGCAAGAGCCATCTCTGGGGAACCCCCTCTTTGTGTATCTGCCACGAACTCTAGATCCTCTGAATCATCATCTAAAAGTGTGAAGTCAACGTCCAGGTTCAAACGCCCTTCTTGGTCTTCCTCACTATCAGCTAGCTGAGTTTGACACTGAATACTGGACTCTATCATTGTGGACTCCTCCAAGAGCCCTGCAATCGCCGTTGGCCCTACAGAATCTGCGTTATCTTCGATGGTGGACCCCTCTCTGGGCCCACGATCTGAGAACATGGACAACGCGGTTGCATTACATGAATTGGTATCTAGCAGAGGCTTCTTGGACCCCTCTGTGGGCCCATTGTCAACAGTGTTGCTCACCAAAGTATCACCCGCAAAAGATCTAATCTCCCTGGACACACATTGCACCGTTAAACTGTTCCTGCGGAATACCATACCGCGATCCTTGATCCTTGCGCCAGAGAGCTGCTGATAGTGGGCGGTAAGATTACCCCAAATGCCAGCTGTCTGCCCTTGAATCGTTGGAACCTCGGTGGGCTCAGCAGACGAGGGAGGGACAGCTGGCCTCAGAAGGTGAGTCGTCTCTTCTGCTCTGTACCCTACCCCCTTTTGACCCACTTTTTCCACAACCAAAGCCATACGCTCCCCTTTCGAAACCTGGGAGCTCGCCATTACCCCATCCTCGCTCCCCTCTTTTGCCACAACCAAAAGCTGCTCTCCAACACTCCTTTCTTTCTCTCCACTGCCCACTCCCCCCGCCACCAACTCCTGCTCCTCTGAGTTGCTTTGTCCGTGGTCTCTCGCAGTTTCTTTTTCTGACCCTAGTGTATACCAACCTCTAATCACCCACTCTTTTGTCGATAATGGTTTCTCGTTTGGCACCATCCCCGTTTTGGCTCTATCCTCCACCAACCCTAACCTCTGAGCCTGCAAGCTGTCAGAGTTTGGATTTTTCCCCCATTGGAGTTCTGTCCGCCCAGACCCAGAGCTCTGATCAACTGTGCAGCCTACTATCGGCTGGTTGGTAGGAGACGCCCTAAGATCCACTGAGTTGAGGGTCCCCTTGGGCCTTTGACCTTTGGATCTAGTGGCGCGTCGCCTGTCTCCACCTTCGCTGACTGGAAAATCCACCACGGACAGCCGTTCAATCTGGTGTTGCTTCAGTCCCATGGCCGCCCTGATAACCTCTCGGTGGGCCCTTTCGACCTCATGAGCTCCATTGATAGTGCTGCTCTTCGATGGCGATAGCACCTGTTTGTAGCTACGGCTGTCTCTGATAGAGGTTGCAGGCTTAGGAGATGGGGTCATCGGCGGTGATCCAACTCTGTGGTCAAGCACAAATCTCACCAAATATGCCTCCTCAAATGAGTAGATTTTTGCGAAGTGCGGCATGAGAGCAATGTCCTTGCATCTGATCAAAACCCTTGCCGAGATCAGATCTGAGCGGCGCTCCGTCTTCTCATCAATTTGCTCCACCGTCCCAAAATCCGAAATTATCTCTTGAATGGCTTCTCTTTTCCAAAATTGGATAGGGATGTTGTGGATCCAAATCCAAAACAGTGATCCCTGTGGGAGCTCCGCACCAAAGGTCGGTGACCACTTGCTGAAGTCCACCTGAAAGTGTCCAAAATCAACTTTCCCTAGGCCCACCACCTCTGATACCTTCTCCGGCTTAGGGAAGGAGACCAAAAACTGCTGGTGGCATAGCTTCTTGACCACCCAATCACGGTCGGTGCGCAATGGCCACCGGAGATTCAGGGCTTGGAGGAAATGCGTCTCGGATGGGCTTCCCGACCAGATCCTAGCTATCGCACACCACTGTTGAAGCCAGGCCTCTTCATTCTTGATCACCGCCAGGCTGTTAGCTAGCTTAATCCTAGTGGGGCTCTCCGGCGACGTCCCTCTGAGCACATGCCGCTCTTCATCCAAACTGGAGTTGACGACGTTAGTGCATGAATATGAAAAATGTCCCCACTTCAAGCATCTAATGCAGCGTACTTCCTTAGTACACTCCGAATGGAAGTGGCCGAGATCCCCACAGTTGAAGCAAGGGACGGGTTTCTTCTTACCCTTTCTGGTTTTTTTCTTTCCAACTTCATAGTGTTCTTTTATTGAGGAATGGTAATCGATGTGTTTGTCATGTTGGGTAGGAGTGGAGGTAGCACGGTGCTTCCTCTTACCCCCTTTGTCGACCACCACCCACTTCTCCGCTTCCTCCCCTCCTCGAGCTCGTTCCTCCGCCTCTTGCGGCGCTTCGTTTGGAACCCTTCGTTGGTCCCGAACGGTAGTGCCCTTGAGGGGGACTGGAGCTTGCTCGCTGGAGTGGACGTCGAGGTGTAGAGTGGTTGGGCCAGTGGTAGAGGGGCGGGCAAGAGTAGATTGGACTCCTGGCTGCATCGTAGCCGCCTTTGAGCTGTTGTTGGTGGTGGTGTCACTTGAGGGTACTGTTGCATAGGTAATTTTTGTTTGATACAATGCCTCCCGTGTAGCACGCACATTCTCTCTGTCCCTAGCATCAATGACACACCGCCGTTGGGGTTGCTGGACCGTGGTGGAGGTTCTCTGCCGCTCTCTAAAGCGAGTAGGAGGACCCCAACCATGGGCCCTTCCCCTCGGTGGTGACTCCCGATGATGGCTATGATGAGTGCCGCCTTCCCGCGGGCTTTGAAGTGCACTACGGTGTGCCCGCCTTGGGGATAGCGCGCGCCTGAGTCTATGGGCATCCCCATCCACTTTGTGAGACTCCGTCGAAGCTGTAGTTGCATTCTGGGTATGAAGAGTCCCCGATCCAACCTGTGGTCTGTTAACAGATGGGATTTGTTTTTGCAAATGAGTTTGTGTTGGAATATTGGGTTGTTGAAGAGAGAAAACGTTGGAGTCGGAAGGAGGTTGTGGAGGGGGTGGCGGAGTAGAGGGTGGTGGATGAGAATGGGTGCGGCGGTCCTGCTCACTGGGTCCGCAACCCCTCATCTCAAGCTCTGATAGCATAGGTAAGGCTAGGATGAAACAGCGGTCCAGTTCTAGAAGTTGGGTAGTGAGTTGGAGTGAGGAAGAAGGTGGGGAGGAGGAGAAGGGCTGGGACTGGGACCGGCTTCAATGTCGATGAAGGAGGGGCTTAATGGCCGGAAAAAGGCAGGTGGGGGGGTGGTCGGAAATAACAGAGGGAGGGGGAGTTGGGCCGTCGCGGTTGGTAGTTAAATACTTGTAGCAAAATGAGAACATGCCAAATGCTGCCAACAGTATGATACATATACTAATACCTCAAAACTGATCTCAATTTTATGATTATTTTAGACAAGTATACAAACTAGTGTAATTGTCACAGATGCTAAGCTTCGTAAAGGTTAGCAATTCAAATGTATGTGGGATTTCATTGAAGAACAGATTCTAAGCTTCGAAAAGGAATACAAAATGAGAATGGTCCATTCGCTTAAAAAACAATAGAATGGTTCACTAATTTTCATTATATGCACGAAAAGGAATGAATGTGTCCAGCATTCACATTCCAGTACAAAAGATAAAGACATTTACTCCCTGATTTACTATTATTGATGCATCTTTGTCAAGACTAAGTCGACTGAGGATAATCAGTCGACTGATCCTAACGAATAGTTCTGTACAGTCGACTGAGCCTATACCAGTCGACTGTACCAACTGAACCTACAGGGTTGTTCTGTCCAGTCGACTGATGTCCACTTAAGTCGACTTATGGCTATCTGCAACAAACTCCCAAAGATCTGCAACTGCTGCAACAAAACGATCCTAAAGAATAGTTCTGTAACTGCACCAATTGTATCCCTATAAGATAGGATCTGTAACAAATTCTATGATCTGATAAGATCTGTAATACCTCTATATATATCATCTTGTATCACCGGTTTTAGGTGTGCAAGCCAATCAATAAAATTCACTATCTTTTTTTTTTCAGTGTAGGGAGCTTGAGCAAAGATGATGATCAGCAGGATATGATCGGACTACAAGTGCAAAACTGCACATTTAAGAACACGGATAACGGAGTCAGGATCAATACATGGCCAGGATCTAGGGATGTAAAACGGAGTCAGGATCAATACATGGCCAGGATCTAGGGATGTAAAATGGACCGGGCGGGCTGATCCGGCCAAAGCCTGCTGGACTCGGGCTCCGCCTATAGGTCCGGGCTTTTGGAAAGGTTAAGGCCCGGGCCGTAATTCGGACTATTATATAGTGTAGTGTGTTACATTTTTTTAATATATAGGAAACATATACTATATTTTTTTTTTGTTAAAAATATATTATATTATATACTTTTATAACTGCAGATCATGCATATATAATTGCATCTTATGTTTCTTAACAAATCAATTGCATTCTAATCTATGCAGCTGGTCATTCTGCCGAGTAGGGATTTGTTGTTTTTGGGCCATTATTGTGTTAAATTTTTGCTAGTTTGTCTCCTGCTATTGTTTCGGAGTTGGTCTTTCGACCTTCTTTTCAGTTGGGGTGAACTATGGCTGGCTTGTTTTTCTGGCTGATGTAGTGCTCTGTAGTGGTATTTTTTCTTGTCTTCCCTCCTTGGCTGGTGGGTTGATCCTGGGGTGCGAGTTTGGAGCACTTTCCTGGCTCAGCTCGCGGTAGCTGCATCGTACCCTCGCAGCGACTGTCACTTAGGTGAGTCCTGATGCAGGGCTCCTCCTGTCTCGGTTGCGAGCGCAGGCATCCCCCTCTGCTCCATGTGTCCCGGTTGGCTTGACAGCTGTGTTTCGCGTGTTTGAGGGCGGTCTTTTTATTCGGCACCTGCCTCTCTCCGCTCCGTCGAGAGTATATTCAGAGTGTCCTCTTCGCGCTGTGCCTTTGGCCTTTCTGCGGCGCTCGGCTTCCCGACCTTGGTCTAGCTCTAGGTTGTCTCTGGGGTCCCAGTTAGCTTCCCAACTCAGTTGCGGCCTCTTTCTCTTAATTCTCCGTCGCTCTTATAGTTCTGGCATTATAGTTTTGGCTTTTTCTTCTCGTCGCTGTGGGTCCTGTAGCGTTTTCTTTTCATTGATGTATATCACATTGTTTGTTGTGACTAGGTTTTACGGCTCGTAAAACCTCCTTGTACTTTCGATTATTAATATATTTTTGATATGGCTGGAGTCCTCCGACTCTATCTGATTACATCAAAAACAAATCAATTGCATTTTTTCTACAATTATTATTTTTAAGTTATAAATTTATGTATATCTACATAAATATATAACTTCACATTAAATATATAACTTCACATTGTTCCAAATGATCCGGCCTAAGATCCGGGCCCGTGATAAGGGTCAAAACCCGAGCCTATGGCCAGGGCTGGGCTTTCAACTCCAAGTTCATGTCCGGCCCTCTGGGTTTTTGGTGGGGCTTTTGGGCGGGATTGGGCTTTTGGGCTTTTTTTCCTACCAGGATCCTTGCATATTATAATGGTTAATGTTACCAACCCCATTCTAATAGATCAAGACTATTGTTGCCCACTACATCATTGCACTGAAGTGGTATATATCTCCATTAAGCTTTTCTTTGAATTCTCAATACAAAGTAACTAAGATTTTTTTTTTATATTTCATATTGCAGTATATATTTGTGCAGCTATCAAAGGTGCAAATTGAGGATGTAACTTTTAGTAGGATAAGAGTGTGTTGAGTTCTAACTGCGGAATCTCTCCGACGAGATGCAAAATAATAGAATCACAAGCAAGGGAACAAAGAACAACATAAAGCCAATACACAAGAACACACGAGATTTTTTCGAGGTTCATCCAATGCAATGACTACTTTCCCGTGCAGAGGCACTTATGTGATTTTCACTAGAAATATGATAAACAAGTTTACAAATCTCTCAAGAACTCACCCTAAGGTGTAATATTTCTCTCTATCTCCCTCGCTTTCTCTCTGATGGCTGATAGATCTCTCTTTTCATTTCTCTTTTCTTATAACCCTAAAATCGTACACAATACAATTTATATATGTTTCATAATATTAAATCTCAACCGTAGATCAATCAGCGCCAAGCAGTCTACTGCAACTTCGGATGGTCGACTATTCATGTCCTTCGACTATACATGGATCCAACAGAAACTGAGACGGTTGACAATGCGGTCGAATGTTCATGTCGGTCGGATGTGCAGTCGACTGCAACACTGCTTGCAACTACTTGATGCTGTTGACCTACTTGCTCCTACTTCGAATCTTCTTTTACCCTTATCGTGTATTGATCCACAAACCCCAACAATCTCCCACTTGGAGATATATATACGAAGTCTCTAACATGTTCTTCATTCTTCCATTGGTCTAGCCTAGGCATGTGCTTATGCGAGTCTCCTCGTCTATTAACCTGGAGATAATCCAATAGTGGTATAGCATAACTGATGCTTCCTGCTGTCCACTATCTTCGTGAGCATGTTCGCCGAATTCTTAGTGCCAAGAATCTTCGGTAGCTTTAACCATTTATTCTCAAGCATCATTCTATTAAAATGATTACTCATCTGAATGTGTCGAGTCCTAGAATGATATGCCAAGTTTTTGCCAAGAAAACTGCACTTTGACTGTCACACCATAGCTCTCTTATGGGCTGCTTTCTGCCCAACTATTTCATAAGCTCCGAAATCCACAATATGTCTTTTGTTGTTTCTGTAAGTGCCATATACTCTGACTATGTGGTTGACTGTGCTACAACATTTTGTAACTGTGAAGCCCAACTAACAATTGTACCTTCAACAATAAATACATACCTTGTAGTCCTTCTGCAGCCATCACGATCACCCAAAAATTTTGCATCCAAATAACCATGTATATGCAAAGAATTTCCCTAAAAATAAAGAGAGTGATATGAAGTACTTGCAAGATACCTGAGAATCCACTTCACTGCATCCCAATGTTGTTTACCTGGATTCTTCATGTAATGGCTGGCAACTCCCATGGCTTGTGCGATGTCCAGTCTTATAGACACCATCGCATACATCAAACTCTCAACGACTGAGGCATAAGGAATAACAACCGTTTTCTCCATCTTTACCTCCGTTGTTGGACACAAGTCCATAGATAACTAGAAGTAAGCGGACAAGGGACAAATGACCTGGCCTCGCACTATCCATATTGAATCTTTTCAATGCCTTCTTCACGTAGTCTCCTTGTGATAACCAAAGCTTCTTGCTTTTCCTGTCTCTACTGATCTTCATGCTGAGGATTTGCTTTACTTCACCCAAGTCCTTCATTGAAAACTCTAAAAATGAGACCTTTTCATATCATTGATCTTCTCCATACATGAACCTGCTAACAACATGTCATCCACATACAATGCCAATGTAACTATATCATTGTCTTTATATCGATGAATATATACACAATGATCCATTTTGCATCTCTCGAAACCTTTTCCTCTCATAAAACAGTCAAACTTCAAGTACCATTACAGTGGTGCTTGTTTGAGCTCGTAAAGACTCTTCTTCAGTCGACACACCATGTCTTAGAAGCCTCGCCTTATACCTCTTACTACCATCTGCCTCATCTTTGACTTTAAAAATCCATTTGATCATAAAATCGTGTTTCCCTGCATGACAACTTGGTCAACTCCCTCGTTTGGTTCTGTTCCAAAGAGTTCATCTCGTCCCTCATGGCTAACTCCCACTGAATTCGAGCCTTATCCTTCAAAGCCTCATCATAAATCTTTGGCTCTCCTGAATTCGTGTACAGAACATGCAAGTGAACAACACTAGGCTGATGGACCAAATATCATTGTTGGCCTTCTTTCTCATGTCGATCTTCTCAATGTAGGTACCGATTCAGGATTCCTGAACTGCTCTGGTTGTACTTGTTCGCCTTGGATATCCTGCTTATTTCCAACAGGCTCATCATGAGCCTTCTGAGCTGCTTGTAGTACATGTACCTGCTACTGCACTATAGGGCCCCCACCAGTAGGGCCTACGTTCAGATTCTGAATCTGAATCTGAATCTGAATCTAAATCTGAATCTGAATCTGAGTCTGAATCTAAATCTGACTCTAAACTAGCTGTACTGCCTTGACCCAGGTGCATGTCCTTGTAGAAGACTCTGTTCATTGAACACTACATTCCTACTGTGAATGACCTTGTTATCCATAAAATCTCAAAGTCTGTAACCATACTGATTACCATTGTAGCCAATGAATACACACATTCTGGATTTCGATTCCAGATTCTTTCTTTCTTCCCTGTCAATTAGTAAATATGCAATACAACCAAAAACTTTCAAATGTGAATAATTGACAGGTTTACTTGACCATAGTTCTTGCGGAATGGTCCCATCAAGGGCATTCGACAGGCAACAGGTTAATCAAGTATACTTGTATCCACTGTAGCGGTCAAATTTGGATCGGAATACCCGCATGAAGTCTCATGCATCTCGCACTTTCGAGTATCGAGCGGTTCATTCTTTCTGCCACTCCATTCTCCTGTGGAGTCCTAGTAACTGTCCTAATTCCTTGGAAAACATCCTTTGCCAGATAGTTAACAAACTCTTTACCTGTGTACTCACCACCATTGTCTGACTTTAATTCTTTCACTTTGCAACCCGTCTCATTCTCAACCCTAGCTTTCCAAGCTTTGAATGCCTCAAAAACACTTCTGATTTCTCACGAATTGCATGAACCCAAACTTTTCTTGTAGCATCGTCGACGAATGTGACAAAGTATCTCTTACCACCATAAGAGAATTCTTGAGCTGGACCACATATATCTGTAAGTACCAATTCTAGCTTCTTAAACTTCTTCTCACAACCATTCAATTGAAAGATAACTATCTTCTATATGCTTATCACGCAGTTATCATAGAAATCCATCTCAACCTTCTTAATCTCCGACAAAAGATCCCTAGAACAAAGCTGCTTGACACCATTTTCACCAATGTGCCCCAACCTGACATGCCATAGAATTAGAGAAGAACTACATGCCAATGTTGTAGCAATGATATCACCTGAATCACCTCCTCTGAGTAAGTATAGTGTGTCACCACACTTTTCTTTTGCCACCAACCTGGCACCTGTAGTCACCTTCTATTCTCCATGTCCAAATGTTGTTGTGAATCCTTCTTTGTCTAGTTTATTAATTGAGATCACATTTTTCCTCAAGCTTGGAATATGTCTCGTGTCATTCAAAACTAATTGTCCACCATTGCGAGCCTTCACTCTCACTATGCCTCTAACTACAACTAGAAATACTTGCCCATTGCCAACCGAGACTGCACCAAAATCACCTATCCTGTAATCTTCAAAGCATCCCTCATGGGTGTACACTGATAAGAAGCACCTGAGCCTATACACCAGTTATCTAGCATAATATCAAATCCAGCTGATAAACACAATTCATCTAAATGGGTTCGATACTTACCAATAAGAGATAAATAGGAAAAAAAGAATATGGGCTTGGGTAAACTGGGTAGTATCCAATAGGAAGAAAAAAAATCCAATAAGAGACAAATAAGCCATGAAATAGGTTTAAATATTAGACAAGATCAAGAACAAATTGTAGGCCAAATAAATGAGAATAAAAAGCTGAATCAATGCATAATGAATCATGAGAGAGAGAAGAATAATACACTATACAAAGGAATGAAATTAAATACAACCAAAAAAAATCAAAAAAAAAAAAAAATCAAGAATTTTATTAAATATAATTAAAAATACAAATAATGAACAATGGGGTTACACTCAGTTTCCAAACCCAACTGCATATCCAACTTGGATTTGAATCTGATCCGACTCGACGTGCCTCACCCGACCAGCGTCGACCTAGTCCAACCTGTTGTGCCTCTACCTGACCTCCTTCAAATCACCTTGTGATGCATTCTTTGGTACCCCCAACACCTTGTAGTACATTGTTACTCTTCTTCGGCGCCCTTCCAAACACCTTGCTTTCACCCCAATCGATCCTCCAATCTCTAATAATCCGAAACACTAATTTCGATTTGAGATTTGGGAAACCCTAGCAATCGCAGTCAATTTGGGATGTGGATTGCTTTGATTTACTGTTGTTGCTGCTGCTTTGGGACGGAAGTTTGAGAAGGCCAAATGAAGGAGAAACAACAACGGCTTAAGGAATTAAACTCCTAGCATTCTCTTCTGCCTTTGTTTTGGAATTGAGTTGTCCTATTTGATATTTTGTTCTGGTAGTAAGACTCTAGTTTTTTTATTCTTGAAGTGCTATAACATGCATTCTCAAGGCTATCAACTGTAACACCGAGATTATTCAGTTAGTATCCAGTTAAATGAAGATATGCATTTTGTCCAGCACTATCGTGCTTCCCGATAGCGGTCATCTTCTTCTTTTGTTACATTAGCAAGGTCAGGTATTGCATGCTTAACCACTTCATTTCCGATATTATGGGTAATAGGTTCAGGTACTTCTGATCATATGATTGGTCCAGATATATTGTCATGTGTTAGTAGGTCCTTCCATTTACCCGTCAAGCTCGCCGCTGGTTCTCCCCAGTTGGGAAGAGCGGGGGGGGGGGGGGGGGGGGTTAAGCATGTAAACCTTAGTCCCATTTTACCACTCTGTTCTATTCTTTATATGCCAAAATTCCTATGTAACTCGATCTCCGTTAGCAAAATTACTAAAACACTAAATTGTTCTATTGCCTTTTATTCTGATCACTGTGTGTTTCAGGAAATTGGGATGGAAAAAATGATTGTCACACGGCGTGTATCAAAGGGTCTTTATCAGTTTGACAGTGTTCTTACCTCATTTGCATGTTTGAGTGTTTGCATGCTTTTGTATTTGCTCTCTTAAGGAGTTATAATGTGATTCATGCCAATTAGGTAAATGTTTGTGTACATCTTACCCTCCTAGAGTTAATAAACAGTCAGGTTGACCTTTCAGTTTAGTTCATTCTGATGTTGCTGGACCTTGTCATAGTTAATCTCAATTTGGTGGTGGTTTTAGATATTTTGTTACCTTTGTTGATGACTACTATAGAGTAACTTGGTTATATTTAATGAATGTTGGTCTTTCTCTATTTTAAATCATTCTGTGCAGAGATAAGAACACAACTTGATGTTTTCATTCAAATTTGCATAGTGTATACCAAAGAGTATTTTACTTCTTAGTTTACTAGTTTTTGTCCCCTTGAGGTATTTTTCATGATTTTTCTTATTCTTACACCCTTCAACAAAATGGTGTTGCAAAGTGCAATAACCATCACTTGTTGGAGGTTGCAAGGGCCATGCTCCTTCACAGACAGATTCCTCAACATTTCTTGTGGGATGCGGTCCTTACTGCATGTCAACTTATCAGCCACATGCCCTCATCCTTGTTAAATGGTCAGACACCATTCTCTATGTTATTTCTATCTATTATCTATTTCCACTCCGTCCCAAAATTTTTGTCTATGTTAGTTTTGTTCATGATCACCATCCTTGTCGTTCCAAGCTAGATTCTCATTATATTCAATGCATTTTTCTACGGTATTCGCCTTCCCAAAAAGTCTATAAATGTTATAGTCCACAACTACATTGTTGTTTTATTTTTGCCGATGTCACCTTTCTCGAGTCTCGGTCTTATTTCTCTACCACTTCATCTTGTCCGACTCCACCTCCATCAGATGAGAGTGATACTAAATTCTATACCTACCATGATCTTTCGATCTCTACTTCTTTGGCATATGTGTTCTTCACCACTGCCCACAAGGCCTACAACCACTCAAGTGTTCTAACGACGTAAGAACACCATTTCCGACCCAGTTCAAGCTACTGTGCTTATTGTTCCCTTGCCTTTGATTACTGATACACCATTTCTTGAGCCTACAACTACATCTCCTGTTACATCCACTGAATCCACACCTATCGTTCCCTGTGATGGTGAACCTTCTAATATTGATCTTCCCATCGCTATACGCAGATGGAACTGCTCCACTGCACATCCTTTATATAGTCGTCTTTCATATTCTCACTTGTCGTCTGCCAATTATGTCTTCATTTCTACTTTGAACACTTATCATGTTCCTAAGTCGTTATCAGATACACTATCACCCTCTGGTTGAAAATAAGCTATGTGGGAAGAGATGACTGCATTAGAAGAAATTGATGCATGGAATTTGGTTCCCCTTCCATCTGGCAAACGTTGTGTTGGTTGTAAGTGGGTGTATGCTGTTAAAATAAACCAAGATAATTCTCTGCATGCCTAAATTCACGATTGGTTTCTAAAGCTTATTCACAGACATATGTCATTGATTATGATGAGACATTCTCTTCTGTGGGCCGAATGGCTTTTGTTCAGATCATTGTTGCCTTTGCTGCTCGTTTTCATTGGCCACTCCACCAACTTGATGTCAAGAATGTCTTTCTCAATGGCACTCTTGAGGAGGAGGTTTATATGGAGCATGAGGAGATTTATATGAAGCAACCCCCCCCCCCCCCCCAGTTTTGTTAGTAAAGCTGAGCCTACAAGAATTTATTCCTTGAAACAATCTTTGTATTGACTCAAACAATCTTCTTGTGCTTTGCTTGACCGTTTCACTAAGGTTGTCACCAGTTTTGAGTTGAGGAGGAATGATAATGATCATTTTGTGATCTATCGACATTATCAGGGGAAGAGGATATTTTAATTGTATATGTTGATGCAGGAGATTATCAAAATGACTTTCAAGATTTGAAGTTGTATATTCAACAAAAAATTCAAATTAAAGATCTCGGGTGATTGAAGTATTTCTTAGGGATTGAGGTAGCTCGATCTAAAGATGAAATTTTCTTATCACATAGAAAGTATGTGTTGGACCTACTTACTGAGAACGGTATGTTAGGGTGCAAGTCATCACACACTTCGATGGACCCAAAGTCTAAGTTAATGCCATATCAGGGAGACCTGTTAGAAGATCCAGGGAGATACATGAGATTTGTAGGAAAGTTGTACAATTACTTGTCCATATATTGCATATTTCGTGAGTATAGTGAGTTAATTGATGGCTTCACCTTGTTCGAGCCATTGAGATGCAGTTATGAGAATTCTTCAATACTTGAAGAGTTCTCTAAGCAGATGATTGATGTATACTGATGGTGGACATTGTCGAATTTTCAACTTCTCATATGCCAATTGGGATGGTTGTCCGACTACTAGGAGATCCACCACCGGAAACTGTGTGTTTGTCGGGGATAACTTAGTTTCTTGGATGATCAAGAAATAGAATGTGGTCTCTTGTTCATCACGTGTGAGGTGACTTGGCTCAAGTATTTTCTTAGTGAGTTGGGGGTTTTCCAACATGAGATGATGTTGTTAAATCACCCTAAGTAGGGGGGTATTGAATAGGGTGATTGTGCGAAAATTAAAAACTTAAAATGAATGCATAAAGTATGGAGATAGAGCTAGAGAAAGAAAACAGAGTAAGCACGCAAGATACAACGATATAATGTGGTTCGACTCCCAGGTCTACGTCCACACCTCCTACTTGTAAAAATTCTCTGCCACAAGCATTTCACTATACTTAAAACCCCATATAGTGAGTTCTCAGTATTCAGGACGAGAATCCTTTTACACCCACATGACTTCTATGTATAAGCCCTGTAAAACCGTCTCTTATCGAAGTGAAAGAAAAACAACTATAGCAAGATCGACGTTTTGACTAAAAAAACAATAATAGTGGACACTCTTGGATTGTTGATTGAATATAAAGTTCAGAAGAATAATAGTTGAAAGAAGTGAGGAATACTTAGTGAAATGACCTCTATTTATAGGGTGAAGAATTATATCTTTCCGAAAAAGAGTTAAGATATTCCAAAAATATTTGTTTTGTGCAGGTTTCGGTCGACTGTACTTTTGAGCCGTCAACCATCCACCTTAGTTCGAAGACAGAGAGGTGGACAGTCAATTGTCTCACTTTTTGCACTAAAAGTGCGGTCGACTGAGGTGACAGTCAATCGTTCCTAAGTGCGGTCGATTGTTATCTGCCAGACAAGTTTATTTGGTGAATTCACTTTTATTATTCTTTGCCATAACTAATGATTCAATCAGCTATTTTTTACATAATAATTCCGCACATTAACAAAAATGAATAAATAAAAGTCTTGCTGGCTTATTGAGGAATTGAGTACGTGTTTCTTGTGTGAAAATCTTCTTTGATAATTTCCTTTTTTGGTTGATTCTGAATCTCTTTTAAATCTCCGTTTGAATTTCGAATCCCTACCAAACATGTACTTACTTAACTGAAAATATTGGTCTCAAAAGTACATTTTGTACACACCAAACTTATGGTCAACAGATGCGTTTGTATAGTGATGGCCAGCCTGCCATACATATAGTCACTAATGTTTTGTTTCATAAACGAAACAAGCATAAGTTGACTGTCATGTGGTTCATAATAAAATTAGTGGCACTCTGTATGAGCCTCCGCAGCATAGAGGCTAGACATATTAGCACTTATCACCAGCTAACCGAACCCCTTGCCAGAGCAAGAATACAGTTGATCAATGACAATTTGGGAATATATGATATATATGCTCCAACTTAACAGATCAGTATTAGATATAATGTTTTAGTTGTATTAGTTGTTATATCCTGGACAGAGCTCGTACTTATGTATCTTGTATATACACTAGACATTATATTCTGTTAAGTTAATCAATAAGAGATAACATACCGTTTCAAATGTCTAATGATATGAACTAAAGATATGGAATTCAAGCAAAAATCTTCCTTCTATTTTTTAACTGTAGACAACATTTTCCTTTTCTTTAGTTAGCAACATTATGTATAACATTATCCTGAAATTAAGGGCCGGCTTTATCATGTGTATCCTTTATTGCTTGGAAGTTATATTTTTCTTGTGTTTTGGATATTGTCCTACTTGGCACTGTACCTTGATTTTGCAAACTTATCTTCTCTCAGCTAAAAAATAGTGGAAAGCAAAAGGTTGGAGAAAATAATTCTTATATTTTCTAAACTTATTTCACCAAACTAACCGTAAATTTTTTATTCACTGCATTTGTAAAGATATATTTAATCAAAGTAGAAATGTGCTTACAGGCACAAACTTGCATGAAGATGATTTAGATGAACGAAATTTCAGACTTCAAAATCTTAGTAAACCATCATTTAGTTGACATATTGTAATTTAAGATTTCATTAGTTTATAGAGGGTACATTTTAAAGATTAAAATATAAAACAAGAATTGAAGATCACTAATGAAATACGCAAAAGCAAGTTTAATTTTATATAGCTTAAAACATGAAGATATACAAGTTAAAATTTCTAGAACATAGTGAATCGGTGTTTACCAATATTATTTGAAATTCTTTGTCTGCATTGTTTCCTATAAACTTACCTTGTTTAATTAACTTCAACAAGAAATGAATATTTTCTGTACTCTGTATATCCTTTCAATCTCTGTAAATTATCATTCATAAACAAACACCACTTCCAGGCTCAGAGATATTTCTTACTCATCCCATGCATTCAATCGTGTTATCGTTCTAAAGGATCTTTCATATACTTACCTACAAAAGTATAAACAAACTAGATAGTATCAAAATATGAAGTAATAAACAGAAGAAAAAAAATGAGGCATGCTGTCTTAATTGAAAAAACGGTCATGGTTGTACAATTTCAAATTAGTTTATATGCACATACCGTATTCAATTTACATGGTACCTATGAGTGAGATGGAAGTTTCTGTTACAAATATAATACAGAAAGACTACCAGAATAATTATTATAGGGAAAAAATTACCAGAAGAAAGATGAGCCATCTTTGCGAATTTCCAGAGATTTGACGGTTAACCTTTGATCATGGAACTCCTCTTTCTGATTAGGACCTCCAACAAGCGCTCCAAAAATAACATTGGGATTACTCTCTTTGCGCCAGTGCCATTTCGTATACCCTTCAAAACATCCCATCAGATTAGCCAAAACTGATGCTGATGGAATTGAAGCACCTCTATGGTGAACATGAGTTGGATATTTGCCTCAAATTCCAACCAAGTAGCTCATAGAGTTCGGATTTCTTCCAAGTATGTAATTAGCCTGAATTAAAGTGAATTGCTACTCATTGGAATATGAAGTATCACATCTATTACTATTGAATACCATAACATATATATTGAGCAGATATTCCTATAGAAATGTACCTGAGATTGTGCAAATTCAACGATTTCCGAATGTTGCATCTGACCACTAGCGCAACTTAGAGTAGAATTAGCCATGTCTAAATACTCTGAATAAACTGATAGTAGAAATGTTGATGATAAAACATACTGCATGTTGCCCCACTGCTTATAGATGGCAAAAATGGGGAGGAATATTGAGCTTTGCCATAACTCTAGAGGAGGATGCATGGTCATGATGTTAGTAACAAGTAGCGTGGGCTTATTAAGGGGAATTGCCCTACCATGAATTTTCAGCGCTATCAACAGTGATTCACACATGTACCCACAGTTAGAGTCCAGTTAGATGAGGACGAGATTCAGTTTCTCCAGTCCTATCGTGTTTCCCGACAACGGTCTTCTTCTTCTTGTGTCACATTAACATGGTCAAGTATTGAATGCTTAACCACTTTATCTCCGACATCATGGGTAATAGATTTAGGTGCTTCCGATCGTATGACTATGAAATATAGTATATTGTCCTATGTTAGAATGTCATTTCATCCACCTGTTGGACTTATTGATAGCTCTACCTTTCCAATTGGAGGGGGGTTGGACATGTAAACCTTACTTATAATTTACCACTTAGTTTTGTTCTTCATGTGCCAAAATTTTCCTTTAACCTAATATCATTTAGGAAAATTACGAAAATACAGAATTGTTCTGTTAAATTTTATCCTGATCACTATGTGTTTCAAAAACTTGGAACGGAAAAAACAATTGTCACAGGGCGTGTGTCAGAGGGTCTTTATGAGCTTAATAGTGTTCCTATGTCATTTGCATGCTTGAGTGTTTGCACACCATTGGATTTGCATTGCCAGTTGGGACATCCATTCTTACAGAATCTGAAGTTGAGAACTAAGTTATCTTCTCTTAAGGAGTTATCTTATGATTCATGTCAATTAGGTAAACACTTGGGTATGTCTTACCCTCCTAGAATTAGTCACCGGTCGAGTCGACCTTTCGGTTTAGTTTATTCTGATATTTGGGGACCTTGTCATGTATAATCTCATTTTGGTGGTGGTTTTAGATATTTTGTTACGTACCTTTGTTGATGACTACTCTCGAGAAACTTGGTTATGTTTAATGAAATCTCGATATGAAGTTTTCTCTAATTTTAAATTATTTTGCACTGAGATAAGATCTAATTTGATGTTTGCGTTCAAATTTTTAGTAGTGATAATGCCAAAGAGTATTTTACTTCTGAGATCATCAGTTTTATGTCCTCTTATGATATTTTTCTTAAGTCTTCTTATTCTTACATCCCTCAACAAAATAGTGTTGTAGAGCGCAAGAAATGTCACTCGTTGAAGGTTGCAAGGACCATGCTCCTTCATAGATAGGTTCCTCAATGTTTCGGGGGGGGTGGTCCTTATGCATGTCATCTTATCAACTGCATGCCATCGTCAGTGTCAGATGGTCGAACATCATTCCCCAGATTATTTCCATCTACTAATTTGTTTCCACTCCCTCCCAAATTTTTTGGTTGTGTTAGTTTTGTTCATGATCATCGACCCGGTCATTCTGAACTAGATCCTCGTCCTATTAGGTATATTTTTCAAGGGTATTCGTGTTCTCAAAAAGGTTATAGATGTTATAGTCCAGAGTTGCATTGTTGCTTTATTTCTGCTGATGCCACCTTTCTCGAGTCTCAATCTTATTTCTCTACCACTTCATCTTATCTGACATCACCTCCATCCGATGAAAGTGATACTGAATTTCTTGCCTACCCTGATCTTCTGGTTTCTACTTCATCTGTATCTGTGAAACAACGGTCTTTGCCACTTTCCACAAGGCCTGCAATCACTTAAGTAATTCAACAACGTAAGAACACCACTTCCGACCTAGTTCATGCTACTGTGCCCATTGTTCCCCTGCCCCAGCTACTGAAACACCATCCTTATAGCCTATTTTGGACCCTATTGTTGAGTCTGCATCCAGCCCTCATATGACATCCACTGAACCTACACCTATGAATCCCCCCCACTAATGAGCCTTCTGATCTTGATCTTCTCATTGCCATACGTCAAGGGAACCGCTCCACTGCACATCCTTTATATAGTTATTTTTCATATGCTCACTTGTTGTATGCCCATTCTGCCTTCTTCTTTACTATAGACACTTACCATATTTCCAAGTCATTATCAGAAACACAATCACACCTTGGTTGGAGCCAGACTATGCAGAAAGTGATGACTGCTCTTGAGGAAAATTGTACTTGGGATTTGGTTCACCCTCCATCAGATAAACGTTGTGTTGGTTGTATGTGAGTGTATACTATTAAAGTTAATTCTAATGGTTCAATGACCAGAATAAAGGCAAGATTGGTTGCTAAAGGTTATTCTCAATAGTATGGGGTAGATTATGATGAAAGTTTTTTCTCCTGTGCAAGGATGACTCATGTTCATATTTTTATTTCTTTGGTAGCTCACTAACATGGGCCGTTGTATCAGCTTGATGTCAAGAATGTCTTTCTTAATGGTGTTCTTGAGGAGGAGGTTTACATGGAGTAGCCCCCTGGTTTTGTTAAAGAATGAAAGAATGTTTGCCATTTGAAATGATCTTTCTATGGTCTTAAGCAGTCTCCTAGGGCATGGTTAGGAAAATTTGTAGATGTGGTGAGAAAGTTTGGCATGCAATGCAGTCACAGTGATCACTCAATTTTCGATCGCCACAAGGAGGGTAAGTGAAGTTTTCTAGTTGTATATGTTGATGATATTGTAATCACATGAGATTATGCAGTTGGTATCCAAGGGTTGAGGTCATATCTTTAACAACAATTTCAAACTAAGGACTTAGGGCAGCTGAAATAATTTCTTGGCATTGAGGTAGCTAGATCTACGCATGGCATTTGTCTCACACAGAGGAAGTAAATTTTGGATATTTTGACTGAATGCAGAATGTTGGAGTGTCTTACATCATCAACTCCAATGGATCCAAATTCTAAGTTACTACCAGATCAGGGTGAATTGTTGGAAGACCCGGACAGATATAGAACGTTAGTTGGCAACCTAAATTATTTTACAGTTATTCATCCTCATATTGCATATTCTGTTAGCATAGTCAGTTAGTTTATGGCAACTTCTCGCACTACTCAGTGGAATACAGTATGTAAAATTCTTCAATATTTGAGAAGTGCTCCAGGTCGAGATTTGATTTACATAGATTGATGACATTATTGAATAGCTTGATTTGTTGATGCGGATTAGGCAGGATGTCCAACTTCTTGAAGATCTACAACCAGGTATTGTGTGTTTGTAGGAGGGAATCTAATGTCTTGAAAAAGTAAGAAGTGGTGGTGTCGAGATCAAGTGCTCAATCACACTATAGAGCTCTTGCTGATCTTACTTGTGTGTTTGTATGGGTAGGAAGACTTTTTGGTGAATTGGGAGTAGTAAAATCTGGCTTATTGAGGTTGTATTGTGATAATCATGCTGAACTCTATATTACATCAAATCATATCTTTCATGAATGAACGAAGCACAGTATGGCTGATTGTTATGTAGTTCACAACAAGGTTGTTCGTACTAAGGAGGAGCTTATGCAAATTGAGACACGTCATGTTCACACCAGTCATCAGCTAACCGACATTCTTACAAAGCCACTGAAATGTGCTAGAATTCAATTTATTTGTGACAAATTGGACATGTATAACATTTATGATCCAACTTATTTTATGCTCCAACTTGAGGAGGAGTATTAGAATAGTTGAGTATTGGTTTAACCACATACGGGTAAATCATGTGCTCATAATAGAGTGATATATATGTAGTCAAGTACATTGTAGAGAGAATAAAAAATAATAATCCAATCCTTACCCTTTTCAACAACCAAGCTGGTGTTATCCATAGAGGAAACCATGTTGGCTATGTAATTCAAGTGGTAGTCTTCATTTGTTGCCTTGTAAAACCAAGAAGCTGCCCACATCAGTTCATCCTTTCAAGATAGGAAAGACGATAATAGTAACATCAAGAATAAATAAATTGATATAAAGGAGAGAGATATATCAAGCAATGGAAAGAAATAAAAGAAAAAAGAATTGAAGATATATGTAGTTTCTTACATCATAGGCCATGGAAGGATAGTAATTTCTAGTTGATATGGGAAAAAATGCAACCAAATCAGAACCGTTCAAATCGGACACGAATCCTAAAGCTCAAGGGTAAAATGGTAATTTCCACTAGAAATGGGCCCGTAAATGGGAGTTGGGCCTCTTTCAAGCGTAAGAAGCTGAAATTGGATTGTCAAACTGAGTTGTCATAACAACCCAACATGAAGGAGTTCATGATTATATAAAAATCTTTTTAAACTCATAATTATCCATAAGAGACGGTTCAAAAACCATATCTCTTTACAAGAGAAAAGTTCTAACTCTATCTCCACAACCTCTTCTATCTCTTCATGAAGAAGAGAGTCAACTAACTCAATCTCTTTAGCAAGAGAAGGGTAACCGACCCTATTTCTTCATGAAGAAGAGAATAACCAACTCTATCAAAACACCGGGAAGTAGAGATAGATCAATATCTTGAAACTTACCCCCAAAGCGACTATAAATACCCCATGACCTCCATAAGAACCAGGTAATCAATATTTTGCAACTAAAAACCTCTCAAATATTTCTAAGTTCTGACTTGAGCGTCGGAGGGTCTGCCATCGCGGCCAACCCCAGTGTTTCTGACTTTTGTAGGTCAACCGAAACAATCGTCACCATCCACATCAGATCCAACAGTTCAAACGAGTCAGATTTAGGAGTCAAGATCGTTGGAAATAGTCAATATCGGCGAAAAGGAAAATGTCAATTCTTTTTATTGTTTCTAAAAGAATTCACAACATCTATTTGCTTCCACACACAAAAAATAGCAACAGATTGGCACCGTCTGTAGAAAATAAAAGGAAAATCTGGCCAAAATTTGCCGGTAAAAAATCATATTTTTAGCCTTGCCTCCAAAGGGGAGAGGGAAAGTGGCAGCCTCAAGCCGACGAGCTATCCCCCTTCCTTCAACTTCTCCTCACGAGGACGTCCCTCATACCTCTTAGTAGGACCAACCCCCTCACCGGGATCAACCTCTTCAGTCGGAACACACCCAATAACCTACCCAGCCTCTCTACAAAGAGGCTCCCCCCAGGGGCTTCCAAAGAAGTCAGAGCTAAATGCAGCGCATTGGTGAGAATAGAGGGTCGGTCTATACCTCCACACCATCCATGGTGCACCCTGCAGCGCCTCAAGAAGAGAGGACCTCTGCTAGATCATAATCTCCAGACAGCAGGGGTCTGATCGCCGAGGCCGCTTAAGCAGAGTGTGAGCCCGGGATGAGATCCTTCATTCAGTACGCCAGGAAGGCACGATCGGCCCCCCTCCTCGAAGTCAAGGATGCAGAAGAACCCTCTCTCCCATAAGGCAAAGAAGCCATCACTCTCCAAGGGTCCAAAGATGGACTCCTCCTACTGAGAGAAGGAACCCAACTCCAACAAGCCGATCAGCCCCCAGAAGAGATAGAGAGGAAGAAGCACCCGTCACCAGGGCAGAGTTCCAAGACTTCAAAGACGAGAGCTTCCAATCCTAAAATGTTGCTCCTTGCAGGACCCGACAAACTAGCCTTCACCACTCCATTCCTCAACAATGTGAGGAATCTCAAGGGTCCACTAGATCCGAAGAACAAGACAACGTTGTTCTCCAGCACCTCCAAAAGATAGAAGAACATCTAGCACCCCTACAATAAGAAGAGGAAAGACATGAAGAAACATACCATCCCATTCGATCCCCTTTCTCCAGAAAAATCATTGAGGCTCATGTTCCATACAACTTTATAATTTTAGCCTTTGGGTCATACAACAGAGAGTCCGACCCGGTAGACTACATTTAGAGTTTCAAAACCCTCATGACAATCCACCAAGCATCCGACCCCCTTCTCTGCAAGACTTTTTCAGCAAGCCCAAAGGGATCAGCACCGGAGTGGTTCTCTTGTCTCTATCCAGGGTCCAACTTCTTCTTCGATCAGCTTGAGGAACTCTTCCTGACAAACTTCATTACCAGTCGCAAGACAGAGAAGACAATTGCCTTCTTAATTGATTTGAATCAAAGGGATGGGGAGTCCATCAAGAGTTATGTTCGGCGCTTCACAGCCGAGTCCTAATCCATCCCCTCACTCGATTCAGCAGCAGCCACATCTATCTTAAAGTACAATGTGAATGATGACTACCTCAAATATTCTCTTGTCGACACCCTCGGGAATTCTCTGACCTCCTCCAAAAATTCGAGAAGTACATCCGAGTGGAAGATGTTATTCGACCCTAAGAATAGAAGGTGCCCTCATCCGGGAACAAACAAGAGAGAACCAATGAAGACTGACCCAGGAAGACCCAAAAGAATGCCACGGGCCAGCATCATCCACCTCCAATGTCTCGTTTTGAGAAATACACTCTGCTTATCATCAGCATCTCTACAATTCTCATGGAAGTTGATAAGGAAGGACTTCTTCAATCTCTCCCTAAGATGAACGTTTCAAGCAGAAAAATAGACAGGAACAAGTGGTGCATGTTTCACAAAGATCACAAACATCTCAAAAATGATTGTCGAGTCTACAAAGGCAAGTCATCAAGCGACCAGAGATGCCTTCTGAGTCACAAGGCTTGGAACACATGGTGGTATTCCACTCCATACATGGGAGAAATATGGGGGATTGTCTAACTCGTCTCTGCAAGAAAAGCATTTCTCCGGAAAGTAAACTCAGTGCACAACATCTCCCTTCCTAAGAGCTTAAGGGTTTCGATCACATTCTCAGACCATAACCTCGAAGGTGTTCAAATACCTCACTGCGATGCACTTGTAATCAGCATATGTATGAAAAATTATGAGGTGCACCAGCATCTTGAAAAGATAACGACAGCTCGGTAAACATTCTCTTCCTGAATGTGTTCAAGGGCCTCAAGCTCAAGCGTGATCACCTCAAACCTTCCAGGTACACTCTCCATGGATTCTCTGGAGCCTTAGTCCAGGTCGAAGGAATCCCCATCCTTGACGTAACTGTGGGGAAAACTCTAGCCACTCGCACAGAAGCACTTGATTTTATGGTTGTCAACATGAAGTCCACCTACAATGCCATCTTTGGTCGCCTGGGGCTAGCATCCCTTCACACAGTTGCCTCGGCATCCCTTCACACAGTTGATCAAGGTGTATATGCTTGGTAGTTGGAATGAAACCTTCGGACATGCTTTGTTGAGGTCGGTGAAGTCCATGCAGATTCTCCATTTGCCGTTGACTTTTTTTACCATTACCACATTCGCTAGCCACTCGGGGTAGTAACTTCTTGATGAAGTGGGAGGCTAGGAGTTTCTCTACTTCCTCCTTGACTGCTTGTGGTCTCTCAGGGGCAAACTTACTATGCTTCCATTAGATGGGCATGACTTCTGGGTTCACAATTAACTGGTGCTTGATTGGATCTTCGGATATGCCTGACATATCTAAGGCGGTCCAAACGAAGAGATCTCGGTTCTCCCTAATGCAAGTGATGCGTTGCTCCTTGAATTGATGGGGGAGTGCCTTGCTCACCTGAAAACACCTAGCTTGATTCTCTTGGAAGAAGGGGATTTCTGCTAGTTCATCTAAGGGTTCAGAGCTGGCTTGTCCCCTATCTTGGAGGAGTTCCATAGCATTGAGGGGGAGGACCGAGCCTCCCATTGTGGTGGTGTAACACGCCTAAGCAGCTTCTTGACTTCCTTTGGCTTCTCCTACCTCTGCTTTCATAGGGAACTTCATCTTCATGTATCTGACATCTTTACCAAACCTCTTAAGGAAGACACATTTATCACCTTAAGGAGAGAACTAGGGATTTGTAGTTTTCATGATGTTTTTTATTTTTTTCTCTGGTAAGTCGACTTACAAGTATTTTTCAGTCGACTGCCAAGTATCTTTATTTTTCTAAGTTTTTGTCTGAGTTTTATGTTCTGGACAGTCGACTATGCAGAGTACCCAGTCGACTGACCAGTTGTATTAGTGCTATGTTCGCTTGTTTATTTTTCTCTCGACTAAGTCGACTTCCCTCTAAGACCAGTCAACTGTTGCGCATCAGTATTCTTCAAATTTGAAAATTGACACATCTTTTGAGGTGATTCTTTTCACTTTACTGCTACCCTTTGACCGATCTGAGCCTTTGAAACTCCCTAACTTACATCTCAGTCGTCCATTCAAAGTAAAAACTCTAACTCTTTACTCTCATTCTTTCACTTTTACCCTAACTCTCTCTCTCTCTCTACCGAGCTCTCAAGTCAGCTGCTGCTGCTTGGCGATTTCAAGGATTTTGAAACCCTAGATTGAAGTTCTCTTTCAATTTCTAGTGATTCTCAGAAGATCTCTTGAAGTTCTTTACTTCTCTTTGCTACCTCCTTGTTGGTATATCTTCTTAGAACTCTTTCCCTCTCTTGATTTTTTTAGGATCTATTTTTTGTTATGGCCCCCAAAAGATCCCGTTCATCTAATGTAGAAGAAGGACAAGGATCTAGAGACTATCTTCAATATTTGAGAAAACCAAATCTCTTTGATAAATGGTACATTATTTGTTCCATTATCATTTTTCCGGGTAGATTTGTGAATTTTCTAGATTTAGATAGGTTCCCTCTAGCCCCATTGTTTGAACAATGTGGGTTATTTGATCTATTGTCTCTTGTCAGTCAACCCTCTTACTATCCTCACCTAATATATTTGTTTTATACAAATATGAAGATTACTACTTCGGAGGATGGTAATGAGATTTTTATTTTATCGTCTGTCAAAGATAAACGTATAAGAATCTCCCCTGCTAGACTAAGTCTTATTTTGAGTCTGTCTAATGAAGGGTGTGACTTAGGAGATGTTGATATGTATGACAACTCTGTTTTTTCTAAAATTTATTTGCCAAATCATGGTCCTCATATAACCAATCGATCTATCATTCCTATTGCTAAGCTAGTTGCACGCATACTATCATATAACATTATTCCCAAAATCGGGAGTTATGATAAGTATTCACTTGTGTTGCAACAAGCTGTTTATGCAATATTCGGCAATATTAAAATAAATTGGGGTCTCGTCATCTTTAAACATCTTGCTAAGGCTCATACTTCATTTCTTCCCTTTGGTGCTTTACTCACTCGCGTCTTCTATGCACATGATGTTGATCTCGAATATGAGACAGATGTTGTAAAATACTCTGATTCATTTGATCGTGCTAGTTTAGCACGTATGAAGTTGCTTAATCCTCCACCTAGGTCTCCTACTAGGAATGTACCTCCTATCCCCTTAGCCACTTCAGCTCGTCGGTCTTCTGCTTCTAGTTCATCTCATCCTCGTGCTGATTTTGATGATCCAAGAAGTCTTTACACTTCTGTTAATTATATTATGGATCGTCAAGATGCTCTTGAAGCAAATATTTCTCATCTTACCCACCTGTTCACCTCTCAGTTTCCTCCTCCCTCTCATGGTGGCCAAGATGAAGATGATGAAGATTGATGCACTACTGTTTTTATAATTTTTCTATGTATTTCCTACTTATTGTTGCATTTTCTATTAGTTATGTAATAGTTTGAACTAAGAATATTCCCTTTCTATGTATAAATTTGTCTTTGTTTGTCATTTTGCTATGTACTTTTTTTGGTTTACTTTTTTCCTCCATTTTTTTTTGATGACAAAAGGGGAGAAAATATAGCTATAATCTATATTTGTGTTGCTTTGTGTTATTTTGTGCATGTTTTGTGATGCATATCTTTGTGTATATCTTTGTGCATGTTTTTGTGCATGTTTTCACACCTATGCATGTTGTACATTTGATAGGGGGAGCATGTGAGCATTTGTAATATTTATTTCCATTATTTGAAGCTATTGTGTTGTCATCATCAAAAAGGGGGAGAATGTTGATTCTTGATTTTGATGATTACAACACAATGCAAAGTTGTTGTGCTACCTCTCCTATATTGCAAGTTGTATCAAAGTTTATCATGTATGATACACAAAGGCCTCAAAGTAAATTGATCAAGCAAGTTGTTCTAAAGCTGAAGAATGATCAAGCAAAGCTTCATACAAAGACAATGGCTAAAGCTTCTATCAAGACTAAAGACTCAAGTCAAGACCAAAGCTTCAATGTCTTATATGGTGTGTCTTGTAAAAACAAATGTAATATTCTTTTGTTGAGTCTTAGTTTGATGTAAAAGCTTTGTCAAACACACACACTCACATATAATTTTATAACTGTGTCATTTTCAAAAATAAAGGTCAAAACAGTTTGAACTAGGTCAGCTGTTGAGTACCAGTCGACTACCATTAAGGACCAGTCGACTGTACCTGTACAAAACTGTTTGAGCTTCTTCAAACTCTGGTCAGTCGACTTAGAACGATAACCCAGTTGACTGTTCAAGCCGTTTTGACAGATTACTGATTTCAAAACTTGATTTTTTTTATTTCAAAAAATATATATCCATTTGTAAATAGTTGTAATAAAATGTTTTACAAGTTCCAGGGATTCTACTCTATAAATAGAGGCTTAGAATCACCATGGAAGGTCTCCAAGCTTTTGATAAGAAAAAAAATAAGTGTTCTTACTTTCAAAAGAGAAAAAGTTTTCCAACTCAAGCACTCTAATTCTTAAGTCTTGGTTCTCTGTTTTCAGTCCAGCATAATATTGAATTTGTTTTGGATTGAATCTAAAAGTCGATCAAATAGCCACGTACAAAATTACATTCACAACAAGGCTATAGGTTGATTGTAAACAATTTTATTATTTTCTTTTCCTCTCGGTTAGAGAGTAGGGCTCTAGGGTGTATAGTTAGGTTTTCATTCTTGGTGGAAGAGTGGGTTGCTCTCTCTAGTGGTGAGAGAGGACTACGGGTTGGACAAGGTTGTTGTCTAACGCCGTAGGGTATTCTTGTACATTTTTCAAGAATAGTGGAAAATCTTAAGTGGGTTGCTTGGGGACTGGATGTAGGTCTGGATGACCGAACCAGGATACATTGTGTGTACTCTGTGGTTGTATCTCTTGAACCATTTATTACTTGCATTTCAATTCTCTCAAAACCGTTCTGGTAAGTCGACTGTATTCCCATCTTAAGTTGACTGATCTGACTGGTATTACAATCTTCTCAGAAATTCTTCTAGCAAGTCAACTGCCTTTCTATATTAAGTCGACTTATCAGACTAGTATCGAAATACTCTTCTACTCTGATGCCTCAGTCAACTGAGCTTCCTTTTATAGTCGACTGAATAGAAGATAATTTTTAATTTCGCAGTTAATTTTTTTATAAAACACTATTCACCCCCCCCCTCTAGTGTTTCTTGCCTTGCCTACAGGATCCAACACTTCGAACGTAAAAGATTAACGGTACGAGCGTCCCGATGGCAACACATGCAAACAATGGACATAGCGAATACACGTGCAACCCACATGCACCGTAACAACAGTAGCACGTGCAAGCACGTGCAGACATAGGAGCCAACAGAAAGTAGCGAGAGTGACGATGGCCAATAGCAAGAACGACAATAGCAACCACAAGGGCAACAGCAGCCAACAACAAAGCAGTGACAGCAAGGGCTTCGAGATGGCAGCGATGGTGGGGCAATGGCCGTGGAGAGGTTCGGCAGGGTGTGGGTGGTGATCGGTCAGTGGCAGGCGACATGGTGCTCGAGGGTGTTGCCAGTCGATGCCTGGGATGGAGAGCAGCGGCTGTGCAGTGGGGGTGGCATGCGAAGAGGGGCTCGCGGTGCTGCGAGGTGCTGGCAACAAGGAGGAATGGCTAATGGGGGTGAGGTGCAGCAGCATTCGGAGGTGCAGCGGAGGGGCTTCAAGGACTTCAATGGAAGAAGGGTGGTTGCAGTGGAGGGGATGAGGGGGAGCGGCAATGGCGGGGCATCGAGGAGAGATACCAGGGAGGTTTCTGTGCTCGGGGTGGCGACTTGGAAGTGGTGGAGCAATGACGGGAGGTGGCTGTGAATGGAAACGAGGAGCCTGAGGTCGAGCTGCGAAGGGAATGCGACGGTGGCAACAGTCGAGGTGATAAGGATGGAAATGGGGGTGCGGGGATCGAGAGTCGATGAGGCGATTGTGGTGATCAGGGGCGCTCGGGGTGAGCGCCGAGGAAGGCAGATGGTCGTGGAGCGAGGGTGATGGCGGTTGAGTGCATTGGTCGACTGGAATAGAGGAGAGCTCGAGGCTGACGATGGGGTTCTGTGGGTTTTAGGGAAAACATAGGAGAGAGAGAGAGAAAGAGAGAAAGAGAGAGAGAGAGAGAGAAAGAGAGAGAAAGAGAGATAGTACGGGGAGAGAGAGAGAGACAGTACAGGGGAGAGAGAGTGAGAGAGAGAGCGAGAGTACGGGGGAGAGAGGTTTATAATAATACAATTAATAATAGGGTAATTAATTATGGGTTTAGTTGAGGTAATGGGGGTGTGGGGGTTACGGTATCAAATCATGGGGAAAATAATGAGATAGTCGCGACCAGTTATGGAGATGAGGGGATCTTGTTGGATTTTGGGTAGTGGGTTTTAAAATGTGGGATTGGGTTAGGATCCAATAGGATTTGTTTAGGGTTAAAAAGTGTGGGCTTGGATTAATAGACTTGGGCTTTAGGTTTAGGCTTCACAAAATAAAATAAATAATTATAGAAGGGATAAAAGATTGGGCTTCAATCAATAATAAGATAATAAAATAATATGGACTAGAGATTAAATTTGGTTTACTAAATAAATACTTTGGACAAATTATAGAATGTGCTAGGATAAATAAAACTAGTTGCAATTAAAGTAGATGGGGCTTACAAACTACAGAATGGATTGGGTTTTGACAAATAATTAATTATTCAAATATGTGCATAGAGTTTAGAAGAATAGAATGAATTACAAAAAATTGAAAATACAATAATACGAAGAAAAGAAGGAAAAAATCCGTATAAACGGGAACGGGGGTTACAATCCTACCCACCTTACAACAAAATTTTGAAATCTAATCTATTATTTCATTGCCATCATATAATTTGATTATTTGATTCTTCTTTTATTGTCAAGCCCAAACTTTGAAATCCAATCTATAATTTTGTTTATTATTCATTTATTTATTCTGTAAACCCAACCCAATCTTATTTATTTTGTGAATCCAAAGCCCGCACTATAGTTGTTTTCTCCAATATATTGTGAGCCCACCTACAAGCCCAAGCCCCAACTATTAAATCATAATTTAAATACTAATTCTAGCCTAAACTTAACCCAACCCACAATTAAATCCAAAACAACCCAAACCCAAGCCCTAAAACCCAAACCGAACTCCCCTAAACTGCACCCACTAATCCCTCGTTTATCTCCATTATCTAATCCTAACTACCCATTATCTACTTAACTACCCCACTAATCCTCCCCCTTAATCTTCTTCTTCTTGTTCCTCTTCTTAAACCCAAACTCCATCTTCATCATCTCTTCTACAAAACCCCAACTGTCTCACTCTCTCTCACACACACTGAAACCCATGCTTTCCATCCAACTCCAGCACCATCGAGCCCCACTTCTTCACCCTCGCGGCCATCGATGCTAACCTCCTCTTCACCATACTGCAAGCCAACACCTCGCCGCCTCCAGCCTCCATCTTCAACCCCTGCATCACCGACCACCATCTACCCTTGCTGCCATCCCCAAAGCCGAACCCCGACGCCACCGTCGTTGCTGCACTTGTAACATCCTAGATTTTTAAATAAAGTTTTTGAGGTGTATAAACGAATTAAATTGATTTTGGTGATTTAATAAATATTTTTCTGAAATTTATCTTTCTACACGTGCAAAACACGAGTAAATATTTTCTTGGGAAGTTCAAAGTCCGAAATTATTTTGGGAAAAACCTATTATTTATTAGTAGGTATTATTTGTTAATTTTCTGGATTTTTCTGATGTTTATTTGACTTATTTGCAAATATTACAAAAAGATGTGCTGTTGTCCAAAATTACCACTTGGAGTGAAAAGTCCAGATTTTTAGATTTTTGGACTGAGCATGATTGCTAGTCAACTCAGAGGTAAAAATTTTTACTTTTTGTTTTAATAGATTTGATTCATTTCGCAAATTTCTTAAAGAAGGGTCTTTTTGCAAAATTGTCACTTAGAGGCAAAATTACAAATTTGTTTTTTCTGAACTTAAACCCAGTACCGGCCAGTTTTTGGGTAGTTATTTTGTTTTTAAATATGAATTGAATCGGTTAATTTAATTTCCAAGTATAAGGATTTATATATGTAAAGATATATTCAAAAGAGATATTTTGCAAAGCTTATTCAAAACCCTAAAACCTAATTTCCGGCCTAATATAAAGAGAGTGTAGCCATCTCTTTGCTGGATTGCACAAAGGATTTTCTTTATCGAGGATCTTGGTTTTCTTGCGAAAGGAAGGACTTTTCTTATTTTTTTCTATTACTTCGGTTGATTCTTCAGTAAGGTGAGTGAGATATGTTTGATTTCTTATTGTTCTATGCATGTTGTATGTGATGATTTATCTATTAGAAAGCATGTTAGAGGATTGTATGATGATATAATGAGTTTATTAAAAGATGGATGAATAAAGACTGAATCTTTTCATGAAAACTATGCTATTGATGATCAAAATTACATATAGATGGCTTAAGATTGTTAAAGAACCTAATAGAAAACATGAGTAGGTTGTTTTCTTTCATATGCTTACTGATTTGACAGGTTATAATGAGTATGTATGTTGTATAATGCACAAATCGATTAAAGATGAACTTTTACTGTGTGTGTACATATGCTTGATCTGTTCTTGAAGTTTGATGAGTATAACTTGATTAATACATGTTAGAATTTGCTTTTATTCATGGATAAATTGATGTTTAGTAGTTGTATATGAGCTAATAAATTACAAGAGGAGTTTTTGGATCAAGAGATCAAGTTTTGGATGTTGTGAAGAGGGGTTGAAGTTTCGGGTCTGATGGATGTTCAACCGAAATTGGTTTTTTGTGATTTGATGAAGTTTTTCAATGGATCTTGATTGTTTTGATACTGAGATTAAATTAAACCTTACACTACTCCTATACACTAATTCTTGATGCTTAAACACATATATATAGACATATATACACATATACACACAGATCCTTATGTTTCTGTTTTGAAGAATTGCCGAAATTGATTTTGATGTTTTTATGAAATCTTCGATTGAGATCTGAGTTGTTTTGAATACTGAGATTGATTAGAACAATGTACACTTATATATGATGTTTTCTTGAAGTTTTACTGATGTTTAAACACATATATACACTTATATATTATATTATCTATTTTGAAGTAGTTTTGATAAAATTTTGCTCTTTTATGATCTTGATGAAATTTTGATTTGTTTTATAAACTCCAGTATGTTAGACAATTTGTATTTGATCACCTCAGGAACTTAGTTTTACAAATTTATGATTTTACAAAGACTTAACAAAGTATCTGTAAAATGGTGCACGAATATTAAAGTTGTTGAATTTTGAATTGTCGGTCGACTGTCAAGATTTTACACATGAACTGACGGTCGACTATCAATTAGTTGATTTAGGAATTTTTTCATGTCGGTCGACCGTTGCTTTTTGAACCGGTTTGACGGTCGACTGGCAGCTGTTTGGCTGACTGTTTTTGTTGAGTTTTCTTCGTTTTTCTTGAACGAATATTTCTTCGATATTATGGATTATTGATCTACTGTTTTAGATGATGTTTTCACTACAGATTACAGTATTTTACAGAAAGTTATATTTTGATTTTAATAGAATTTAAATTATATTTCTATGACTTTATAAAGTTAAATATATATGGTTTTTGAAAGAATTAATATTTTGTGATATTCTATGACTTCAAAACATGATTCTCAGTTATCTAATGGATTTAATATTTTATTTCAATTCTGGAATTTATGAGTACATTAAATGAGTTTGGATTTTGTGGATTTAAGGAGTTTTCTTGCCATAAACATTTCGATGACGAAATAAAGAGTTTTATTGAAAGTTTTGGTGTTGATATTTGTTTTGTGAATCTCTAGGAGTTGAGTGGGAGTCCTGTGTACCGGCAGATGAGATTTTGTGGATTTTAACCAGTTGAGTCTTGGGGTTGTTGTTGTGTAATTAAGTCCGGCAGGATACACTAACTCTAGAGAGGGAGAATTGTGTTTTAATAATAATTAACTTAAGGACAGGAACTAGTGGAGATGTGATGGAACTTGGCAAACTTAAGTATATGCTCTAGGGGTCTAGTCCAACGAATGCATTCTAGGACCATATGTTGTTCTGTCTCGAGAGGACATTTGGTATGTTCGCATGTCGATAGTCTGCAGGCCTATTCACGGAGCATACAGGTTCATTCGTGTGTCGAGGGTCGGTAGGCCTATTCACGGGATGTACTAGTGTATCTGCATGTCGAGGGTCTCACAAACCTATTCATGGGGTACACGTCAAGGAGGTGATTTTTTCTTGGGGTTCAGAGCTATTCTTGCATGATGCTTGCACGTCGAGGGTTGTGATGTCTATTCGCGAAGTATTCTGGATCTTCTTTCTATCACCGTAGTAGGATTAGCTCCATAACGAGGGATCTAACCCTATAAAGTGGAGAACGATAAGGGCACGCACCGGACCTATGTAGTATGGAATGCATAGAATCTGACAAGTATGCATTAGAGAGTCATCATATTATATTTGTGTTTCCTTGACTTGGTTTTATGCATGATTGTTTTCTGTTTTCTATACTTGACACTTAGTCTAGTTTTACTTGATGATTTCATGTTTTATTAATTATTTTTCATCTTCCATTCGTTATTACTATTGGTATGTGTTGATCATGACTTTACTCTTTATGTTTTATTCATATTGTATTTCTTTTGATGTCACTCACACCGTTATGGCTGACCCCTGTAGTTTTGGAGGTTAGGGTTATCTCTAGCCTCATATTTTACAGGTAGGTACCTATAGCTTGGGATTTGGATGCTTGTGGTAGAATGATAATGTGACTTATATAAATTGTAAAAGAATATATTGTCGAAGAAAGAATTGTAATTCAAGGTGTTTAAATTATCAACTGTGTTCTGTAAAGGATTGGTGTAATAAAAGTTGAAAATTTTATCTGTGTTTTGGCTATATTTACTATTACATTGAGGTTGATGCTGGGAATTATGCCACGTATTTCTGAGATATTATATTAAAAATTCGGGTCGCTACAGCACTCCTCTCCGCAGGCCCTCTCCCTCCCTCCATCGCAGCTGACCTCCACTCACCCTCTCCCTCTCTCCCTTGCAGTCACCGAACCCATTGCCAATCTCCTTAACTCCATCTTCCTCCACCCGCTGCACTCCACAGCCCTGCGTGCCACCATCCTCCTTCTCCCTCTCTTACTTGCAGTCGCCCGACATCAGCACCCCCGCAATCAGTGCTGCCTACGTCTCTCGAGATCTCCTCCACCGCTCACCATCATCGATGCCCCGGCACTCCTCCACCATCTCACCACTACCTTGCTGCCCCACCGAAGCACCCCGACTGCACCCTATCTCCCCACCACCGACTGCATCTCCTCCACTACATAGCGACCCCGCATGTAACATCCCACATTTTTATTTTATTAAAAATGCATTTTTTTCAAATTGTGCACGTATGATGCACGTGTTATTTCTTTTCAAAATTTTAATTCTCATTTGTCTATTTTAGTTTGCATGCATAGGATTAATTAATCTCTTTTGATCCATGGATAAAATTTAGCCCATTAGATTAAATTAAAAAGAAGCCCATTAAAGTAGTAAATTAAATATAAAGTTAAAGCCCATGATCAAGCCCATAAATTAAAATCTAGTTTAGGTTGATCATGCACTAACACATGACAAGTTACCATTTTTGTGCACACTTAGAATTGTCACAAATTTTACTTAAATTTGTGAGTGTACATGTGTGCATATGCACAATGTATCTAGCCGGTTTCCTAGACTAGGGGAGTGGCCGGTTTTCATACAAGGGAGAGAGAGAGAGAGGATGAGTTAGTGTTTGTGAAGAGTGGGGAGGTGAAGGGTTGTAAGTTTTAGGAGTTAGGAAAGTAAAGGGTCATATGTATTAATTTGAAGAGTTGTTAGGATGGATTTTATGCATAAAGAACCCTTCCAAAATCCTATAAATAGAGTCCTATTCTCTACATTTGCACCAAAAGAAAAGAAAGAAAGAAAAGAAAGAGAGTAAGAGAAGAGTGTTCTTGTGCTTGGAGACTATTGCTAGAATGAGAAGAGGAACTAGGAGTCTTGGAGCTGGAAGAGGTGTTCATTCTTTCAAGTAATTAAGCTTCAATAAGGTGGGTGTTCTCATGCTTTCTAATTTAGAACTATGCATGCTAGTAATGATAAGTGAGTATTATATTTTGATATGATGAAGTAGAACAAATCTATGCATTGGTTGTAATGAAAGGTGCTATGTTAGTAAATAGATCAATATCATGTTAGTAGGTGATCTCATTATTTTCCCAACGTAGGATATGCATGCTAAAGAAGAGAATTACAAATAGAATGTTGATATGAATAGATAAATTTATGTTAGTGTAAAATGATATGCCGTTTGTTGTGATTGAGTAGAAAAAAGAAAAGATACCATGCTAATTAAAAGAGAAAGAATTATTTGAGGTTATGAACCATGTTAATATACTTGTAAATGATATTGTTGACATATAAGAGGAAATTTTGATAGGAAAATTATGAATGAAATTCATGTTAGTATAATATGATGTGAAAGTAGCTTTGTATGATAAAAACCATGATAAGTAAAGAAAGAAGTTTTTGTTAATGTATCGACATATGTATGTTTAAATTCAAAAGAATGTAAACTATTTCATGAAGAGTATTCTTGTTCAAGTGAATACACTAGTATTTGTTATAAGTACATTTGTGTTAAAGTGAGAATATAACTACTTGTCATGGACACTAGTTTCTTTTCTCTTGTAAGTTTCAGTGTCTTAAAGAAAAATCTAAGTATATGTAAAAAATGAGAAAGAGAATTATTTAAATGAGTAGAAATCATATGTCAAAATATGAGTTTTACAAACCCAAAACCTGCAGTCCGTAAGAATTGCAGTCGACCGGTAAAGTTCCAACAGTCGACCGTCACGAACCTGACTGTAGAGCTTTCTTGAAAAAGTGGATTTTGTACGGAATAGTCGACTGGCTCCTTTCACAGTCGACTGTCACCGCAATGAGTTATGTTTTCTTAAAGGTTGGATTTCTCACAGAACAGTCGACTGACTTCAGTACACAGTCAACTGTCACTGCTCTGATCGATGATTTCTTGAGTTTGGATTTCGCGCGGGACAGTCGCCCGATCACCCTATGAAGTCGACTGTTACTGCTCTAATTGATATTTTCCGAGTTTCTGATACTTCTTTGAATGAATATTTTTAAAGTGAGTCGAGATTATAAGAGTTTGAATTTGTTGATGAAGTTGTGTTCTTGAAATAAGTTAATTGCTTATAAAGATTATGAATGAGTAAATAGATTATGAATAGTGACAAGACTATATATTTTTTAGAACGAATTGAAAGATGAAATCATCTAGGTTTAGGACATGATTCTTAAAAGGGTATGTATACCCATAATTCTTGTACATGAAAATTATGATTTTAAGAATTAGTAAGACCTCGGTTACCGGTGATTTTGAAAGAAAGATTTTGAGACTTGATCTCTAGATAATGCCGTCGGGCGATCTCGTATAATTTTTATGAACAAATCCGGTAGGAGGTAAAACTGATTCTAGGATTGATAACACATACATGTCTTGAACTAAAATCAATTAGGCACTTAGGTGAAGATGTAGTGAACCTGGGCAAATGTAAGTGGGTTGCCTCTATATAGTCGTCGGTGGATCTCCATGGCTATAGTCCCAGTCGTCGGACTGAGGTTGCTCAGTAGGAGACGGGTTTTGTTTATATTTAAATCTGGGACTTGTAAAGTCGGGCGGATAGTTTACCGTATCCAAAGTATATACGTATACCAGGGCTAGGGGGCACTTGCGGGATGATTCGCATGATGTGAGAACCGTTAAAATAGCTGTTGGGCTGGGACCCATATTCGTGGAATGCTCTAAACCTTGTTTTATTACCGGGTAGTTTTCATGGCGAGGGATCGAGCCCTTTATTGTGGAGTACGTAGGCGCTTGTCCTTGGACCTATGTAGTATGGGATGCATAGAATCCGAACAAGTGTGCATTAGTGTCATATTAGTATAAAATTGTGTGCATTAGGCATTAAGGCATGGCATACACCTACATGTTTAGCGTAGACACAATTCAACACTTTATTTATTTCATTCAATCTTGTAATTGTGATTTGTTAAAGTAATGAGATTGTTATATGTACAGCATAGAGAGGATAACTGAGAATAACACTTTCGTCAGTTGTAAGTGACTGACGTGCCCACAAGTTGACATGCAGGTAATGGACTATCCATGAAGGAACAAAGCTATTATGGTGCAATCGATGATTTATTTTAAGTTGTATAAGTTGTATTCTTCAAATGGTGTAATCTTTTATTCTTCCGCTGTGTAAACCCAAGTTGTATTTTAAACTCTGATGTAATGTTGTTGAAAAAGTTTTAATTTCCTTGTAAAATTGTACGAAGTGAAGTAAAGATCCTGTAAAATCTCGAATTCATTCTTGTTTGGAATTCGGGGTGTTACACCGCAACAACCACCAGCCCCCGATGCTCCACTCCCTTGCTACACCACCGCTCGACCTCCAACCGCTGCTCCCCCTCATCACCAATACCCGTCGCTGCCTGCACCATCCCGCAGCTCCTCCAAAATTCGAAAAGTAACTCCCTCGAGTCGTGCTAGCTGCTGTTGATTGCTGTAGAGCAATGTCATTGTTGCTAGTGTCGCTCGCTGCCCTCTTGCAACCTTTTTGCTTGCTTTGATGCTGCTACCCTCTTGTAGTGTCATCACCTCGTCTTCTCGCCACATTATAATCATTGTTGTATCAGGTAAGCGTCTCTTGTACACCCTTATTGTTCTTGTGCAAGCACTTTCTTGACTTCTCACAAGTAGTATTTCTATTGATTATCGTGTCTTGAAATCCGTTATCACTTTGAAGATCTCAATTGTTAAATTATCATTTTGTCACATGCTTGTGATCGTTCCTTGTTTACACCAATCGATATATGTTACATTGAATCATTCAATTTGCCTTCGTTGATTCAATACCCTTCGCAGGATCATAAACTCGATTGCCACTGTATACATTGCATGAACACGAATTAGTGTCATATATAATATGCGTATATAGATAAAATATAGTGATCGAATGAATTTGGTTGTATTTAATAGTATGGCTATATCCATAAATTTGATATCATAGAAATGATAATTTTCATCATATTGTTGCCCAGAATTGTATTTTCATGTTTTTAAATATAAATGTGTCAAATTTTGCATCTAATGAATTGAACTGACATAATAGATAGACAGAACGACTCTATATCATGTATTGTATAATTATTGATACTACCGTTCACACTGATTATATTGACTACATGTTAACGATTGATCACAATTGTTCCACTGATTATACCGACTACATGTTAATGATTAATCACAATAAGAGAATAATAAGATGGGGTAATAAATGGTACAACTTAGTAGTGGACAATATAGAAGATTGTACTCAGAAAGGAGCTCGTGGTTTCCTTACTGTTACTGGTAACTGTTACTGATTACTGATGACGGATTACTGACTGCAATAACCCGTTTACTGTTACTGATTACCGATTGCTGAATACTGAATACTGAATACTATTCACTGAATACTATCTACAAGTTTTCCCGAGTACATGACCTATAGAATTCACCACTACAGTCAAACGTTCACTTGATTGTATGCATCTGAACCTGTTGTATGGGACACAGGATTGTGTGCATTAGATAAGTTTATGAAAGACTGATAAACATAAGATTGACACTAAGTATTGACATTGATACTGAATACTATTGCTGAATAATTGATTCCTGATTACTGATTCATGATCCATTGATTACCGACGACTGATCTTGTTACCGACTACTGCTTACCGATCACTGTATTGATTATTGTTTTACTAAATATTGACTACATTGTTTATCGACAATTGATCCTGCTATCGACTCTTGACCACTTCATACTGATTGATTATACCTTGAAGTCTTGTTTTCATGTCTTCATTTACAAGTTTACAGTTGTTACTTGTATCGTTCCAATTTCTTGGTTCAATATTGTAACGCCCCTGCCCCAAGCTCAGACAATTTATACAATTTTATTAGATAAATTATTTATAGTATAGTACAACTGCCCACCACAAACTGCCTCTCAAAAGGTGGTTAACCGAATTGGTTACTCTTGATCAAAGGCTGTATTATTTATTATTATTTTATTCTATTACAAATCTCGATATGGGTTTAATCTATTCAATCTCTCTCACCTCTCTCTCTGTGGATAACTAAGGTCCCGTGGGACCCCTGTGCCACGTCAGCACACAAGAGATAGGAACCAACACCAATGGGCCAACTGCCCTTCTCTCTCTCACGCCGGGCGGGTCCCCACGTGAGGTCAGCAGACAAGGACAGCAGCCGAACTGCTGCTGCTGTTCTCTTTCCCTCTGTGGGCCCCCCTTCTCTTATTTAATTACCATTTCGCCATTAGGCCATATATATATATATATATATATATATATATATATATATATATATATACACACACACACACACACACATCTTTAGAAACTACGTTGTGTTACAATTATTTATCGTTATATCGTACTTCCTTATTTAACTGCTTGCTAGTGATTGCGCCCGAAGCTTGCTCTAACGAGTACCCCATCCTTTCATTGAGTTAATGTTCATATAGGTACAGATGATGGGATACTGAAGGATCTTGGATAACTGTATACTACATTGTATATTCTCAAACATTTTGTAAGTTCTTGTGTCCCACATATTGGTTATTGTATTATATTCTTGTTCATGTGATTAGTATCATTGTATTGTTGAGCTTACTGACATTATACAGCTTATGGATGATATGAGTTGACATAGTTATATCATTCGCTGGGCCTCAGTTACAGGCCTGTGTTTCCGTAAAATAGGAAGCGGGGCATGACAGTACCACCAGAAATAGATGTACCAGACTTTATAGATTTAGAAGGTTTAGATCTTATGAATATAGAAACTACAAGTAGAGATTCTCGTAAACATGATTGGGTAATATATATAGGAATGGATGATATACCATGTTCATTTTGCAAATGGTATCCTAGGCGAGAAAACGAAAAAAATGCTCTAAATGTTATAAAGAAGGATGTATGAAGTGCATAGAAAAATATATGGACAAAACCTTTAGTCCACTAGTGGCTCGTACCTTAATACATACAGATGAATTAAAAATATTAAGAAAAAGAATAGAAAATTTGGAAGATACACAAAAAATCATATATGAAAAAATAGAAATAATTGAGAATAGATTAGATAAAGGAAAACAAGCAATAGAACATCCATTAGAACCATTAGAAATCAACATAAATGAATTAGTACAAATATGTAATAGTGAAGATTTAAAAACCCTAATGGGGCGTTTGGTACAAGGATTTTTTTTTTGTTTCCTGGGAATCATAAATCTTGGGATTTATGATTCCTAGGAATCATAAAATATGTTTGGTAGGTCTTAAATATCTTTGCGAATATTAGTTGGAAACTTAATTTTCTATGTTTGGTTGAGCTACATATTTTCTGGGAATGTTAATCCTATTGTCCAAAATATCCCTCTCATCCTCAAGTAACAAAACAAACTGTTTGATGAAATACTGATGCAAATCTGGGCCACAAAATGCAAACAACTCCAATCTTGTTGATGAAATACCTGAGTAAAAAAAACTGATGCAAATCTGGGCCACAAAATGCAAACAACTCCAATTCCGCTAACCCATCTCATCAACATCTTTATCGCTGCATCTATAATAGAATATTCCCTATATCTAAATTACTATCAGGAACAGAGATTGCTTTCTTAAACAACAATTTCTTGAGATTCAATCATTAGTTTATTAAAACATGTTAATTAACTTTATCTGAGATATGAACAAGGCCCTCTAACCTCCCTTTGATTGTGAACTAAAGCATGCTACCGTCGAGAGGCATATAGCAAAAAGAATGAGACCTTAAGTACAATATTGACAAAGTTATGAACAAACGGGTTTATCATAATGAAAAATCATAATACTATTCTGGTATGCAAGCACTTTGGTTCATTACTGTTAAATTTCTTCTTTAATTATACTTCACGTTGCTTGAAATTAGATTGTAATCCTAGATCTGTTGCATGACAGTACAAAATTTGTTAAATTTCATGAATAGAGAAAACATCCTTTAGCAGAACATATTGTCTTTACAGCACTTTCTGTTCACAGAAATATGCAACTCAAACAGTACAACCAAAGTGTAGTCTTATGCCAAAATCTGTAAATCAGTAGACTATCCACCTATTTATCCACTTCAAATAAATTATCAGATTCCATAAGCTGATTTCGGATTCCATATAAAAATTTTGTCAGATTGCATAACTCCATTCAAATAAATGTATTCACATTAAAAACTACAACCTTAAAATGATAGCAAAGGTAATCAATTTTACATTTCATCTCGAATCACACTGCAAACGGTTTGTGACTGCTAAAGTCATAATCTCTAAATAACCAAAGAACCACTAAATCTGATGAAAGGAATAGGAGAATAAACATATGAATCTACTTAAAACTCATCAACTTTGACACAGTCCCGTGTCATCTCGGGATCGACGGCAACAAGAGAGGCTCGGGATCGACGCAACGAGAGAGGGTCGGGGTGCTCGGGGATCGACGGCGACTAGTGGGATCGACGGCGCGAGTGGATCGACGGCGCAACGAGAGGATCGACGACGAGAAGTTGGTCGAAGGCGGCAAAAAAGTTGATCGACGGCGGCTACTTGGGTGCTCGGATTTTTGGGGGAGAAAGAGGGGATTGGTTTTTGGGAGAGAAAGAGGAGAAGAAATATGAAGAGACAGGGAGGGTATTTTTTGGGGGGCAAAAATGTAATTTTAAAAAAGTAACATTTTTCCAAGTCCTTGGGAATCTAAGAATCCCACCTCCTTTCATGGAAAAATTTTTGTGGGAATGTTGGCAAAAAAATTTCCTAAGAATCTTAGTTTTTTGAAAATTTGAAATTGAAAATTAGCATACCAAACATGGGAAACTAAATTCTCAAGTTAAGATTCTCAGAAAACAAAAAAAAACCTGGTACCAAACGCCCCCTAAAAGTAAAATGTATAGTTAGAATAAAAGATTACGATATTAAATGTCAAGCATTGGTAGACACATGTTGCAGTAACTGTATTATTAAGCAAGATTTAATACCCATCCATTATATTGTTAAAGCCCAAAATACAGTAAGGGCTCAACAAATGGATGGACAAATTTATATATATGATAGCTTATTATCTCCCAATAGCAAGATTGGATTTAAGACAATTGTGGAGAGAATAAAGAATATACACTACCAAAAGATAGTACCTGGATAAGACCATTGACCTTAAGTGTAGACTTAATCATAGGATTAAATTTCTTATTAAAAGATAATGGTAGTATGCTTATTAGCAAAGATTACTTGCTATTACAAAGACATACTCTATTCACCCCTGCATTTATTGAGGATGAACCGACAATGACTAGAAGAACTAATAAACTATTTCCAGAAAAGAATGTACGTGTGTAAAAGAAAATGAATGCCAATTAAATGATACTAGTAAATACACGTGCAATGCACGTTCGAATAATTTTTTTTATATTCTATTCACGTGCTATGCACGTGAAAAAAATGAAGGGATAATGAAAAGTAAAAAGAAAAAATTGTTATGGACCAGTTCGGTAAATATTTTCGAAAGTGGACCAGTTTGGTAAATAATTTCGAAAGTGGATCAGTTTGGTAATTATTTGGGTTGAGGACAAATGACACTAACCCCTTCTCCCATTATAGTAGTAGAGATATATAGAACAAGCTACAGAAAATGAAGATTATAGCATAGAATTCAAATAGAATTTATGAATTTAGAACATTTATACTATACCTTAGTAAGTGAGAAAGATATAGAATAGGTAATTTCAAAAATAGAAAATTATGAATAATAGGAGAAGACATATTACGATATTGGGAAAAGGATAAGATAGTATGTAAACTTAACATAATAAATCCTGAATATAATATTAGAACTGCTAAGATTAATGCAACTAATCAAGACTTAGAAGATTCTTAAATGCATATTTTAGAACTCTTAAAATAAGGAGTAATTAGAAGATCTGAAAGCCCGCACAGATCAGCAGCTTCTATAGGAAGAAATCATAGTGAAATAGTTAAAGGAAATAGTAGAATGGTCATTAATTATAAAACACTAAATGATAATACAATAGACGATGGTTATGATATACCAGATAAAATTAGACTGGTAAATCAGAATCAAGGATGTACATTTTTCAGCAAATTTGACTTAAAATCAGGTTTTTGGCAAATCATAATACATCCAGAAAGTGTAGAATGGACAGCATTCACTTGCCCAGAAGTCATTTTGAATGGCTCGTAATGCCATTTGGCCTCAAGAATGCATCATCCATTTAACAATGAAATATGGATGATATATTTTTAAAACACGAAAAGTTTGTTGTAGCCTATATAGATGATATTCTAGTTTTTAGCAAAACTAGACAAGAACGTCGTGATCATTTACAGATCATTATTTCCGAATTCATCATTCATGGATTGATTGTAAGAAAGAAGAAAAGGCAACTATTTAAACCTCAGATAGAATTCCTTGGAGTAATTATAGGCCCAGGAAAAATAAAACTTCAGCCACATATAGCATAGAAGGCTCTAGATTTCCCAGATAAATTAGAAACCTTACAACAAATTCAACAATTTTTAGGATTGGTTAATTATGTCCAACCATTTATAAGACTTAGGAAAAATAGCAGGCCTTTTATATGCAAAAACTTCCCAGAAAGGCCAACAACACCTCAATCAAGAAAATTAGTTCAGCAGATAAAACAAATAATAAAAAACCTTCTTGAATCAAGCTTGCCATTATATACAGGCTATTTAATAGTTGAGACAGATGGTTGTAAAACGGAGTGGGAAGCCACTCCTATTGCTAAACCAAATAAATATCCAGACCGAGATACAGAAAGAATCAGTAGATACGCTAGTGGTAAATATAAAGAAAAATGTAACATTAGCAGTATTGATGTAGAACTTCTTGCAATCTCATATGCATTAGATAGTTTCGAGTTTTTCATTATTTCTAAAAAAAGAAATTACTCTTAGAACTGACTGTGAAGCAATAGTTTCTTTCCATAATAAAATCAATTTAGACAGAAAAAGAACCTCACAAAGACGTTGGTTAAATTTTATTGATCGCGGCTCTGCCCTAGGAAAATGTATTAACTTTGCCCATATCAAAGGTACTACTAATACTATTCCTGACACACTTAGTCTGTAATATCAAAGGTACTACTAATACTATTCCTGACACACTTAGTCTGTAACACGACGTAAAATAAAATGTATTTTTGAAATTATTAAATAATATTAAATTAGTGAAATTGACTATTTTGACCGTTTTCTTGAAATTGCTATTGCACGTGCCTTGCACGTGCAAGGTTAGAAATTTTTGTATTTCTCAAAAGTTGGTTGTCAATAATTGATGTCCCTCATTTAAGTATGATATATTTTATTTTCTAGATTACTTGATTAAAGTAACTCATTTTTGGACTCTATGTTGATATAATTGATTTTTTTTAGGAAAGAATTACATTCCGGCCATAAAAGAGCTAAAAATTAAATCAAAATTATTTTCTATTAATGATATATCATTTTGAATTAATAAATGATTTTAAATTAATTTTTTGATTAATTTGGCTATTTTATGAAATTGGCGTTACACGTGCAAATATGTTTTAGGTGCAAATTTACACTTTTAAGTTCTGAATAAATTTTCCTATTTATAATTGAGTATATTATAAATTTTAGGATTTTTCTGAATAAAAAACTATTTTTGTAAATACCTTGAAAGAAAAGGGTTTTTGTGCAAAATGTGGTTTGAAAGTAAAATTCAAATTCAAATTTCTTTTTTGCTATTTTGGTAGGCCAATCTGGAAGTGAGAGATTGGGACGAGGGATTTTATACTGCTAGGTAGGCCAATCTGGAAGTGAGAGATTGGGACGAGGGATTTTATACTGCTAATTTGACTTGATTTGATTTTATTGAATATATATATATATATATATATATATATATATATATATATATATATATATAGGGTAAAAGGGATATGAGCAACTTGCTCATTTAGTAAATGAGCAAGTGATGAGGTGGCATGCATGTGATACATTAAGTATCTAACCACTTTTAGGATTTCCCAATCACATGCATGCCACCTCATCACTTGCTCATTTACTAAATGAGCAAGTTGCTCATATCCCTTTTACCCATATATATATATATATATATATATATATATATGTATGTATGTATGTATGTATGTATGTATGTATGTATATAATGTGGTTTGAAAGTAAAATTCGAATTCAAAAATTTTTTTTGCTATTTTGGTAGGCCAATCTGGAAGTGAGAGATTGGGACGAGGGATTTTATACTGCTAATTTGACTTGATTTGATTTTATTGAATATATATATATATATATATATATATATATATATATATATATATATATATATATATATGTGCAATTTTGGAATTGTTGGGGACTTTATTGCAAATATTCTTCCTGTAGAATAAAAAGTCAGAAAATTTATTTGGAAAATCTAATTTTTATTATTGGAAAATAATTCTAAAATTTCTAGTTTTTTAAGAATAACTTATGATATATTTGCAAATATTTTAAAGTGAATGACTTTTGTGTAAAATTGTCACTCAGAGGCAATTTTTTGGAAATTTAAATTCTGGGCTGCAGTGAGGCGGGCCAGATTGGAGGAGTTAGGGGGTTAGATTTTTTTAATTTGATTTTTGTAATCCCCGTTCCCGTAAATACGTATTTCTTGAGTATTTTCTGTATTTTGATTAGTTATAAATCTACTTTTGCGCTAAATTCGTTTTTGATCTGTTACTTAGTATTTTATAATCGACAATTATATTCACTTTGAATAACAATATATTTTCTATTTTTTATTTGATCAACTATTTATATTTTATATTATTCTTGTTTGGATTTTAATGAACTTGTTAATCTCAAATTCTATTTTGATGCATATCATTATTATGATTGTTATTATTATTATTATTATGAGTATTATTGTTATTACTATTATTATTATTATTGGTAGTACTATTATTACTACTATCATTATTTTTATTTTTAGTATTTTCATTGTTATTATTTTTATTAATATTTTTTGTTATTGTTATTAGTATTATTATTATTATTGTTATTCTTATTATTGATGTTGTTACCATTATTATTATTAGTATTTTTTTTGTCATGTTTCTTATTATTATTATTTTTGTAAAGCTCAATGTCATTACTATTATTATTATTTTTTTTGTTAAAGCCCATTGATTTTGGCCTATATTGTATTATTTAATTATTTGATTTGAAGTTCGATCCAAGCCCATCTCCTATTGGATTCTAAACCCAAACCATAGTCTCCCCTAAACCCATTAGCCCAAATGATCACCAACAGGCAAATCCCCACATTCTCTCATATTCACTACCTAATAACTACCCCACTACCTCTTTGACCCTAATAATCAGCCTATTGATTTCCTAATCATCTCATTAATTGATCCCGTAACCCCCACAACCTACTAACTCGCCCTTTATCATAATATTATAATATATTTTAATATATTAAACCCTTCCCCATTCTCTCTCTCCCTGTTACTGACTCTCTCTCTCCCTCTATTCTCTCTCCGAAAACATAGAGCACCCACCCTTCATCTTCCTCATCGAACTCCCGACCCCGCCTCCTCGTATTCCTCCTTTACCTCCCGCTCGAGCCACAGCCAAGCCAAGCCATCGCCATCTCTGCCAGCACCAACGCCTGTCCCTATCCCCGATGCTCCTCAGCTCTCCTCCTCCAATCGAACTCCCGACCCCGACTCCTCGTCTTCCTCCTTCGCCTCCCGCTTGAGCCACCGCGAAGCCAAGCCATCGCCATCCCCGCCAGCACCACCGCCTGTCCCTGTCCCCGACGCTCCGCAACTCTCCTCCTCCAATCGAGCCCTACTCGCCATTGCTGAGCTCTGAAGCTCCACAGCCTCTGCTCGACTCCCCTTCTCCACCTCTTGTCAACCACCGTCCTCGAATCCAATGCCCCTCCGACTGCACCTCTGTCTCCCCGTATCCTCGTCGATCGCCTTGCAGTGCCAGCCCATCGCTGAGAACCCACTAGTGGTGCAGTTGCCCCATCACCGTTTGCACCCCATTTCGAACACCGCCCTATGTTCACCTCGGCGCCGTGCCTTCCTCTCGCTCGAGCCGACAACCGAGCACCCCCTCGCCATTCTCCACCATTGCCGAACTGTCTCCCTCTCCTCCTCTGTCCTGAAACAAAGGAACTCCTCCTCTGTCCTGAAATAAAGGAACTCCGCCGACTCGACCTTGCCACCTCCTTCCAGTGTCGTAACACAGAGCTTTGCCCTGCCCTTGCCGCCTCGAGCCACCGCCGACCACCTGACTCCGAGCGCCGCCACCTTGGTCGACCATGCTCCCTCGTTCTTGGGTTCCGCCAATAGTGCACCAAGCCTTTGGATCTAGGGTGTCCGATCGTTGATCATCACGATCGTGATCACTTCTTGATCCGTTGATCTCGACCGTTGGATTTGCATTGGTCACCATCACCATCATCATCATCATCAAGATCTTGATCTCGACCGTCGGATCTCTTTTGATTATCGCGATCGTGATCATCATCTTGATCTTGATCTTCGATCACAGCTGTCCGATTATCCGATCTTGATCCTCATCAGGATCCGTGCTGGATCGTGATCATCGTGATTGTTTGCTCATCGCGGTGTCATCGGGATTCCGATCCCATTATTCTTCGCATATTTCGGATCTAATGTCATTGTTAAAGGCAAGTCATTTTCCCTCGAATAGTTACTGTATCGTATTCGAGATTGTTTATTGAATTCCGCAAGTAGTATATTGATTATCATATATCGTCTATTGTTATCTATCGTTGGAATATTCTGGATTTACACAAGCGAATCCAAGTTGTAGTCATGACTTTGTGTCGTCTTTTTGCCTCCGATTTATAGAGATCTTGCATGCATTCATATAGTTAATTATTGAAGATAGGAATAGGGATTGTTATTGTAATTCATGTCATGACATTACACAACTATTGTAGATTGTATACTAGTGTTGATTGTTCATATGATTGATGTTGGTGTATTAGTTGATTATGATTAGTAAGGTTATGGACATTATACATCTTAATACCTTGTTCACATAGATGTGACTTGCTGTGATTTATGTTGTCAAGCCATAACTCATCGTTCATAACATCTTAATTATTTTATTCATGAAGAATATATTGAGACTCTGAAATTTATTGTCAAGCTAAACATTGTCATGCTGTTTCGGCCTAGATACAGTCATCAAAATCAATAACTTTATAAATATGAAATGTAGCCCCATATTTTTAGTTTCCAGAACATCCAGAATTTTTTAATTCCGACTTATATTGCATGAGTTATGACCATTTCACTGTTGCTGCATTTTACTTCCAGATTCATGCATATACCATGTTAACCTGATTAAATAAATGAACTAATGATCAAATATCACCATGATAATTTCCGGATTGGTAGTTAACATGCTCAGGGTAATGAAAATTTTTTTCCTGGTTTTTAAAATGAATATTTTCTATTTTTACAACTGAAACTAGTTAACATTAATAACTAGCCAGAACTTATAACCTGTAAAGAACACTATAATTCACCTAGCTACTGTTGTTGGATTTTAGACTTTTAATATGCGTTGGAACCGGGCAGGAGTCTAGTTTCTAAAACTTCTGACGGATCCACTTTTTCTATTCTGTAGCAACGAAAATTTTGATTTTGGTGCAGCAACCTACTGCTGTTTAGAATTGGATTTCCATGTTTGATAATATATAATTGGATCTATAATGTTGTATTTGGTGCATTTAATTGTATAGAGTACATTGCATGATCTTAAGGTTGTGTTGTCATCATTCTAGTGTCCCTTATTAATCGCCTTATCATTTTTCCATTGATATTTTTGTCCCTATTGTTCCCTATTAATATTGCATGTTAATTGAATAAAGAATGTTAATTAAGCCGGGGTTAAGGGTTAACTAGAATAGTTGATAATATAGTGACTGTACTCGGAAATGTGGGCTTCATTCCCAAAATATCGTTATCGTCATTGTGCAAGAAATTGCGTCAATGGCTAGTGTTATCGTTATTGTGCAAGAAATTGCTGCAATAGCCAGTGTTATTGTTATTGTGCAAGAAATTACCGCAATAGTCAGTGTTATCGTTATTGTGCAAGAAGTTGCTGCAATAGCCAGTGTTATATCGGGCCGAGTACATGACCTATAGAATCTAGCACCTTAGTCTAAACGAAATTGATTGTATACATCAAACCTGTAGTTATGGGATGCAGTAGTACGTGCATTAGTTAGAATTAAATGAATAATAGACTTAAGATTTTCATCGCATTGTCATTGTCATCGTTATTGAACAGTATTATCGTTATTGTTTACCGTTATTGTTATCGTTTATTATCATCGTTATCAATTATCGTTATTGTACATTGCATCGTTATCATTTTGCCATTGTTCATTATCATTGACTCTATTGTTTACTGAATTCATTGTTATACCTTTAATGCTATTGTTTCTCTGTTTCTCTACTTGCTGTCCATGACTTGCTCTAAGTACATTTTTTTTCTCCCTTTTAGATGAACAACTTACAGGTAATTAAGGAGAATTGTCTGATGGACTAGGAGAATAACAATGGTGAAAGAGTTGAATTTGCATCGCTGCCTAAATAATTTTTTTTTTTTTGAAGACTTAAATAAATTGAACATTGTTAATTCTTGTATTTGTGGGCTTTTGACCCGAATATTGATATTGTTGATTCCAGATGTTGGATTGTTATTATTGTTGATTATTTTTTGCTTAAATTCTAAATATTGTCATTCATGTGATTACTCCTTTAATGCATCCGTGGTTGAATTACTTCTTGTTTATATAGTTGAGTTGAATCGATAACAGCTGATGGATGACGCAAGTCATTCACTGGGCTATGTCACGTGCTAGCATTAAGTATTTTTGGGAAGCGGGGCATGACAATTTATATTTGATTTAACTAATTAATTTGGAAAGATCTATACATGTAAAAAAAATATTTTCTTAAGGGACTTTTTTGTAAAATCTTCGTATAAACTCTAAGGAGGAATCCCAGCCTATATTAATAGTAGTAGCATCCGCTCTCCACTGTGGTAAACAAAAAAATTGCTCTTTATTATTTTCTTGGAGTTTGGAGGCTTGAATCTCTCAATTTTCACAAATAGGAGGAGGGGCTTTTATTTTCTTATTATTATTTTCTTTCAATTGGTCTTCTTTGAGGTGGGTAATCTTCCAACTCCCTTGATGTGTTTTTATTTATTTTTCATGAACAATATAGAATGATGTTAGGGTTTAGAAATTTTGAGATTATGATTATATTGGCATGAATATGATGTTTTGTTTATGAGATGATGGTAGAGATCAATTGTTAGAAAAAGATGGTTTGTTAATATGATAAAAATCAATTCTTGATGGCATGATACTCTTATTGATCCTCTTTTGAATGATAAATATTTTGGTGCATGAAAGATCATATTTTATTTGTGAAATTTTATTTTTATGAACCCATTTATTATTGTGGATGATTAGAGTTGTCATATGATCTAAATATTCATGTAGATCTAAAATAAGTTGCTCTTGAATAGTAAAAGTTTTCTATGCATGAAAGATCAAATTTTTGTTTATAGAATTAGATATGATGAACCTATATGTTATTGTAGATATGTAGATCTATATGCATGATTAAAAAACATATTTTGAATAATTAAAAGATGAAAATTTTGTGGTTTATTTGCTGTTTTGAGACAAATTTATGATGAATTGAAATTTTGAGTTTTTATTTGGATTTTTGGGGTGTTTTCGAGTGGGTCTTATGTGTGTCTTTGTGCGCTATGGTTGGGGAACCCTAGTATACGTTTGGATGAGTATATATGTGTTTAATCTAATACTCGTGTTACCCTGTGCAAATTGCACAGACTAAAATAATTTTGAGGGACTCATAAAATTATATATTACTTAAAAATTTAGAAATAGCTCTTAGCTATTTCAATCACAATATAATGAAAAGATGATAAATCTACAAATTAACTAATTCACACTTTCAAACCAACCAACATCGTTCTATATATCTATTCAATTAAAAGAAAATAAAAAAAATAGTCAAATAATTACTGAAATTTAGAGATATTAAGAAAGAGACTTACAATCTTGTCAGATTCCTCCATTGTAAAGCTTGCTTGCAAATACTCATATTGTCTGCGAAGTTCTTCAATATTTGCCTCCAACTTTTCTATATTACTCCTTAGTTGTGTCTGTATAAAATGATCAAACTATAAAACACACATACAGTACTATAATTCACCAAAACTTTTTAAACAAAAAAAATGTAGAAAAGATACCACTATCTGCATGTTGTTTCCCTTCTGATTCCAACATATTCTGAAGCTTCTCTTGCTTCATCAAATTTTTATCTTCTCATTTCATCAACCATTTGATGGAAGTCCTTAGCTTTCTTATATATTCACTCATTTGTTCACTTTTACCCTAAGAAAATAAAAATAATAAAATACAATAATGATAAAATTGACCAAACTATGCAACTTTCATGCTATTTACCATCATCTACAATCCATCGTTCTTTGTAATTAAAAATTTAATGATAATATTACTTAAAATGCAAAAGTTCAAATGAAAACAGATATCAATTAGAAGAAAAAGCCCTCATATGAAAGTCAATTCGTTCTCACACTTGACGATCCCCTTGCTTTTAATCCGAAACCTTACATTATTAGGTTTGCATCTGATCCTGGCTCTCAAAACTTGACCACATTATCGTAAAAAAGCAGAAAAATACTCAAACACAAACAAATTAAATATTACCCGAAAAAGGATATAAAAACTGAAACAACAATTCTAATTGAAGAAAGATTGCTAAAATAATTATGAAAGATTCCTAAAAATAAATGAAAAGCACAAGAACTTAACAAAAGTAATTTCCATGAGATCAAGTTTTGGATATGAAGAAACTTTTTTACGATAAATATTCTTTCCTTCATCTCTTCGCCTTCCAAAATCCAAATTTCTACCATAGCCTCTAAAATATAATTTATTTGGATATGAAGAAACAAAGAATAAAAAACAGAACATTAGTAAGGATTTGGTCTGAAAATAACCAATCTTTATTTTTGAATCCATAATTAGGGTTTGTATTTTAAAATTTTTAGAATTGAAACGCCCTAATTAGAAATCAAGAGTAAAAGCCGGTGGTAAATTAGGGTTTCATGAATACAATATTACAAAAAAATTAGGAATTCAAAAATCCTAATTCATTGGAGAATTCTTACCGGCGGTGTCATCACCCATGGCAGGCCATTGAGCGTCGACGGCGAGGATTTGGGCAGGTTGGCGAACGACGACTGCTGAGATTTGGGGGGGAGGAGGGTTAATGTTGCTGGCAGTGAATTAATTTGTTGTGAGCACTAGAAGTTGAGCAGGACCCAAAATTACTGGCAGTGAATTAATTGATTGATGGACTTGGCCAGGAAGGATTAATGTTCTTAGTTTTGTGGGTTTAAGTCTGGTAGGGTGGATCCAGCTTTAGGTGGATCAGGTTACTTATATGTATTCATAAGGACAGACACTAGTTGGAGTTGTGATGAAATAAGAGCAAACATGGGTAAGGGGCCTCATATGATTCGCGGTGGGAGATGGTCTCAAGAATGATCGGGGTGTGATCACTTGCAGTGTGGGTTTCAATTTCAGAATGATCGGGGTGTGAGGAAGTGTACCCAAAATTACTTGCAGTGGGAAGTTGATTCTCAAGAATGATCGGGGTGTGATCACTTGCGGTGTGGGATGCGTCTTTAGAATTATCGGAATCGAAGTGATGCTCATGGAATATTCACATGATGAGCTACCATTTGGCTTGCGGTGTGAGTTTCAATTTCCAGAATGATCAGGGTGTGAGGGAATGTACCCAAAATCACTTGCGGTGGGAAGTTGATTCTCAAGAAGGATCGGGGCATGCCACTAGATACTCACAGAATATTTTTAATCTTAATGTAATTACCGTAGTAGGTTAGTTGCATAACGAGGGATTGAATCCTATAAAGTGGAGAACAATAAGGACTTGTACCGGACCTATATAGAATAGGATGCATAGAATCCGACAAGTATGCATTAGAAATCATTGTGCGCATTGTGTTTTCTTAAGCGTTGTTTTAATGTATTTCTTTTTTGTTTTTTTTTTTGACACACACTTAGTATAGTTTCACTTGTTGTTTTATTGAATCTTTTATCGTTAGTTCATTTCATGTTATGTGGCAAGTTTGTGATTGTGAGACTTTGGAAGGTTGTTATTACTATAGTATTGTGTTAGTTGCCTTCAACTGACGTCTCCACTCTTCAGTTATTTTACATGATTTGCAAGTGAGTTGCCCAAGTAAAGTAGAAGCTTGGATTTGAGATGATTAAAATTTAAGTGTTGGGTTGTGTTGTAATAAATGTAATTTATTTTTTCACTGTGCAAATGTAAGAAAAAATTGTTGTAATAAAATTTTTAATTTTTCCTGTATTTGATACTGTGTTTATGATTACAATTGAAGTTGATTATGAAAATTGTGTCACTTATTTCTAATTTTATTTATTGAAAATTCGGGGCGCTATATAGTCGCCTTGTCCATCATAGTGCACTTGAAAGCGTGGTGGACCTGGTTCATCCAGAATTCACTAATTTTCCTAACCCTTTTCTTGATTAAACAGACTTAGATTTTTCTTTATTTCAATTCCTTCACATTTGCTCTATAGAAGCATTCAGTAGAAGTATTAATCGTATATATGATAAACATTTTTTGTATCACCTAGAAAACCAATTTGATGCTTATGAAGAAGGATATGAAGGATTAGTTAGACGACAATTGATTACTACAAGAATTGATCATCTTCTTAAATTATCTGCACATTGTTTAAACACTGATCTTATGAACATTTTTATAATCATGTGCAGATGGAGAAACCTCCTCCCATGCCAAGTTTACCTTCAAAAAAATTTGCATCTAATTAGACCGTGCTAGCAAGACCAAGGCAAGAACGCCTTAGATTTGGTAAACAAGAATTAATTGTCTTTCCAAATCGTAATATTTTTTTTTAAGACCTCCTCTCATATTTTAGTTAATAAAGAACATAAATGCATTTTAGATAATCTCTGGATTGCATTTAATAATAAAGATCAGAAATGTTTTCTCACAAGAACGAATGCTTTGTCAGAACTCTTTAATCAAGCACAAAGACATTTTAAATTTTATGTTGTCCTAAAAGAAAATTTAACAGGAGGTTTCCATACTTGGATAGAAGTTTTAGACAGTATTAAAGATTTTAGAGATCTATTTTATAAAGAGTTTAAAGACTTGTCAGAAGCATTAGATGTAGCTAGAAATCATTTAGGACTTATCTATTTTGTTTTTCCCTCCTTAAGAACTGTTTACGAAGCACCTTTATATTATTCGGTAGCTAAAGATGAACGAGTAAATTTTTATTTTGTGATCACTGCGAAGCTATGAGAAGAACTGTTAAAAAGTTAAATGAGAATATTAATAATTTGTTCTATGAAAAATAGATTTTGCATCAGAAGATATCTGATTTACAAAAGGATTTATTCCAGACTAAGTTTCCTCCAAAGACTGTACCCTCAGTCACAAAACAAAAAGGTGAGATTGGTGAGCATTCCCATCTGAATGCTACAGAGGATACCATTGGGTCGAAAATTCCAATGGCTAGTCTGGAGCAAATGGCTACTGGTAAAGATATAACAAATCCGTTGATGGCTATGGCTTCGCCAAAAAGTCAAAATAAGGGCAAAGTCCTCGAAGAAGAAGAGGTCGCAAGAACAGATGATTATGAACAAATTCTTTAGATCCTTCAACAAATTGAAGAACTTCAGAATATGCCAGAACGTCCTAAGCCAAAGAAGAAATTAAGAAAGAAAAAGAAAGAATCATTAAGGGCAATAATTACCAAACAAGTGTCACACGCAAAAAGGAATGCATTATCAAAAGAAGGACATTCAGAGGCAATGACAGAACATAAAGTAGAAAATGAGATTTGAGAAGATAAGAAAGAAAAAATAAAGACAGACACGTCAGACACATATGTTGGTGAAGATAATGAACCTATGTCGCCGTTATCTTTAGATTCCATAGCCCTGCATAATTTAGACACTTAAAAGGCAGATGAAGACTCTAGAAAACTAACTTACCATAAATAGATGACACGTCAAAAGGAAATGCTCCATTATTTCAGAACCTCCCAGAAAAGAAAAGATGCTCCGCAATCCAACACGTCAAAGACTTTCATCATTAACTGAAGACTCTGGACTCAATCCTTTGCCTATATATAGTAAGGATTTCCAACATCCAAGATCATCGAACCCAGCAAGAAGAGAGCTCAAGCTCCAACGCACCCCACCTTTCTTCCACAAATATCCCTCTTGTAAACAACTTGTATAATATGTCCAAGGTGTGTAAGTTTGGCATGTACAAAGGCGTGTAAGATTTCTCTGTAAGTCTTTCTTTCTTTCAGGGATTTTCGAAAGGAAAAATCCTTAGTTATGTATGTTTTATGTCCCCTTTATGTATCATATAACTAAGAAAGATTTCTTTTTCTAATTGTTCTTGTGTAGTATGAATTAAAACACTAGGAGTTATCTTTAATTTCTTTCATCTATGCATATCATAACAACATAGCTAAGCTTTAAGAATTTCTTAGTAAACATGAGTGACCCTATAGGCAAAAAAGGCCGAGAGTGTGAGAGAAGGCCGTGATTATGCCATATGGGAAAAGTGATTAGGTTCGGCTGAAAAGTTGAATTGAGCTTGCACACCTTGATATGTCTTAGATGGGAATTTATGGATGATTTAAATAAATTTTAAAAAAAGTACATAAAAACATACATAAACAAGATTTTTTCCCCGAAATAGGCAACTTTTTGAAACTAATTCTCAAAATAGACCACTTTGGAAACCATTTCCCAAAATAGACCAGTCATTATAGGTCGCAGTCGCGGACTGTGGCAGGTTCGATTGTGAGAATTGTGGCCTCTTCAAAAATGTATTTTTTCGAGGCCACATTTCCTAATGCAGCCTTAGTTCAATTCATATTTGGGCTAGAGAGACCTGGGGCCTTAGACAAAATTTTCTAAGTAAAAATAGTTAAATATAGGATATAGGCCGCAGTTGGGAATTGTGGCCTAATATAATAGAGGCCGCAGTTGAGAACTGCGGCCTAAGTTATATATATATATATATATATATATATATATATATATATATATATATAAACTTAGAAGAAGAAAAAAATTATAACAGAGGTCGTTGTTCCCAATTGCGACCTCTGTTATAATTAGGCCGCGGTTAGGAATTGCGGCCTATATTTAGCCCTTTTTACTTGGAAAAAATTGTCTAAGTTTTCAAGTCTCTCTAGTCCAAATATGAAATGAACTAATGCAGCAGTTGGGAACTGCGGCATCGAAAAAATATTTTTTTGAAGAGGCCTCTGTTGGGAACTGCAGCCTCAGAATCGAATAGGCCGCAGCTCGCAACTATGACCTATGACGACTGGTCTATTTTGAGAAGCAGTTTCGAAAGTGATCTATTTTGAGAATTAGTTTCAAAAGGTTTCCTATTACGGAGGAAAAGTCCATAGACAAAGAGGAAGCATTGAGTAGGGGCTACACATAAACAATTTACACCGCACACATTTTAATCTTATTTGCAGCACTTTTTCTGCCCATTTGGTTTGATCAGATGATAGATTACGTAACAAATATACAAGACTTATTTGAAATATTAGCTAAAGAAGAGGAATTAAATAAAGCTTTAGAGTCATATTTTCCTAATAGCAGAATCTTAAAGTTTCTTAGATATTTTTTTAAATAGAATTAACCACCCCCCCTCTCCTCCCTTTTTTTAATTTTAAGTTTATGGAAGAAAAAATGATAAATGTTTCATTCGCAAAAGAACTTTTTTTTTTGAGGTAAAAGGTGGAATAAGGCCACCCTGTTTCATTAATAAGAAGTTAATAAAACAACCCCGGCGTACCGGAAGAAAACAACAGCACAAAACAAAGGTACAAGGCAGGAAGAAAAAGAAGGAAACAATCATACACCCCCAACAAACCCTGGGGGGTGGGTCTAACTACTAAAACATCAAGCAACCAGAAAGAACAGTAGGTTGAAACAACAGCTAGTATAGGCCCTGCCATGACTAGTGAAGCTAGTCCCTCAGTCCAGAGTCGGGCCGATCTCTATCTCCTCATCATCAAACTCCTCTACCTGGAATACTCTTGCTATCTTTCCTCTTGCCCCTGTGGCCGCAGCTATAGCCCAAAAAGAGATAAGATGCATGATGTGAGTCAGGTTACCAGAAATACTATTACATGAAGCACGAAAATAAAAATTATTTCTGTCTAGCCATAACACCCATGTTGTTGCTGTAATTGCGATATACCATGCATCCTTCATATCCTGGCGAATCACCGCAAATTTGGGGCCAATCCACAAATCCTCATATACGTAGGGGTAGTCGCCTGTTCCTAAGGCTTGGAGTACCTCAACCATAGTTGCCTTACTTCTTGGGCAGTGAATGAAGAGGTGATTTAGATCTTCCACATGAACGTCGCAGGAACCACAGTTGGTCGCTACATGTGGTTGTCTTTTGGCAAGGTTTTGCCTAGTAAGGATCGCATTATTGAGCACTAGCCATAAGAAAACTCTGACTTTAAGGGGAGTTTTCGTCTTCCACAGCACCTGTGCTCAGCTGGGTCTGCATCCTCGAAAGTGGATCCGATGATACAGTGATCTCACCGAGAAAGCTCCCTTGCTCTCTAGTCCCCATCGCTTCTGATCTGGGCCTTGTGTGCACCTAGTGCCTGCCCGTGTGATGTGTGCTTGCAAGTCAAGTAATTGTTGGTGTAAGTTTGGTGTGAGCGTTCCTCGAAATGCCAGTCTCCAGCCTCCCCTTTTCCAACCTTCGGCAACGGACATATTCGGTCGACTCGACCTTTCATACAGCTCTGGGAATGTTTCCTTCAGGGTGTGGGCTCCACACCATCTATCCCACCAGAATCTGGTTGACCGACCATTGCCGATAGTCGACGAAACTGCCAAATTGAAGGGGCCACTAGCCTTTGCAATTCCTTTCCAGAGTCGTGAAACTTTAGCCCCTACTCGGAATCCAAGGATTCTCGTGCCTTTTCTCCTTAGATAAGGTTGAATGAAGTCCTGCCACCCTTCCCCGCTGTTGTGGAATACCTTCCACCACCATTTCCCTAGCAGGACAAGGTTCATATCTCTGAGGTCGATGATGCCTAGCCCTCCATGCCTCTTCTTCATGCAAGCGATACTCCATTTGATGAGGTGGTAACCTCCTTTATCCGAGTCAGCCCCCTTCCACAGAAATCGTTTTCGAATCCGGTCAATCCTCTAGATCACCCATCTTGGAAGCTCGAAAAATGACATGTAGTAGATTGGCAGGTTAGACAATACTGAGTTGATGAGTATCACTCTACCCCTGAGAGACAACGATTTACCTTTCCAACCAGATAGTCTGTCCTCCACCCTGTCAATGATAGGCAACCAGTCTGCTTTACATAATTTTCCTGGCCTGAGTGGCAGCCCTAGGTATTTGATAGGGAAGTCACTCGTCGTACAATTCAAAATAGTAGCGTGTTTCCCTGCTTCATCCTCGGAAAGGAAAATAGGAGTTAGCGCACTCTTGTGGAAATTAATCCTAAGGCCTGAAAACAGTATAGGGTCCCGTTAAAGCAGACAGTTTCTTGTCTAGACCCATTACCAAAGAGTAGGGTGTCATCTGCGTATTGCAGGATCGTACATCCTTTAGTAGACGCGGAACTGGTCACTGGCGTGATCCAACCTTTTTCCTGGCAATTCTCCAGTATAACTCTCAACACATCCGCTACAATAGTAAACAGGAGTGGTGAAAGCGGGTCCCCTTGTCTGAGACTCTTCCTGCACGGGAACGGCTGCTCCGACCTACCATTCACTGATATGACCGTTTTGCTAGTCTGCAAACACTGTCTGATCCAACAGATCCATTTATTTCCGAAGCTCCTACCCCTGAGAGCTTCCAGCAGGCATTCCCAATCGACCGAGTCATGGGCTTTCGCAAAAGAACTTTACCTGGGCCCAAGGGGTGTTTGGTTCAGTGTGAGCTTTGATCAAGTAATCAGTTCCCCATCTGATGGCATCTAAAGCGCGATTCAATTGGCCGCAATCAGCTATAAGTTGCTCGAATTAAATCACACTCCACGAAAGTATTGTCATTGCCATTGCCATTGGAAATCCAAACTTGACGTGGTCTCCGGCATCATAGTATCCTCCAACCAAGTCCACCTATTTCTTTGAAAATTTTGCATGCATTATTTATTAATTACTAGTAGTATCTTTGTTCAATGGAATATAATGAAAGCCACACATGCATGTCTCTTATAGAAACCGATCTCATAGGTATAGCACTGTCACATTTATCCCATACTCGGACCCGACCCGGACCCAGCATTGGACCGGAACCGACCCGATCTAATCCTAAATAAGACCTGATACACTTACGGGTCCGAGTCCGCTCAAAATAGAACCGACCCAGACCCGGACCCGAACCTAGACCCGTTAAAAAATACCCCAAAAAATATGGAATTTGAATAATAGGGCTGAAGGGATATACATGTAAACAGTAATTGTTGAAGATAGATGTGTAAATATAATATTTATTCATGTACTTAAGTGCAAAAAATGTTGGAACCGTATGGTATCGGGTGCAAAAATACTTAAGTGTAAATATTTATTCCCCACTACTGGACCCGACAGGTATTTTTTTTAATTAGGACCCAGACCCGGACCGGGACACCCAGACCCGGACCGGGACACCCGGACCCGGTTCTCCAAGTCCAGGTCCGTGTCCAGGTCCGGGTAGTGGAGGACCCGACCCAATAGGACCCGATGTTAGAAAATGGGTTTCTGAACATCATTTGCGAACCAGTTTTGAAGAATTTTTTTTAGTAAGATTCTCTATGAATTAGTGAGAGATCTTGATGGATTTATGTTCTCCTTTAGGAGTAGATCAAAATCATATATTTACTTGCTAAAAATGGTTAACGGGTGGGTGAATGAGAAATTGTCTCATAAAGTGAGGCAGTTGATTTCAGAAAAATGAGTTGAGGGACTTTAGCTTGGGGGGGGGGGGTGCAAATCTTCGATCAGATTACATGTAGCTTGTGTGCACCCGCACGTCCTGCGAACACGAATGCCAGACCGACGTGAACCCACCCCATGCAGAGCCAATTTTTCCTATAGTTTTGAACCCACCCCATGTGAATGCCAGTTTTGATTTGGTTTATTGTAATATTGCAAATAATTTTGTAACAAACTTAAAACAAATTCCTTGATCTTATTTCTCTGATTTTGAGGCACTCCTTTTGTTTTTTTTTTCAATCTGAAAATTTACACTCTTGTTGTGTGTTTTCAAAATCGAAATGACAAATGCATCGAAAAATGTTGTTGTGACCAAACCGGTCCAAGTGCCGACTGCAGGTGCAACACAAGTACCGACTGTTGTTGTGGCAGGAGTGTCAATGTCAGCCTTTGTACCTGTCTCAGTCTCCCATGGGGAGAAACCTGAGAAGTTCAACATGCAAAATTTCAAGAGGTGCCAATAGAAAATGATGTTCTACTTGACCACTTTGAATCTCACAAGATTCTTGAACGAAGAAGCTCCAAATCTTAAGGAAGATGAGCAAGATAACCAAGTCATCGCCGGTGTGGATGCTTGGAAAAAAGCTGATTACCTATGTAGGAACTATATAATTATCGGTTTAGCTGACTCGTTATATAATGTTTATATTGATAAAAGAATAACTAAAGAATTTTGGGAATCCCTAAACCATAAATATAAAACTAAGGATGTCGGTGCCAAGAAATTTATTGTGGGCCGCTTCCTAGATTATAAAATGATAGATTCCAAAACAGTAATCAGTCAAATTCAAGAAATTCAGCTGATCTTGCATGAGATATATGCTGAAGGTATGAATTTAAGTGAAAGTTTTCAAGTTGTTTATATTATTGAAAAATTAAGTTGGAAAGACTTCAAAAACTACCTGAAGCATAAGCGAAAGGAAATGGGCATTGAGGATCTCATTGTTAAGCTTTGTATTAAAGAAGACAATAGAGGATCTGAAAAAATTGGAGTCATCAGTCATGCGTCTAAGGTTAATGTGGTGGAACATAGTCAACATTCCAAAAATCACAACAATATGGGGTCCAAGTTAGGGCCAAAGGGAGAAATCTCCAAGAAGCCAAAGTTTCAGGGCAACTGCTTCAACTGTGACAAGTTAGGTCACAAGTTTACTGATTGCAGACTATCTAAGAAGAACAAGAATAGAGAAGCAAATATTGTTGAAGGCATTGCTCAATACCTTTCTAATATCAACCTCTTAACTGTGGTCTCGGAGGTGAACATGATGGGTTCAAACACCAAGGAATGGTGGATTGACACTGGAGTTACTTGATACGTATGCTCCAACAGAAGTATGTTCTCCACTTTCGAACGATTAGAGAATGGGGAGAAGATTTTTATGGGGAACTCGGCTACTTCAGAAATTAAGGGCCAAGGCAAGGTAATCTTGAAGATAACTTCTGGGAAGGAACTGCCTCTGAACAATGTTCCATATGTTCCTGAAATTTGTAAGAACTTGGTATCTGGTTTGTTGCTTAATAATCATGGATTTCGTTTAGTGTTTGGGTCAAACAAATTTATTTTGTCGAAAGTGAAATGTATGTTGGTAGAGGATACATGAGTGGTGGAATGTTTAAACTCAATGTAATGACCATGGTCAAGAATATCAATAAAGCTAGCTCATCTACTTATATGCTTGAGTCTTCCAATTTATGGCATAGTACACTAGGACATGTTAATTATGATACTTTATGTAGAATAATTAACTTGAATCATATACCAACATTCCAAATTAATTCCAAACATAAGTGTGAAACTTGTGTTGAGGCAAAACTAACAAAATCATCCTTTAAAAGTGTTGAAAGAAACATTGAACCTTTTGATTTACTTCATAGTGATATTTGTGATCTAAAAATGACACAACCAAGAGGTGGTAATAAGTATTTTATTACCTTTATTGATGATAGCACAGAATATTGTTATGTGTATTTACTTAAAAGTAAGGACGAAGCTATAGAGAAATTTGTTCTCTATAAAAATTAAATTGAGAATCAACTCAACAAGAAAATTAAGGCATTAAGAAGTGACCGAGGTGGAGAGTATGAATCGCCATTTGCTGACACTTGTGCTAAGTATGGGATTATACATGAAATTACAACGTCTTATTCTCCTCAGTTCAATGGTGTTGCAGAGCGAAAGAATCGTATCTTGAAGGAAATGATGAATGCAATGTTAATAAGTTTTGGTTTGCCACCAAACTAGTGGGAAGAAGCTATTCTTTCAGCTAACTACCTTTTAAATAGGGTACCCAAAAAGAAAGAAGGGAAAACTATATATAAATTATGGAAATGAAGAAAGTCATCCTACAATTACTTACGAATGTAAGGATGTCTTACCAAGGTGGTAGTACCTCCACCTAAGAAAGTAAAAATATGACCCAAAATGGTTGATTGCAATTTCATTGGCTATGTACATAATAGTAATGCTTATCGGTTCTTGGTGTACAAATTCGATATCTCTGATATACCAAAGAACACGATAATTGAGTCAAAAAATGCATCGTTCTTTGAAGATGTATTTCCATGTAACTCTAAGGATGAACCGAGTTCCTCTAAACGAACACATGAGACTATCAGTGAAGATAGTGAAAATCAGAATGAAGAAGTTAAGGAGGAACCTAGATGTCGTAAAAGAACAAGAATGGAAAAATCTTTTGGTCCAGATTTCTTGACTTTTATGCTTGAAGGTGAACCCCAAACTTTCAAAGAAGTGGTGAGCTCTAGTGATGGTCCTTTATGGAAAGAAGCCATTAAGAACGAAATTAATTCTATCTTGCAAAATCATACTTGGGAACTAGTGAGTTTTCCACCAGGTAGTAAACCTTTAGGTTTTAAGTGGATTTGCAAGAGAAAAATGAAAGCTGATTGATCAATTGATAAATAAAAGACAAGACTTGTTATCAAATGATATAGACAAATGGAATGTCTGGATTATTTTTATACATATTCTTTTGTGACGAGAATAAATTATATTAGGATGATACTTGCATTAGCAGCCTTGCGCAATCTTGAAGTACATCAAATAGATGTGAAAACAGTTTTTCCTAATGGAGATTTAGATGAAGAAATCTAGTTGGAACAACCTGAGGATTTTTCAGCTCCAGGACAAGGAAAAAAAGTATGTAAACTGGTGATGTCATTATATGGCTTAAAACAAGCACCGAAGCAATGACATGAGAAATTTGACAATGTCTTGATGACAAATGATTTCAAAATAAATGAATGTGATAAATGTATATATGCAAAGACATTGAAAGCGGATAAGTCATAATATGCTTGTATGTAGATGACATGCTAATTGTTGGAAGCAATGATAAGATGATTAAATCAACTAAAAACAGGTTGAACTCAAGGTTTGACATGAAAGACATGAGACTAGCTGATGTTATACTGGGAACTAAAATTACAAGAACATCAGACGAGCTTATTTTAAGCCAGTCACAGTACATAGACAATATTCTTGGATAATTTGATAAAGATAATTCTGAATTGCCAAAACTCCAATAGACTTAACTTTATATTTATCCAAGAATAAAAGAGAGTATTTCTCAAGTAGAATATAGGTAGTCTAATGTACTTGATGAGTTGTACAAGGCCAGACATAGCCTATGCAGTTAGTAAACTAAGCAGATATACGAGTAATCCTGGAACCGAGCATTGGCAAGCAGTTATAAGAGTACTGAAATACTTGCATTTTACTCAAAACTATAGGCTGCATTATACTAGTTATTCAGTTGTACTTGAAGGATACAGTTATGCGAACTGGATATCTAGTAATAATTCAAAATCCACTAGTGGCTATGTATTTACACTGGGTGGTGCGACAGTTTCGTGGAAATTCTCGAAACAAACAGTAATCGCTAAATCCACGATGGAATCTGAATTTATCGCACTGGAAAAATATGGGGAAGAGGCTGAATGGTTACTTCACTTCCTCGAGGATTTTTCAAGATGGACAAAGCATGTGCCTCCAATATGCATACATTCGGACAGTTAATCTGTAATTTGTAGAGCACAGAGCAATATGTATAATGGTAAATCTAGACATATTTATCGAAGACATAATACCATTAGACAACTACTCTCTACTGGGGTTATCTATGTGGACTATGTAAACTCAAAAGGATAATATTGCAGTCCGCTAATCAAAGGGTTAAACAGAGAGTTAGTTGATAAATTATCGAGGGGAATGTGACTAAAGCCCATAAAAGAATAAGTCGATACAATGGACACCCAACCTAGTTGACTGGAGATCCCACGATCTAGGTTCAAAGAGACAACTAAATTGTAAAGACCATGTTGGATCACTGTGGAGATTTCCCATGTCCATTCCTGTGATGAAACAGTGATACTTGTAAGGTAAGAGGTTAAGCTAGGCTTTTAATGACTCTTATGCGTCGGAAATTGAAGCAGAGTAATGCAGGTTACTCTTAACTAATAAATCACTTATGTGAGAGGGCAGAAAGGCCGTTTCCAAGGGAATAGTGTAGGGAAATATTCCTGTTAAACTCTTGCAGAATCAGGCATATGTTCATGGCCACAACAAACATAAAAATGAGAACTGAAATGCGTTAAGAAGATTCCGGTGTGAGATATGTCATCGTTTACACAAATAACAGAACGGTATAAGGACATCGCGATCTACTATTTAGTTAGTAAAGTAAACATATTTTCGTAAGGGAAGGTTCAAAGGGTAACACCTACTTATCCTATGCAAGTTTCAATCGCTGAATTCTATCACCAAGTATGTCATGTCAGGATGTCGTGTCTGTGGTCGTCAATTTTATTCATGTGGGGAATGTTAGAAAATTAGTTTCTTAACACCATTTACGAACCAGTTTTGAAGCAATTTTTGAGTAAGATCCTCTATGAATTAGTGAGAGATCTTGATGGATTTTTGTTCTCCATCAGGATTATATCAAAATCATATATTTACTTGCTTAAAACGGTTATCGGGTGAATGAAAAATTGTCTTCCAAAGTGAGATATTTAATTTATGAAAATTCAGTGGAGGGACTTTAGTCCCATATCGAAAAAAACAAAGGAATTAGAATGGAATATATATTAACCATTTTCTTGGCATTGTAAGATATCAAGCCAAGAGGATATCTCTCGCACGAGCAGAAGGGGGGGGGGGGGGGGTGATGCAAATCTCGGACTGGATTACATGCGACTTGCGTGTGCCCATACGTCATGCAGATACGAATGCCGGACCGATGTGAACCCACCCCGTGCAGAGACATTTTTTTGCTACAGCAGTGAATTTCCGATCTGTAATGGCTGAATTAAATGCAAAAACGATTTTGTCTGCTATTTATTTTTTGTCTGTCGTTACAGTAGAACCATTCACTCACCTACCTACCGCTATAGGGGGTGCATTCACTCACTTGTCTGCCGTTACAGCCTGAGTGTATTTATTCACCTGGTTTCCCCATGCCCTTATAAACAGAGGCTCATTCTCCCCTCCTAAGACAGACCAGAAACTCTCCTCCCTTCCTCTCTGTTCTTTTGTTTCGTCCATGTTCCTGTCTAGTCATTCGGTGATAGAATTCAGACGCTACTTAGGTTCGGGAGTGTGACGTGGTGCCTTCGTTGATATTCTTCTATCGTTGCATCCTGGGAGACGGACGCCTCTACAAAATCCAGCACCTGGACAAGGCAAATATGTTTTAAGGAGATTGTGTGATGCACAAGCCTCGACAGAAATCGGTTTGATTTTTTGTAATTTATTTGTTCGTTTCCTTGTTCCTTTCGAATTTGTTAGTTTTCTTTTTCTCCTCCTTTCTGATTTTGTGCCTCTAAATCAAACTTACTTTTATTACAAATAATTTTTTAACCAAATTTTGTAACAGCCGATGCCAGCTCTACGTAGGTAGTTTCTTTATCTTTGAATTATATGACAGTGATTGGTACACGATGAAAAAGTAATGAATTATCAAAGTAATAAAGACAAAAGAAACAAACTTTAAAGTGTGGCACTTTGTTTGGTAAAAAATTTCTTCAGATTTACATCACAGAATGAATTTTTCAAAAATATCTTCAACACTGAAGAGTACGAATAATAGGAAATGGCAGTCAAAAGGGCGATTTAGAAAGGAAAGAAATCTCCATTCAGAAGTTATTTGGAGAGAGAGAGAGAGACCCCTTGAGCGAAGCCTTTTTGAAGGCCGAAGTGGCCACGCCATTTGACAGTGCAGTTAGGGAATTCCTGATCTTTGGGCTTCAAAAAAGAGTAAACTCTGCATATCGGTAGTCGAATTAAGATTGTGTGGCCATGATGAGTCCCTTCATTACAATAAGAGCTATACACATGTAGGAGACAATCAAGGGTGCAATGCCTTCAACAAGTATTACAAATTTGTTGCAAGTTGTATAGGTAGGTATATAAATAGTTAGAAACTTGTTCTTTATAAAAATTGAAAGGAGAATGAGAACTTTAATCAAGGCCAAACCAATCATCATGGGAACCTATAATTGGTATAAATATACCTTACACCTAATCATTGTTGTTGTTTGAATTTGATCAAACAATAACGAGTAGAACTCTTATTATGCTACTGAATTGAGCTTTGATAGCACAAATGCTGTTTTTGGACAATAATTAATAAACATGCATATCACTTTACCCTTTTGTGCCTTACATAAATGGCACTGCTTGATGTGCAAATAGTGATTAAGAGACGAGAGAGATATCATACAATTTTCTTTAACAGGCACAATTCAGATAATAATTGATTGGTGCAATATGAAGGCTGAGAATTCATTTCCTTCGATGAGAAATTGTGTTATCAAAATTCTTTATAAACTTTTTTTTACAATAACTCAAATGATTGTGAGACACAGAAAACAGAAAAGAAAATAGGAAAAAGAAAAACCGAAAGGAAAAATAAAATAAATAAATAACAACTTACAAATAGCCAATTTCATATTACGAGTAGTCGAGGCCTGTGTATCACACAGTGTCCTTAAAGCAGATTTTGCCTCTTCCGATTGCTGGATTGTGCGAAGGCGTCTCTCTCCCAGGATGCAACGACTTGAGTGTTCACGTAGGCACCACGTAACCCTCTCGAACCGAGCAGCAGCGTCAGAATCCTATCACCGACTTACCAAATAGCAGGAGTGAAGAACAGAATAGAACTCAGAGGAGGAAGAAAGAAGATTACTGGTGCAGGGAAGAAATGAGAGGGGAGACCTCTATTTATAGGGCCAGGGTTAAAACGGCAGACAAGGCTTTCACGTAGGACCAAATTCACTCAGTCACACTCTCTCCCCCCTAAACATACATAAAATATTTATGTGCTTTGAGAGCGCGTCAACTTATTTATTTATTTATTTATTTATTTATTTATTTATTTATTTATTTTGTGTTGCTTTTGAGTTGAAGTGTGATAGTGATGGATGATGTGGGCTTTGGGGTTCTCAGCTTACTCATACATTTTAGATCTCAGATAGTTTGCACGTTGGAGAGCGACTGAGCTATAGTGGTAAGTCTCTCTACCCAGTATGAAAGTAGTTTGGAAGTTTAAGTTATAGTTTTGTTCTTGGTAACTGTATATACCGATTAACTATATATAAAAAAATTGTAAATACGGAGTACGGTTGAGTGACTGATTGCAATTACGATCTTTGAAGGAGTTATCAATTTAGATTATCTTGTACTCAATGAAGTTCGAAGAAAGTTGGGAACCTCCTTCTATTGTACTACTTTAAGTCTATTGTATAAGGCATTTAGATGTTATTTGATTAACATAGCACAATTAAGATGTGCATTTGGTTATTTTTAATTAATTTGTGTTCCTTCGTGAAGCTGAATGCAAGAAAGTGTTATAAAATCTTTAACAAAGTATCGGGTCGAACTAATTTGTTCTTTTTTGAATAGCAGAAAAGCGGAGCTCCTAGCACTATGGGTAAGGATGAAGATCAACACACTGGCGAAGTTGATCATCAGTGACCAGGGTATCGCGTATCACTACCCAGGCTTCAAGGACTTCATCCACACTGTAGGTCTGAAGCACTGAAGCAGTATATTCCGCTTCTTGAGGAAGTAGTCGTCATGCCTGGAGCCTCTCATTACCCCAACCTACAGAAACTGTATGATGTAACCAATATCATATACGAGTTCTTCAAAAAGTTTAAATAATTTGATGTGATTGTCATAATAAAATTGCCATGTTTAATTGAGATTTTTTCTGAGAGTTATGATGACTTATTCTTGGATCCTTACAGAGGTTATCCGTACTTTGTGCTTAGTTAGTTTTTTACTTGAGTGTGCAATATGCATACTGTTAAATGAAAGAAAATAAATGTACTTATAAATAAACTTCAAGAGTCGATCTACATTATGTTTACTATATCTGCTCTGTTAGTCTTTCTTAATGGAAACACTATCCCGTCCATTGATGAATTTAAAATTTGATCTCGTGCCATGCATGCTTTTTAAGTAGCTATCATTAAATTTGACATAAATAGACTCATTAAAGGGCCCAATTTTTTTTCCGCCTAGGGTCTCAAATACCTTAGGATCGGCCCTGCAAACAAAGCCATGTTATAACTCAACGGGAAAAAAAAAGTATGCGATTAACCTGCAGCTCCCATCATATACTGCCATTAAAATAGTCCCCCCCCCCCAAAAAAAAAACAAAAAAAAAAAAACAAAAAAAAATAGCAAAAGAAAAAGTTGTCTAAGGGGAGTTTGTTTCAAAATCACCAAATTCTTGATTTGGGGAGTTGTCAGTAATCAAATAAGGGGATTTGAACTTTTTTTGCTTGTTTAAAATGGATTTGGGGCCAAATCCATGCGTGTTGAGTTCAATACCCAGCTCGATTTGCGAACATCAAGGTGTGTTGAGTTCGACACTCAGCTCGAGATGCAAACAAGTAATCGAGTCAAAGAAACACAAACAAACAAAGCCAACAACACAAACACACGAGATTTTTATTGAGGTTCACCCAATGCAATAGCTATTTTCCCATGCAGAAGCACCCCTGCAATTTCCATTAGAGAATATGAAGAAAAACAGATTTACAATCACTCAAAATCTCACCATAATGGTGTAGAGTTTATCTCCACTCTCCTCTCCCAAGAACAGCTGCTAGATCTATCTTTTACTTAGATTTACAATGGAATAACCCTAGAATCCGTACATCATACACATCATACAATACATATAGGATTACGCAATATTTGATCTGAAATCGTGGGTCGATTTTTCGAATCTGCACCGTTGCGGTCAACTGTAAAACAAGATAGTCGACTGTGTTGAGTCTGAGCAGTCAGAGAGCAAATGCAGTCGACTGCCTTCCTGGTAGTCAACTGTCAAATCCTTGTTGAGTAAAGCCTGCCCATTGCAATCAGCTGCAATTAAATGCAGTCAAGTGCAGTTGTGCTCTCAATTTTATGTTTCACTTCTTCTTTTTCAAACTCTTCTACTCGTGTATCGGATCCACAAATCCTAACAAGGAGCCCACTCATGTCATATCTAGCATTTGTTTAGAAAAGATTACATAGGATGGTGGAATTTTCTCCCAAACTGTACCACTTTTTGAAAGTTTTTCCCAAACTGCCCTACTTTTTTTAAAAATTCCCAAAACGCCTTACTCGCTTTCTGAAAAAACGAGTTTGGCTGAATCCTCCTCGCTTTTTTAGAAAGCGAGTCTTAGGTTTGGGTTTTGCACCTACCTAGACTCGCTTTCTCAAAAAGCGAGGGGATTTATCCCAAACTCGCTTTTTGAAAAAGCAAGTGTCGTTTGGGTCTTAAACCCCCAAACTCGAAATCAGATCTCATTCTTCTCTATCTCCTTCTCCTCTTCGTCACGAAACCCTAACCCAAGAATTTTTTGATCTGATTTCAGCCATTAACCCACCAAATTTCGTCGAATCACTCACGAAATTCTTCAATATCTCATCTTCGTTCGATTGTCCACTTCGAACTTGAGGGTGCTCTAATTTTGGGGGTAATTGCAGAGAAGTTCTTTGAATTTGGGGGTGAAGCTTGCGGTGGAGGTGGAGTGCTTCGAATTTGGGGGTAAAGCTTGTGGTATATTTATCAAACTCTATCTTTTTTAATGTTGTATATATATGTAGATATATGTAGTTAAAAATTGTAGCTATATGTCGAAATTGGGGGTAAAAATTGGATATAGTTAATAACGATTGTATATATGTAGGTTATATATATGTAGATTATATATTTTGGTAAAGTTAATAACGATTGTTTTTAGTTGTAGTATACTCTATTTTATTATAAATGGCGCGGGCGATGGGGAATGTGGAGGAAGGATCTAGTAGTAGACCTCCTCACGGCGATGGACCACATACCTCTTTTGGCCCACCTCCTCGCGGTGGACGTGGTGGTCTTCGTGGTGGTACCGAGCGTACTAATGTAAGCTTATAATTATTTATATTCGATTAGTTTGATTATCATACAATAAAATGTTATATCGATCTGTTGATGTAATTGTTGTTGTAGTATAAATCCCAACTAATCCAAATGTGGCGGATACTTCTTCTTCAGCCCCTTCATCATCTTATATTCCTCTCGGAGGTCCAGGTCCCCTCGACCTTACACTCCTTACTCTCCAGTCGCAGCGCCGTTCGAAAGATGTGTGGGAAGGTGAATCAAAGGAATGTACATTTAGGGGGGGTCATCCACTACCTATGCACCCACAGATTCACGAGATCCTAAGGGACTGTGGATTATGTGGTATTGCATTGATAAGCTCCATCAAGTGTGACCGGCCTCTTCTTACCGCACTGCTTGAGAGATGACGGCCTGAAACACACACCTTTCACCTGCCAGTTGGGGAGATGACAGTGACACTGCAGGACGTCTCTGTACTCACCGGCCTTCCAGTTGATGGGCAGGCAGTGACCGGCAAAATGGACTTCGATCCGATATATTTAGTGGAACAGTACCTCAGTGTCGAAGTGAAAGCCAGAGCAGTTAATGGAAAATTTATCTGGTTGAAGTGGTTGAAGGACACATTCAAGGACCGATTGAATGAAGATTCCACTGATGAGGAGGTTCAGTGCTACTGCAGAGCCTACATTCTTACACTGTTTGGAGGCGTGATATTCCCAAATTCGATCGGACACTCTGTCCCCTTGATGTACCTCCCATTGATTGCAGATTTGGGACGAGTCAGACAGTACAGTTGAGGTAGTGCTGCGTTATCGTCCCTCTACAGGAGTTTGTCTTTGTGTAGTCTTGGTTCAATGCAGATAAATGTACCAATGATATTGCTACAAGTATGGAGTTGGAAGCGTATTCACATGAGTCGGTCTGTAGTGCAAAGGCAATCACCCCACTGGGTCCATCTCTTCGAGGATCAACACATGTTACCTCCACTCGGTGTGTACTGGCCTGGCAATCTTACATGAACTGCCAACCCCAACAGGTGCCTAACCTACTTTCATGATGAGTTAGACAGGTTGGCAGATGATTGCATCGTGTGGATGCCCTACACGGAGGCGCGTGTTGCTCGACTACCGCCTATTTGCTTGTTCAGGAGCGATCTGTGGCAGACTAAAGCACCATTAATCAACTTCAGCACAGTTGAGTTTTACTATGTGAATTGAGTGCTACGTCAGTTTGGTCCACATCAAATGATTCATGTTGCCAAACCATTCAATGCCGATATGCATTCTATTACTTGTATAGGTCGACAATTCGGACATAATTGGACATAATTGGCCGCCAGCCTAAAATACTCCCTTGAATGTTTCCTCGCTAGGACTAGACTGATTTTTATCCCAGTGAACAATGCTTCCTGGATTTGTTGCTTGTATTGCTGATAGTAGAAAAGGCAACTTCGTGTATGCTTCTTCGAAGGTACCGAACAACCTCTCAATTGCCTTTCGTTTTGCAATCCAAGCTTTCTTATATGAAATCTAATAATTATATTGTACTTTCACTATCTCAATAATGGCCCGTGGTATTAAACCTATCTCAGACTTCACCACACTCACAATCAAATTGCAAACAAGGTTAGAACCAACTTTACAATGGTCCTGATTCAACGTGGAATTTGTACAAGTATGAGGCCCAACTATGTTCTTCACCACGAAATTTGTCCCGCCTTTTAGAATAATTGCTTGTAATCTCCAAGGGCATCCACCATCACTTACTACTGGGGGACTTTGCACCATCTCCTCAACTGTACGTTTTCTAGGTGCCATTTTACATTTAACAGTGTACAGTGACGGTGAAAAATTCAATATGATGAATTCACGATGTTTCTTGATAGAATACAGCTTCACAGTCTGCTGAATCGACTCTTTACTTACAAACTCCTGTCCAATGTACAATTCGTCTACATTGAATGAACCAGATGACTCTTATGGAACTTGATATACTCTAGCACCTTGTGACATCTCCTCGGTAACATGAGCGTTAACATTGACATAGCTATCAGTAGCTCTCACTTCATTAGAACTACTGTTCGTAGGATTTACATTTGCTACATCATCATCTTCGTTCCCATCATCATTTTCTACACTCTCTTCAACTTCATCGTCTATTTCTTCCTCTTCTTCATCATCATCATCTAATAAGTCATTGTTAATGGTAGCATTTTGAAATAATTCAAATAAAGTGTCATTTGGAACATAGTCATGAACCGGATTAGGTTGACGTGGTAACTCAACTTCTGTAGAATCTGGGTTTGTTGTATTTGTGAAGGTGTCTTCTTGTGAGGACAGTGGGATTGCTTGTGAAGTTTGAACGGGGTTAGACCTCATCTGCTGTGTCGGTATCACCCGTACGAAGCTTGAACTAGGAATATCATGTGGCTGAGCATTCAAAATTTGAATTTGCTGAATATATAACTCTAATGCAGACCAAGTACAATTGGGATCAAGTGTCCTAGCAATCATTGACTTCATAGCATTATAAGTAGAAACGTGCACTGTCATAAAATACTGACCATATCCTTTTTCTGCTGTGTATCGAGCTAAAATTTTCACATTCCATTGATCTATATCCCAATTAGTAACTTCATAAATTTTCTCAACTAATTCTGCCAATGTAATGGTCCGAGGTACCCAAACTATTTCAGGATCCACCACACTATAACAATAACCAAACTTTGGAGCACGAATTATTTCACAACCAAAGTATAACCAAATAGGAATATCGTAATTCATACCTACGAATATTTATACGAATATACGAGTTATTATCTACCCAAAAACAAAACCTATGAAAATGAACAAAATAATAGGCCAATATGCATCATACCTTCACAAGCTTATTCGAAAGGATATAGCCGTATATATTTAGGTAGAAGAGTTGAAGTTGCTATCCTCTTCAAGTATATCAAAATTCCAAAATTTGGATCTTTCGGAAGATGGGTTTAGGATTTTGAGAGCAATTTTATGGGTTAATCGATGAAATTTTGTGGTTATTTGATGAAAATGAGATGAGATATGGGTTAGGGTTTTGGGGTTACAAGAGGAGGAAGATATAGAATTTAAGAAAAATGATATCTAATTTCGAGTTTGGGGGTTAAAACCCAATCGACACTCGCTTTTTCAAAAAGCGAATTTGGAATAAATCTCGCTTTTTGAGAAAGTGTGTAGGCTGGTGCAAAACCAAACCAATCGATACTCGCTTTTTCAAAAAGCGAGTTTGGGATAAATCCCCTCGCTTTTTGAGAAAGCGAGTGTAGACAAGTTCAACACCCAAACCTAAGACTCGCTTTCTGAAAAAGTCACGAGGAATTAGCCAAACTCGCTTTTTCAGAAAGCGAGTAGGGCGTTTTGAAATTTTTTTTAAAAAATAGATCAGTTTGGGAAAAACTTTCAAAAGTAGGATAGTTTGGGAAAAAATTCAGGATGGGGTGATTGGAGGTACTTGATATAGCCACCATTGGTGACAATAAGCATGAGAAGTGATGAACCCATCTCAATCACATACATACACGACTCATGAGAAGCTGGAACCCAAATTTTTATCATCTTTTGACAATCGGTGATAACCCAATTGAAATGTGAATTTTTTTCCCTTACCGACCCACTTTTTAAAAATATTGATCCGACCAATTTTCAAAAATATTTATTCAAGTGATCCAATTTTGGACATGTCAACATTAACCATTATTGAAAATAACGGCATAGATTAATACCATGTCGTTCTTTCAAAAACCAAGCATTAGTTTAATTTTTTTTAGTATGCTGCTATTTCAAAAAACGACATCAATACATTTCTAATGCACGTGTGAACCTTCTGACTTGGAAAAAAATTTCAAGTGCAGAAACAACTTATAAATAATGTCGTTATCCCCAATAACGGTATTAGCATTACTGATGTCGTTGTTGGAGATAACGACATCAGTTATAATACTCATTAAACTTTCTTTCTCTACAATCGTTCTTCCAAACAACGACATGAGATAACTGTTGTCATTCTTAGAAACAACGACAACAGTTCATAGAAATAGATTAGCGAAGTATAAGTAATAAAATAAACTGTTGCCGTTGTTCCAAACAACGACATCAGTTATCCCTAATAATAAATATTATAATTGATGTCGCTAATCCTAACAACGACATCTGTAATGTTGTTGCCGCTGTTCCAAATGACAACATCATCTATACGATTTTTTCACACTTGCATTTTTTCAAGTCAGAGAGAGTACACGATTGGGAATAAGTTAACTGATATCGTTACTCCAAATAGCAGCATGCGAATATTTTTTTTAACAGATGCCGCTATTGGAAACAACGGCATATAAATAGCCGTTATTTCCAATAACGGCTAATACAGACGTGTCCAAAACTGGGCCAGTTGGGTAAATATTTTTGAAAGTGGGTCAGATCGCTCAATGTTTTCAAAAAGTGGGTTAGTACGCCAAAAATTCTTGAAATGTCATGTAAAATCGAATCATTTGCGGTACTAGGCCACTTTTTGAAACTATTGGCAATTTTAGGCCACTTCCCAAACTATTAGCATTTTTGGCTAACAAGTGCCACGTCAGCAGCGGCCGCTATTGGGAATAGCGGCCTCTTCATAGAGACCAACACATTGGACTCTCACACCTGGCAGGTTTGTATAATTACAAATGACTTGGTGTAACTGAGGTCGCTATTATCAATAGTGGTCTCGTCTAACTAAGGTCGCTATTCCCAATAGCGACCTCATGTGGGCCTAAAAGCGATTGGGTCAACCTGCGGTCGTTATTGGGAATATCGACCAATAGCGGCCCAATATCGACCAATAGCGGCCGTTGCTGACGTGACACTGGCTAGTCAAAAGTGCTAATAGTTTGTCAACTGACCTAAAATTGCAAATAGTTTCAAAAGGTGGCCTAGTACCGCAAAAAAATCTGTAAAATCAGCAAATGCACTTCCACAACTTGCACTTCCAAAAATAGGTCCCCTCCTCCTCCCCAACAAGAAAACCAAGAAAAGCAAAGGAAAGGCGAACGACGGCCGGTACCATGCTTCAACTGCGGCGAACTAGGCCACTTCCGCAAAGATTGCACCAAGGAGGTATGGTGCCTCAAATGCTTGAAGTGGGGTCACCTCTCATATGTGTGCACCAACGTTTTCAAAACTCACAGTGACGAGGAACGACCGGTCAACAGAGGGAGATCGCCTGACAACCCCACCCCGATCCGACTAGCCAAGAGCTTGGAGGTCATCAAGAGTGAGAAGACCTAGCTACGGCAATGGTGTGCAGTGGCCAGGGTTAGATCAGGGAGGCCCTCCGAGACCCACTTTCTACAAGCTTTGGAGGCTAAGTGGCCGATGAAGGCACATAAAGACTGGGTCGCAAAGAAGCTTTGCCATCTCCAGTACCTGGTCTCCTTCCCCTCGATAGAGAAAGTAGGTGAGGTCACAGGAATGGGAATTATGGATTTCGGCCACTTCACACTGGAATTTTTTCCATGGACTCCGAGCTTCGGAGCAGAACTCCCCCAAGGCGAGCTCAATTGGATTTGGATACACAATGTGCCATTGCACGTTTGGAAAAGAGAAGCATTACAAGAGATTGTGGCCGACTTCACGTCAGTGGAAGAAGTCAATGAGAAGACGGTGCATCACTCCGAGATTGTCTCAGCTAGAGTGCTTATCAGGAGCTTGGATATTTCGCAGATGCCAAGATTTGCCAAAGTTTACTCCTTCGATGAGTCATATCTCATCCGCTTCGTGCTCGACAAGCGAGCTGACTCAGAGGCTGAGAGAACGGCCATCACTTCCCCCATGCCGCACAAAGCCCTCAGAGACGGCAGGTCTTATAAACAGGCGCTCTCAACACCAGAGTGGGAGCTCACCATTGACGGAGCACATGAAGTTGAGAGAGCTCACAGAGAGGTGATCAACGCTGCCAGAGAGTTGGAGGGTCGCCGAGGGCTAGCGGCGGAGGGATCAAAACACCAAAGAACACGTTCGATCCCTGATGGTCAACGTAGAGGTTTGACCAAGGGATCCAATGACAGGGAAGGGAGGTCACTGGTGCAGCTTCAGCCATGTCCAGATTTGGACAACTACGAGGGGATAGAGACCAACCACTCAAAAGGAGCCAAAGGGTACCCAAAATGGTGGTAAAGCTTTGCATGCAGGAAAGGAGGAGCACGCTGTGGCTCAGAGGGGAGGGACAGGTCTTGCAGACCACAAAAATGGCAAAAACCTTCGCTGTAACGGCATGCAGGCATTGATATGGCTAAAAAAATAGGGTTAAATCGGAACCGTCCCCAATCGGGTGCGAATCTTAAAGCCTGAGGATAACATGGTAAATTCACTTACAAACGGGTCTGAAGTGGGTGCTGGGTCTTCTTACCAGAAACCCAGTAACCCATAAACGGATCCATCCCAACTGGGTGTGGATTTCAACCCGCAGCGAACCCAGTCCAGCCGGATAGAATTAGGGTTTCTGATTGTATTCAATCAACGGCCCTGATTCGCTTTATCCTTTCACTGGGAATTAAGGATTTCATTCCTAAACTGATCCCAAAGGCGGCTATAAATACCCCCCATCCACCACCATTAAGAGGTAATCAATCTTTTGCCAATTTACGCTCTTTCATAATCTTCTCTGATTACTGACTTGAGCGTCGGAGGGTGCGTCGCCGGGATCAACCCCGGTGTCTCGCACTTTTTGCAGGTAAATGGCGGGAATTAGCGGCCAAACTCTGGCGGAAGTAGTTAAGGTTTGATTATTCGGTTTCCCTAAGAATCCACAAATACTATCTGTTTGCCCCCACACCAGATTTAGCGGTAACAGATTGGCACCGTCTGTGGGAACCCACGAATAGCAATCCTTCCTCTCCCCTTGGTTAAGATCATCTACTGCCATGCCTCCCCGAAAGCTGAGATCCAGAGGGTCCAACCGAGGACCTACTCCCCCTCAACAGTAGGAGATCCCTCTCCAAACCGTCCAGCCAGCCAATCCTCCTCCTCAACCTGATCAGGTCCCGCAGCAGGACCAACCTACTCATCAGAACCTCCAACCCCCTCGGGGTAAGACCGGTCCTCAGAATGCCGGTACGGGGGGCTTGTAATACCCCGCAAAAATAGCATATGGCTATTTTGCATCGTAATCCGTGCACAATTGAGAATTGCACACAATTATGTATTTTCTAATAATAATTAATTGTTATTGAGAATTATCAGATATACTGTCTATCTTATTTTATGCTTTTTGGAGGGTTATTATGAGACAATTTTATGTATTTTTGATTATTAGTATTTTAAAGAGTAAGAGTTGGGGTTTATTTGAAATGTATTGGGACTTTGGGGCTTATATGTAATATTCCCCTTATATTAATTATTTATCTATTATTTATTTATAAAACCCCACCCCACCCCACCTTCTCCTTCTCCATTTTCCTCCTTCTTCTCCGGGTTTCTTTCCCAAACCCGAAGAGAAGAACCCCCGGCCTTCCTTCCTTCTCCTTCCCCTTCTCCCGTTCCTTTCCCAGCCGAAATGGAAAGAAACCCCACCACCTCCCTTTCTTCTTTCTTCTCCTTCTTCTTCTACCCGTGCTGTCGTTCCCGACCCCCACGAACCCACTTCGATGATTCGTTCCCCACCTCAAATCCACCTTTTTCTCCATGGATTCCAAATTAAATCGACGGGTAGACTAATGGAGGGATTCTCTACATCGTAGTAGCGTCGGATTTTCGATTAGATTTTGGGAAGGTAAAACTCTAACTATTTTATTTTATAAAATTTAGTTGGGTAAATTTTTATTGAGTTGGAATGTTAGGGTAGAGAGATTTAGAGATATTAGAAATTGTAGATGTGAGAAATTAGCGGATTTTAGAGAGATTTCAAGTTGTTAGTAAAATAGGGTTTTGGGTTTGTAAAAGAGAATTATATGGATATGAATTAATTCTCGTATGGTAGTAGAAATTGTAGTTGGACTATTAGAATAATTTGGAGTGCTTTAGTAATTGTGTGAAAATAAGAATCTCGTCGGAATTTGAGTGATTACGAGCAAAGCGAGTGTGCCTCCTAGGCGTTCAATAGAATGCCTGTGTGATATTGGAGTTAGTATTATTATTTTCCCGTAACTGTTTTTTGGATGCTTGAGCCTTGATTGCTTTGAACTCTGATGATAGGATATACTGGCAGCTTTGGAGGCGTGGTGGCGCTTCGAGTCTTTGCGGGGCAATTTGTGAGTATGATATCTTTTATTTTACGCACATGGCGTGTTATGAAAATTTTAAATTATGAATTGCTGTGTATTTTCGTTTTTGTATCTTAGTGTAGCATGGATGTTTTGAGTTAAGGATTGGTGTGGACACTCTTGTATGTATCCACAACTACAGGCTAAATTTCATAAATTATCGAGGTTGGTTGATACCTCAAAATAAATTGTGGAGTGCAGCTGGTCTGAAAGGACAGAGCTGAAGCCGATTGCTTTTGGACTGAAGTCCAAAGGGTCATAACCGTTTGTGTAGGTACGATCTTGCTATAAACCTTGAGAATAGCTTTTGGTATGGGTTTATTTGATGATTCTCAAGTTCTAGAAATTCTAGAGTTCGTTTGGTCAAGGGTAGTAAACGCTCTGCTGAAGAAGTGGCTGAATTTGTGTGCTATGTTGGAAACTGTGGTTGTTGTAAGTTTGGCACCCTGTTGTTGAGATTGACTTCAAGATTAAGTTTGCTTGAGGACTTGAGCTCTTAAATAATTGAGAGAGTCGCCCACTAAGGGATTGCTGTCGATCCCCTACCCTTCTAGAAGTCTGATAGTGTTGAATTCCGACGAGCGTAGCTTGGGTCACAGCTACTGCTAATTCTTGAGTTATTTTATCGGACAATTGATGAGGAGCTCTCTGCATACCGCAGTATGGTGATCATAAGCTATCAGGTTTTAATGATGTCTTAGCATTTCATTTAGGACTTAGATAAGTTCCTGTGCTTAGTGCTCATCGTGGACATGAACGGGTCATACGGGCTACGGTCCGGTGAAATACGATGTTATAGGTATACTGCGGTATATCTTTAAGTTCGTCACGGCTGTTGAATGGGATCCAGGTATATGCTAGTGGACACGAACGGGTCGTACGGACTGCGGTCCGGTGAAATACGATGCTATAGGTATACTGCGGTATATTTTTAAGTTCGTCACTGCTGTTGAATGGGATCCAGGTATATGCTAGTGGATACAAACGGGTCGTACGGACTGCGGTCCGGTGAAATACGATACTATAGGTATACTGCGGTATAACTTTAAGTTCGTCACGGCTGTTGAATGAGATCCAGGTATATGCTAGTGGACACGAACGGGTCGTACGGACTGCGGTCTGGTGAAATACGACGCTATAGGTATGTTGCGGTATATCGTTAAGTTCGTCACGGCTGTTGAATGGGATCCAGGTATATGCTAGTGGACACGAACGGGTCGTACGGACTGCGGTCCGGTGAAATACGACGCTATAGGTATGCTGCGGTATATCTTTAAGTTCGTCACGGCTGTTGAATGGGATCCAGGTATATGCTTGTGGACACGAACGGGTCGTACGGACTGCGGTCCGGTGAAATACGATGCTATAGGTATACTGCGGTATATCTTTAAGTTCATCACGGCTGTTGAATAGGATCCAGGTATATGCTAGTGGACATGAACGGGTCGTACGGGCTGCGGTCCGGTGAAATACGACGCTATAGGTATGCTGCGGTATATCTTTAAGTTCGTCACGGCTTTGAACCCAACCATGTCATACTATCAGGAACAGGAAGTAGACCAAATTAGAATGCATTGCATAGCGAGGGTTCGAATCCCTAAACTTAGAGACAACGACTTGATTTGGAAAGTATGTAGTATGGGATGCATACATTTCCAAAGTCTCGCTTACATTAGACTAAGTATGTTGGCTTGACCTGGGTCACATGTAGTATGGGATGCATGTGCATCCAGAATCTTGCTGACATTAGATTAAGTGCATCTGTTTTATATTTTGTATTGTTGCATTAGACTCAGGTCATGGCATACACAAACACTAGGAAATTAGGATACACGTTTATTTTCTATTTACGATGAAGTATGAGTGTGAAAGTAATGTATTGCGAGATGTGATGATATATGTTGTAAGAATGAATGAATGTGATGTTATGTGATATGAGATCGCGAAGGAAGATAAGTCGTGAGTCTGTAATTGCAATGAATGGTAAATATGGTGCAGTTATGTGATAGTAGAGTATTTGTGCATGTAAAGCTTTATGGAAAAATAAAGCTATAGGAATGGTTGCTTAAGGCGTAAAGTGATAGGCCTTAAGCGACAAATTGGAATGATTTCCAAACTTATGATAAGTATGCTGTGAGCAGGTATGGATATGCATACAGGAAGTGATGCAGTGAGTATTTGATGGGAAATTCCATTTATGATATTTACATGTTCAAGTTTACCTTGGTATTCGTAAGTTCATTCTGTTTTACTTATAAGATTAATTTATTTGCTTATTAATATATTATACTCACACTAGAAATGGCTAACCCCTTAGTGTTTGGGGGGTTAGAGCGTCTCTGGACTACCTAGGACCCTACTGTTACAGGTTCTCAGCGGTGCAGAGGTGGAGTGGAGCTTCATTTTATAATTGTCGTTTAAGGTTATTTATGTGAGTAGTGAAATTTATGCTTTAAACCGTATTTGTGATGTATAAGTATGTGGATAATGATGATGAGTATAGTGTGGGGTGGTATGCTATGTTGTTGACCCGTACCCATCTCGTTGTGGAGTACCGGGCCCTGTGGTATGTTTTGTGAATTATTTTCTAAAAACCTTACTATGTTTTCAAAGGAATTTATGATTTTTGATTGATATTTGATATTCTATTATGAGTTTGGCCCCCAGAGCATATATATATATTGCCTGTGTGATTCTGCTCATTTTGGCCTGGGGAGCCCGTGATATAATTGCCTGTGATGTAAGCTACGGAATTTAGAGCAGAATTCCGTAAGCTTTTTGTGTTTCGGGGCAGAATTTCAGGGGAGACTCTGCCCGATTTTTCTTTGAAATATAACTATCTTAGTTTATGATTAAAGTGATATAGAAATTGAAAGAATTGGGTTTGGAGTCAAAATGGGGGCGTTACAGTTCGATATGATAAATTGATATTCGTAAGTATTAATGTATTAACTCTGATGGCAATAAAAGTGTTTTAAATTTCCGTACTATTTACTGTGTTGAGATGCATTTGAAGGCAAAGATTCTGGTTGTGTCACGGATGTCTTATGACGGGGATCCGCCCAATCCTCCGAAACAACCTCTCCAATATAACCACGTCTCCTTGCACAACCCCTCTACCGACTCCATGGCATCTCACAATCCCCGGACCTCTGATGACCTCCGCAACACCCTTAACAATCGGCATAAAGAAGAGGATCTTCGCCGCCGTTTGGATGAAAGGCGGGCCCGAAAGGGAGTCTCCCGCCAACAACGTCCAAATGAGCGATCTCCTCATCGCCGAGAACATAGGATGTCTCCGCCTCACCAAAGACGGAGAGAGTCCCCTGAGCACTATAGAAGAAGGCCTCGCTCACCAAGGGATGATAATGCTCTTATCACCCGTGCCAAATTCCAGCAATTCCAGGCAACCATCTTGCAAGCCCTCCATCTCCGACCCAACAATAACAATGCTCGGAGGGTCCCCACTCCTCCTTCGGTCCAAAGTCCTCGCCGACGGTCCCTAACTCCTCCCCCAGCTCCTAGCAACTCCCAGCACATTCCAAGTCCTCGCTACTCTCAGAGCTACCATCGTCGTAGCCCCCGCTCTCCCTCGTACGAAGACGAGTCCAGAGGCTCATTTGATTACCGTCGAAGGGATGACAATGTCTACCGTCGTCTCCACAAAATGGAGAGGTGCTTGGGTCAGCTAGACAGAGAAGAAGAGCTTAGAGGAAGGACCCTCCGCCCAAGCCGGCCTCCTTTCTTTCGAACCATCATGGAGGCGCCCGTTCCAATAGGCTTCAAGCCTCCCCAATTCGAGACTTATTCCGGGGAGTCTGACCCCGTCGATCACATCGAAAGCTTTAAGACCCTCATGCTAATCCACCAAGCTTTCGATGCTCTACTGTGCAAGACCTTCCCCGCTACTCTCAAGGGTCCGGCCCGGGAATGGTACTCTCGCCTCACCCCATCCTCAATATTCTCCTTTGAGTAATTCGAGACCCTCTTCGTCACCCACTTCGTGAGTAGCCACCGAACTGAGAAGACCAGCATTTCGCTACTCTACCTCAACCAGAAGAAGGGTGAGAAGCTGAGAGACTATGTGAAAAGGTTCACCGCAGAAGCTAGGTCCATCGCTTTCCTCGACCAGTCGGTCGCTGCAGCAGCAGTTCCAATCAAATGTCCTTAACTCCAGCCTTCGGTCCTCCCTCACCAAGAACCCCCTCCAGAACTTCTCTGACCTCCTTCTCCGAAGCGAGAAGTATATCCGGGCTAAGGAAGCTGAGCATCGCCCCACCTTTGAGGGGCCTTCCTCCGAAGCCAAAAGAAAGGCAGGTGAAGAAGAGGGAGCCAAGAAGCTCCAGAAGGACAATGGCGGTCAGCGCCGCCCTCTCCCCAGATTCGAAAAATTTACTCCTCTTAATGCCAACATTTCCACTATTCTCATGGAAGTTGAAAAGGAAGGGGTGATACCTCCTGCCCCGAAGATGAACACCCCTGGCAAGAAGAGGGACAGAGAGAAGTGGTGACGCTATCACCGAGACCATGGCCACGACACCAATGATTGTCGGGCCTTGAAGAACGAGATTGAGGCTCTCATCCAGAGGGGGCAGCTAGCCAAATTTATGAGAAAGGACCAAACCGATCTTCCTCCTCCTCCTCGGGGGGCTAACAAGCGTCCTGAACGACGCGATGAGACACCCGAATTTGAAGAGGAGCGTATCCTACACCTCATCCATGGGGGTCCCATGGGAGGCACCTCCAACTCCTCTAGAAAGGCTTTCATAAGGGAAGTCAACTCAGTACATGGCATGCCCCCTCCCAAAGGCCTCAGAGTACCGGTCACTTTTTCAGATGAAGACCTTGAGGGTGTCTGAACCCCCCATTGTGATGCACTAGTCATTAACCTCCATATGGCGAATTTTAAAGTGGAAAGGATACTAGTGGACAATGGCAGCTCCGTTACATCCTCTTCCTCGCCACTTTCAAAGGGCTCAAACTATCCCAGGACAGGCTTAAGCCCGCCACTACACACTCCACGGGTTCACAGGGAGTGCCAGTGACTATCGAAGGAGTAATCACCCTCGACGTAACCACTGGCAAAACTCCTGCTATCCGAACAAAGCCGATGAACTTCATGGTCGTCGATGTCCCCGCTGCTTATAATGTGATTCTAGGCCGACCTGGCTTAGTTGCTCTGGAGGCCGTCCCATCGGCTTATCACCTCAAGATGAAGTTCCCCACCAGGGCAGGGGTAGGAGAAGTAAGGAGCAGTCAAGAGATGGCCCGAAAATGCTATATGACCTCCACCGAGGGTCCAGTTCTTTCCCTTTAGACCCTTGAAATACCCCTAAAGGGTGTCCGGCCAACGTCTGAGCCGGTGGATGAATTGGAGGAAGTGCACTTCTCCGAGCAGGACCCGAGCCGCAAGTTCTTTATCAGCAAGACCCTCCCATCTGCCCTATGCTCCGACATAGTCCAATGCATTAGAAAGAACCGCGACCTCTTCGCATGGTCGGCTGCCGACATGCCAGGAATCTCCGAAGAGCTCCTCTTCCACCACTTGAGTGTTTCACCGGGGTCCAAACCGGTTCAACAGAAGAGGTGCAAATTTGCTCCTAAGCGCCAACAAGCTATAAAAGAAGAGGTGGACAAGCTCCTTAAGGCTCAGTTCATACAGGAGGTCAATTATCCCGAATGGCTCTCAAATGTTGTGATGGTAAAGAAGGCCAACGGGAGCTGGAGAATCTGCATCGATTTTACCGACCTGAATAAAGCATGCCCCAAAGATCCATTCCCTCTTCCAAGCATCGACACCCTGATTGACGCCACTTCGGGCCATGAGCTTCTCAGCTTCATGGACGCTTTCTCCGGGTACAATCAAATCCGCATGTTCCCCGCGGATATCCCGAAGACCTCCTTTGCTACCGATCAGGGCCTCTACTGCTACAGGGTGATGCCTTTCGGGTTAAAGAATGCAGGCGCCACCTATCAATGCCTCGTTAACAAAGTCTTCCAAAATCAGATCGGCCGCAACATGGAGGTGTATGTTGATGATATGCTTGTGAAAAGCATCCATGGGACCGACCATGTCACCGATCTACAAGAAGCGTTCGATGTACTCAGGAAGCATGATATGAGGCTCAATCCAAACAAGTGTGCGTTCGGAGTCTCGTCGGGAAAATTCCTAGGCTTCATGGTCAGCCAAAGAGGAATCGAAGCCAACCCCGAGAAGATCGAAGCCATATTGAACATGGCTCCTCCCAAAAATGTGAAAGATGTTCAGAAGCTAACCGGGCGCCTCGCAGCTATAGGGCGCTTCCTTTCCAAGTCATGGAAGAAGTGTCTTCCCTTCTTCAAGGCTCTCAGGGGGGCTAAGGGCTTCGAATGGGGTCAACAACAGCAGGAGTCGTTCGATCAACTTAAAGCTTATCTAGTCAAACCCCCTCTCTCAGCAAGCCTATCCCCAGGGAAACACTCTACCTCTACTTAGCTGCCTCCGAACAAACCCTCAGTGCTATCTTGGTGAGGGAAGAAGACAAGGCTCAGAAGCCCATCTATTACGTGAGCAAGGTACTCCGGGATGCCGAGCTCCGCTACCCAAGATTGGAGAAGATGGCGTATGCCTTGGTCATGGCAACTAGGAAGCTTCGCCCATATTTCCAGTCCCACTCGGTGGTCGTTCTTACCGACCAACTGCTGAAGCAAGTCCTTCACAAGCCGGAGACCTCCGGCCGCCTCATGAAGTGGTCGATCGAGCTGAGCCAGCATGGCATATCATACCAGCCTCGGACCGTGATCAAGGCTCAGGCCTTAGCTGAATTCATTGTTGAGAACACCATCCTCGAGGTCAGTTGAGCAGCAAACGGGCCTCCTATCTGGTCGGTATATGTGGACGGGTCCTCTTGCACCGAGGGAAGCAGAGCCGGGGTCATTCTGGTAGGTCCAGATGACTTCGTTCTCCAATACTCCCTCCGCATCAACTTCAAGGTCTCTAACAATGAAGCGGAGTATGAAGCCCTTATAGCCGGACTCGGAATGGCCCGCAAAGCAGGGGCACAACGTCTCCGGATATTTAGTGACTCTCAACTGGTCGTAAATCAAGTCTTGGGTGAGTACAAAGCACGAGATGACCGAATGGCTAAGTATCTAGCCAAGGTCCTAAATCTCATGGCTCTATTCGTAGAGGCACTTATTCAGCGAATCCCCAGAGAGGAAAATTTCCAAGCAGATGCCCTCTCCAAGTTAGCCTCTTCTTCCCTCCAAGGTCTCAAGCAGATTGTCCTAATTGAGGTACTCCTGAGGCCGAGCATAGAAGAAGAAACTTCCGACTCGATGGAGTCACTGCCTGTTCAACTTCAGGGTAATTGGATGAAACTCCTAATAGAATTCCTAAGGGATGGGCTCCTCCCCGAAGACCCGAAAGAAGCTCGTCGGGTCAGAACCAGAGCGGAGCGGTACACCCTTGTTGAGGGGGTCCTGTACAAATGCTCCTTCACTCAAATAGACGGTAGACCCTACTTGAGGTGCCTTTCCCCGGAACAAGCCACATATGCCTTACAAGAGCATCACGAAGGCATAGGCAGGGGCGCATTCAGGGTACAGATCACTCGCCCGGAAGGTGTTGAGTTATGGATACTTCTGGCCTACCCTCCTCCAAGACGCCGAACGACACGTTCGGCAATGCAGCTCTTGTCAAAAGTATTCCAACATTCGTCGCCTACCCCAAGCTCAGCTCACCTCCCTATCAAGTCCGACCCCTTTTGCAATGTGGGGGATGGATTTACTGGGGCCATTTCCCCCAGCTCCCGGCCAGCTCAAATTCTTAGTCGTGGCAATCGACTACTTTTCAAAGTGGATAGAGACCGAGCCCTTAGCTACAATCACCGAGAACAAAGTACTTCAATTCTTCTGGAAGAGCATCATCTGCAGGTTCGGCGTCCCTCGAGTCCTTATAACAGATAATGGAACACAATTTACAAGGGCCGCATTCCGAGTTCTATGTGAAGACCTCGCCATCCAACAACGCTTCTCCTCCGTCTCCCACCCACAGTCAAATGATCAAGTAGAAAATGCCAACCGACAAATCCTTTCTGGTATTAAGAAGAGGCTGGATAAGTCCGCTAAAGGCTTATGGGTTGATCAGCTCCCTAATGTACTGTGGAATTATCGCACTACGAAACGGACCCCTACAGGAGAGTCGCCATTTAATCTCACCTATGGGTCTGAAGCTGTGATCCCCTTGGAAGTCGGTGTACCCTCTCCTCGCCTCATTGCCTATGAAGAAGAGCAGAATGCCAGGGAGCTTCGGGCGAATTTGGATTTGATTGATGAGCTCCGTGAAAGAGCCTTGATTCGCCAACAAAGCTACCGAAGGAGGATCGAGCTGGCCTGCAACATGAGGGTCCGTCCCACCGACCTCAAGGAAGGGAACTTGGTCCTCAGAAAGTTAGCTATCTCATTCCCCAGTCAGAAGAACAAGCTAGTCCCAAATTGGGAAGGACCCTACATGATCACCAAAGTGGTTCGGCCCGGGACATACCGTCTAGAAGACCTTGAAGGAAGAGAGATTCCCAGGACTTGGAATGCCGACCATCTCTTGAAGTACCAAGAGAGCACATGAACGCCTCTCGGAGTACCTTCAAATGTCGAACCGTTCCTTTCCCTTCACTTGTATTCTACTTTTGCTTCTTTATTTCTCCAATGTAATAACGACTCGCAACTTAGAAGCAGCCGACTATTAGTTTTCAATAAAGAACATTTTTCTTCATATCTTACTTGTGAATTGCTTGTATCTCTCTGTTTTTACCTTCTTTATACTCAAATGACGAGTAAGGAGTCCAACACTTGGCTCGACTCCGCTTCGCAAGCTCGCTCTTAAGCGAGCTAGAAGTGGTTCGTCATTCGGAATTGCTCCCACAACCGTTGAAATATACTCAAACGACGAGTTCGGAGTCCAACACTTGGCTCGACTCTACTTCGCAAGCTCGCTCTTAAGCGAGCTAGAAGTGGTTTGCCATTCGGAATTGCTCTCACAACCGTTGAAACATACTCAAACGACAAGTTCAGATTCCAACACTTGGCTCGACTCCGCTTTGCAAGCTCACTCTTAAGCGAGCTAGAAGTGGTTCGCCATTCGGAATTGCTCCCACAACCGTTGAAACATACTCAAACGACGAGTTCGGAGTCCAACACTTGGCTCGACTCTGCTTCGCAAGCTCGCTCTTAAGCGAGCTAGAAGTGGTTTGCCATCCGGAATTGCTCCCACAACCGTTGAAACATACTCAAACGACGGGTTCGGAGTCCAACACTTGGCTCGACTTCGCTTCGCAAGCTCGCTCTTAAGCGAACCAGAAATGGTTCGCCATTCGGAATTGCTCCCGCAACCATTGAAATATACTCTTGCTTCGCCGCCGCGCGCGAAATTCCTACAACTAGACTAGACGTGGGAGAAGAGCGAAATCTCTACAACTATACTAAACATGGGAGAAGCTGATGCTAGGTCTACCATTTGTATGCTAGTCTTGGTACACTGCATCTCTTGATCCTCACGGTTGGAAGGTCATTGATATGGATTTGCTATATTCTTCGCGTTTCCTCAAGAGAAGATGTCAGCTTCAAACATGAACTTGTTAGAGGCTTCGGTGAATTCCCAGCCTGGACAGTTCTCAGTTTTTTCACAAGGCAAGGTCGAAGGTCCACGACAGACCTAGTCCTTGATCAAATACTGGACTATAAAATCACCTCCAGAATCTCGTATATTGTCGACCGATGCCCAGGACTCTAAGGAGCTAACCTCTGGTTCTTATGGTTCGTTTAAAGTTAAAGTAATCCTCCAAAAGGCGGCTCTCCACTGCAAGAAACTCACTCTCACAAATTCACGAGCCAAGAGCTTCGAAGCAGTGCTCGGCACGCCTAGTCAAGCGCTCTTGGCGCCGACGCCCAAACAAGCAAAAACCTTGCTTTGGACCTCGGCACGCCCAGTCGAGCGCTCTTGGCACCGACGCCCAAACAAGCAAAAACCTTGCTCTGGACCTTGGCACGCCTAGTCGAGCACTCTTGGCACCGACGCCCAAACAAGCAAAAATCTAGCTCTGGGTCTCGGCACGCAAAAGATAATTACGAGTAATACAATAACACAAGGCTTCTACAATGCAAGCCCAAAAAAAAATGATCATTTTGATTAAGTGTGGGGAGACAATACAAATCGGCATCTTCTTTACAACTAAGCTACAAGACTTCCAAAAGCAAAAACCACAATGCCAACTCGTTACACTTAGACGAAATGCAAAACTTGGAAAACAAAAAATCTTCAATGTTTCCTTGGCGCAGGGATGTTTCGCTTCAAAGACACTCGAGGGCGGCGACGCTTGACTCTGGTGCTTGTCCCTAAGCCAGCGAATTGAGACGTGTCTTCGGCGCTGTTCCTAACAGATGCGCCGACATATGCCCCGCTCGATGAAATTGCCACGCCACTCTGGGCATCACCCGGACTTGGTCGGCCTATGGGCGAATGTGTCGCAAGAACGTAAAATGAAATGCCTCGCTCGCCTTCCTCGCGAGTGCGGGAAGTGCTCCTGACGTTAATTGGCCCCGAGCGCGGCTTTAGGCGAGCCACTTCAACCTCCAGCTCAGCGATCCTTTGTTTCAAAGAGTCGTCTCCTACGTCTACCTCGAAGCGAGGAGGTACGACGGAGCTCGGAATGCTAGGGTGACTGGCGATAATCCGGCGGAGGTGGGTGACTTCGATGCCCCTGTCCACTGTGGCTCTTTTCAACACGTCAACCTCCGCCGTCAACTCGTCACGTTCGGTCATCAGCCTGCCCACTGCCTTGGTCAGCTCCTCTTCCTCTGCCAGAAGTTCAGCCTCCACAATCTGCAAGTGGTGAACTTCGGTGAGCATATCGTCCCTTTCCGCTGTCATCTTCGACAAAGAGAGTTGGAGACACTTCAACCTTAGCCCATTAGTGAAGGCTATCGACGAGCTATCCTCCTCGTCTATGGGAGGAATCTCGGCGAGCCGACCCTCTAGTCGCCGAATCTCGAGGTCCCGTCGGCTCAAGATCACCTGCAACTGGTTCCGCTCGCTTTCAGCCCTACGCAACCCCAACTCGACTTCATAAAGGCGCTCTCGGCACCTGGTCAAACACAGCCTTGTCGCCCCCAAGCCAGCCTCGGAACAAAACTCCTCCCTGGAGCAAGTAGGTTCGGCTGAGTGGGTCACCTCGGCAAGCTGAAAAGATCAAAGCAAATAACGAGCTTAGTAAATAGTCACAAGTTTACTCCTCATCCGGCCCCTGAACAAAAGCTACATGCACCTAAGGCAAAAGTTCTTTGTCTCAACACTTAGTCGAATTTCAAGCAAACATTAAAAAAAAGGATTATTCAAAAGAGACACGGGGTCGAGCTCAAAAGTTTCTTTCATTCATCACAAAAGTGCGGTGGCCAGTCCGCAATTAGGCGATACAAGATAGCTCAAAAGACAAAAGAAAAAAAAAAGAAAAAGGAGAAGAAATCAGGGGACGACCTCTTTCTCGGGGCGTCGAGATTGGAAGGGGACAGATCCTCCCGAAAGGGCCACAATCGCCAGCGGGGTCACCTCAGTAACTTGTACCTCGCCGACGACCTCGACCTCGCGGTCTTCTTCATAATCGCCGTCCTCCTCCTCCGACTCGGGATCGAAGCCTTCGATGTGGCCAGGGAAGAGCCTCCACCCTGAGCAATCCACCTTAGGGTATCGCTCCGACACCTGAGTGAGGGCTTTAGCATAGGCCTTGGCCATGTTTTGGGCGAGGAAGCCTTGCACCTTCACCATGGTGGCCGCCTCGGCTTCCTTCACGGCAGCAGCCTTGGCCTCTTCCGCCTCGGCCAGCTGCTTGGCCGTCTCCTCCTTCTGCCGGAGAAGGTCGCCCTCAAGCTTCGCGACCAGCCCCTCGAGGTACTCGAGCCTCGTCGTCCTCCCCTCAAACTCGACCCTCAGCTTGTCGAGCTCGGTGGCCATTCGAGCCTTTTCGGCCCGAGCCTGGTCGTTCTCCTGCTTCAACTCCTTCTCCAACTCCGTCATCCTTTCCGAAAGATGACCGAAGTGGACAAGGATCTGCGACAGAACAAAAACGCAAAGGGTTAGAAAATCAAATATGAAAGTAACCAACAAGAGTAAAAATCTGACACTCACCGATACCGCCGAGCGAGCAATCTCGATGGTATCGTCGCCTGCCTGGCCAGCGTCCATGGTGGCCCGGTCCTTCGGCGTCGCCAGGTGCTTCGCCACGGAGTCCCCGAGGAACCCTATCATGCTTCCGAACCTGCCAGTCCGGAATGTGGATCTTCTTGTACTCCTCCGTGAGGAGCTCCTCGGCTGTCATCGTCAGCGGGGGCATATCCAACCCGATGGCTGAGGAGATTGGGAAGTCACCCACCTCAGGTCGGTGCCGAGGCTACTCCTGGAGTCGGGGTAACCACTGCCGGGCACCTCCACCCCTTCGACCACGCCTGCGACCCTCGGAGCCTTCGCGGGCGACAGCTTGGTGGACACCCTCTTGCACTTCTTCGGCGCCTTACTTCCGAGGGCGGCCCTCTGCGCCATCACCGCGTCGAAATCCATTGCCTCTGCATCAAATAAGAAGCTGGTTAAAATCACAAGTTGGAATAAGCAAAGTTAAAAGAAAAAAAATGAATGAGAACGTAGAAGGAGCCGCGTACTGGGATCTACACGGTTGAGCCCTCCCCTGAAAAGAATGTCCTCGGTCAGCTCTCTCCAATCATACTTCGGCCTGTCTAAAAGAGTCTGCACTGCCTCCTCTTCTTGAGGGTGAAGCACCGGTGACTCCTTCACTCGCTTCGACACCTCCTCTACGAAACCGGTGGGTATGGGCCATGCCTCTGTGCTCCGCACTATAAGGTACTTATCTCGCTAGTGCTTGATGGAGTCGGGGCAGACGACGAGCCGACCTCCGTGCCTCGGAGCTAGGTAGTACCGGAACTCCGACCGGTTCTGCTGATGAAGCCGGTAGATAGTCCGGAGTACCCTCAGCTCCGGCTCAATCCCAGCCGCTTGGCAGTGGAGCACGAACCCATTGATAACTCTCCACACATTCGGCATTAGTTGAATGGGACTGACCCCAAACCACATAAGCACTTGAATCACGAACGGGTGGAGAGGCAGCCGAGCCCCGGCGATGAAGGCATCGACCTGACTAGAAACACATGTTTGCTGGCATCAGTAAATTTGCCCTAACCCCCGGACCATGCTGCATCAGTTCGTACTCCTCCGGAATCTGAAAGCAACTCCGGATCACTGCCAAGTCATCCAAGCTGAGGATAGAGACCGTCTCATTAGCCTCGGAGGTCTCCCTTGCCTCATTCTCCTCGAAGGCTCTCCCTCTCCCATGGATGATGCACTCGGCATGCTCCTCAGGATCCTCTCGAACCCTGTTGAAGTCCGGTCAGTGGCCCTGGATACCTGCCGAACGGCTCCATGCGCTTTGGATCCTCCACTATACTGTCTCGACCGGATACCTTCTTGCTCTTATCTTGGCGGATCGGAGAAGGGACTTTGGCGGCAGAAGGGGAGGGCTCGGAGATAGGAGAAAGAGACATATTTATACTTGAAAAACGACTAAGTATAAATTACCTTGAAGTGATGTGGGCGGTCGGAATTTTCACCGGAAAGCGATGGATGATCACCGTGAGCTCTCACTAGCGCAAATTCACCGCCTGAGTAAAAGTTTGGAGAAGTGAAAAATGAGAGGGCGTGAAGTTTTATAGAGCTTGGCACACGAAATGAGGTTAATGGGCCCACAAAGCCAGCCCATTTACACAAGGCAACAAAATAACCTGGACCGTCACATTATTTATCGCGCCTAGCTGTACTATCGCATTAATGGCTGTCACATTTGTCAGAGTCGTCAGAAGATCAGCAGTCATCGCAATAATGACTGTCACATCTGTCAGAAGTTCAGCAGCCGCCAACTCAGCCTGACGTTTCCTATGTTGCCAAAAATCACAACCCAAGACCATCAACCGTGTTACATGGAAAATATTGAACCTCGGCACGTGCTGCCGAGCGTTCTTGCCACCGACCATGTTACATGGAAAAAATTGTTACGTGAAAAAAATTGGACCTCAGCACATGCTGCTGAGCGTTCTTGCCACCGACCATGTTACATGGAAAAAGTGGACCTCAGGCACATGCTGCCGAGCACTCTTGCCACCGACCATGTTACATGGAAAAAGTGGACCTCGGCACATGCTGCCGAGCGTTCTTTCCACCGACCATGTTACATGAAAAGTGGACCTCGGCACATGCTGCCGAGCGCTCTTGCCACCGACCATATTACATGGAAAAAGTGGATCTCGGCACATGTTGCGGAGCGCTCTTGCCACCGACCATGTTACATGAAAAAAGTGGACCTCGGCACATGCTGCCGAGCGCTCTTTCCACCGACCATGTTACATGAAAAAGTGGGCCTCGACACCGACCCTCTTACAGGGAGGAAACCACTTCGAACTCCGGCAAAGATCCGCCGAACGCGCTTTCAACCTGGCCGAAGTATCTGTGCGCTTCGACAGAAGGGGCCAAACCCCCATGGACCTCGGCCTCCTTCATGGCATATGTTCGAAAGGGGTCAGCGACGAAGTCGAAGCGTCTAAGCCATGAAACGACGTAAATAACATCGAATCATCTACCTAAATACTGCGAAAAAATGATTTAAAATTCAGGAAAATTAATTAAAAATTCTAAAAAATAATTATAAATCCGAAGAAATATTTTTGAAACCCTCGGTAGATAATTATTGCTTAGAAAGGTTAATTAAGACCCCCGAATGACAAATCACCACTTTGCAAAGTTAGGAAAAATTACCAGAAGTCCAAGAGAGCTCAAGAGTAACCTTGAGCGCGCAAATAGCTTCGAAAATCACCATAATACCTCATGCAAAGATTCAATACCCCTCGTTTGGACTCCGATACAACTTTGCAAGCCATTAAAACAGTAAATCTACTCCTCAAAGGCTGATAAAACTCAGTCTTCAGGAGTGGGGGGCTCGTGATATGGCTAAAAAAATAGGGTTAAATCGGAACCGTCCCCAATTGGGCGCGAATCTTAAAGCCTGGGGATAACATGGTAATTTCACTTACAAATAGGTCTGAAGTGGGTGTTGGGTCTTCTTACCAGAAGCCCAGTAACCCACAAACGGATCCATCCCAACTGGGTGCGGATTTCAACCCGCAGCGAACCCAGTCCAGCAGGATAGAATTAGGGTTTCTGATTGTATTCAATCAACGACCCTGATTCGCTTTATCCTTTCACTGGGAATTAGGGATTTCATTCCTAAACTGATCCCAAAGGTGGCTATAAATACCCTCCATCCACCACCATTAAGAGGTAATCAATCTTTTGCCAATTTACGCTCTTTCATAATCTTCTCTGATTACTGACTTGAGCGTCGGAGGGTGCGTCGCCAGGATCAACCACGATGTCTCGCACTTTTTGCAGGTAAACGGCGGGAGTCAGTGGTCAAACTCCGGCGGAAGTAGTTAAGGTTTGATTATTCGGTTCCCCTAAGAATCCATAAATACTATTTGTTTGTCCCCACACCAGATTTAGCGGTAACAGGCATCGAGACAAGGGTTATTGAAGGAAAGCACCAGACTGGGGAACAAGACAAGCGAAAGAATGCTTTCAACCAGGGAGTGGGTAGAAAAGCGATGGTTTTCACCAGAAGAGCCAGAGCAGGCGTCTGTGGAGCTAGGGCGACAAGAGTCAGAGACGACTCTGGAGAAAGCGAAGAGCACAGATCTAAGCATCCACAGGGAAAAGAACCCAAAGGAGATCCAGAGTGACGCTCGTAGCTTGAGGAAAGGCAAATGGGGGTAAAGAAGACAACGGTGAAGAAAGAAGAACTGAAAAGGGTTTGGCGCTGAAGGAGAAAGAAGGAAGTGCCAGAGTGAGGAAGGAAGAAGAGATAAATATCGACCCTTCGATTTTAATGCCTCAGACTTCGTTTTTCACGCCACTGTCTGACTCCACCGTCGCACCCTCCAATCCCTCAAAGCCAGTTGGCGATAGCGGTAAGTTTACTGCCCCTTTAATGAATGCGATGACTGCTATTATCGAGGAGAGCGGTGTGATAGATCGCAGAGGAGTGAAGTGTTATTCAGCAGATGAGTCTAATAGTGGTGGGTTGGTTTGTGGGCAATTTATAGGCGTTAATGGGCCCGAAGAGGGGTCCAAAACGCATCTTATGGTCTTGGGACTAGCAGCTCTAAAGTTTCGAAATAATCAGACACAATGTCAGACTAGTAGCGGGCCCACCGAGGGGACCGCAACGGAGAACACCACTATTACTATTGGCTCGCCAATCTGTGGGCTCAATGAGGAGTCCGCAATGAGAGTGCCTACTCTACAACGGGCAATTCAACGCATAGATAGTGAGGAGGACCTAGAAGGGTGGCTAAATCTAGACGAAGAATTCTCATTCACAGATGAGGAGTCAGAGGATCTAGAGTTCATCGCTAACACCCAGAGGGAGATATCGCTTGAGATGGTCTTGTCCACACTTCCAGAGTCAGCACCCGGAGATAGTTCTGGCACGTTGTATAGGATGATTGGGTTCAGAGTTCACCGGTCGCCCAAGAGGGCTCATGTGGAGTCCTTGGATGACTATCTCGAGGTAGCGGCGGCAGCCAAAGCTGCTAAATTCGACAATGGAGGTACGACAAGTTTTTTAGCTACTATATTAAATTTCATGTCAGATTCTGAAGTTTTTTCCTAGCTAAAACATGTGGGTTAGAGGTGTGTGACACAGAGCGCAATGCTTTATTACTCAATAAAATTAGGGGTTGGGAAACTGAAAGGGTTAAGACTTGTTATGAGAACGCTCTAGGAGATAGCACTGGGTCGACAGACATCCCCGAGGATGCAATCGGCCCCACACCCACACCAACGATCACCCCTGACACTGTCCCCCAATGAATACACTATTCTGGAATGTTAGGGGGCTAGAGGATAGAGGGAAGAGAGATATGGTCAGGGACGTTATTAGCAATTCCAAGGCAGAAGTTGTAGGACTGCAGGAGACCAAACTTCAGCACGGGCTCAAACTCAATAGAATTGGGGGTAGCAGAATCAAGGAATGGGTGTTACGCCCATCAGCAGGAGCCTCAGGAGGGATTTCTATTGGGTTCAATTCCGATATTCTCACCTGCATTGAGGTATACAGTGGAACGTTCTCCTTGACCACCCGACTGAAACGAAGGTCCGATGATTGGGTGCAGTCGGTGACTGTTGTTTACGGGCCTGAATGTGGCTATAGAGCGAGATGCCTTTTGGCAAGAGCTGGTCAACATCCGACATCGTTGGTCTTGAGCTTGGATTGTTGGTGGAGACTTCAACATCACCAGATTTACGTTCGAGCACAAAGGAAGAGGCTCCAGCGACAGACACAGAGAGGAGTTCAATAGGGTGATAACAGAACTAGAGCTGATTGATATCCCAATTAATGACAGACTATACACATGGTCTAATATGCAAGCGGCTCCGGTTATGGCCAAGTTGGACAGGATACTAGTATCGATGGAATGGGAAGCTAAATTCCCATTAGCTGCAGCTCGATCGATTCCTAGACCCACGTCGGACCATACCCCGATCCTACCCGATGTGGGGGTACGCAGAGCGCAGAGGGCACGAAAATTTAGATTTGAGAAGGCCTGGCTGGAAATTCAGGAGTTTCATCACATGGTGATGGAAAATTGGGCGCTCCCAACAGCAGGCAGGGATGTGGCATCCCGATGGTGTGAAAAAATCCGCAGACTGAGAAAGCGGCTGCGACAATAGAACCGGTCTAGGTTCTCGACCATCTGGCGTACAAAAGATTCCTTTTTAGAAGGAATCGATGATCTAGAAAGGGTGGAAGAGACGAGAGTCTTGTCACAAGATGAAAGAAACAGGCTATTAGAGCTCCGGAAAAATATTGTCAATCTTTATAAGTTGGAAGAGATCAAATGGCAACAAAGGTCAAGGATTTCATGGCTCAAAAAGGGAGATGCGAATACGGCCTACTTCCACCGAGTGGCTAGCGCCAGACGTAGATCCAATCTCGTCCTCTCAATTCAGACAGAGTCGGGAACATTGCATGACAAAAAGGTGATCTCCACAACCTTCCAGAACTACTATAAGGGCCTCTTTGGAAGAAAGAATGATTTCAGCATCCCTTTGAGGGAGGATTACTGGCAGGCATACCAGAATAATTCAGCGCAAACTTTCTCCATTTTGGAGGAACCGTTTTCAGAAATGAAAGTGAAAAAGGCCATCAACCAAATGGGCGCAGACAAGTCACCTGGGCCCGATGGCTTTCCAATGATGTTCTACCAAGTGTTCTGGGAAGAAATTAAAGGGGACATTATGGCACTGATGGAGGAATTTTTTCATAACAATCTCAGATTGGGCATGTTCAATTTTGCGAAAGTTGTCCTGATACCCAAACGGGAAGAGTCTAAGCGAGTGGGAGATTTCAGACCGATTAGCCTCATTAATTGCTCGGTGAAGATCATCACAAAGGTCCTGGCCATCCGCCTGGGGAGTATAATGGATAGCATAATCAGCAAAACCCAGACGAGCTTCATCAAGGACAGATGTATCCTGGACTGTATGGCAACTGCTGAACAAGTTATCCACCACTGTCATACGAGCAATTCTAAGAACTTCCTTCTTAAATTGGATTTTGAGAAAGCATACGACTCCGTCAACTGGGAATATTTGCTTGAAGCTCTCAGAGGGAGATGATTTGGGGACAAATGGGTAAGATGGATCAAACAATATCTACAGACTAGTAAAACGGCAATATCGGTGAATGGGAGGCCAGGTCCATCGTTTCCCTGCAAGAAGAGACTCCGGCAAGGGAATCCGTTATCCCCACTTTTATTTACTATTGTAGCAGATGTGCTAAGGAGAATGCTATATAATTGTCGGAGAAAAGGTTGGATTAAGCCGGCGGCCAGTAGCACCTCCAATCAAGGGTGCACGATTCTCCAATATGCTGATGACACCCTACTATTTGGGAATGGGACCAGGTCAGAAACAGTCTGCTTTAAAGGGGCCCTCTACTGTTTTGAAGTATGGTCAGGTCTCCGGATAAATTTTCACAAGAGTGCACTGATTTCCATTACCCTCTCTGATGAAGAAGCCCGGGAACATGCCACCATACTAAACTGTATGACAGGTGAGTTTCCAATCAAATATTTAGGGCTCCCACTCAGACCAGGTAAACTCACTAAGTCGGACTGGTTGCCAATAATAGATAGGGTGGAGGACAGATTGTCTGGTTGGAAAGGAAAATTGCTGTCGCTAGGAGGCAGAGTGATACTCATTAACTCAGTATTGTCTAATCTGCCCATTTACTACATGTCCTTTTTTGAGCTTCCAAAGTGGGTTATCTAATGGATTGACCGAATCTGTAAAAGATTCCTTTGGAAAGGGGCAGATTCGAATAGGGGAGGCTACCACCTGATCAAATGGAGTATTGCCTGCATGAAGAAGAAGCATGGAGGACTAGGCATCATCGACCTTAGAGATATGAATCTTGCCTTCCTGGGGAAATGGACCAATGGTGGTGGAAGGTTTTCCACCACAATGGGGAAGGCTGGCAAGATTTCATTCAACCGTACCTACGGGAAAAAGGTACGAGAAGCCTGGGCTTTCAAGTAGGGGCTAAGGTTTCCCGTTTTTGGAAAGAAATTACCAAAGCAAGTGGACCGTTCAACTCAGCAGTTACATCGAATATCGGAAATGGATGGTCCACCAGATTTTGGTGGGATAAGTGGTGTGGTGCTCATACACTGAAAGAAACTTTCCCGGAGCTGTTTGCCAAAACGAATCGACCTTATATTTCTGTAGTAGAGACCTGGAAGAGGGGAAATTGGAGACCGACGTTTCAAGGAGCTCTTACCCCAGGATTACAACAGCAACTGCTAGAACTGCAAACACACATCACACGGACCGGGACGATGTGCGCCCAAGGACCAGACCAGCTGTGATGGGGATTAGAGACCAAGGGAGCTTTCACGGTCAGATCCCTGTACCATCGTATTCACTTTCGGGGATGCCGACCCAGCTGGGCACAGGTGCTGTGGAAGACGAAAACACCACTGAAGGCCAGAGTCTTCCTCTAGCTAGTGCTCAATAATGCAATCCTCACGAGAGAGAACCTGGCCAAAAGACAACCCCAGATTGCGATTGCTTGCGGGATCTGTAACATGCATACGGAGACCTTGAATCATCTTTTTATTCAATGCCCAAGGAGTAAGGCGACTATGGTAGAGGTTTAAGAGTCCTAGGTACAAGTGACTACCCCAACGATTATGAGGATTTGTGGATCGATCCCAAATTCGCATCGAATCGCCACGAAATGAAGGATGCGTGGTACATTACCATTGCAGCAACTACATGGGTGTTATGGCTAGACAGAAACAACTTTTATTTTCGTGCTTCATGTAGTAGTATTTCTGATAACCTTACTCATATCATGCATCTTATCTCTTTTTGGGCTACAGCTACCGCCACAGGAGCGAGAATGATGATTGCCATAGTCTTCCAGGTGGAGGATTTTGATGATAAGGATGTAGACTTTGGGCCGACACTAGACTGAGGGACGGTGCCACCCATATTCATCAGACTCCGAATAGCTACAGTCTCTGCGAGTTCGTTTCTTGCCTACTGTACTTCTGATTGGTTTTGATGTATGGAGGATTAGACCCACCCCCAGGGTTTTGTTGGGAGTTTATGTTTTATTTCCTGCACTGTATTTTGTTTCCTGCTCTGTACTTTTGTTTCTCTTCCAGTACGCCGGGGTTGTTTTATTAACTCCTTATTAATGAAACAAGATGGCATTATTCCACCTTTTACCTCAAAAAAACTTGCAGTCTTTTTTCTCTTCCTCTTGATCCTCTAGCATCTTGCAAATTCTTTACTATCTTCTTAAATGACAATTTATCAATTAAAATTAACAAATCCAATTGAAAACAATAAGAAGAAAAATCAATGGACAAAGAACAAATACCACATTAAAATCTAATAGGAATTAAAAACCACCGAGAATATTTTTTAAAAAAAAAACCAAATTGAAATCCAATAATTGAAAGCCGTATTCAGGTCTAACATTAAACTTATCTCGGTCTGCTCATTTTTTACTAATTTATGCATCAAAAAATATAAAACAATAAGCATCCAGATGAGAGATAAGAAGTTGTTTTTTTTTTTTTTTTTTTTTTTTTTTGTTTTATTATTTTTTTTTCTTGAGAAGTAAGAGATAAGACGAACAACAGAAGAGAACGAATAGGACAGGTGCAGCAATTGGAAGGTAATTCTAACTTTATTTTAGGCCAAATATAAAAAAAAAATACACAAAATTTTGGATCAGTTTAAAAAAAATATGCAAAAGGTTTTTTTTTTATTTAAAGTACACAATGTTTAATTTAACACCACTGGGTTAGTTAGGGTTAACCACTGGGTTAGTTAGGGTTAGGGAATGTTTAATTTAACTCCACTGGGTTAGTTAGGGTTAGGGTTAGTTCAGAGAGTTTATTTAAACCTCTGATTAGTTAAGTGATATTTTTTTTTAAACAGAAATAAAAAATGAATGTGAATTTTTTTAAACACAAATGAAAGATAAAAATAATTTTTTTTAACCCTACCCTAACCCAACCCTAACTAATCCAGTGGAATTAAATTAAACATTGTGTCATTTTTATTAAAAAAAAAAACTTTCGTGTACTTTGATTAAACTGACCCAAAACTTTGTGTAATTTTTTTATATTTAACCTTTATTTTTCTTTCTTTATTTTCCAAAGTGGGCCCCACATTCCAATTACATAATACAAAAATGAGGAATTCCGGTCTACATCAGGCCTTGTAGCGCTGATTTGGGTCGGAGCTTTTTTATGGGCTCGAAACAAATGGCCGATTGCACAATTTAAGTAGCGGATCGCGATGTGGATAAACAAAGCCGGGTGCCTAATTCCTTCAAACTCACTCCCCCTAACAAGTAATTGTATAACAATTCTACATATAGTTAGGTAAAGAACAGATGAAGTTTTTGATGGTTGATCAGTAAACTTGTAACATGCTATATTAATTGTGAAGATGTTATCAGAACTACATCCACTGCCCCTGATAACAAACAAAATCCACTTAGAAGCCTGGCCATTGAATGTATAATATACAAGGAAACGCAAGCCGACAGCTTTGCTGTTACCCTACAACGATCCCTGCCTCGTGTTAAACTATATTTCGGGCGATCTCTATACTTTGCACTTGTACAAAGGAAAAGCACAAAAAAAAAAAAAAAAGAAAGAAAGAAAGAAAGAAAGAATGGAAAATAACAACTGGTATCAGAATTTACTATTGGTTGGGGGACAGTAAGTTTAACGAGAAAAAGATGGTGGACCTTTTTCCTACCACCACCGTGTGAAGTACTCATAATCTGAATGTTTGTTCACAGAATTCTGGTTGCCTTTCCGAACTGTGGCCGTTGCCATCGTAGAAGCTGCTTGCTCAAGTGTCCTCAACCTCTCACTGAATGTTGTTGATGGATTGGGGATCATGGCTTCTTCATTAGCAGTGAAGCTACTTTTCTGAAACCAGCCCTCCCCCTGAACAAAATATAAACTCGCTCAGAATAGATCAGCAAGTGCATAGTTGATAGGAACAACTGGACTATAATGCTAATCCCACTTCCACTTCCAAAATAAATGCAAACTTACTACTTCTCAGTGAAAACCCAGCATTACCAAAATTATCAAAGGTAAAATCAAGGCAGATCTTCTACCTTGTATGCACATTGAATTTGAGTGATATATTACCAAAATTGACAATCTGATGATGCTCAATGATCTTACATGAAAGACATGCACCAGACATATCTACTACGCTAATATATATTGCCGATTTTTTATAACAGCAGCAGAAGAGTAAGTTTCTAGTGGCATTTACGTTGTGTACCTCGGCAAAATTAATGAACCTCATGGTGACTATCTTGTGCATAGGCCTCACAAAAACATTTTATAACAGAAAAACGATACGATAAAAACTCTAAATCAAGGTTTCTGATTATATTATTCTAGAGAATAACAGTGAGAAAGTTCCTTTATTTGACAATTAAATGCTCAAAAAGAAAGGGAAAAAAGGTTGGTACTATCAATATATTGAGAGGAGAAAAACAGTAATGATGAGACATTGCAAAACTACAAAAGAAAAGAAACAAAAAATAATATTTGCTGTGATGTCACACTCTTCCCCACAATGTTGTGCAATGCGGAAAAAATGGAAAAGCACGAAGACAGTGCTTACGCTTTGAGGGCTAGAATAAGGCTTTTACAGCAAAAGGCAACAGAACAATTTTAAAAAAATAAGAAAAAATTAATCAAACATTAAACTGAAAGAATATGTAAGAAAGTGAATAACTAATAAAGCAATTCATGGAATTAACACTAAAAATTTATACCACAACTATAAAAATCAGCCTTTGAAGACAATATATCATTGTAAATTTAAACTGGGGATCAATCACTCTATAAAAAAGCAGTGATTTAGCATGCTTTTTTTTTAACAATCATGCTCCTTCATGTAAACAAGACGGAAGTTAAGTTGTTCATAGCTGAAACAATCCCATATTGTTAGGATTGTGTCTTGTATACTCGTTGTTCAGATTAGAAGAAGGTAAAATGAAGATAGGAGGTCGAAGCGTTGAAGTGAGTAGAAGGAAAAACAGCAGCAGCAAGGTGCAGGCATAGTTACAGTCGACTGTCCTATGTTGCGGTCGACCGCACCCCCCGACCGCGCCCCTCGACCGTTCGAAGTACAGGGAATGTCAGAGAGTGGTACGGTCGACCGGTCTTGTTGGACGGTCGACCGACCGCGGCGCTGGGCCTCAATTTGTTAGGTCGTTTTAGCCCAATCTCCAATTCCAAGTTAGATCGTACGGCTCCTATTCAGTTATTTTTTTTTAGGTTATATCGGACGACTGTGAATCAAGATTAGACCTAGGTATCTATCTATTCTTCTATATATATTGTAAACTCCTCCAATATAAGAGGGAGTACTTCATAGATTATTTTCTCCATTGCAAAGAGAGGCTCGAGAGAGATAGTTCTTGGTGAGTGAGTTTATTTCCATTTATTGAGTGAATCAATAACTCCTTGTAATCTCTTCTAGTTGAATATCAGATCTCCCTATATTTTCCCCGGATTAAGAAAAAGCTAACCCGGATAAGTCATCGGTGTATTTGTGTTAGTTTGGTGGATCTACTTGCTTGCTCAATTTTGTAACCCCTGTTTTCGTAAATACATATTTTCTAAATATTCTCTGTATTTTGATGGTTTATAAATTCTTTTTTGTGTGAAATTCGTTTTGGACTCTATTAAAATATTTCCTAATCGGAAATTTTATTATTTCGAATAATTGTATATTTTAACTTTAATTTCTATTTCTATTTGATCATATTTACATTATATATTGTTTTGATTATTTTTAATAAATCTGTTAAACTCGAATTTGCATTTTGATATACATATATTATTATTATTACTATTATCAGTATTATTTTGTTAGTGTTGTTATTTGCAGTATCATTATTTTTATTGTTAATATTATTATTATTATTATCTTATTTTAAGCCGAACATACTCTATTTTATATGTATTCATTATTTGACTTAATGTATATGTATATGTATGTTTTATAAACCCTATAATGCCTATTATTTTACCTATTGGATTTAAATCTACTAATTGATTTACAACCCAAAACCCAATACCCATTCTCTTATTGGATCCTATATCACCTAAACCCAAACCCTAATTATATAATACCCTAATAACCTAACCCTAACCCTACCCCCCCCACCCATTCACGGTACAAACCCCTACCAGCCGCCATATCCAACTTCATCTTCTACCTCTCTCATCCCCTACCTCCAAATTTCCCGACCTTCTCTCCCCTCAAACCTGTGTGCGTCTCCCGACCACCTCAGCCGACAACCCTCCTCCTTGCGCCGCCCAGCGACACCAGATGAGCACTCCACAACGGCAGACACCTCACCTCTGTGCTCCCCTCTTCCTCACCGTTGCCCCATGGCCGAGCACTCCTCGTCACCTCACTCTCATCCCCTCGTCGTCCCCGTGAACCCATCGCCTCGACGACCACTGCACCCCTCCACAGTGAAGCTCCCGTGACCCCGTCTCCCGTGCTCCTCCCCCGACGCCACAGCAACCAGTCGCGCCTACCGCGCACCTCCCTGCCTCCCTGCGTCGACAGCAGAGCCAGCCACCCGTCGTCGTGCCACCCTGTGCACAGCCGACGACAGCCCCCGCCGTCCCCTATGGGTGATCACAACTGTGAGTTGCTCACTTCGATTGTGGGCCGCCCGATCTCCCGATCCGATCAGATCATCTTCATCATCAACAGCTTTTGATCACAACCGTCTGATTCCCCAGATGTCTAGTTTACTACCCCTTTGACGGAATTGAATTCCGAGTTACAGTTTGTGAGATATCGCAGTTTTACTGCTGTTGTGTCGTACAATTCCAGATTCTAAAAACTGCTGCCACACTCTGATTTACAATTAATTTAACCATGCTACCTGTAAGATAATGACTTGAAATTTTGCATGCTGATACTAGACACATTAGAGAACGTCCCCTAATTTTTCTGGAATTAATTAATGGAGTTTCAGTCCTGTTCCATATGTATAAACACAATTTTACAAATTCTGCCGGAACACAAATCCGGTGTAGTTTGTTGTTTTGACACATTACCACAACTTTTATGTACGTTAATTATATGCGTTGGAACCGGGCAGAAGTCTAGTTTTAGACCTTCTGACGGATCCACATTTGCTATCCTATAGCAACGGAAATTCTGATTTTGGTACAGCAACCTACTGCTGTCCAGAATTGGGTTCCAATGTTTAATAACATACAATTGAATCTATAATGTTATATTTGGTGCATTTAATTGTATAGAGTATATTGCATGATCTTAGGGTTGTGTTGCAATCTTTTCTAGTGTCCCTTATTAATCGCATTATTGTATGTTAATTGAATAAAGAATGTTAATCAAGCCGGGATGAAGGGTTGACTAGGGTAGTTGATGACATAGTGATTGTACTCGGGAGTGGGACCCGTGTTTCGCATGTTTTAACGTTAAATAGAACTAAGTGCCACGTAGAACTAAGTGCCACGTCAAGGATTGACGGGAACCACCTCTAGAACCTACGAAGGCCACCTCTAGAACCCATTATATGGAACTAAGTGTCACGTCAAGGATTGACGGGTGCCACCTCTAGAATTTATTACATGATTGTGTTATTATTGAAATATTATATTGTACCGAGTACATGACTTATAGAATCTACCACCTTAATCTAAACGAAATTGATTGTATGCATGGAACCTGTAGTATGGGTTGCAGTAGTACGTGTATTTGTTAGGATTAAAAATGAATAATAGACTTAAGATTTTCATCGCATTGTCATTGTATATCGTCATCTTCATTGAACTGTGTTATCGTTATTGTTTACCATTATTGTTACCTGTTTATTGTTATCGTTATAAATCATCGTTATTGCACATTGTACTATTATCGCCTTGTCACTGTTTAATACTATTGATTTCATCATTGTATTCATCGTTATACCGTTATTGTCATTGTTCTCTGTTTCCCTACTTGCTGTCCACGACTTGCTCTAAGACCATTTTTCCCCTCTTTTAGAGCAGCTTACAGATATTCAGGGAGATTTGCCTGATGGACTGGGAGAATAACGATGGTGAAAGACTTGTGTTGCTGTGCCGTTTAAATAATTATTGTTTCTCCTTTTTTTTTGAACTTTAATAATTGAACATTGTTGTATTTGTGGCTTTTGACCCGAATATATTGTTGTTATTCCAGATGTTGGGTTATTTTTATGTTGGTTATTTTTTTATGCTTAAATTCCAATGTTGTTATTTATGTGATTACTCTTTCATTGCATGCGTAGTTGTATTACTTCATGTTTATATTGTTGAGTTGAATCAATAACAACTTATGGATTATGCAAGTCATTCGCTCGGCCGTGTCATGTGCTTGCATTCCGTATTTTGGGAAGCGGGACGTGACAAGGTTTTTAGTGGTATCAGAGCCAGGTTTGACTCTAACTAGTTTGAGGTTGGACCATCATTAGTTGAGTTTAACCGGTTTGACTCAACAATATGTACAACACGTGTGAATCACATGGATAATTGATAACCAACATATATCCGGATTCCAACATTTTTGATCAGCTTTTGACTCCTTCATATTCAGTTCCTTCATTTCTTAGTTGTTTCGTCCCTTCCATTCATTCACATTCGTTGATTCCTTACTGAGTATAATTTTATCCTTTTGTGCCCATATTCCTTTGATTCTGGAGTTGTCCATTCCTTTCTTCCCACTTGGTTCGTCGATCGGCATCGGTGGATCTTCAACGACTTGTTAGAAGCTTGTTTAATTCCTACGTTACTGTATATTTTTATGATATATTTATTGTGTAAATTTGCTACATTGCATATTTATTTTTCATTTACATTTGCATTGTGCTTATGCATGTATTTTATTCCGTTTTTCTCCCTACTTTTATAAATCATTTTCACTACTACTATTTTGTACTATTGTGTTTGATATTTATAATCTATACATCTATTTTGATATTCCATTGTGTGACTTTCAACTCCATTTCTTACGTTTCTACTATTTTTATATCACGAATTTCAAATCATAACATCATACTTAAATTAAATGTCTCATATCCCTGTGCATATGGAAGGTTACATCTTTCATTTCACCATTTCGGTGCAACCTAATGTCGAGATGGAAAATATGCAGCTCGATGTCAATGGAGGCAAATTGCAACTGGATGTTGGGGAGGCAAAATATGCAACCGAATATCCAGACGGCAACCTGCAACCTGATGTCGTGAAGGTAGACATGCAACTTGATGTTGAGGAGTCTAAGATTTTCTACCTATTTGCTAATTGATATTTCAGAACTTTACTTATATAATGAAACTAATGGTAAAGAAATATTTTTTTATGACATTTTGTTTATACAATTACACTTTAGGTTTCCATACAATTTGAACTAGTAAAGTTGATTTTACTCTATTTTGTGTTTACAAATTTTTTTCATTTATGTTAAGATTGAGTACATCAACCATGGTCTAAGTTTTCGTTCCTTTGTGAATTACTATTTATTGCCACCGTTTTCCAATTCTTTAACATTTTAGGTTTCTCACTTACTTTCGTTTCTACGTCCTAATTAATGATTTGACGCTTACTTTTGTAATATTTAATGAACTTCTTTCAAGTCTTTTTCTATATATATTTTGGTCTATTTTGCTCATTACCCTTTAATGAGTTTTTCGAGTATTCACTAATTATTATATGTCTTTTACATTCATTGTTATTAATATTTCTTACTTAGCTAAATTTGTTCGTATTTCTATGTATCATGACTGGTTATTTTCCCAAAACTAATTTTTATATCACCTTTAAAGTTTTTGTTCCTTTATTGTTTGTATGGTTGTCAGCCTTTTTATAGTTGGGTTTTATCTCTTCATTTTTGACTTCTTATTCTATGTGAATAGTCTTCCTATTTTCTTACGATTGGGGATTAATGGTATATTTTGACTTCACTTTCCATTTATGATTGATCGACTATATATATTCCTGTTTGGATTATTTTTTAAAATAAAGTTGATAAGCCAAATTCTTATTTTGTTATATAATGTTATTATTACTACTGTTATTATTATTGCTATGGTTTTCGTTATTATTATTGGTATAATTATTATTATTGATATTACCATTGCTATTATTATTGTTGTTTTCATTATTTTATTATTGATGTTAATATTGAATTACCTTTATACAAAACAAAAAAAATGTTGAACCCAAATTATATTTTGTCTTGTATTATTATTCTTACCAGTATTGTTAATATATTTTGTTATTGTTATTATTATTATTGTTATTATTATTATTATTATTACTATTATTGCATTATTTTCATGAATGAGTTAAATCCTATTCTATCATGTATGTATTATCATTATTATCGGTATTGTTAACATTTTTAATTTTATTATTATTATTATCACCAGTATGATTATGATGATTTTTTTTACTGTTATTATTATTGCTATTATTATTTTTAATATTATTGTTATTATTATTTTTATTATTATTGATATTATTATTTTTATTATTAATGTGTTGTTATTATTATTTTATTATTGTTATATTATTCTATTATTATTGATATTATTATTTTTATTATTAGTATTTGTTGTTATTATTATTTTTGTTAAAGCCCATTAGTTTGATCTATAGCATATCTTTTAATTATTTAAATTGAAGCCCAAACTTTATATTCATTTTGCATTATTTATTATATCTATCTTGAGCTCATACTCTCTTTGATCCTAGTGTCTCATTCTTGTCTTCCTGCTCGGTTCGTCGATTGGTGTTATGTAGCCTACAACGACACGTATGCTGCTTGAGACATCACCATCGGAATAGCGCAGCGGAAGCGTGGTGGGCCCATAACTCACAGGTTCCAGGATTCTCTTGTTTCCTTCCTTCCTGCATTGTTGCTTCCCCCTGTTCCTTGTATTCATCTTTATCTATTGATTCCTTGATTGGTTCAATTCTTCCCTGTCTATTCTCTCTTCGATTCCAGTTCTATCTACTCCCTATACTGCTTTGTTATCTTGTGTTGTTTCTTTCCTTTTGATACTGTTTATTTTTCTTTTATGCATTTCATTGACATCATTGTTATCCATTTCCCTTCTTATTTTGGTGTTGCCACCATTTTGTCTTTTCCCCTGAACCCCATGTTTTGTTACCCCCATAAGTTTGTTTTTGCATTGTCCTATGTACCGCCTAAGCAAATTTCGAGGACGAAATTTTGTTGTAAGGTGGGTAGGATTTGTAACCCCTGTTTCCGTAAATACATATTTTCTAAATATTCTCTATACTTCGATGATTTATAACTTCTTTTTTTGTGTGAAATTCGTTTTGGACTCTCTATTAAAATATTTCCTAATCGGAAATTTTATTATTTCGAACAAATATATATTTTAACTTTAACTTCTATTTCTATTTGATCGTATTTACATTATATATTGTTTTGATTATTTTTAATAAATCTATTAAACTCGAATTTGCATTTTGATATATATATATTATTATTATTATTATTATTACTATTATCAGTATTATTTTGTTAGTGTTGTTATTTGCAGTATCATTATTTTTATTGTTAATATTATTATTATTATTATCTTATTTTAAACCGAACATACTCTATTTTATATGTATTCATTATTTGACTTAATGTATATGTATATGTATATGTATATGTATGTTTTATAAACCCTATAATGCCTATTATTTTCCCTATTGGATTTAAACCTACTAATTGATTTACAACCCAAAACCCAATACCCATTCTCTTATTGGATCCTATATCACCTAAACCCAAACCCGTAACCCTATTTATATAATACCCTAATAACCTAATCCTAACCCTACCCCCCTATTCACTGTACAAACCCCTACCAGCCGCCATATCCAACTTCATCTTCTACCTCTCTCATCCCCTACATCCAGATTTCCCAACCTTCTCTCCCCTCTAACCTGTGTGCGTCTCCCGACCACCTCAGCCGACGACCCTCCTTCCTGCGGCGCCCAGCGACGCCAGCGGAGCACTCCACAGCACCTCTGTGCTCCCCTCTTCCTCATCGTCGCCCCACAACCGAGCACTCCTCGTCACCCCGCTCTCATCCCCTCGTCATCCCCGTGAACCCATTGCCTCGACGACCACTACACCCCTCCATAGTGAAGCCCCTGCAACCCCGTCTCCCGTGCTCCTCCCCCGACGCCACAGCAACCAGTCGCGCCTACCACGCACCTCCCTGCTTCCCTGCGTCAACAGCAGCGCCAACCACCCGCCGTCGCGCCACCCTGTGCGCAACCGACAACAGCCCCCGCCATCCCCTGTGGGTGATCACAACAGTGAGTTGCTCACTTCGATTGTGGACCGCCCGATCTCCTCCCGATCCGATCAGATCATCATCAACAGCAGCAGCTTTTGATCACAGCCATCCTGATCCTCCACTGATCATCACCAAGCCATTGGATCTAGGCCGTGCGATCGTTGATCATCGTGATCGTGATCATCATCTCCATCATCATCAAGATCTTGATCTCGAACCGTCGGATCTCTTTTTGATCATCGCGATCGTGATCATCATCTTGATCTTGATCTTCGATCTCAGCCGTCCGATCGACCGATCACACTTGATCTCGGTCCCTTGATCGTTTCGATCGTCTTGTTCCTCTTCTACTTGGTGAGTTAAACATTTGATCCACTTTTGTTCTCATTCATCAAATTGTCAATCATGGTATATTTACTCTTTTGGTACTCTTCTAATTCTTATATATTTTATTTTCGATTTCGACCGTTGGATTCGCTTGATCTTCATCTAGATCACCATCTTGATCAACGAGATCCGTGCCCGATCATGACCATCGTGATCGTTTGCTCGTCGCCAGTGTCGCCGGGATTCCGATCTCGTTATTCTCAAATTATCGGATCTAATCATCATCTAAAGGCAAGTCATTTCTTCTCGAATAGTTATTGTATCATATTCGAGATTTTTATTGAATCCCGCAAGTAGATCCAATTTGATTATCGTGTATTGCTTATTATTATCTATCGTTGGGATACTACGGATTTACACGAGCGAATCTATGTAGTAGTCTTGACTTCGTGCCATCTTTGTCTCCAATGTATAGAGATCTTACATGCATACATATAGTTAGTTATTGAATATAGAAATATGGATTATTATTGAATTTCATGTCATGACATCTCACAACAATTATAGATTGTATACTAGTATTGATGGCTTATATGATTGATGATAGTGCATTAGTTGTTTGTGATTAGTAAGATTATGGACATTATACATCTTAATACCATGTTCACATAGGTATGGCTTGCCGTGATTTATGATTGTTCAACCCCAATTCTTCGTCCTTAACTTTTTAATCATGTTATTCAAAAAAAGAATATGTTCACCCTGAAAATTAACACCGACCTGAACATTATCTTGCTGTTTCGACCTAGATAATGTCACCAAAATCAATAACTTCCTGAATATAAAATGTAGCCCCAGATGTCTAGTTTACTATCCCTTTAACGAAATTGAATTCCGAGTTACGATTTGTGAGATATCGCAGTTTTACTGCTGCTGTGTCGTACAATTCCAGATTCAAAAAACTGCTGCCACACTCTGATTTACAATTAATTTAACTATGTTACCTGTAAGATAATGACTTGAAATTTTGCATGCTAATACTAGACACATTAGAGAACATCCCCTAATTTTTCTGGAATTAATTAATGAAGTTTCAGTCCTATTCCATATGTATAAACACAATTTTACAAATTCTGACTGAACACAAATCCTGTATAGTTTACTGTTGACACATGTTACCTACAACTTTTATGTACCTTAATTATATACGTTGGAACCGGACAGGAGTCTAGTTTCTAGACCTTCTGACGGATCCACATTTGTTATCCTATAGCAACTGGGAATTCTGATTTTGGTACAACAATCTGCTGCTGTCTATAATTAGGTTCCTATGTTTAATAACATACAATTGAATCTATAATGCTATATTTGGTGCATTTAATTGTATAGAGTACATTGCATGATCTTAGGATTGTGTAGTCATCTTTTCTAATGTCCCTTATTAATCGCATTATTGTATGTTAATTGAATAAAGAATGTTAATCAAGTCGGGGTTAAGGGTTAACTAGGGTAGTTGATGACACAGTAGGCTGTACTCGGGAGTGTGGGGTCCGTGTTTCCCATGTTTTAACGTTAAATAGAACTAAGTGCCACGTAGAACTAACTGCCACGTCAAGGATTGATGGGGCCACCTCTAGAACCTACGGGGGCCACATCTAGAATCCATTACATGATTGTGTTATTATTGAAATGTTATATTGTGTCGAGTACATAACCTATAGAATCTACCAACTTAGTCTAAACGAAATTGATTGTATGCATGGAACCTGTTGTATGGGATGCAGTAGTACGTGCATTAGTTAGAATTAAAAATGAATAATAGACTTAAGATTTTCATCGCATTGTCATTGCATATCGTCATCTTCATTGAACAGTATTATCGTTATTGTTTACCATTATTGTTACTGTTTATTGTTATCGTTATAAATCATCGTTATTGCACATTGTACTATTATCGCCTTGTCACTGTTCAATACTATTGATTTCATCATTGTATTCATCGTTATACCGTTATAGTCATTGTTCTCTGTTTCTCTATTTGCTGTCCACGACTTGCTTTAAGGACATTTTTCCCCTCTTTTAGATGAGCAGCTTACAGGTATTCAGGGAGATTTGCCTAATGGACTAGGAAAACAACAATGGTGAAAGACTTGTGTTGCTGCGCCGTTTAAATAATCATTGTTTCTCCTTTTTTTTAACTTTAATAATTGAACATTGTTGTATTTGTGGGCTTTTGACCCGAATATATTGTTGTTATTCCAGATGTTGGATTATTTTTATGTTGGTTATTTTTTTATGCTTAAATTCCAATGTTGTTATTTGTGATTACTCTTTCATTGCATGCGTGGTTGTATTACTTCCTGTTTATATTGAGTTGGATAAATAATAGCTTATGGATGACGCAAGTCATTCGCTGAGCTGTGTCACGTGCTTGCATTCCGTATTTTTGGGAAGCAGGGCGTGACAAATTTATTCGTCTTGTCAACTTCGACTTTCTGATTGCTCTATTAGTTCCGCTGCGACAACAGGCATTGGTTGACGCCCCAATCCCAACAACTGGTATCAGAGCTGCAGGTTGCCGAGTCCCTTGGTTAAGATGACAGGCCTACAGTATTTTGAAGATCAAGCCAGTTTGATGGAAAGATCAATTTCATTCTTTGGAAGACTGACATGTATGATGTTCTTGTTCAAGAACGTTTGCAGTTAGCCGTTAAGAAGAAAGAAAAGCCAACTGATATGAAGGATGACAGTTGGGAAGATATTCGTAAAAGAGCCATAAGTCTGATCCGACTATCCTTGGCGGACGAGGTCAAGTGCAGATTTCTTGAAGAAACTTATGCGGCGAGTTTTTTCGGAAAAACTCATAGCTGACTACTCTGGTTCGTTGTTATTAGATCGGATGTATTAGAAGATGAAGTTGTTCCGTTTATCTATGAAGGAAAGTTCCGATCTCCAAGACCACATTATAGAGTTCAATAAGGTATTATCTGAACTTAAGGCGATCAACGCAGATGTGTGTGAGGAAGATAAAGCTTTCAACCTGATATATTCACTGCCGGATTCGTACGAGCCTTTGATCACTACCATGATACACGGTAGATCTGCCAAGGAGAGTATTTCGGTAGATGGTGTAATCAAAGCATTGAAGGAAAATCAACTTAGGAAGGAGACCCATAAATCATCATCGTCTATTCCTACAAGTTTTCTAGCAGTGGATGGTCCTTCAGGGGGAAGACAAAGTGCTTTGCAAAAGGATTCAATCTGTTACCGATATTGCAAGAGGCCAGGGCATATCAAGAAAGATTGTTGAAAGTTGCAGAATTAGGAGAGCGCAAAGAACGGGAGTTTAGCCGCTAATATGGTCAGTGCCTTTGATTCAGACAATTCGTGTCTCCTTGTTTCAAATTCTTTATAAGTGGATTCTAGTTAGTTTCTTGACTCAGGGAGTTCTTCTCATATTTGCTCCGAGAGGGAGTTGTTTTCTACTTATAAGTCTACTACGGGGCGTTGTGTGACAACGGGAACTGGGAAGATTTGTGAAGTAGTGGGTGAGGGGACAGTTGAGTTGAAGATGCCAAGTCTAAATATGTTCACTTTAAGAGATGTTTTGCATATTCCTCTACTGAAACGGAATCTGATTTCCTTGGGAACTCTTGATGCACGGGGCTGCAGGTACACAGCTCGAGGTGGAGTCTGTCTGTTTCGTCGTGAAGTGATTAGAGGTATGAGTGGTTGGGCCAAGACAACACAATCTCTACAAGCTTTAGGGAATTTGAAAATCCTACGCAGGGGTTGCTAATTCTTTTTCCATTATTCCCGCAAGCTCAGATAGTTTGCCGCAACCAGAATCATCGAAACGAAACCACGACGTTCGAATATCGTCGAGAGGTGGAGAAAGCTTAAGGATAGGTGGAGTTCGTGCGGAGTTTGGCAACTTCGTGAGTACATCTACGGAGGTGTATTCTTGAAGGGGTATACTGGATTTGGTAAGATTAGGTAGAGATCATTTCAACTAGAAGAATAAGCTATTGTTCTAAGTTTTCTTTGCAAGTGGAATTCATTGAAGTTTTGAGATGAGTAACACATCATGTGATAGCACTCGTATGCAATCCAAGGTGGAGTTTGTTAGGATTGTGTCTTGTATACTCGTTGTTCAGATTAGAAGAAGGTAAGATGAAGAACGGAGGTCGAAGCGTCGAAGTGAGTAGAAGGGAAAACAGCAGCAGCAAGGTGCAAGCATAGTTGCAATCGACTGTCCTATGTTGCGGTCGACCGCACCCTCCGACCGCGCCCCCCGACCGCACCCTCCGACCTCGCCCCCCGACCGTGCCCCCGTACAGGGAATATCAGAGAGTGGTACGGTCGACCGACCGCGGCGCTGTGTTCGTTTTGGACCTCGATTTGTTAGGTCGTTTCAGCCCAATCTTCAACTCCAAATTAGATCGTACAGCTCCTATTCAGTTACTTCTTTTTCAGGTTATATCGGACGACCGAGAATTAAGATTAAACCTAGGTTTCTCTCTATTCTTCTATATATATTGTAAACTTCTCCAATATGAGAGGGAGTACTTCATAGATAATTTTCTCCATTGCAAAGAGAGGCTGGAGAGAGAGATAGTTCTTGGTGAGTGAATTTAATTTCTTGTATTGGGTAAATCAATAACTCCTTGTAATTTCTTCTAGTTGAATATCAGATCTCCCTATATTTCCCTCCGGATTAAGTAAAACCTAACCGGGATAAGTCATCGGTGTGTTTGTGTTAGTTTGGTGGATCTACTTGCTTGCTCAATTTATTCGTCTCGTCTACTTCGACTTCCTTATTGCTCTATTAGTTCCGCTGCGACAATGGGCGTTGGTTGACGCTCCAATCCCAACACATATAACTAGATAAAGTTCAATAGAAGAGAGGTATAGGTATTCAGTGTGTATGTAGTAAACAATTAACAGCCTTAGCTTCACTAATATTCATGGCAATTGAAATGCAACAAGAACAGCTTGATTCTCATCAGACATACCTTAGCTCTGTAACTCTGCATACCCACGACCGGAAAAACAATACTAGAGCCACCAATCTCATCAGATGGCGTACTTCGAAGAACAGAATCACCAAGAGAGTGGTATGTCAAAAATGCTGCATGAAAGTTGCCATCAGGTATCCGATAAATAGGATACCATGCCACAGAAAACCTAAAACTCAAAGTCAAAGTCAGGAATGAAATTTCTATCCCATTCTAAAGAAAATGATACAGAGAAAGAAATAATATGAGACAGAATTAATGACGAACCAAGATGCAGGGTGGAGATTATGCAAATTCAATCTTTGCAGCAGTGATGGATCACCAAACATTTGACAATTACTTGATGTATCACAACGAACAAGCTCCTTTATCCTAAATGACATAAAACCAATATGAAGATAAATGGAGTAAAAGCAAAGAATTGTCAAAACTTCATTACCATATCAAAATAAACTTAAATAAAAAATAGGAATTAGGTAGAGTAAATTCCTACTAATGACAGCTACTTGGATACAAGAAATAGGTGCTTAAGAGCGTAATACACACATTTTAAGGCTTCTACCATTTTAAAGGAAATGAATAAGGAAGTCCATCATTCATTTATCTACACTAACATATAGTTGAAGGGTTTTGGCAGTAAATCCGGCTCCAGCACATTGCGGGTGCGTTGAAAATTGGTGACAATTATTATGCGTTGAGGTAACCAATGAGGCTCTTATTATGAAATAAAGTAAAGCATTACATGCATTGCACGAGATAATAATTTCATTCGTAATAAATATATTACTTTTGTCGCAATATTTAGTAAAAGTTCCAATTATGCCCTTCTGTACTTTAGTGCTGGAGGTTGAGGTGTGTTTGCTGATTTTTGTGTGTGGGTGTGGGTGGGTGGTGTGTAGCAGTGGGTGTGTGATAAGCTAACCTCCAACATACACTGAAAAAAAAAAAAAAAAAAAATTTAAACACCATAGAGAAAAACCTAAGCTTGGTCTCACACTCAAAATGTAAATCACATCAAAAGCATGACTATACGTCATGTAATCATGATAGCAACATTTACAGGCCTTCCATTGGTAATTTAACCAGCCAGAGAATTATCAAGTTAACTGCATGATCCATTATAATAGCAGGGATGTAATTATGCATTCTTCGGAACCAACCCAATAGATGCCAAAGCTGTCTGGAAATACCAAGGTTCTAAATATTGGATATTGCGATCATACCAGATGTGGGCTTGCTATACCAGACCTTTGAGTTTATTCAAAATTGCCAAAATTCCTAGTCCATTTGTAGTTATTCGATCAAATAGGTCAAGGGATCTAAAACTTTACTTATACTCCCCACTTATTTTTGGTCCATGTCGTAGCAGAAGGTAAAAAGAGAATGTTATACAGTTGCATAAATGGATAATCATTATAAATCCATTTCGGCTGTAGCCTGCATATATAGTTTTTTGGCAGAACATGAGATGTCACCCCCAAAAAGCTTTTGAACCCATCCCATATGAGGCAACACAAAATGTGCTATACCGGAGTATTTTCTCAAAGGCCATCGTCAGTGTGAATATCAAAGAAAGCTATAGTCAGTGGGGTATAGATAGAGAGAAAAGCTCTACTAAAATATATCCAACTTGTTATGTTTCGTTTAATAAATCCATTTAATAATTCATTCACATTTAAGTCGGTAGACAATGTCATAAATTCCTCTACACAAACAGACATTGATAACATATTCTTTACAGGTTATCCGCCAACGAGATTGAAAATAAACATGAAATGTCATATAGTTGGATGAAACCTGAAATTTCGGTATGAAATGTTACAATCAAGTATTTGTCATTAAATATTTATGCACTTAATGTTAAAACTTCAATGTTATTCATGTTTCCGATAATGATAATAGTGTGTTGTAGTTAGTATGGTTGTACATACATTTCAGCTATGTATGAGTGTGTGAGTGGGTGGGCAGGTGGGTGGGTCTCATATGATTCAACAATGGTAGCTAAGCAGTTAGATATTATCTATTAAGATGTTTAGTTTTCCTTCCCTAAACTAAGCACAATGCTGACACTGCTCCTAGACGCCACCCCAAATAGAAGTTTTAAGTTGCGTATCGGCCTGGATGTCGGCCAAGTGTCGAGGAAGTGTCCGAGTCCGATATGTGTCTGACACGGATAAGACACGAGAGCCATTTTGCAGTGTCCGTGGAGCCTAGCTACAATGAATCCAAATTTCCCGAGGATTCTGCATCATGTATACCAAGTCGTCTTCTGTGCATTATGGATTGATAAGTGATTACTCTGAAACTGATTAAACTATAATTTAAAATAGCAGTTAGACCAAGACATACTCATGAATCATCTTGGTTTTTGGCTTCCTTGATCTCATACTTGCCTAATAACTCGGTATTGATCCACAAAGAGGTTGAACAAGGAAATAAACCAACAATTTCAAGATCAAGCAATTCAAATCCTAGGTTGTATAACCTATTTATCATGCTGACAAGCACAAAAATATGATGTTTTTCCAAAATGACCAACCTTTTGAAAGTATTTACCAAATTGACCCAATTTCGAAACTATTTACCAAAACGACCCACTAGCTATCTGAGATAGCGAGCTTGGTGAAAACCTCCGCGCTATCTGAGATAGCAAGTCTATCCTAAGGCTATTTCTCCCCCACTTGGAGAAAACTCGAAAAAATCTCCAATTCAAGACTTGCTGTCTCATATAGCGCGAGTGTTTGTACCACTCGCTATCTGAGACAGAGTGTTGTTTGGGGATTTTTTAAACTCCAGCCTCGCTGTCTACTTCTCTTCCTCATTTCTCTCTTCTTTCTCCCAACGCCGAAACCCACTTTCGAAAACCTCATGATTCGAAGATTTCAGAACTCGCAGAAAATAAAATATCAAATAATAATCACATTGTAGATTCTACCTATCCAATTAGATGAAAATTTTATCCATGAATTACTACAATAAAAAATGATGATATATCATATTCAAAATTGCCCTATGGGATATAGAAAAATGAGGTATAACAATTAACTGTTAGAATTAGGAATAGGAAAAATATTTCTTTATTGATTGACTAAACTGAGTACAATATGTCTCTTATATATAGGAGAGAAGAGAATACTAAATCAATACATTATTCAATATGGGACTAATCTAATCTATCATCTAACACCCTCTCAAACTCAAGTTGGTTCAAGCAACAAGAGTTTGCAATACTGACGATGTTGATGTAGAAGGAACGATAAACTGTGAGGCAGTGACGGCACTTGATAGCACATGTGACGGAACTGAGAATTAGAGTGTTGCAGAAGAAAGTAGTGATAGCGCACTATTGAGATCTCACCTCAAACAATGGCGGGATCTCCATATCCCGATTTATGATGGGATCTTACCCCTGACTTGAGACATAGTCGATGATGGGATCTCACCCCTGAACTGAGAAATAGACTAATGGGATCTCACCCCTGACTTGAGACATAGTCGATAATGGGATCTCACCCATGACTTGAGAATGGTCGATGATAGGATCTCACCCCAACCTTGAGAATTGTCGATGACTAATAAGAAATAGACTAATGGGATCTCACCCGACTTGAGACATAGTCAATGATAGGATCTCACCCCAGACTTGAGAATTGTCGATGACTGAGAACTGGATGCTGATAACACCCCCTCTCAAAATCACGATCGATCAACCGGAATGAGTTGACGATCTGGATGTAGAAGCACAATAGCCTGCAAGAAAGGTTTTTTTTTCTTTCACAATTGCGACATACATAAGAGCTACAGGATCATAGAGCTCAATACTTTGGCGCGGGCTTGGCCTTATGGAAGATAGAGTAGGCATCATTGTATATAGCAAATTAGCAATACTGTTTGAGACAACAGTGAGAACAATCATAAAGCTTGATAGCATCTTGTCCCAGTTAGTTACTATTCCATGAACATCCCTGAGAGTGACAGCAGCAGGGAAGATGAAACCATTGCCCACTGCAGCAGTTGCACCAGTAAATTGGAAGGCATCCCAAATTGACGGAAGGAAATTGGCGAGCACAAAGATCAAAGCGAGGAGAAATGGCGGGTGAAAGGATGTGAGGGATAATTAGGGTTTTGGGGATTTTGTTGAAAGGGGGTTTGATGAGGACTCGAACTCGAATTCGCCTGCGATGAACGGAGAAGGAGGGAGACCCGATAGATCTCAATTTTTGAGGATGAAGGGATGATCGAGATTTTGGAGATCTGGATTTCGGAGGAGGAAGGAGATCTGGGATTTGACAGATAGGAGATGACGGCTAGGATTTTTGGATCTTGTTGATTGAGGGAAAAGGATATTAGGGTTTTGGTATTTGATCAGGAGCGGAAGAGAGATGTGGGGAGGTGGAGTGATTCCGATGAAGACGGGAACCACTCCACCTCGACGATGAGGATAAAATTAGTATAGACCTTATAGGACGATAGGCTCTGATACTATGTTAGAATTAGGAATAGGAAAAATATTTCTTTATTGATTGACTAAACTGAGTACAATATGTCTCCTATATATAGGAGAAAGAGAATAATACTAAATCAATACATTATTCAATATGGGACTAATCTAATCTATCATCTAACATTAACAATTCAATATGGATGCAGGTTGTTGAGATCTCAAGCTAGAACTCTCAGCCATGATTCCCCTAAATAAATACTACTCGTGGAAGATAAATACGTTCGCTGCGGAAAGTGAAAAGCAGAACTTACCTCTTGCATGGATTGTCATGATAGGAATCTGTCCTGAAATCTGTTAAATCGGTGTATTTTATCGGTATTAACTTTTTGAATAAGCATTAACTTGAATAAGTTCTCAAACATAGCTTAGGGTTTCGAAAGTGGGTTTCAGTGTTAGGAGAGAAAAGAGAGAAATGAGGAAGAGAATGAGACAGCGAGACAACGAGACTGGGATTTAAAAAATTCTCAAACGATACTCGCTGTCTCAGATAGCGAGTGTGGTACAAACACTCGCGCTATCTGAGACAGAGAGTCTTGAATTGGAGATTTTTTCGAGTTTTCTCCAAGTGGGGGAGAATAGCATCAGGATAGACTCGCCATCTCAGATAGCACGGAGGTTTTCACCAAGGGTCGTTTTGGTAAATAGTTTTGAAAGTGGGTTAGTTTGGTAAATATTTTCAAAAAGTGGGTCATTTTGGAAAAATCCAAAATTATTGGGTGAATCCCTCGATCAACCAAGTAAATCCAATTTAGTTCACCAATTTCAAGCTTTCAAGCTGACAATGAAATTAAAACTTGAAGTTGGTCCGACTTCCTAATTTGGAGGCAGTATGAGGATTCTCAGTAATATCAGGCTATCTCAATGAATTGTAGTGTCTGGTATTGAGTAATTAAATGCATATTAAAATCAACTCAAATCTTTTTAAAAATATTCTAATTAGATTGCACTTTTTTGATAAGTTTTTAACAAATAATTGATACTTTTAGATTGAACAATGCACAATCTATAAAATAAAATAAACAATGCAAGCTTAATAACATTTTAAGAATCAAAATATTTTCAGATTAAGTATATTATGAACCATAAAAACATATCATAAAAATTATGGTTTTATGTTATAAATGGTATATCACAAAAATACCTAAAAGAATGTAGTAGAAAATTATTCCTCCGTATTAAACTTTCATATTCAACAAATATCCACTTTAGACTTTTCTAGCTTAAAAATACAATTAAAATATTATTTTCTTAAGTATAATTAAGGATATATATACAGGGGGCCCTTCGGTTGCGAACGGACTTGGTGCGAACTGCATGCAAACGAGTCCGCTAGCCATCTGATCTCCTGATCAGGATCTAGCGGCTCATATATACAACTATCATTTGACCCATAGCCGCTATCTCTAATAATGGCAACAGTTCTACTGAAACCGTTATCCCCAATAATGGCACTTGTTCGTATGCAGTTCGCACCAAGTCCATTCGCAACCAAAGGCCCTGTAGATGCCTTAAACATCCATTCGCAACCGAAGGCCACATAGAGGGGTCTTCGGTTGCGCACTGGGTTAGTGCACCGCCTCATCATAGGTAGGGTAATCGAGGTCCAGATGCCCTCTAGTTGCCAGCACGATGCCTTATGCGTACAACTGAGGCACTAAAAGGCAACGCCTTAGTAATGAATTGTATATAATAAAGGCTTGTGGATTTATTTTTCGATAACCTTATCTTTAAGTTTTCTTTAATATATTGTACTAATTAACCATAATAATAACCAAAATAAGTCTGCCGCATATGTTGATATTCTATTATTAATTGCTCGTGTCTTATTTACAACTTTTCTCTATCATTAATAGCTCCCATAAACTCCACTAACACTCAATGGTCAGTAGAGAAACCCAAGGACCATAAAAATCAAGTATATACCTTTTTTTGGAAAATATTTTGTCCCTATTTTTAGTATTTTTATATTAATGCAATTGATTATTTTAGTCCACTTCACTACCTGCTTCAACTGATCTCAATATCATAAATGGCAATAACAGAGACGATAGTAACAGAGAAAGGATCTTCATGTCATTAAATAGAGGGTGATGCAATATCACTAGGTCAACACATGTTTTGGGCATTCATCATTTCATTGTAGGGTAGATAAATGAACGGATTTTAGCAATAGAACAAGCTATAGGAAAAACGTATTCACCCTCGTGGTATTTCATCCTCTTATCCTTTTTGAGTTCTGACATGTAAACCAGCATTTGGGAGGGGCAGGTTTTGTAGTGCACCATAGAGGAAATTTCCTCATGTGCCATCAGAGAGCCTATTTTCTCGTATATGTAGATAGATTAAAGAATCCTTTAAGCTCGAGATTAGGGTTGAGAGAAGTGCTTACGTAGACTTTAGTCCACAAGACTTTTTTCCTTTGTTGGAGAAAGTTGAATATCATACCATGTTTTTCTTAAAACCATAGGCAAACTAATTTATATATCTCTAGCGTCCTAGCTCTAGCTCTCTTCCTTGTTTTAAGAAAATCATGAGTTTGATGCAGTCGTCCACACCAATCGACAAGGATGCTGCCAACCAAGTCATTGTTTGGCGCTGCCAACCAAGTAAAATTAGTTTGATTTTCAAAACATGAGGGTTATTTTTTGGTGATTGTGGGGAGGAGGTATTACATCTAATATCTCAACCAATCTTGTGATTTTTTAGTTAAGGCAAGGTGGTATCTCCTTGATCGTAAATGAGATAGATGATATAGTGCTTGGACCTGATTTTTTGGGGCATATATAGAATTGTTTAGGCAAAACTCCAATCTAATAGTCTGACTCATTGGTATATCTATCGAGTTTTGACACTAAGGGGGGAATCCTCCATTTCATTGTGGATTACTTGGTTTGGTAAGAGGCAAGCACAGTTTTGGAATATACTTCCCTAATCTATTACAAAATCGCAAATCCTACCCCCACCCGAAAATGTCCCTTCATTTTTATCCAACAAAAGGTCCTCCTCTTCTCTATTTGGTCCCCTCACCTTCTCTGTTAAACTCTAAGAAAATGTAACTTCTCTTGTGATCAGGTTCCAAGTTTATCCTGATTAACTTTTCATGTGATCATCTGAAAATCTCGTGAAGTTCGTTGGTACGAAATCTGGCTATATTATGTCAAACTTTATATTCAAACAAAGACAACATAATTTTTGCCATATTTCAGTCTCTACCAAAATTTAAGTAAAGCCTTATATTTAAGTAAAAATCCGGCTATATTATGTTAAGCCGTATATTCTAACAAAGAGAGCATAATTTAGCCATTTCCTTCTCTCTGCCTCAAGTCATGTTTCAACCAGATTAGCAAGATTAGATTTCTAGGTCAGACGGTGCAGATCTTAAAGCATTAGCCTACAACTTTTCAATGAGAATATGCAGATTCAACCTACAAGACTACAACTTTTAGGACCAACTACACATCTACAAATAAGAGGACCTCATAAAGACATTTGCTCGATATTTCACCATAAGGGATCAGCCTATGTTACTAAATTATGCCATTTTTTTGTAGAAAACAAGGTTACATACAAATTAAGCCAATATTACTTCTACAATTCCCTTCTTTCTTTCTTATTCAGATGCACCTTATCATGCCTGATGTGGCGAGTGTACTTACATATGTATTGGTTTAGAGTCAGCCCACTACTGGCTTAAAGAAAGAGTCTTTACATATTTTAATCAATCAACTAAGATTTTACCATTAACTAATTAATAAACATGCAAATTCTTATCACATCCTATTTGCCTTAAGGTCTCATACTCCACAAGTACAAGTCAGATGCAATGAAGAAATATAGACAAGTCATAACAATAAGCAGAATAAAGAATAAGCACATTTATGTGCATGCATAGATGTAAAGACATGAAATAAAGTAGCAAAGGGAAAGATATTGTAGTGTGCATCTGTATAGCTGTACTAATATTCAGTTCTGACAGTAGCAAACAACCTTATGATTCACAGTTAAGTTCTCTGTCCTATATGCCTATACATTTAATATGTCAACAACAAATTTATATCTTCCAAACATCTTAACCAAGCCAAATGATCTATGTATAAATGAAAATCATGCATTTAATAAATAACAAGGACTTACTTCTGAAGTAATGGTCTTCGCCTTTGAGGTTGTGCAGTTTCAAAATATTCAAAGAGCAACTCCTCATCGGCAGAAGTACTTTTCCGAACTGGCTGGTAGTTGACCTCATCTTCAGCGACAAGAACTACTTCTTTGCCTTTATGCAAACCACTGTTATGCAGAGGACTGATGGACCCACCAAATAATTGCACAGCAGAAAGATAAGGTACAAAATAAGCACGGAACGGGGAGCAGCAATCAAGAGAACTCTTTAGGTTATTAAACCCCTCTACCTTAACTTCCAATCCAAAACTACCAGGTTTTTCATACCACTGCCAGAGGCTTCCCAAAGAGAGATTAGTTTGACCCAGGCTAGGAGATGCTGAATAAAGAACTCTTTCAAACTCTGCAAGAGGACTGCCCGTCATCAGTTGAATAGCTTCTGAAGCAATTCGCAATTTGCCGGATTCAGCAGCTGCCTGCCTGATTTTGTACAAATCAGTCGTGCAACCAGAAAAAGATTGGGTCTGCTCATCAATTAAACCACTAGTGTTCTCCACTGTAGAAGGTTGAGATCCAGATCTAAGATTAAGTTCATCTGCTTCAGGAACAGACTGTTTAAGCCTTTCAGCTTCCACTTCAATCTTTTCACTGTCTTCACCATCTATCATAGAACCACTGTTATGCACATCGGTTTGGGTTTTGGCCAACAAATCAGATTCAGACGGCAATGACTCTATTTCATTTTGTGCAAACTGTTCAGAAGCATTGGATGCAGCAACGCAAATTTTCTCATCTAGGTTTTCCTCTTCTGGATCAATTTGTGCATCCCGCATACTAGCCAACATCTCCATATTCAGTGATGGAAAGAGAGTCTAATTGAATACCAATCTGCTGTTGATTAGTCCTTTGCAGTGGGATTTCACCTCCTACCATTTGAGCACTATCACTGGATGGTCTAGCCATGCTGATTTCAGCTGTCTTGATTACCTTCTCATCTGAACAAAGACTGCTTGTGGATGTTTTACTTTCCTTTTGTTCACAAAGCTTGCCTTCCTCGGATCTCTCCCTCCATTCTGAAACTTTGGAAGAAATGCCAACATGATGGGAATCAAGATTATAATTTTTTGATCTAACATAATGAGCACATTTTGCAGGCCAGCTATGCAGATTTGCACTAGCAGATCCGTGACGATCATTTGAATTTCCCGATGCTACTCTACCTTGCCTGCGTCTCCTATAAACAACAGGTTGAAATTCTGCATCCTGTTGAGACGTATTGGATGCTGCAGTAGAATTTTTTTCTGGTAGTTTTTGATCAATTTGTGTATCCTGCAAACTGCTAAGATTACCAAACTCATTGGGATAGAGAGAGTCTAATTGAATACCAATCTGCTGCTGATTAGTCCCTTCCAGTGGGATTTCATCTGGTACCATCTGAATGCTTCCTTCAGATAGTCTAGCCATGTTGGTTTCAGCTGTCTTTGTTACCTTTTCATCTGAAGGAAGACTGCTTGCAGACATGCCACTCTCCTGTTTACAAAACTTGCATTCGCCGGATCTCTCCAGCCGTTCTGAAACATTAGAAAAATTGCCGGCATGGTGAGAATCAATATTAAAAAATTTTGTTCTAATATTGTGACCACTTTTAGCAGGCCAAGCATGCAGGTTTGTAGTACTAGATCTGTCAAGATTATTTGAATTTCTTGATGTTTCTCTATCTCGCCTGCATCTCCTAAGAACAGGCTGAAATTCATCGCTGGTAGAGGCCTGGCTATTGCATTGTGCTCTCTCATTAGAGCTATTTGTTGTGGAACAGCAAGTGGACATTTCACTCCTACCGCAATAATCCAAAGTAGTGCTTTGAGCTGAAATGTTGTCCGTGGAAACCAAGGACCAACCCACTTCAGAAGAGTTGCTTCCATTTTTGCCCTTGGCAAATGTACCCTCTTTCAAGTTATTTGCAAATGAATTTGGCTGTGAAGAACCACTATGTTGATCATCTGAAGATGAAGTCTCACAGATGCCATTTTCATTTGGATGGGAGACTGAGGTGTTCTCCACAGATGTAGAGCACATTATCTCTGAGGCAAGGTGACACATTTCAGAGTTTGCGGAACAGATGTCATCTACACGTTTGGTTCCTAATTGACCCCAAATGCTTCTTGGTGTAGATCGTTTGCTCTGTTTGCCTTTCTTTTTCCGCTTTCTTCTTGAAATTCTTCTTACCTGATTCTCTTCTTTGGGAATATTATTGATTAGCAGCGAGGAAGCAGCTGCATCAAAATCTTCACAATCTGACACCGGCGAGGTGTTCAATGCAGCACGAGCCTGAGATGTAGTGGGAGACCTTTTTGTAGTTTTGGCTTGTTTTCTCTTCTTGTCAGGTTTTCCTAATATACTTGGTAAGGAAGAGCCGGAGACTATCGATGACTCTGCAGAACCTGGAGGAAGTTCTTGGACAAAATCCAGGCTAGTATCAGCTGTGCGGCCTGAGCTATTACTCCCTTCAGATCCTTGCTGGAGATAATAAGGAACCACAAACACCCTTGAATCAAGTCCAAGTGTGAGAAAGAAAACAGGGCACCTGGTATGCAGTAAAAGGAAAAAGTTGTATCAGTACTGACATGCTGAAATTTGGTGCAGCATACAAGGAAACCCTAGTGTAAGTTTTCTTCTCCTTACATATTTGAGAGAACTTGCTCCTGATGTAATATATTTCATGAATAAATGAAATAGCGTGCGGTTTTCAAATTTATTGCTTGATAAAGAACATATAGAGAAACTCCACATATATAATGATTGTTAGGAATTGTGACCTCAAATACACATAGGCACTGAGTACTTGAAGTTGGAGAAAAAGAGGATGAAACAAAGAAGCAAGAGAAGACAAGCAGCGAGTAGAAGAATGCAGCCTGGAGAGTTGCGGTCGACCGACCTGGTCTGCTGAGAGTTCTTCGAGTGAAAGGTCCAACAGAGGAAGGGACGGTCGACCGGCCTTGGAGGTGCAGTCGACCGGTCAGCCCTCGGGCTTGGTTCTACACGTTGTGGTCGACCGACCTTAAGGGTGCAGTTGACCGACATCGGCAGCTGATTGTTTTTGGGCTTACGAGTTTAAAGGCCCAATTGCTAAATTTGTGTTTATCTTTTAGGGTTTACTTGGGGACTATATATATGGCCGTAAACTCTAGGGTTTAGTCATCTGAATAGATCTGATCATTATTCAACTTCAAGAGGGAATTGTGCCGAGTGTTTCAGAGCTTGAGAGTTGTAATCTCTTTTGTAATCTTTATATTTCTTGGGGAATAAGAAGTGTTGGTTATCTCTGCATATTGATTGTGCTCTTGTGAGATCTTTCATATATTGTGGTGGCTTGTTCTTGGTTCATCTATTTGTTGGGAGTTTCTATTGCTTGTGGTATGTTTTCCGCTATTAGCACTACGAGTTGTGGGGTAGATCCTCTGACAAGTGATATCAGAGCAGTTGGTTCGAGATGGCCGATAATAAGATGAAGATCGAAAGATTCGATAGGAGTGACTTCATGATGTGGAAGATTCAGATGATAGTGTATCTTCGTCAGAAAGATCTTGATGGTCCGTTGTTTGATAAGAAGCCGGTAGGTACAGACAAAGATGCGAAGGTCTTGGTGGATTGAAATCGTTTGGATCAGAAGGCGCTGGGGCAGATTCAGTTGGGACTGAGTAGGAAGGCGTTATTTCATATCTCGAAGACAAAGACCACAAAGGAGGTATGGAGATTCTCACAGATATGTATGAAAAACCGTCGGCATCTAATCAAATTCTTCATCTGAAGAAATTGGTTAATATGAAGTTGAAGGAAGGGGGTTCAGTAGCAGAGCATGTGAACAATTACTGTATGGTTTACAACCAGATGGAAGCTGCAGGTTTAAAGTTTTCAGAGAAGGGACAGTCATTGTTACTTCTATCTACTTTACCCGATAGTTATGGTACGGTAGAACAGACTATTACAGGCACTATGACAGATTCGACGAATCTACAGGATGTGGTGAGTAGCATTTTGAACGAGGAGGTGAGAAGGGTGGAAAACGGGGGATATCTATCATCTTCTTCTAGAGATTCCGCCATGTACGTTGTGAAGAGACGTGGGAGATCTAAGAGCAGTCGAAGAAGAAAGGATCTGATGACAGCAATGGGGGACATGGGTCTAACTGCTGGTATTGTCACAAGAAGAGTCACATGATGCGCAGTTGCAAGACTTATATGAAGAAGCAGGAGAAACCGAAGAAAGATACCCCAAAGGAAGCTCAAGTGGGGCTTGTTGAGGAGTTATGCTTATCAGCTCGGGAGGAGTTGGGAACTCAAGATTGGTGTATTAATTCGGGAGCTTCTTTCATTGTACTTTGAGGAGAGACGTATTTGATGACTACGAGAAAGGTTCTTTTGGAGTTATGATCATGGAAAATGGTCACTGGTGTCCTGTACGTGGGGTTGGTACTGTTCGCGTTAACACCATTGATGATCAGAATGTTGTCTTGCAGGAGACAAAGCATGTTCCAGACTTGAAGGAAAATCTAATTTCGATTGGAAGGCTAGACAAGGAGGGATTGTCTACTACAGTTGGTAGTGGGGAGTGGTGTATAGCTGCAGGTTCAATGGTGATTGCAAAAGGGAAGCGTAAGGGAATGTTGTATTTGCTTAGAGATGTGAGGGGCATTTCTCCTGTAGTTGACTCTCAGCCGGAATCGAGTAGTAGGTTGTGTGAGGTGTAACCGAGTTCTTTCAGTTGTGGAGCAGAGGTTACTAAATTAGTGAGAGCTACTGGCCATGGAAGTGATCCTAGAGAGCAAGACGTTGCTGCGGAGAGGGTACTTTGTGAATTGGCAGTTGAAGCTTCAAGTCGCTCGTGTGATAGAGAGCACCGCTATCGATATGTGGGGTGATGTCGATAAGGGTAACCGAAATGGGACTGTAGGGGTTGAACAGTCTGCGGATATTGTGGAGATGTCGTCAACAGAGGTTTCTAGTGCAGAGGGTGCATTGAGAGGCTTTGAACCATGTCCGGTGTTGATGGAGATCTTGCGAGTTGGGCAGTCTCATAACACGAAATCCGACACGGAAGGTTGATTTTCCGGTATTCGTGCTCTATGCGATTGGTGGAGCACATTCTTCATGAGGCGATGAGGGGTAGTTGGTGCACTCCACGTGGTAGAGTGGCAGAAGTGCTCTTCATGAGAGTGAGGAGTACTTGAGTCTTCCATGAAAGTGGAAAATTGGCAGAGATAATGCGAGGTGGAGATTGAAATAACTTTAAAGCGTGGTGTATTTGGTCCAAGTGGGAGATTGTTAGGAATTGAGGTCTCAAATACACGTAGGCACTGAGTACTTGAAGTTGGAGAGGAAGAGGATGAGACAAAGAAGCAAGAGAAGACAAGCAACGAGTAGAAAAATGCAGCCTAAAAGAGTTGCGGTCGACCGACCTGGAGTGCGGTCGACCGACCTAGTCTGCTGAGAGTTCTTCGAGTGTAAAGGTCCAACAAAAGAGGGGACGGTCGACCGGCCTTGGGGGTGCAGTCGACCTGAGTACTTGAAGTTGGAGAAGAAGAGGATGAGACAAAGAAACAAGAGAAGACAAACAGCGAGTAGAAGAATGCAGCCTGAAGAGTTGCGATCGACCGACCTGGGGGTGCGATCGACTGACCTAGTCTGCTGAGAGTTCTTCGAGTGTAAAGGTCCAACAGAAGAGGGGACAGTCGATCGGCCTTGGGGGTGCAGTCGACCGGTCGGCCCTCGGGCTTGATTCTACACGTTGCGGTCGACCAACCTTGGGGTGCGGTCGACCGACATCGGCGGCTGATTGTTTTTGGGCTTACGAGTTTAAAGGCCCAATTGCTAGATTTGTGTTTATCTTTTAGGGTTTACTTGGGAGCTATATGTATGGCCGTAAACTCTAGAATTTAGTCATCTGAATAGATCTGATCATTATTCAACTTCAAGAGGGGATTGTGTCGAGTGTTTCAAAGATGAGAGAGAGAGATTGAGAGTTGCGATCTCTTTTGTAATCTTTGTATTTCTTGGGGAATAAGAAGTGCTAGTTATCTCTGCATATTGATTGTGTTCTTGTGAGATCTTTCATATATTGTGGTCGCTTATTCTTGTTTCATCTATTTTTTGGGAATTTCTATTGCTTGGGGTGTGTTTCTGCTATTAGCACTACGAGTTGTGGGGTAGATCATCTGACAATGATGACAGATAGGAAGCTATAAAGCAGGGAGGGAGAGAGATATATATATATCAAACAATATGAGCCAATATGGGTCATGCTTCACAAAGTTTGAAAGCTTTCTTTTAAAACTTAAAATTAAAATTATTTTTCAGTTTTCTCCGAAGAAAAAATAATTTTTGATAACTTTTAATTAACTTTTCACCAAAAATAAATAAAAAGATGTCAACAGCAAAAAATCCAATAGCCGGAGTTAGTAAACCAAGCATTTCGCGGGAATGGCGCACCAGTAACAAAATTAGCAGGGCACTGAAGCTGATGCCAAGTTTTTCAATCATGCATACAGGGATATCTTCCGAACAATATTCATATGCTCAATAGTTTCACATGCAAACCATGGTCTTTGACAAAGTTTGCTAAAGTGGAAAGTCTTGCTAAATTGGAAGGTCCTCAAATCTTCATTCTTTTCTACTATCTACTATTATTTGATCATTCATTTGTCAGCAAACCATAGAACCTCAATATTGTTGTATCATATCCTAATACTAATACTTGAGTCGTTGACCATAATAAAACGGATACGAAAACCTATAAAGAAGTACCTGAATTTCATTTCAACTGTTTTAGGAAAACCCCCCCACCAAAAAAAAAAAAACTTTTGCTAACCCCACCAAATCGCATATCGACTCAGATCATTCACCACCTGCAAAATTGCCTACAAGAGTTCCCATGGAATCAATATGGACCTGCGGTCCCTTATTTGCTTGTAAATAGAATTAAAAAGCATTGACTGGTCCGAATTAAGTGCATGTGTGCTTTCAGAATACAATAAATTACTAACGCGCCTTACACAACAAACAAGATGTCCTTAGAGCAATAATATGAATTTTGTATGCATTATAAATCATGCTTAAATTCACAGAAAAGCTGAGAGAAAACAATTCTTGTCAACCCATTAATAGCTAAAAAATAATACCTGTTTTCTGATTGAGGGATAAATGGTGGATGTTCCTGAAGAAATACACACAAATGCATAAACTTCCAGTAAGCAAAAAATATATCAAATAAATGGATGCAACCAAAATGTTAAACTGAAAGAGTAGACAACCACCATATGAATGTTGTCAGTGTTTTGATTTGGAGATCTTCTCGACGAACTGTGTTCTTCACTACTAACCACCAGTTGAGCATTGTCACCTCTTTCGTGGACAGAAGGCATTGTTTGGTTTTCCTAAATATACATAGATGGGGTTTAGAAGGTCAAGTAGCTTAGCATTCAGAATTATACAGAAATTGAATCCTCCAGTTTAGTATAACCAAAAAAAACAATAAGCCAAATTAATTGGGATGTTAAGCATCTCAATCATCCTAGTACTCTAGAAAACTGTATTATAAGAAACGATCATGCCTGAACTCCCCAAATGATGATATGATCTCACCAGGAGAAACTACAATAGCAAAGTCAACACACGTTAACATATTTCACTTCGATGACATTGCCACCACATCGAGAATATAGAAACAGAAACAGATCATCGAAATTGCGGAAAACAGTGTTGTCCATCAGATTTTCTACTACAATAAAACTATTATCAACCCACTCACAACTTATAAGGATTGAAGATATTAAATGTACTGCAAGGCTAACACTATGACGATCATACCAAACTGAGCTTACCATCAACCAGAAAACTTAAACATTAAACAGAACAAGCATTGTTTAAGCTAGTATGGACAGATACACTTAAAATTTAAAGACATTTCAAATCAGCTATACCTCAAATTCAAGTACTGTGCCCCAACATTTCAGTGGCCTTTCAGTTGATCTCAAATTAGAAGGTTGAGGTAGAAAGCAAATGAAAAATTGACACCATGATTAACAAGAATTCCTATAGCTGACATCTCCAAAACAAAGTGTTGTGATAGAAAAACATTAAAGATTTTTCTAAAGCATTATAACTTCGTTAATAAGAGTTATCTAATAAAGAAGGGTGATGCAACTACATTTCAAATAAGCATAAATTTGACCAAGACAATACATAATAGTAACTTTTATAAAATTTTTAAAAAAAATCATAATTGTAACATTTTGACATAGAAGGTTTCAAACTTCAGGCATTTAAAACACAGCGCAAAATTCAGTATTCAGATACTAAAACTTCACAAAATTCTACAGAAATTTAACCCCCAAATAAAAAATCTAGCACGATCATCCATGATAAACAGCATAGTAGCTAAAATAAAGTCTGAATCTCCATACACATCCAAAACCAATTAACAAAACACAAAACACTAAAAACCCAGCTTTACTTCGTCAATAATAATAAAAAGAAGCCTAGTTTTACTTCAAGCCCAGTAATAAACCAACACTCAAACCAAATTATAACGAAAACCCATTAACCCACAATCTCAGAGTCTCTTCTACGAAAAAACCCAGAATCCAATAATGGGTTCCCTTAAAACTCCCCAACAAACAAACCCAGATCATCAAATTAACTTCATCACTTCATACTACAATCAAAACCCATTTAGATGATGATGATGATGATGATGATGATGATGATCCAATGCATGATGATAATAGTAAAGTTAGAAAGTATACCATGATCAAGAAGCTGATGGGTTCTTTGCTTTGATGCTAATCTCCTCTTTCTAATTCTTTTTTAATTTTTTTGGGTTTGAACTGGGTTTCGTGCAAATGGTAATGAAAAGCTTTTGAGGCGACCAAAACGAGGATGAAGAGGGTTGATAAACAGAGAAGAGAAAAACCCCGAAAACAGAATGACTGACAGAAAGACCCGACTGATTTCGAAGAACGCCAAAAAGTTGTTAGTGCTCCTCTATTTACCATAAAAAGCTATTAACCGGGAGCGTGTTTGCAGGTAAGTACCTTGAAGTTTGAGTAATTCGGAAAATCCAAATTATTTGATTTTTTATTTTTCGTATTTGCCGCGAAGAGAAAAAAAAAATTCTTCTTCCGTGGTTTGTGGATAACCATTGACCTGTGAATCTAAATTAGAGCATTTGTAGTTTTCCAAACTTTGGAAAATATAGAGAACGAAACGTTTGTAGTTGTTTCTTATCTATATTTGAGGGAAGATATAGAAAATTTTCAAATATAGAAATCGAAAGATTATCTTGCGTCTGTTCTAAACTAATTGTCTCAGACGCAAGATGATCTTGCGTTTAAGAATAATAATAATAATAAACAGATCGGATGCAAGATGATCTTGCGTCCGATCAATTTTTAAAATAAAAATGTGTCAGACGCAAAATTATTTTTCGTTTGACTAAAATAAAAAAAATCGCTAAATCAATCGGATGCAACATGATCTTGTATCCGATTGGGAAAAAAAACAAAAAACAAAACAAAAAAAACAAAACAAAACGTACCCAACATTGCGTGAAAGATTTACTGTACTGACCTACTTTTTGAAAATATTTGGGGGTCTGACTAGCATTGGATCGGGTCGGGTCGGGTCGGGTCCTTCACTACCCGGACCCGGACCCAGTCCCATACGGGTCCAAAAAATAGACCCGGACCCGGACCCGTGAGGACCGGATCCGATTTCGGGTCCGGGTCCTCGATTCCGGGTCCGAGTCCTATTAAAATATTCCTACCTGTTCTGGTAGGAGCGGGAGTGTGAGTGGCGAGCGGAGGCGGTGAGTTGAGGATTTAGATAGAGGAGAGAAGAAAAAGGCATGAGTTTTAAGTTTGGAATAGGAAGATTTAGAATTGAGGAGGAAGGAGGGGATGAATGGGGATAGAATATTTATTTTTATGTTGATTTTTTTAGGTTTTTTTCAACGGGTCCGGGTCCGGGTCCGGGTCGGGTCTCTTTTGAGCGGAACCGAATCCAAACCTAAAAGTACAATGGGTCCCATTTTAGGACCCGGACCCGGATAGGCCGAGTCGGTTCCGGTCCAATGCCAGGTCCGGGTCGGGTCCGGGTTTTGGGTATTTATACCAATGCTAGGTCTGACCCACTTCCGATAACAATTAGCGATGGACAAGTCAGCATAAACCGTTATTGGAAATAACGACATAGATTATTTACGTGCCGTTATTTCCAATAACGGCATCTATTTTTCATTTTTTTTAGCATGCCATTATTTGGAATAACGACATCAGTATATTTCTCTTACAAATGTGAATCTTCTAACTTTAAAAAAAATTCTAAGTGTGAAAAAAACATATAAATAATGTCGTTATCCCCAATAACGGCGTTCGAATGACCGATGCCTTTATTAGAGATAACGACATCAGTTATATATAAATGAAATGTTGTCGTTGTTTGGAAATAGTTCATTTATATATAACTGATGTCGTTATCTCCAATAACGGCATCAGTCATTCGAATGCCGTTATTGGGGATAACGACATTATTTATAAGTTTTTTTCACACTTAGAATTTTTTTAAAGTCAGAAAATTCACACTTGTAAGAAAAATATACTAATGCAGTTATTCCAAATAACGGCAGACTAAAAAAATGTAAAATAGTTGCCGTTATTGAAAATAACGGCACGTAAATAATCTATGTCGTTATTTTCAATAACGGTTTATGCTGACGTGTCCAAAACTGGGCCAGATCGCTAATTATTTTTGGAAGTGGGTCAGACCCCCAAATATTTTCAAAAAGTGGGTCAATACGAAAAAAATTCACATTGCGTCCCGAAAAAATTTCCCCCATTTTGAAATTTTAATTTCTATGGAATAGAGCCTATAGAATTATTTATGCATATAAAGTTAATTTGAGATTGGTTTAATTATATGATCAATGGATGTGATGAAATGGGCCTGAAGGAATTATTATGTGTTCGTATGCGTACATTTTTTTTATAAATGTTTTGGACTAATTTTTTTTTAATATAAAAAACCAACGACTAAGATTTAAAATTAAAACGATCATCGACCGTTGAACCAAATTTTGGGTTTCAACGGCTACAAGCCCAACTCAAAATTTCTATTTCTAAAAGTCAAATATAGAAAATTTTGAGTCTAACAACTACACATGCTCTTAGACATTTCAAATTATAAGTTGTATCAACCGTCTAAAACTATATTATAATTTGTACTTTTATCTTTAATATTATAATGGGAGAGTTGGGGTTGTTATTTGTCAACATACAAATCCGTGCATTGCACATGCAATTCCAACTCTTCCATTAATTACAACAAAAACAAACAAACAAAAAAAATTACCTATTTAAAACATGCAACGCATGTGCAAAACAATTTTATAATATGTTTTTAACACTAAGCATACACATATGTTACACGTACAACTCAAATTTTACTTATAAAAACGTGCATTGCACGTACAAATTGTATTTTTCTTCAAAATATTTTTTCCAATTATGTGCAACACACGTCCAACTCCAAAATTATTTCTTAACACGTACATCGCACGTGAAAATCCTCCAACTCTTATCAAAACGTGTATCGCACGTGAAAAATATTAGTTTTTTTTGAAAGAAAATTTGAAGTATGATCACTATGTTTCATTAACAAAATTTATTATTTGTACTATTATAAGTGGAGAGTTAATGAGCATTAAGTGACAATGAATAAATGGAGTCACACTTATATTGTATGTTTGTTTCTACTTTTACTTTATAATACAAAATTAATAATAATTATTCTGCAGCTAGAGGTGAAATATGATCATTATGACTAATATTATGAAGCAAGAGAAATGTGCATGGCACATTTTAGTTATTTATTTCTTAACAATTTCTTCTTATTTGTATGATAATAAATTCTATTGCCAACTATCAACTTATTAATATCAAATTCACATTTTAAAATCTAATCTGTATCGACTATCCACAAACATCTTGACGTTAGACTCATATGTGTTTGGTGTTTACTTAATAACTAATACAAAAATAAGTAGAAAGTGCAATGTGAATGCATAAAACTAATTAGTAAATGTCAACTTCACCCAAAAAAAATTAATGAAAGTCTGGAGTCATGTGTTTTGCACTTTCATTTCACATTTTCACCTCGTTTTAAAAAGATACAGCGAAAAATTAATGATTAATTAATAATTAAACAGTGAGAGGAGAAATGATGTTTTTTTTGACTCACATTAAGAACTAACATGTGCAATGCACATTCTCATTAGTTTTTACACATTTTGCTTTAGGGGATTCTTCGATAAGAATTTGAAACGGATTTTGATTTGTCACATTTGTCCTTGTATGCGTCTCTTTTAAAGAGTGTGAAGGTGGTTTGCGTGGATAGCAATGATGTCAGACATCACATGTTGTCTACTATGTGTTCGTTTCACCTCCTTTTTGTCATACTCGTTGAAAAATTCATAATATTAATTACAAAGTTGTTAGAAAATTAATGATCATTAATTATTATGCATTGAGAGAGAAAAATGATACTTTTTGTGACTAGTCCTTAAGAAATTTTCAAAAAGATTATTATGAAGGAACGAACATGTGTGTTGCACGTTCTACTTTCTGTTCTTTGTATGGGTCTTCTTCAGATTGTTACAATTGCAGACTTTGAAGGTGGTTTTCTTGGATAGCAATGAATGTTTGACCTCACATGGCTATTATGTATGGCTATTATGTCTTCGTTTCATATCATTTTGTAATACTCGCTAAAAAAATTATAATATTAATTAAAAAGTTGTTAGAAGATTATGTATAATTAATTATTATGCATCTTGAAGAAAAAAAATTGATACCCTTTTGTGACTAGTGCTAAAGTAACTTTCCAAAAAGATTATTATGAAGGAACAAACATGTTCACTGCACGTTCTAGTTTTCATTGTGTCCTTGTATGTGTTTGCTTTAGAATGTTGCAACTAGTGACTTTGAAGGTGGTTTTCATTGTGTCGTATTGGGAATTCTGGCTTTTGTAGCGCCCCGAATTTGCAATACTGGAAAACTTGAGACACTAGCCAGTATCTTTCCTTCAAATGAGTCTAAACACAGAAAAATTATAGGAAATTTAAAACTCATATTGCCACAATTGTTATTACAAGTACTAATTGTTCATCATAGAATTACATCATGAATTCGCATTGATATTTTACATCATAAATTACATTGATAAAATTTACTGTACAAATTTTACAATCTCTACTTGGACGCTCCACGCAGCTCGTGTCTCGTGCTTCCACGATCCAGTATCCCTGCAACTAAACAGACTGTGGGCATGTCAGTTGAATGCAAACTAATGTAATGCTGATAAAACCATCGACTCTCCAAACTCAGCAATCAATATTTGATGCAAAAGAAAATGTACAGTCAAATCACAAGTGTTAGTGTATGTCATGCCCTAGAGTCTAATGCACAATTCCAAATGCACGCACTGTATTTACTCTAATGCAATTCGTTTGGAAATATATGCATCCCATACTACATACTTTTCCAAAGCAACTTCAATGGAGACATATACATCGCATACTATATATTTTCCAAGGAGTTCGTAGTCTCTAGATCACAGGGTTTGATCCCTCGTTATGCATCATACTCTTGTACTCATTCCAGTTCCTAACAGTTAACTAGTGACTGATGAGGTTGTAGTTGTTCGGTCTAATTCTGTTACTGCAGTCAATAGTGGTATCCAAGTTTTCCACTATTCCCCAGCACCCGGACCTCACTCAAAAGTTGCTACAAACATCAATGTAGCCCACAAGCTCACCAAGTGCCACCGAGACACGTAGAGCCGCAACTCTGGTACTCTGTCTATACTCAACAACATAGAACTTGACGGATTTTGTATGGTCCATTCCTTACATCCAATAGGAGAACCTACCGTTAACATCCCGTTCTTATCACCATACTTCAGGAATTAACAGACAAGATCACGCAACCAGTGCTCGAAACAAGTTAGAAGGCACTGCACGTGTCCCCTTGATAGGTGAGTACAACCACCAGACTAGTGTCTGTCCTAACAAGACATAATTCTATTACTAATTTATAGGATATTATCATCTAATGCACCAATCCTATCCAGATTTTAGTGACAATAGCTAACATCTGTTATGGACACGTATTTAGTGAAATTGAGTCAATTACCTTGCCAGTTAACTACCCTAACATTTTCGTAACGTTCTCAGGGGGAACCCATCTTGACCCAACCATTCATATGACATTGGCGACTCGATCTTCATCGATCGCCATCGCCTCTAGCTTGGATCTCGACCATGTTTCTGGCCCGCGATCAACCTTCCTTGGTTAAAATCCGAAGGCCCACGAGAAAAACCTCATCCACAACATCTCGAGGTGATAAGGTTACTGATTATCAAGGGTTGAAAAGATTGATAGTCCTAGGGTGATAACCATTATCCTAGACAATAAATAAGCTAATGTCTATAGCTATTCACTCTTCAATTTAATAGACACTAACAACTTCAACTCAAAGAATGATCAAACATGAGTCACAAGCAAATTAAACTACCTTCTAAGTCCATGATATAGCTCTTAGTATGAGGATAGAATAACACATTCAAAACAGTAAGCTAATTCATTCGACATATCACTGGTGCAACTTGCAAAAATCATAATTAATCACCTACTTACTGAAAATTCATGATTTTAGATTCTACAGAAAGGTATTCGAATCTACTTTACTTTCTCAGTTGGAAACTTTCTCAAAACAAGTCATTTTAGTGATGAAAATGACCTCACACTGATATGTAAACAAATTCTCAGTATATGCTGAAATTGTCAACTAGTGTATATTTAAAACTCAGTTATAAATAACCATGATCTCAAAATCTCATAAAATTTGGTATGCATGACCCAGCATATAGGCAGTACATATCCAAAATTTAGCTCAAAACTCCAATTATTCAAAAAGTTATGACAATTTGAATAGGATGTAAAATTACCAAACAGCAACCACATTGTTTCTTAATAACAACAACAAGTTGTATTTTAAAGAGATAACAATTCTTATTCAAAAATTATGAACTTGGTATAAATGTTCCACATTTGCTTGGGATACTACTGTAAAAATTTCAAGTTCAAATTTCCTTTAATCATAGAGTTATGCTTTCCAGGGTAACTAGTACTCATAATAAAAATAGAGCTGAAACACTTTTACCTCAATAAAGAAATATGATTTTTGTTAAATATCAAATCATCTCCAAAAATTACTATAATTTGTGGGATTGTTCTAGACAAGTATACGATCCAAGCGTAAAAAATTCAGCTTAAGAAACCATATATTTTGGAATGAATGAATTTCCAAACCTAACACAAAACTTTGTCAAGACAGAGTCTAAAACAGTTTAATATTTATGTTACCCAGTATAGGTGTAGTATTTTCTAAAAATATCAAATATCATCCAAAAATTATGGAAAATTGGGGAATTGATACAGACATGCATGAGATCATACAGTAAAAACCTCAACTCTAAATTCATAGTAAACATGGAGTTATGATTTTTGTAAGTCAAGCATGTTAAATCAAACAGAGCAGAAAATTAACCCTATACCAGCAACATTATAGAATTTATTAAAATATCAAACTATATTCAAAATTTACAAAATGTGATGGAGTTTTTAGGGTCATAATCAAGATAATACTTTAAAAATTTCAAGTCTAGATTCCATCATTTCATAAAGTTATGATTTTTCTAATTACTCTTGCTATAACTTCACAAGATCAAATTTTTTTCTATCAATTAGCATTCTTAGCTGAAGTATTAAATTACAATCATAAAAGAATTCACATTCTCATTATCTAGCAAGCCAAATTAGTACAGTAACATTCATCATATAAAAAAAAATCATATAACATGCATAGTGTTAGAAGAAGTCACCCCCTACGAAGTACTTGATGACCTCTTCTCCTAGTTTTGCCTCCTCCTCCTAGCTCCTTTCTCCCTACTTGGCTACTCCTCCTACCACTCTCCACCTAGCTTGATGAGAAGCATTTTGGGAGTGTAGGAACTTAGAAAAAAAATGGGGGAGGGGGGGTGAAACAACAATGAAGAACAAAAAAAATGGCTTTATTCAAGAACTAGGGTTTTTATAAGGGGGATGATGGTGGCCGGCAGAGGAAGGGGGGGGGGGGGGGGGGGGGGGCAGAGGCGGAGGTGGGGTGTAACTAGATCCCAAGGAAACCATGGGCAAACCCATAGTAAAAATTAATTAGGGTTAGGGTTTAATTAAAGTGTATAATTGTACACACACACACACACACACACACACACACACACACACACACACACACACACACACATATATATATATATGTATGTATGTATGTATTTGTACACACAAAAGACTATTGCATTCATACTACAATTATCATACAAAACAATTGTTGATAGCAACATTATATGTTCTGTCTTAATTATAGTTGAGACAACATACAATTTAATTGAGAAATTATCCCAACTCCTGTTCAACAATTATACCATCGTCGGGTTCAAAACATATCTAATAATATGCCTTAATATTTTCTCAATTAAAATTGAGAAAATTCATTAATACGTGCGACTCTTAAATGTGTACGGATTAATATACAAAATAGTTATATACTATTTTGCGGGGCCTTACATTACTCCCTCCTTAGAATAGTTCTGTCCCCAAAACTACACTTAGTATGGGAGGAATTACATTTCCTCATATGGGGTTCACAATCCCCCGCTCTACATGTCACGCTCTGCTTTCCAAAAAAAGAATACGGAATACGGTTATGTGACTAAGCCCAGCGAATAATTATCATCATCCATAAGCTGTTCAGAATCTTTACAACATCTTATAGAAATAATCAGAGTCGGAAGCAAAAGAATCAACAAAGTATGCATAATCGAATCAAATAGACCAATAGAAATTTACTTGAAATCCAAAATATAATATAATCTCAAATAAATCAAGTCTGGACAAGTTAATAATATCCTGGGTCATATTGCCCAAATACAAAAATATATCCAAATATCAAATACAATTGTTCAAGCAATAACAGGAAATAATAATAATAAATGCAAACAAAACTCCAGCACTAATATCTCATATCACCAACACCATCTGGTACCTGTTCTCTAAAATCTACAATTTGACAATTGCAGGTGTAGCGCCCCAAATTTCTAATATGAGAGCTTAGAAAATAAGTGGCGAATCCCAGCAATCCACTTCAATACAACAATAGTCACAACCAAAATCACTAAGATTTTTCTTTCTTTTATTACAACAAACTTTTCAATTACAGCGGAAGTCTAAACATCTCAACACAAATTAATTTTTATTTACAACTCAATGATGATCTCAAATAAGTCTTTACAATTTTACAACAAACGCTAAATAATCCAACTATCTCAAAATGCCCACTCAAGCATCCAACCTCCAATCTAAGCAATAACCTGCAACATGTGAGGCTAGAGTTGAACCCTAACCCCCAAACTACGGGGTCAGCCATAAATGGTGTGAGTGGTAACAAATCAAACCAATAGCATAAATGAACTTAAAACATGATATCCAACAAATAATAATTAAACACTAAAGTATGAAGTAATAGCCAAAAGAATAAAGGGTGATACCAAAACCAAAAGCCAAGTGTGTGAAAACAGGAAATCCGAATGCATAAAAGTGATTCAAGAAAACATCATGACTACATGCTGACAACGATGACTACTAAGAGATGAAGATAAACTATGATAATTTGCCCATGCTTGATCATTCCGGAGATTGATCCCACATCACAGGTATTTTCCCTGGATAATTCAGGAGATCATCCCACATCTAAACATAGACTCATAATCACAAGAATACCCCAAAAGCGTCGCCTCGACTCCGATCATTCCGTAGGTCAATCCCACATCTCAAGATAATTACTTGGATAATTCCGGAGAAATACCTCACATCTCAGGTTAACTACCTGGATAATTCCGGAGATAAATCACACATCTCAAGTTAACTACTTGGATAATTCAGGAGACTAATCCTACATCAAAAGCCATACTGAGGTGCATAACTCAAGTTCTCATTCGTCATGACACTACTAATGCCTGTCCTTATTAATTTGGGTTACTGAACAAATCTCCTAGAGTAGTGTACCCTACCGGACTAAAAATCTGAATAACTGAAAATTCGCCTCGATGGGCCTCAACAAATAACTGAACAAATACCGGTATACTAGGGTCACCTACCTCTAGAGACTCAAACAAATATCTGAACAAATTCCACCAAACAAGTGGCTCAACAAAATATCTCAAAATCATGTTCTTAACTGAACATCTCAAAATCAAATACTGAACAAATATCTCAACATCGAATACTGAACAATATCTCAGAATCAAGTACTGAACAAATGTCTCAAAGTCAAACACTAAACAAAATATCTCAAATCAAATACAAAGATCTTACAGGACCAGTCGACTGCATAAGGGACCAGTCGACTGTCCAGAGGGCATAATCCAACATTTCTCAAAAATAAACTAAGGCATGGTCAGTCGACTTACCAAGGAGTCAGTCGACTGCCCCGAGACAAAAACAAATAATTTTCATCAAAAATATTCTAAGTATTTGAGTCGACTGAAGGGTCATAGGTCGACTGTCCCGAAAGGACCGAACAAAATTACAAACAGAGGATCAGTCGACTGACCTCAGTCTAGGTCGACTGTCCCGAACAAAACTCAAAGACTAAAAATACACAGTAGGCTCGTACCAGTCGACTGCTCTGTAGACCAGTCGACTGTCGGCTACAGATCTGAACACAAAAATCATACTGAAGTTTTCTAAAGATTCACTGATCATAAAATTAACTTGTATCCAGGCAAATAAACAACTCAATAATCTCCATCATGGATACATTTCTCTATCAAACAAATACTCAAATTTCATATCCTCATGATCTAAACTCTCAATCCTCCCATTAGGGTCTTTCTCAACAAAACTAGATGTCTTCCTCAACATATAATTAAGATTGGTTTGTAATCACTAGATCCAGATGTTTAATATCTGATCACAACATAATCAGTCCTTAATATGCTTTCTAACAACATGGTCTCATAAATCAACATATCCTCAACAAATCTAAATCTTTTCTCATCATGGTCCAAATATCAATAAAGTTCTCCTCCTCCGTATTAAATAATAGATCCATGACATACATACAATGAGACTAACAAATCAATAGTGTAACGATCACAAACAAGGCATAACAAATATCTCACTTCATTCATCATTCAAATCAAACAAAGCAAACAAAACAAAACAAACCAACTCACCTTGTTCTTGAAGAAAATCCACAAAAGCTTCCTCCTTTTGCTAGATCCAAGAATCCTCTTCTTGTGCTCCTCAAAGAATTCTCAATAAATCTGAATATACTCAATGACGGCTGGGAAGAATTTCCCTTAAATATGCCGGATTGAATTATTAGGGTTTAATTCTCTCTTTGCAAAATAATCCTTTTAAAAGTACATCTTACATATATAATTGTATTCTTGAAAACTGAATCAAATTTCTTTTAAATTAGGATCTAATAGAAAAATATATTTCTAAACCTCAACAAATACTGATCGGAATGTCCAGTAAATACGTTTTGCACTTCAACCCTCAAAATTGTCAATTTTGCAAATAAGTCCTTTTTTCTCAAAAATTGCAAATAGGCATAATTAATTTCTGAAAAATTTGGAAAAATACTAAATAATTCTCAAATAATAAATAATGATTTTTCATAAAGAAAACTTAATTTTTCAAACTTCTCAAAAGTCATTTGCACGTGTTTTGCACGTGTACAAAAGATAACTTTCTTAGAAAATATTTATTTAAATCCTCAAAAATTATTTAAATTCATTTTCAAATAATTAAAATAATATTTGAAAATACGGGGTTCTACATCACTCCCTCCTTAGAAGAGTTCTGTCCTCAGAACTACTACTAATGAGCTCAAACACATACCAACAAAACGAAACAAAACTTCATAATTAGATCATAATCCAAATAATTTCATATAACATCACAATCAAATAAAAGATTACATCACGTATCAATCAATGGTTCAATTATTCAAAGAATTTCAATCACATACAAGAAAATACATTCATACAAATAATCCAGGAAAATCCTTCTGCATGCGATCCTCTGGCTCCCAAGTAGCTTCCTCGAACTGTTGGTTCCTCCACAATACCTTGACCATAGGTATCACCTTGCTTCTAAGGACTTTCTCCCTACGATCAACGATCTCAACAGGTTGTTCCTTGTAACTCAAGTTCACCTGTAGATCTTCGGGAACTTCTACCAACTGATGCTTCTGATCGGCCACATACTTCCTTAATAATGATACATGAAACACATCATGCACTTGAGCCAACTCCTCTGGAAGCTTCAATCTGTATGCGGTCTTACCAATCCTCTCCACGATCTCGTATGGACCAATATACCTCGGCGCCAACTTGCCTCCCTTGCCAAATCTGATCACTCCTTTGGTCGGAGAAACCTTGAGAAAAACTGCATCCCCAACCTCAAATTCCAAATCTCTTCGTCGAGTGTCAGCATAACTCTTCTGCCGACTCTGAGCTTCAACTAATCTCTTGCGAATCAGCTCAATCTGCTCTGACGTCTGTTGTACGATCTCAGGACCATACATCTGCCTCTCGCCAACCTCATACCAATATACAGGTGTCCTGCACCTCCGCCCATACAAAGCCTCGTACGGTGCCATCCCAATACTTGCATGGTAACTATTGTTATAGGCAAACTCAACCAATGCCAAGTATCTCTCCCAACTACCACCAAAATCCATAACACAAGCTCTCAACATATCTTCCAGCACTCGATTCACCCTCTCCGTCTGACCATCTGTCTGCGGATGAAATGCTGTTCTGAAATCAGTCCTGGTGCCCAAAGCTGCCTGTAGGCTCTTCCAAAACCTCAAAGTAAACCTCGGATCTCTGTCAGACACAATCGAAACAGGAACTCCATGAAGTCTCACAATCTCTCCAATGTATAACTCAGCCAATTTCTCCATTGACCAAGTAATCTTCATGGCTAGAAAATGTGCCGACTTAGTCAATCGGTCCACAACAACCCAAATCGAGTCATTGCCCTTCGAACTCCTAGGCAAACCCGTGATAAAGTCCATGCTGATATTCTCCCACTTCCACTCCGGAATGGGTAACGGCTGTAACAAACCTCCAGGTCTCTGATTCTCTGCCTTGATCTGCTGACAAGTCAGACACCTTGCCACAAAATCTGCTACATCTCGCTTCATGCCAGACCACCAAAAGTGGGGTTTGATATCCCTGTACATCTTCGTACCTCCTGGATGAACTGATAACAATGTGCTGTGTGCCTCCTGCAAGATACTCTCTCTCAACTCTGCATCATCTGGAACACACAACCTCTCACCCAACCAAAGAACTCCATCTTGGACACGAAATTCTGATAACTTGCCTTCTGCAACCTGCTGCAACATCTTCTGGATCTCTGAATCTGATCTCTGACCTTCCACAATCTTCTCTCTCAAAGACGGCTGCAGTCTCAACTGAGCCAAAGATGCCCCTAAACCTCGCAGTACCACCTCGATACCTGCCTGATCGATCTCTGCTGCCAACTCTCTTCGAGTAGTGATCAACCTTGACAAACTACTCTTCCTGCTAAGTCCATCAGCCACTACATTCGCCTTGCCCGGATGATACTTGATCTCAGGACGAATGTCTTCCAATACCTCCAACCATCTTCTCTGACGAAGATTCAAATCCCTCTGCTGATAGATATACTTTAGGCTCTTGTGGTCAGTGTACATACTAACCTTCTCACCATAGACATAATGCCTCCATAGCTTCAAGGCATATATAATAGCTGCTAACTCCAAGTCGTGCGTCGGATAATTCTTCTCATGCGGACGCAACTGCCTCGAACCATAAGCAATGACCTTGCCTTCCTGCATCAAGACACAACCCAAACCTCTGAGAGATGCATCGCTGTAGATGTCAAAATCCTTCCCTGCTTGCGGTAATGCTAGAATGGGTGCAGTAGTCAACCTTTCCTTTAACTCAAGGAAACTCTCCTCGCACTTATCTGTCCACACAAATGCCACACTCTTCCGGGTCAAACCTGTCATCGGAACTGCAATCTGCGAATACCCCTGAATAAACCTCTTGTAGTAACCAGCTAATCCCAAGAAGCTTCTGACTTCCTTCACTGACGTCGGCCTGGGCCAATCCTTCACTGCTTCCACTTTCTGAGGATCAGTAGCCACTCCCTCCTTAGAAAGAATATGACCAAGGAAAGCTACCTCAGACTTCCAGAATTCACACTTCGACAATTTGGCATACAAGCTGTGCTCCTGCAATGTCCGTAATACCGCTGTCAAGTGCTTAGAATGATCCTCCTCCGACTTCGAATATACCAAGATATCATCGATGAAGACCACTACGAAGGAATCAATGAATGGCCTCAACACCCGATTCATCATATCCATGAACACTGCTGGCGCATTCGTCAACCCGAATGGCATCACCAAGAACTCATATAACCCATGACGAGTCCTGAAAGCTGTCTTGCTCACATCTTCCTCCTTGACTCGCACCTGATGATATCCTGACCTCAAGTCAATCTTCGAAAATACCGCTGCTCCTCGAAGTCTGTCGAACAAATCATCTATCCGCGGCAGTGGGTACTTGTTCTGAATAGTCACCCTATTCAACTCCCTGTAGTCAATGCACATCCTCATCGACCCATCCTTCTTCTTGACTAACAACACTGGCGCTCCCCACGGAGATGAACTCGGTCTGATAAGCCCTTTGCTCAAAAGCTCTTCAATCTGCTTCTTCACTTCATCCTGCTCTACAGGTGCCATCCTGTACGGAGCCTTGGAAATCGGCGCACTCCCCGGCTGAACATTGATGCAAAACTCCACATCTCTCTACGGCGGTAATCCTGGAAAATCATCCAAGAACACCTGAGGAAACTTTCGAACCACCGGAATGCCCTTGACTTCATCTGCAATAGACTTCTTAGATACCATTGCAGCCACCTGCGGGATCTTCTTCTTCCCTTGGAAAGTTACTGCAGGTCCACCTGGTGCTTTCACCAACACCTCCTTCTGCTTGCAATCAATTGTGGCATCATAAATAGCCATCCAATCGATGCCTACAATGACATCCACTCCCAACACTTGTAGCTCGATCAAGTCGATGCCGAACATCCTTCTACCAATCTCGATATCACAGCCCTCGTAATATCGATCCGCTACTAGCTCTTCACCTGACGGCGTTGCCACTGACAAAACCCTTCCTGGAAATAACTTAGGTTCCGAACCTAAGATCTTTGCAAAACTTGGCGATACAAATGTATGCGATGAACCAGTGTCAAACAAAACCTTTGCTTTTATTCCATTTATTAAAACAACTCCTGTTACAATAAGAATGATACTCAATCTTAAATTATTCTGAAATAAAAGTTTTATTCATTACACTGATTCAAAAATGAAAGAAATCAAAATTCCTGCATACCCTGTATTACATCTTCCGAGTTTCTCGCATCCTCCTCGGTCAATGCAAATACTCGCCCTTGCCTCTTCGGGACTTTGCTTCCACCCGAACCGTCTTTCTTCAGCTGTGGACAATGGGGCTTTGAGTATCCAGTCTGCCCACACTGAGAACAAACATGCTCTGCCAACTTCGGACATGCTGACCTGTAATGTCCTACTTCCTTGCAGTAGTAGCAGGTCACTCCCTGAGCTCCAGATGCCTTCTGCACCGGTCCACTGAACTTTTCCTGCTTCGCGGGGAATCCCTTCCCACTCTGGCCTGATGCTGGCCTCTTGTTCCGGTTCCAAGAATCCTGCTTCTTCTGAAACAAGTCCATATCCTCTTCAGTCATCGCGGCCCTCCTGACCAGCTTCTCAAATCTCCTGATACCCAACGGAACCATCCTTGACCTCAAGTTCGGCCTCAAGCCCTGCTCAAACTTTTTGGCCTTCTTTGCTTCATCCATGACCAATTCTGGTGCATACCTCGAAAGTTGAGCAAATTTCATCTCATACTCCCGAACAGTCATGCTCCCCTGCTGAAGGTTCATGAACTCAGTCGCCTTCTTCTCCTGAACATCAAGAGGAAAGAAGCGATCTCTGAACTCCTCTAGAAAAGCTTCCCATGTCAAAGGCTGATCTCCCAGAGTCCTCTTCAGTGACTCCCACCAGACACCAGCGTCTTTCTCAAGCTGCATAGAAGCCAACTTCACCTTACTGGCTGCTGGAGTCTCCGATACTTCGAAGATCGTCTCCATCTTCCTGATCCAATCATCTGCTGCTGTTGGATCAGCTTGCCCCTCAAAGACTGGTGGCCTCATCCTCTTAAAGGATTCAATCTGCTTGATGGGGTCGGCATTCACCAATCCATGCCCAGCTCCATGATTCGGCGGCGGGTTCTGCTGCTGCGCTTGCTGCTGCGCCACATTGAGTGCCATCAATGTGTTCAACGTCTGATATACTTTAGCAAACTCAGCTTCTAGGTCAATTCCCGTTCCTCGAGAACTACCTGATCCATCTTCATTGTTGCCACCATTTCTACCTCTGGGTGCAACCATCGTGATTACTGCAAAACGAGGGTAAAGTTAGAGCACACATACAATTCAAACTCAAATCATTACCCTATGGCAAAGCCATAACCATACCCCAAACCATAATTTCAAACCAAACATCATAATTTAATTCTATGTGATACTCACACTCTGATGTCCACACCTAGGTACTCACTCTCTAGTGTCCACACCTAGGTTGGTTGTCATACGAAGTCTATTATTACATTGAAGCAGAGCTCTGATACCAATCTCTGTAGCGCCCCAAATTTCTAATATGAGAGCTTAGAAAATAAGTGGCGAATCCCATAAATCCACTTCAATACAACAATAGTCACAACCAAAATCACTAAGATTTTTCTTTCTTTTATTACAACAAACTTTTCAATTACAGCGGAAGTCTAAACATCTCAACACAAATTAATTTTTATTTACAACTCAATGATGATCTCAAATAAGTCTTTACAATTTTACAACAAACGCTAAATAATCCAACTATCTCAAAATGCCCACTCAAGCATCCAACCTCCAATCTAAGCAATAACCTGCAACATGTGAGGCTAGAGTTGAACCCTAACCCCCAAACTACGGGGTCAGCCATAAATGGTGTGAGTGGTAACAAATCAAACCAATAGCATAAATGAACTTAAAACATGATATCCAACAAATAATAATTAAACACTAAAGTATGAAGTAATAGCCAAAAGAATAAAGGGTGATACCAAAACCAAAAGCCAAGTGTGTGAAAACAGGAAATCCGAATGCATAAAAGTGATTCAAGAAAACATCATGACTACATGCTGACAACGATGACTACTAAGAGATGAAGATAAACTATGATAATTTGCCCATGCTTGATCATTCCGGAGATTGATCCCACATCACAGGTATTTTCCCTGGATAATTCAGGAGATCATCCCACATCTAAACATAGACTCATAATCACAAGAATACCCCAAAAGCGTCGCCTCGACTCCGATCATTCCGTAGGTCAATCCCACATCTCAAGATAATTACTTGGATAATTCCGGAGAAATACCTCACATCTCAGGTTAACTACCTGGATAATTCCGGAGATAAATCACACATCTCAAGTTAACTACTTGGATAATTCAGGAGACTAATCCTACATCAAAAGCCATACTGAGGTGCATAACTCAAGTTCTCATTCGTCATGACACTACTAATGCCTGTCCTTATTAATTTGGGTTACTGAACAAATCTCCTAGAGTAGTGTACCCTACCGGACTAAAAATCTGAATAACTGAAAATTCGCCTCGATGGGCCTCAACAAATAACTGAACAAATACCGGTATACTAGGGTCACCTACCTCTAGAGACTCAAACAAATATCTGAACAAATTCCACCAAACAAGTGGCTCAACAAAATATCTCAAAATCATGTTCTTAACTGAACATCTCAAAATCAAATACTGAACAAATATCTCAACATCGAATACTGAACAATATCTCAGAATCAAGTACTGAACAAATGTCTCAAAGTCAAACACTAAACAAAATATCTCAAATCAAATACAAAGATCTTACAGGACCAGTCGACTGCATAAGGGACCAGTCGACTGTCCAGAGGGCATAATCCAACATTTCTCAAAAATAAACTAAGGCATGGTCAGTCGACTTACCAAGGAGTCAGTCGACTGCCCCGAGACAAAAACAAATAATTTTCATCAAAAATATTCTAAGTATTTGAGTCGACTGAAGGGTCATAGGTCGACTGTCCCGAAAGGACCGAACAAAATTACAAACAGAGGATCAGTCGACTGACCTCAGTCTAGGTCGACTGTCCCGAACAAAACTCAAAGACTAAAAATACACAGTAGGCTCGTACCAGTCGACTGCTCTGTAGACCAGTCGACTGTCGGCTACAGATCTGAACACAAAAATCATACTGAAGTTTTCTAAAGATTCACTGATCATAAAATTAACTTGTATCCAGGCAAATAAACAACTCAATAATCTCCATCATGGATACATTTCTCTATCAAACAAATACTCAAATTTCATATCCTCATGATCTAAACTCTCAATCCTCCCATTAGGGTCTTTCTCAACAAAACTAGATGTCTTCCTCAACATATAATTAAGATTGGTTTGTAATCACTAGATCCAGATGTTTAATATCTGATCACAACATAATCAGTCCTTAATATGCTTTCTAACAACATGGTCTCATAAATCAACATATCCTCAACAAATCTAAATCTTTTCTCATCATGGTCCAAATATCAATAAAGTTCTCCTCCTCCGTATTAAATAATAGATCCATGACATACATACAATGAGACTAACAAATCAATAGTGTAACGATCACAAACAAGGCATAACAAATATCTCACTTCATTCATCATTCAAATCAAACAAAGCAAACAAAACAAAACAAACCAACTCACCTTGTTCTTGAAGAAAATCCACAAAAGCTTCCTCCTTTTGCTAGATCCAAGAATCCTCTTCTTGTGCTCCTCAAAGAATTCTCAATAAATCTGAATATACTCAATGACGGCTGGGAAGAATTTCCCTTAAATATGCCGGATTGAATTATTAGGGTTTAATTCTCTCTTTGCAAAATAATCCTTTTAAAAGTACATCTTACATATATAATTGTATTCTTGAAAACTGAATCAAATTTCTTTTAAATTAGGATCTAATAGAAAAATATATTTCTAAACCTCAACAAATACTGATCGGAATGTCCAGTAAATACGATTTGCACTTCAACCCTCAAAATTGTCAATTTTGCAAATAAGTCCTTTTTTCTCAAAAATTGCAAATAGGCATAATTAATTTCTGAAAAATTTGGAAAAATACTAAATAATTCTCAAATAATAAATAATGATTTTTCATAAAGAAAACTTAATTTTTCAAACTTCTCAAAAGTCATTTGCACGTGTTTTGCACGTGTACAAAAGATAACTTTCTTAGAAAATATTTATTTAAATCCTCAAAAATTATTTAAATTCATTTTCAAATAATTAAAATAATATTTGAAAATACGGGGTTCTACAGCAGGAATAGGAAAAAAAACAAACTCCCGTCAATGCAAGTTACGGGTCATTTGTAGTGCAGGATACAAGTACATGGGGAAAAACAACAAATATAAAATAACAACAGGAATAAACATAGCATGGTATAAGTATGACAACAGAATAGAATATCTAACATGAATCAGGCAAATAGAATCAAGTAGCATGGTATACTAACAGGTATAGGTAACATGTATCAAGTGTCAAGTAAACAGGTAAACATGTAACAGGTATACAGGTAATAGGTATGCAGGTAATAGGTAAACAGGTAATCAGGTATACAGGTATACAGGTAACAGGTACAAGTACAGGTAATCATGTAACAGTTATCATGTTATGTCAAGTCTTGTATAATTACTAACTAGGTAGCACTTCATGCGCCCCAACTTTGATCACATGGTTGCTACATTCAAACAGTTTCGTTTAGATTTCGTAGTGGAATCCATAGGGCAGTGTACTCAGGGATTAAGATAATAAGAATAACAGGAACAGGTAGAACCTAATGGTTCTCTTCTGTATACACCTTCCTATAGGGAAGTATGCAGTCAGGTACAGGAACAGACAGAACCTAATGGTTCTCTTCCAAGTACATCTTCCTATAGGGAAGCATGCAGTCAGGTACAGGTAAATAGGATCGTGAATCATGTAGTCATGAACACATAACAGGCAGGACACAGGTCCTCTTCTCAGTATATGTTTCTATATTTTTTACTACTAGATCTTTTCCTTAACCCCGGCTTGGTTATTTTGTTATTATTAGCAAACAGGCATGTATGTGTCACTGACAGAGCAGGAATAGCATGATATAAACAAGGAACAGGTTCAAGATGAAGAATAAGCATGTACAGGTGAAAGATAACTCATAACAGGATGATACAACGAAAACTCCAGTTCAGGACAGCAAGATAGTACTGCACTAAAACTGAGATTTTCGTTGCTACAAAATGCAAATCTGAATCCGTCAAAGAATCTAGAAAATAGACTACCGGTCGAATTCAGCGAACATATATAAGTCATATAGTATTTCACAAAAACATAAGTCAAAACTGAATTGAAACTAGAAAATACGTTCAGCCAGAAATCAGTAGTTTGTATTCGAAGTCAGGAAAACAGCATGAAAACTCATTAATTAAATCCACGAAAAATGTAGAGTATTCCCCTATATGTATAGTAACAGTAAATCAAGTTTCATAATTTTCCAATAAAAATAGAGTAGTCAAGTAAAATCAGAAAACAACAAGAAACAGTAGTTTTGTAAATCTGAAATTACAAACGCTGCATTACGAAAACATCAATATCTCCCAAACCATAAATCGAAATCCAAATCAGCCAAAAGGGTAATAAAATAAATACAATAGGCTAACTTTCATATTCAGAAATAGTTTAGAAACAGCAAGTAGAAATAGGTCGAAAGTCAGGTTCTTTACCGAATAGTAGTAAAATTCTACATGTAAAATATTTATTTGCAAGCATGAAAAGGTTTGTAAAACTCCTCAAATAAATCCACCAAAATTCTACATAAACCCCAATCAAGTATAAAAATACTGAACAAAATTTCAGATCAAAATAATAATCTTAACACCAAAATAAAAATAGATTACTCTTCAGAATTCATAGAAAACAAAATCTGTAAACCACTCTACACCTCTGTAGTAAAATCGACATAATTCACAACTCGTAAATCGAAACTGAGATCCGTCAAAAGGGTTGGAAAATAGACAGAATTCTCTACAGTTCATGTTCACAAAATATTTTCAAATACTGACCTTAATAGGGTCTAAAATACTGAACAATATTGGGACAACAGAAAAATACAGATTTGTTCTTCATACACGAATCAACATAGATCATACGAAATTCATCCAAATCAATCCAAACACGAAATATAGTGTACTAGGTGTCCAAACAACATGTTATAGTGTACTTTGCAAATATTCGACAAGTATATCACGCATAACACATCAAGCACATATATCTCAAAGTAGCATGAACATATACATCAAAAGTGGTCAATCCTAGATTATATCATGTCATGTATGTCGTGAGGCAACTATGCTCGAATTATCACTATAGAGACAATATCAACAAGGGGGTTCACACAAAAATTGTCTCTAGAACCCACTACACTACAGGCGATATTTAGTACTTGTATTACACAAAGAAAAGAATACAAGTTGCTTGCCTTAACCGATGACGAAAACGTTGATGACCAAGAATAATGGGAACGGATCCTGGAACACGAACTCAACGAACGAAACTCACGAACACCAGGAACCAATGCGAACACGACGGACTCCGAGCGAACCAAAAAAACTCGTGCGAACTCACGCACGTGCAATAAAGAAGGCGAGTGGGAGAACAACAGCAACGACAATGGCTAGAGGAAGCCGAGCGACATTGTTGCTCGCTGTTGCAAATGCTGGCGCTGCCTGCATCGGAGAGAACAGTGACGGGGGTCGTTGTGCTGCTTCCTGGCTGAGTGACAGGGAGAGGAGCACGGGGAAACATCGGGGTGTGCACTGGTCATTGCAGGTGCTGGCCGCCGATGGCACTGCAGTTGCGCCGGAAGGAGACAACACCCTGGGGGGGTCTACAGGCGCATGGCACTCGGGAGGAGTAGGACGGGAGAGAGAACAGGAGGTCGGGGGTAGGGGATGAGTGGTCGGAAGAGATGGTGGCTAGGTAGGGAGATGAACAGGCTCATGCAGTGGATGGGTTTAAATAGGGGTAAAAGTTAAGGTTTAGTTTAACGGGGGATGGGTATTGGGTTTGGGTAGTGTTAATAGGGTAATGGGGTTTGCTGATAAATAGTTATTAGGATAATTAAGAGGGTAAGTGGTTTTAAAATAATGGGTATGGGTTTTAGCAAACAGGGGTATGGTTTAGTTAATTATGGGTTTAGTATATGGCTAAATGGAAATCTAAATGGGTTGAAATAATTAGGTAGTGGTTGAGGTAAAATAACTTGGATAAAGGAGTTAACTGGGTTAATAACGATCCAAAAATTTAGATAGAGCCAAAGAATGAATTAAAATAACAAAATAGAAATAAAAATCAATTTAACAATGAGGATAAAAAATACTGGCACGATCAAATAGAGACGAAACCAAAGGAGACAACCGAATCAAGAATTCAAATAAAAAGATGATAAACAATAAAAATAAAAATATTGAAACAAAAGGTCCAATATACGGTCCAAGAGAAAGATACAAAGAGAGAAATACACCAAAATGAAAAATACTCTCAAAAATACACAAAATGAAAAACAGGGATTACACCACAAGCCATTTTCATGACAACCTTCCAAGAGTTGACCATCCTTTGAGTATCGGGTCCCGTCCCAAAATACTGGAGATCAAATTCACTTTGTGGATCATGTTGTGGCCTATTTCATCCCTCGTCCTGCAATACTGGCGATTATCTCACTCGTGGATCATGCTGGGGCCTATTTGATCCCTCGACCCAAAATACTGGAGATCAATCACCATTCATGGATCATTCTGGGACCTATTTCATCCATCATCCCAGAATATTGGGAATTATCTCACTCCATGGATAATACTGAGGCCTATTTCATCCCTCGTCCCGAAATACTGGAGATCAATCACCATTCTTAGATGTCACTTTTGCTTCATCATATCTCCCTTCTAGTGCTCGACACAAGCTATCAGCATGTCTTCTACCTCTCGGTTTGCACTTTCTGAGGGTCGGTGGCCACTCCCTCCTTAGAAAAAGGAAAAGACCAAGAAATGCAGCTTAAGTTTTCTCGCATCATCTTCAATGCTCCTGCTAAATGCTTGGCAGGATCCTTCTTCGTCTTTGGCACATCTTCCTCCCTGACGCGAACCTTATGGTGGTATGACTACAAGTCGATTTTGGGGGACCTTGCTGCTCCCTAATGTTTGTTTGAACAAGCCATCGATGAATACCTGCCTCGAGCCATAATCTGGTTCACTCATGTTGCTCGGTGCGCATCTCCGCTTGTCCATTCTTCATTCCCTACGAGCAAAAATGGCGCTTCTCAAGGCGAAGCACTAAGCCTAATGAATCTCTTTAGTAGTGGCTCTTTAGTCTTTTGGCCTTCGAAAGACCTGACCACTAGGACAAGATCCAGAACATTGTTTCCTTGATTTTTGCCTGTGGCTTCAACTTGTAATATCTGATCCTTGCTAGCTTCTTCCAAGCTTACTTCATCTGAAATATTCTGGCGAATTCCCATCTCAACGTTGAGGTCACCGTCGTTGGCTCCATTGCCTTCTTCCTTGACTCTCGTGTTGTGACCTTGCCTCTGTTGATGCTCTGCTGCAGGCTTGCCACATTGTCATCCGACTGCAATCTTGCCTCCTCGACATCCGTTGCAGGTTTTCCTTTCCTTCTGGACATTCAGTTACAGATTTTGCCTCCCGATATCTAGTTTGAAGGTTTGCATCCATTGATGTCTGGTTGCAGGTTTTCCTCCTCAACATTTGGTTGCACCAAAATCATTAGTAAAACGAAAAATTGGACTGGGTTAGCTCCGCCATAAGAAAATTCATAAACATAAGTTGAAAAATGCAACAATATGATTTACGATCATACCACCGTTCAACTAAACTCGACTCTGACTGGGACATCCAAGTCTAATTTCTGGCTGTGTTAGAATACAATTTGAAATCGGCTCTGATACCCCACTTTTGTAGCATCCTGAATCCTGCTCAGCTGCGCACGCGACTACACATGCACGCACGCGAAAAATAGATCATAACAACGACCCACCATAGGCTTGCCTTACAAAATGTGTTATATCTTTCAGGTACCTAATGATCACGGGTAATTCTATTTAAACTCACACAATTTTTTAACCTTGACTGATGTGGGACTTTTCTACGCCCATACACTACAAACACATGCATTGTGCACAACATGCACATAGCACACACAAGCCCCCTTAGGCCCCACACCACCACCTTTTCACGTTCTGCTTATGCAACCACAATCTTCTCATACCCCACTCAACTAATTCCATGCACCATGCCCCATAGGCACACCCTATAGGCTCACCTAATATATTTACTATTATATATATATATATATATATATATATATATATATATATATATATATATATATATATATATATATATATATATAATATTATATATATATTCTTAAGATACAGGGTGTTATACACACCACCCCTTAAGAACTCAGCATCCTCGCTCCATCTCAGGCGTACCTTTAACTCACTCTTACCCATGATCAATCAGTGTCGAAAGTCGGCTCTGATACCATTTGTAACACCCCGAGCCCCGCTCATCTGCGCACGCAATTACACGTGCGCGCACGCGAAAAATAGATCCTAACAATGCCCCACCACAGGCTTACCTCACAAATTGATCATGACTAGTTGGTACCTCTTGATCTTAGGCTTATCTATATGTACACAACTCTTCACTTTTAAATTTCCAATGTGGGATTTTTGGATGTCAAATTCCCACCAACTACACCCTTATTCTCACGTGCATGCACAACTATATATATTATTGTATATTTTTTTCATATAATATTATATATGTACTCTTAAAATACGGGGTGTTACACCGGATCCGGACCTGGTACACAGAATTGCGAGAATCGGGTCTGGATCCGGGTCCGGGTTCTAGTTAAAAATACCTACCCATCGGGTCCGGTAGTGGGGAATAAATATTTGCATTTAAGTATTTTTCACCCGATGCTCTACGGTTCCAATAATTTTTGCACTTAAGTACATGAATAAATATTATATTAACACATTTATTTTCCACAATTACTATTTGCATGTATATTATTCAAATTCCATATTTTTGGGGTATTTTTTAATGGGTCAGGGTCCGGATCCGGGTCGGATCTATTTTGAGGGGATCCGGACCCGGACCCCGACCCAGACCCGAACCCGGACTCGAAAGTGCATTGAGTCTTATTTTTGGACCTGGATCCGTATAGATTGGGTTAGTTCCGGTCCAATATCGGGTCCGGATCGGATCTGGGTATCGGGTTTGTACCAGCCAAATCATTAAAATCTCAAAAATTAATTATGAAACTTATTAATTTCAAATTGTATATGTACTCTAAATTGATAATAAAATCGGTACTTGTTGCTTAATGTTTAGGTGTGGGCATCTAACACGCACAAAAGTAGCTTTGTCTATTAGTGAAAAGAATAAGGTATTCTCTTTGGATATTCTTCTCTCTGACTGCTATGGTTATTGTTTTGACCTAAATAAAACCACATAAAATATAAAAATAAAGTAAGATATAGAGGGTGTTGAATGAAAGAAACCCCAGGGGAGATTTGAATCTCAGGTACTGGATAGGTCGACCAGTGCTCAATTCAACCACACATCAACTTAGAGCTCGAATTTTGATGCAAATTGTGTAGTTGGATATGGTGTACTGGTCCGGATTCAAATCTCCTTGGGGGGGTGTATCTTTGTGACTTTTTGCTCAAACACAAAACATTTGCCGTTGGAAGCTTATTGTCTAAATTCAATTTGGCAATTTTAATTCTAATGAACCAAAAATTAAAGTTTTTTTTGTTTTTTTTGGTTTTTTTTTAAGGCGCAATATAGCCATCCTGTTTCATTAACGAAAGTTTAACAAAAACAAACACCCCAAAATGCTTGGAACAAATAAAGTCCTACAAACACGAAAGTCAAACGTAGTCAATAAGCTTCAAACAAAATCCTGAAGGGTGGGAACAAACTAAGCAAAAGAACAACCACATAAGGAGTACAAGATAGTGGACTACCCTCCAAACAATACCCTGAAGGGTGGGTAACCGAACCACTCTCACGCGATAGTCACCCCGATGGCAACCTCCTCATCATCGTACTCATCCACCTAGAAGGTCCTGGCTATCCTCCCTCTAGGTCCAGATGCCGCAGTTGTAACTAAGAAGAAAATAAGATGCAGAATATGAGTTAGATTACCAGAAATACTATTACAAGTCCCACGAAAGTAAAACTCATGTCGCTGCTGCAATAGCAATATATCACGCTTCTTTCATGTTATTCCTTTCAAATACAAAGTAGTGCCCACCCACAACTCCTCATATAAGTGGGAGTACCTTGTAGTGCTAAGGGCTCTAAGGACCTCAACAAGCACCGAGTGACTCCTGTGGAAATCAAGGAACAGGTGATTTCTTGACTCCACGTCAGCACCGCAGAAACCAAAGTTCGTCTCAATGTGAGGTAGATGCTTAACTAGATTCTTCTTGGTTAGTATAACGTCATTAAGGACTAACCACAGGAAAACTCGAACTTTTAATGGGGCCTTCGTCTTCCATAGAATTGATGCCCAACTTGGACTACAACCCCTGAAATGTATGCGATTATAAAGGGAGCAGACCGAAAAGGAACCAGACCGTTGAAGCTCCCACGGTTTCCGATCAGGGCCTTGCGAACACCTAACTCCCGACTGAGATATGTATTCCTGCAATGACCTTAATCGGGATTGGCCGTCCTAAGTCAAACGTGACCTGAAAGAGAGTCTCCAAGTCCCCATTCTCTGAGATTTGGCCACCAAGATATGAGGGTGGGCTGCGAGCCTATATAAGTATGGTAACATATGCCATAACAGATGAGATCCACACCATCTGTCCCACCAAAATTTAGTAGACATACCATTGCCAATGAAAGAGGACACACCGCCATTGAAAGTTTCGTGAGCTTTCAACACATTCCTCCAAAACCAGGAGACCCGTGTGCCCACCCTAAACTCAGGCTCTCGTGAGCCCTTACCGCATAGGTACTGTTGGACAAAACCCTGCCAGCCCTCCCCATTGGGATGGATGGTTCCACCACCATTTGCCGATAAAGGCCATATTCATATCTCTCAGATCGATGACCCCCAGCCCCGGTGAATCTTCTTCATGCACACTTTTCCCACCTGATTAGGTGGTATCCCCCTCTGTCAGTATCCACTCCTTTCCACGGAATATCTTTCGTACCTGGTCAATCTGCTTAATTACCCATTTTGGCATTTCAAAGACAGACATGTAGTAATTCGGTAGATTAGATTAAACCGGGTTGATAAGATTAACTCGCCCACCATTTGAAAGGACTTGCCTTTCCACCCGGATAGTCTGGCTTCCACTCTATCGATGATCGGAAACCAATCCGCTTTCCTAAGTTTCCTTGGGTGAATGGGCAATCCCAGGTAAGTGAGAGGGAAATCGGTGAGCTTACAATTCAGGGTAAAAGCATGTAGGAGTGCCTTCTCCTCAGGTAACCCAATAGGAATAAGCGCACTTTAATGGAAGTTAACCGCAGCCCCGACCAGGCTTCAAAACACTATAGCGCACCTTTGAAGGAGATGGTTTCCTCCAGCATTGCGTTACCAAAGAGTAGGGTGTCGTCAGCGTATTGAAGAATCGTGCAGCCCGCACACTTACGACTCCTAGCTACTGAGCGGATCCATCATGTGAGCCTACATCTATCGATCATGAGTTTAAGGACATCGGCCACAACAGCAAACAACAGGGGTGAAAGTGGTTCCCTTGCCTTAACCCTCTTCTACACGAGAAAGGAGCCCCAACCTTCCCATTAACCAAAATGGACGTCCTGCTCGAAGAGAGACAGTGACGTATCCATGAAATCCATCGAGGCCCAAACCCTATACCTCTCAGAGTCTCCAGTATGCAATCCCACTCTACGGACTCATAGGATTTTTCAAAGTCAAGTTTGAGGAGATAGCTCTATCATTTCGAAGATGTGACACTGATGGATCACTTCTTCGGCAGTGGCAATGCAATCCAAAATACATATTCCTTTGATGAAACCGGTATGTTCAGGGCTGATCAAATTATCCATAAGGCCAGCCAACCTGTTGGCCAGAGTTTTGGTGATAAATTTGACCAAACAATTAAGGAGACTGACAGGATGAAAGTCACCAATCCTATTGAACTCTGCTTTTTTAGGGATAAGCACCACCTCCGCAAAATTGAGTCTGTCGAGTTTAAGACTATCGTCATAGAATTCTGACATGAGGGCCATGATATCATCTTTGATAACTTCCCAGAAAGTCTGGTAAAATAAGATCGAAAATCCATCAGGGCTAGGAGCTTTGTCACTTCCCATTTGCGAGATCACCTCTTTGACCTCGTCTTCTGAGAATGTAACCTCCAACGACTGAAGCCATTGGCCCAAACTGGAAAGGTTGCCTCCCCAGAAGTCCGATTGGAGGGGGATCCTGAAGTCTTGTTTGCACCCAAACAGGTTTTTGAAGTTCGATTGAAAGGCTTGTTTAATATGAGCTTCCTCATGGATGCTGCCCGCATCTGTTTGGATGGAGGGGATAAGATTGGACCGGCGCCCTGCATTATCCATCTTGTGAAAAAATACCGTGTTCGTGTCTCCCTCTTTGATCCACAAAATCCTAGAGCATTGTTACAATTTAATCTCCTCGAGGTTGAAGAGTTGTGCGATTTCCTACTTGAGATTAAGCAAGTGATTACGCTCGTTGTGGGAGATGTCTCTAGTCTCTTTGCACTTTTCTAATTAATTGATGTCATCCAGGATGATGGCTTTCGCGTACCAGATGGTCGCAAATCTGGTGCGGTTCCATTTCTGAAGTTTAGACCTTAGTCTACGGATTTTTTCTCACCAAATAGCCGCCGCTTCAGTCCCCCCGGGTTGGAAGGGTCCAGTTTTTCATGACCAAGTGGTGAAAATCCTGAATTTCCAACCAGGCTTTTTCAAATCTGAATTTTGCCTTCTTCCTGGTGAAGGGATCGCCATTCGAGCGGATGATGGGAATGTGGTCAGAGGTTGGTTTAGGAAGTGATTTGGCGAAAGCAAGTTGGAATTTCACCTCTGAATCCAATGATACAAGGACTCTGTCAAGTTTGGTCATGATTGGGGAGGCCTGCATATTATACCAAGTGAAAAGTCTATTAGAGATCGAGATATCGACAAGCTCCAGTTCCATGATAACCCTGTTGAATTCCTCTCTATCAGCATCACTGGAACCCCTATCCCGGTGTTCAAAAGTGAATCTAGTAATGTTGAAATCCCCCCCCCCCCCAAACACCCACGGGTCATGCCACCGGGATTGGATTGAGTGGATCTTTGTCCAGAACGCCGCTCTGGAAGTCTGGATATTGGGGCCATAGACAAGTGTAAAAACATGGGTCCAGTTGTCAGCACGTCGTTGCAACATAATTGACAGAGAGAATTACCCACCCATGGAATTCCTCCAAACACGCAAAAAGGTTGGAATTGAACCCAATAGCAATGCCACCAGATGCTCCCTGTGGATGGGCAGATCTTCCAAGCCGAAATCCTAGATCCCCCAAGTCTATTGAATCTGGAAGTATGCGACAATTTGGTCTCTTGGAGGCCCACAATGTTAGCCTTGGACGAATGGATAATGCCTCTAACCATCCCCCACTTACCGTGACCACCCAGACCCCTAACATTCTAGATTAGTGTAATAATTAGTAACTGGCTGGGGTGCACATGAAGTATTGGGCTCAACAGTAGCCACAATGGACCTTTGTTCAAATTCCCATAATCTAATCTCAAGGAGTAACACATTACGCTCAATATCCCCTACCCCAAGACCATATATTTTGGCTAGACAGAAAACCTCAGAATCAGACATAAAATTAAAAATGGAAGATAACTAGGAGCGCGTACCTCCATCGTCGGCTCTGGGGGCTTTAGCAGCAGCATTTTCCAGGTAATCATAAAGATACTCTGAATGGTTCCTCTTAAGATTTGGCTGGTGTTTGAAGCCTTTCGACACACGCTGGCTCCCTACACCAGACTGCGGGTCAGGGGGGTGGGAGGGACCTTCTCAGAGGAGGAGTTTGTAATCACCTCAACAACTGATTCCTCCTCAAATTTAGAGTCCTCTTTAACATATGGATCATCGTCTTCGAGATTAAGGCATTCATCATCCTCATACAGTGCACACGACCACACTAGACCCCATCATAGGCCCAGTAATATTGTTGATCAAATTGGCACAAGAGAAAGACCTAGAAGGACTCCGAATAGACTGTGGCCCAACATCGGAACACTGGGCTTGGATCGAAACTAGGAAAAAAGAATTGGTCGAATTGAAGGAATTAGTGGACCCCTGCACAGGCCCATCTCCAAGCCCCCAAGAGACACTCTCAACTAGGCGGGTAGTGCACGCAAAGATGGATGGCGGGAGAATTAGCATCGACGCCAACTCCAAAGCACGTGCAGTGCATGTGGGCTCGACGAGTGGACCAAATGGCGTAGAAAAAGAGCCCACATCACGTAGGTCAGTGCGTCTCGCAAATGAGGGGCTGCCACATGGACAGGGAACTGGGACCGAAGCGATGGAGGGGCAAAGCGGTAAATACACACCTTGTGCGTCCTCGTCTTTATCCCCATCCCTTTTCCTCCCCTTTTTCATGTCGAGCTCCACAGTATCACCTTGCTCTCTCTCATTTCCACTTTCAAGTTTAGGCATTACATCTACCATAGCTCTGAGCTTTGAGTCTTCCCCACCCTCTCTGCCATCTTTTGTCGTTGCTTTTCCAGCGACGACCAAGCTTTTCCCAGGGTCGTTGGCTAGCGTCGTACCAACTCCCATGGCTTTTTCCAAGTAACTTGCTCTTTTACCAGCTCTGGTTTTCGACCAAAAAAACCAGCTTCTGACTTGCTTTCTCAACATCTTTCTCCTTCTGTCTAGCGTCGTTGGATCTAGATCTGAGTCTTGATCTGGGGCTGGATCTGGGTCTGGAGATGGATCTGTGGTTGGATCTTGATCTACCTCTGGTTCTGAGACTTAGATCTGGAGTTGGACCACCTCCCAACGAAGGTCTTTCCATCCTCTCCGGTGAGCGATGTTGGGGTACAAGCTCCTTAGCAGCACAGATAATTTCATGATGGGCCCACTTGATCTCATGAGCCCCATCGATCGTCGAGTCCAGTGCCCAGAAGGAATTCTATGTTTCGGCAGAGACTGGAGTTGAGTCCTTGGGGTTTTTCAATGGGGGAGGGGCAGAGGCTACCTTAGCTTCGAGTACAAATCGAATAATGTAAGCCTCATCGAAGGTAAAGAATTTGGCAAAGTGAGGCATCTTAGAGATGTCGGGGCTCCTGATTTGTACTCTAATAGAGTTGAGCTCTGACTTTCTGAGGGTTTTATTGTCGATTTCGTAAATGGAGCCAAAGTCAGATACAATCTCTTCCAGCACCTCTCTACCCCAACAATGGAGGGGGACATTATGAATCCAGATCCAAAATGCCTCCCCCTATGGTAGCTCTGCCCTGAAATGAGGGGACCATTGACTAAAGGCCATAGAGAAGTGGCCGAAGTCAACCTTCTTCAAATCCACTATCGCTGTTAGCTTTTCAATCGAGGGAAAGGAGACGAGGAATTGAAGATGACACATCTTTTTGACGACCCACTCTCAGGTGACCCCTCATCGGCCACTGATTGTTGGGCTCAACCAGGAAATGGTTTTCAAAGGGTCAGCCACTCTGAACTGTGGCAATCGTGCACCAAGCTCGAAGCCAGTGCTCTTCCTTCTTGATGCTAGCCAGGCTATTGGCAAGTCAAATCTTTGGCGGATTCTCTGGCGAGTGACCTCGCTTCACCACCCTCTTGGATTTTTCAGAACTTACTAACACATCCTGAACAATCATAAGACATGTGGCCCCATTTTAAGCAACTGAGACAACGCACTTCTTTCGTGCAATCGATGCGAATGTGGCCCAAATTGCCACAGTTGAAACACGACACCAATTTCTTTTTCCCCTTACGGTAAGGTTTCGACTTGGAGGTCCCATGCTCTTGAACATGCCTCTTCTTGGCAGCCTTGTTAACCACCAAAGTCCACGTCCCTTCATCCTGCCCCTACTATTCCTCCCCTCTCGATGCCACCACTGCCTTCTCAGGACTCCCCTCTGAAGCCCCATTGGGCTAAAAGCCCAAGTGGGAAGGTGGTCGCAGAGGTGACTTTAGGGAAGGAGGGGCAAGGGTTGGAATGATGGGATTGGAGGGCCTTGGAGGAGGAGAGGAATTTTTTTTTGGAATATGGCTTTCAGATTTGGAAGTGGGGTTTACTCTAATGGTGGTGGGAATGTTGGTGATGGTAAGGTTAGAGATTGATGAAGGCCCTCTTGTCCCTATCAGACAGCGGTGCTCCTTCAGTTGTGGAACCTCTATGGCTTGAAGAGGGGGGCTTTTTATGCCAGAAATGGCCTATAGGAGGACCCCCTCTTGGGGCTCGTCCACGACGTTAAGGCAGGCAAGGGCTATGATGACAGCGATAAACGCTAGAGCGCCGTTGATCACTACGGTGATCAGCACATGGCGCTTGCCTGAGATCTTGCATGCCCTCCATCGAGGGATGGTCAAGCAAACGAGGGGGCCCCAGCAGAGAGGGAGGAGGGACGATGGTAGGATGTGGAGGGGGGGCAGTTGGGGTAGGATCGACAGGGGGCAGGACCACTTCAGGTCGAAACCTCCTCATCTTGAGCTCAAGAACATCCATATAGGGAAACATAGGGGAAGAAGGAGGGCAGGGGGTAAATGCTGTAGCGCCCCGATTTCCGATACTGGAAAACCGAGACACAAGCCAAGATCTTTGCTTCAATTAGTCACAATACACAGAAAAAACAGGAGAATTTAAAACTTTTTATTCAATACACAAAGTGTTACAAGTCTGAATATTGTACAACTGTAATGCCTTACAATAGAGTTACAATATTACCTTTACATTTCTAAGTATTACAACCTTTAACATCTTACATCAGAGTACCTCTTAACTAATACAGAATCAATACATATTTTGCAGCGGAACTAAACTTAATACTGACTCCTTGCTTTCCTCGCCTTGAGTCCTCCTGAATATCGCCTTTGTACTTGGGCGATCCAGTACCTATGGAAGTGGGGACGTCAGTATTCACTGACGCTTAAAGGCTGATCATATAGCAGCGAATCTTCCAAACAATATACAAAATATACAAACATAGCAATGGTGTCGGTGTAGTTTAAGTGTACGTGAGTGCTATGACTAGACTCTAATGTGATACTTAAGTAGAACTAGGACACTCCTATTCTAATATCCGGGATTTGAACCCGCGTTATGAATTCTAATTGCACACAACCCGTTCCTGACACCCACCCACGGCAGTTCAGGAATTAACAGCGCGAGATACGCGACCCGTGTCCTCAACTTGTGAGACGGCACCGTACGTATCCCTTTGACGGGAAGGTAGAACTAGGATGCTTCCTATTCTAATGTCAGCAAGTCTCCGAAAGTAACATGCAGCCCATAAATACATGCGACTCCATCTCAAGCCGTTTCTCCATATATAGGGATTTGAACCCGCGTTATGAATTCTAATTGCACACAACCTGTTCCTGACAACTACACGTGACTTGCGAGGCTGCAGATGTGGTCATGTGCCACTGTTGCATTTCGCCCGTGGTGTCTATGTTCGCCACCGCGACCCGGCTAACCGGACCTCACTCAAATTAGACGATCCCGACGTATCGGGTGTCATTACAAAAACCAAACCATAGAGTTTCGCAAGCGCAGGGTAGCACGAAGCCTACCCTGTGGCACTCTCTGGGGTATCGCAAGCGCAGGACTGCACAATGCATCCTGTGGCACCCCTAGCCACGGTACTTCAGGAATTAACAGAGCGAGATACGCAACCCGTGTCCTCAGCTTGTGAGACGGCACCGTACGTATCCCTTTGACGGGAAGGTACAACCCGGTACACCACCTATGATCTGCCTCAAGAGACGAGTTAGTGTCGGGGCCCCCTACAACTGACCCCTCTCTCCCGGCAAAAAGGGTTTAAGTAAACTGATCCTTATAAGTTACTATCCTAGTGATGTCCCTGACTCGAACAATCCTAGGGATGACGATATTATAACACAACATGCTAGGCCTTAAATTAGGCTTCGCAAAACAACTCTACTAGGCTGCTCAACCTAGATTTACCAGAATCCTTTAGGACCCGGTTCGTGGCTCATCGATCCAAGACTTTGGCCGTCGCGAATATATACGCACGCCGCTACCCTAGACTTGGATTCTGTCTATACTCCGGTCCTCGATCAACCTACCCTGGTTAAGATTCGACGGTACACAAGGAGCGACTCCTCCACAGTTCCTTAGGGTAGAAACACATGTTTTGATGGTCGATAGCCCTTAGGGTGGTAACATCACCCTAGATAGCACAACTAACTGTGTACTAGCTAACAAGCTATACACGAGTAATAACCACATACGAGCCAACTAAGCTACGTATGAAACAATAATACCTACGAGCCAGGCGGGCCTCGTAGGAGATAACCACGTACATACCAGCCAAATAAGCTGCGTATGAGACCAACAGCTACGTACGGGCCAGTCGGGCTGCGTACGAGACAACAACCTACATACGAGCCAACTAAGCTACGTATGAGACCCACCGCTACATACGGGCCAGTCGAGCCACGTACGAGCACGACCGTGTGCAAACAACCATACAGGTAATCAATCCTAGAAGCAACCAAGCGTGCTTACTGACAAACTTAATCTTCTACTATTAGAAGCAACAAAGGGATCTACTAGTAGTCTAAGATCGGTATTCTACTAAGGAAGAATCCGAAGGCGACATAACCGCCCTTATCGAATTAACTATCGCTAGTGGTCTTCCCGATCTTACTACTTCGACCTATAATGTCTTAGGCATGACATACACTCGTAGGCATCTTCCTAAAGTAATCCAATTACAAAAAAAGAACTACTCACCATCACACTCCTAAGTATGAATATGATTAATGCTTGTGTTTTCATCGAGCTTAAACATAAAAATCACTACGACCTAGACATAGAGTCTACTATAGTCAAGCGAGCATGAAAAGTTACTACTTATCTTGACTAATCACCATAACACAAGCATGGATAGATAACTAATATAACATACAATCATTCCAAGGTATAGTAGACATTCTAACATTACTCCTACAATGTTCTAATCATGTATTACTCTAGCATGGCATAGAATCCAACATAAATCACTACAACTAGCCATGGGTAGTTTCTTTACCCTAAGCATGAACATCCTAGTATGGGTATCCTTAACTTAATAAGATCAATAATTTGCATGATCACTACTTACTTGGCATGAATCATGGTCATTCACTAACATAGTATACACTTCTCTACCATTTATCTAGCATGGTATACAATTTGCATACAATTTAAACTAGCATGATATGCCAAATACTTACAATTAAGCTAGCATGATATATTGCTTTCCAACAATTAAACTAGCATGGTATATGATTTTATCATGGATCCTACAACACTCTAGGCACAATAAAATTTATCCAAACATTGTAGGAACTTTTGGATTGAATCCTACACATTCTAAGCATAACTAAGTCACTAAACATAATAGGAAACTTTAGGAATGAATCCTACAAAATTCTAGTATAAGTGAGTTACTAAACATGATAGGAAAAGAATCCTACAACATTACCAAGCATGCTAGGAAAGGAATCCTACAACATTCTAAACGTTAAGCATGGTAGGATATTTTTAGAGAAAATCCTACAACATCCTAAACATAAAGCATGATGGGATAATTTTATAAACATCCTACAACTAATTAAGCATAGAATCATGGTAGGATATTTTTATAAGTAATCCTACAACTAACTAAGCATGGATATGGCTTCTAACTATTTTTAGAAGTGGTCCTACAACATTAGTAGTATGAATATGACTTCTAATTTATTTTAGAAGTGATCCTACAATATGAGTAGCATGAATATGACTTCTAATTTATTTTAGAAGTGATCCTACAATATGAGTAGCATGAATATGACTTCTAATTAATTTTAGAAGTAATCCTACAATATAAGTAGCATGGAAGTGGCTTCTAAACATTTTTAGGGGAAATCCTACAACACTTGAAGCATAAACATGGCTTCTAAATAATTTTAGGAGTAATCCTACAACACTTGAAGCATAAACATGGCTTCGAAATAACTTTAGAAGTAATCCTACAACACTTGAAGCATAAACATGGCTTCTAAATAATTTTAGAAATAATCCTACAACACTTGAAGCATAAATATGGCTTCTAAATAATTTTAGGAGTAATCCTACAACACTTGAAGCATAAACATGGCTTCTAAATAATTTTAGGAGTAATCCTACAACACTTGAAGCATAAACATGGCTTCTAAATAATTTTAGGAATAATCCTACAACATGTAGAACATAAACATGGCCTCTAATTATTTTTAGAAGTGATCCTACAATATTCTAAGCACAAAACATAAAGGAATATTTTTAGAAAATATCCTACAATATTTCACTACTACCACCACCCCTATTTTGATCAAAACATAATACACAATTATCTACTACTACTACTACTTCATTCTTATCAAGAACACCACATACAACTTACTACTACTACTACTTTACTCACAACAAAATCACAACATACACTATCTATTACTACTACTTCATTCACAATAAAATCACAACATACAACTATCTCATTCTACTACTTATTATTTAGCATACTATTCCTTAGTTGCTTACTAACCTCATTTATTACTAGTGATAAAGAAAGGATTATTTTATTTAAGATAGCTACAACTAGTGGGTAAAATAAAAGAAGATCTTTTTGATTAATGGCTACAACTAGTGATTAAGAACAAAAGAAGATCTTTTTATTTTGTTAGCTACAACTAGTGTTTAAGAACAAAAAGAAGATCTTTTTAATTTATTAGCTACAACTAGTAGGTAAAACAAAAGAAGATCTTTTTGATTAATAGCTACAACTAGTGATTAAGAATAAAAAGAAGATCTTTTTGATTTATTAGCTACAACTAGTGTGTAAAATAAAAGAAGATCTTTTTGATTAATGGCTACAACTAGTGATTAAGAACAAAAGAAGATCTTTTTACTTTGTTAGCTACAACTAGTGTTTAAGAATAAAAAGAAGATCTTTTTAATTTATTAGCTACAACTAGTAGGTAAAACAAAAGAAGATCTTTTTGATTAATAGCTACAACTAGTGATTAAGAATAAAAAGAAGATCTTTTTGATTTATTAGCTACAACTAGTGTGTAAAATAAAAGAAGATCTTTTTGATTAATGGCTACAACCAGTGATTAAGAACAAAAGAAGATCTTTTTACTTTGTTAGCTACAACTAGTGTTTAAGAATAAAAAGAAGATCTTTTTAATTTATTAGCTACAACTAGTAGGTAAAACAAAAGAAGATCTTTTTGATTAATAGCTACAACTAGTGATTAAGAATAAAAAGAAGATCTTTTTGATTTATTAGCTACAACTAGTGTGTAAAATAAAAGAAGATCTTTTTAATTTATTAGCTACAACTAGTGTTTTAAAATAAAAAGAAGATCTTTTAAATTTATTAGCTACAACTAGTGTCTTAAAATAAAAAGAAGATCTTTTTAATTTGTTAGCTACAACTAGTTGGTTAAAAATGAAAAGAAGATCTTTTTAATTAATTACAACTAGTGGTTAAAAATAAAGAAAGATCCTTTTTTAATTAATTACAACTAGTGATTAAAAGAAAGAAAGATCTTTTTATTAGTTTCTACAACTAGTGATTAAAAAGAAAGAAAGATCTTTTTATTAAGTTTCTACAACTAGTGATTAAAAATAAAAGAAAGATCTTTTTAGTTAATTTACAACTAGTGGTTAAATAAAAAGAAGATCTTTTTATTAGGTTACAACTAGTGGTTAAAATAAAAAGAAGATCTTTTTATTATTACATTAGTTACAATTAAGTCCTACAACCAATCAATGGTTGTATTGTTCAACAATATGCAATATGTGAAGTTCTTAGTCCAATAACATACAACAAAAGATTATCATACTAAAGTTATGATCTTTAGTGCTTACTACTACTACTTCTCTTTTTTCCTCTTTAACATACCACACACTCAACCCAAAAAAAAACAAAATAAAACAAGAAGGTAGAAGAAGAAGAAAAACAACAAACAACAAACAAACAAACAAACAACAAACAAGGAAAAGAAGCAAAGAGAAGAAACCCCCACCTTCCCTAACTTGTTGGAAGAACTAGCTAGCTATTCCTTCTCCTTCCCCTAGCTTTCTTTTTGAACTCTTCTAAGACCCTACAAAACAAACTCTCAATGTTAATTGTTCTCTCTTTCTTTTCCTTTCCTTCTTTCTTTCTTTTGTTTTTTCTAAAATGAGAGAAGGAGGTGAATGGGGGGGGGGATTTATAGAAGGAGATGGAAGGTGGTGAGTGTACCAAAATGGCACAAAATAAACCCCAAGAAGAGGTGGCCGGCCAAGCATAGGGGAGTAGGGGGGTGAGTCTTAGAGTGGTGAGGTGGAGGGAGGTGTTATGTGAGGGAAGGTTGTTTCTAGAAGGGTTTAGTTCTAATCTTGTGCATACAACTCTCTTTTATCCTTCTAATCAAACCCTAATTCTCTAATTGAGTAGCCATGACAAGCATAAGTGTATTGTCCTAAAGTACATACTATATAATATACTAAGTGTCATACAATTATGTGTATGTGTACATGTATGTGTATACAAACAATCTTTTTTTATAAAATCCTCATAAAATTCCCAAAAATAATTTAATTTGGAAAATAATAGTAAAATAAATTTTATTACCAATTCGGAGAGTCGCGCTATCAATTTGATGCGCTTTGGATGCACATCGACCGATAGACGTGCGTAGGCACTGTTTGTGGGCAACCCGGCGAGAATCGCCAAAATAGTCCGACTTTGGAGTCAAAATAAAATAATAATAGAATAATAATAAAATAATAATTTATATGAGTTAATATCCGTCCGGGATATTACAAATGCAGTGGAGAAATGTTGGGAGTAAAGAAGGTAGGATTTTTTTGTTGTAGATGTAGAGGACTACGGAGAGGTTAGGGGGTGGAAGTGGGGGGGGGGTTGAGAGCAGGAAGGGGTGGGGATGGGGGTTGATGGAGCTGCACAAGATGAGGGTTAAGGGGTTGGGAAGAGAGGAGGAGGGGATCAGGTAGGAGCAAACTACATTGGGAAGAGGGGAGGAGGGGAGCAGGTACAATGCAATGTCAGTGTAGAAGCCAAATTAGATAAAGTATTCAAACACTATTTTTTTATTCTTTTTTTTTGCAAAGACTTGTGTTGCTGCTAATTTCTGTGTGGGAGCAAATAAATATGCAATTTCTTTTAATGAAAACAATGAAGAACAAATTTTTGCTGTTCGTCGGTTGATATGGCTAAAAATGGGGTTAAATCGGAACCGTCCAGATTAGGCACGAATCTTGAAGCTCAGGGATAAAACGGTAATTTCACCCACCAACGGGTCTAAAGCGGATACTGGTTATCTTCCCCGAAGACCCACTTACCCGCAAACGGATCTACCTCAACTGGGTGCGGGTTTCAATCCGCAGCAAACCCGGTCCAGAAGGGATATAATTAGGGTTTCTGATTAAATCCTAATCAACGGCCCTGATTCATAGTTATCCCTTCACTGGGGATTAGGGATTACATCCCTTATCTAACCACAGGGGGATTACATTCCTAATCTGATCCCAGCGGCGCCTATAAATACCCCCCATCCATCTCCATTAAGAGGTAATCAATCTTTTGCCAATTTTTGCGTTCATTCATAACCACTTCTGATTACTGACTTGAGCGTCGGAGGGTGCGTCGCCGGGAACAACCCCGGTGTCTCGCACTTCTTGCAGGTGAACGGCGGGAGCAACGGTCAAACTCCGACGGAACAGGTAATAGGTTTGTTATTCAAAGTTTCCCAAGAACCCACAAATACTATCTGTTTGCCCCCACACTAGATTCAGCGGCAACAGATTGGTGCCGTCTGTGGGAAACTAACGGATAGCAACCTCCCCTCTTCCCGTTGGTCAGATCTCTCCAGCCATGCCTCCTAGGAAAGTCAGATCCAGAGGGTCCAACCGAGGACCCAATCCCGATCAGCAGCTGGAAGTTCCCCCTCAGCCCGCTTAACAGCAGGGGCAACTTCCTCCTCCAGCGGAAGACCCGCTCCAACAGGACCTTCCTCCTCCTCCTCCGAATCAGCCACCTCCTAAGGGTCCTAACCCACAAAAACAACCTCTTCACCAGGACCATTTCTCAATCCACAATGCCTCTTCGGATTCTATGGCTTCCCATAATCCCCGAGCTTCTGACTTCCAACAAAAAGTCCCCAATCGGCCGAAAGATGTGGATCTTCGCCACCGTCTGGATGAGAAGCGGGCCCAAGAGGGAGCCTCCCGCCAACAACGTCCGGATGAGCGAAGCCCCCACCGCCGAAACTACAGAAGGTCCCCGATCAGGAGGGAGCGGAGAGAGTCCCCCGAACACCGCAGAAGAAGACCGCATTCTCCTGCCGGTCGGCAACACCCTAGGAACGATGAGGCACCCATCACCCGTGCCGAGTTCCAGCAGTTCCAAGCAACCGTCCTACAAGCTCTCAATCTTCGTCCCAACACCAATGCTCCGAAGATTCCCTCTCCTCCTCCGGTCCGAAGTCCTCGCCAGCGGTCCCTAACTCCTCTACAAGCTCCTAGTAACCCCCGCTACATACCAAGTCCTCGCCGTTCCAGGAGCTATCGTTGTCGTAGCCCCCGCTCTCCCTCATATGAAGACCAGTCGAGAGCCTCACCAGATTACCATCGGAGGGACGATGCAGTCTATCGCCGTCTCCATGAGATGGAGAGGCGCTTGGGTCAGTTGGACCGAGAAGAAGAGCTTAGAGGAAGGACCCTTCGTCCTAGCAGGCCTCCTTTTTCCCGAACTATAATGGATGCACCCGTGCCAATCGGCTTCAAGCCTCCTCAATTTGAGACCTACTCCGGGGAGACTGACCCCGTCGATCACATCGAGAGCTTCAAGACCCTAATGCTCATCCACCAAGCTTCCGATGCTCTGCTCTGTAAAACCTTCCCCGCAACTCTCAAGGGTCCAGCTCGAGAATGGTACTCACGCCTTGCCCCATCCTCAATATTCTCCTTTGAGCAATTCGAGACCCTCTTTGTCACCCATTTTGTAAGTAGCCGTAAAACTGAGAAGACCAGCATCTCGCTACTGTACCTCCACCAGAAGAAGGGTGAGAAGTTGAGAGACTATGTGAAGAGGTTCACCGCTGAAGCCAGGTCCATAGCATCCCTCAACCAGTCGGTCGCTGCAGCAGCATTTCAATCCAATGTCCTCAATTCCAACCTCCGCTCCTCCCTCGCCAAGAAGCCCCCACAGAACTTCTCTGACCTCCTCATCCGAAGTGAGAAGTATATTCGGGCCGAAGAAGCTGAGCACCGCCCCAACTTGGAGGGGTCTTCCTCCGGGTTTAAGAGAAAGGGAACAGAAGAGGAAGGAGCCAAGAAGCTCCAGAAGGATAATGCCGGCCAGCATCGACCTCCTCCCAGATTCGAGAAATTTACTCCTCTCACCACCAATGTCTCTACCATTCTGATGGAAGTTGAGAAGGAAGGGGTCATACCCCCTGCTCCGAGGATGAACACCCCCGCCAAGAAACGGGATAAAGAGAAGTGGTGCCATTATCACCGGGACTACGGCCACGACACAAATGATTGTCGGGCCTTGAAGAATGAGATAGAAGCCCTCATCCAGAGGGGGCAGCTGACCAGATTCGTGAGAAAGGACCGAGCCGACCTTCCTCCCCCGCCTCGGGGGCTAATAAGCGTCTGGAGCGCGATGAAACGCCCGACTTCGAAGAGGAGCATGTCCTACACCTCATTCATGGGGGCTCCTCAAACTCCTCTCAAAAGGCATTCATTAGAGAAGTCAATTCAGTCCGTGCCACCCCTCCTCCCAAAGGCCTCGGAGTGCCCGTCACATTCTCAGACGAAGATCTTGAAGGTGTCCGCACCCCTCACTGTGACGCACTCGTCATCAACCTCCACATGGTGAACTTCAAAGTGGAGAGGATCCTAGTGGACAATGGCAGCTCCGTTAACATCCTCTTCCTCGCCGCTTTTAAAGGCCTCAAGCTGTCAAGAGAAAGACTTAAGCCCGCCGGCTACACACTCCATGGGTTCATGGGAGTACCAGTGACTACTGAAGGGGTAATCACCCTCGATGTAACCGTTGGCAAAACTCCTACTACCCGAACGGAGTCAATGGATTTTATGGTTGTGGATGTCCCTGCAACTTACAATGTTATCCTTGGCCGACCCGGCCTAGCAGCTCTAGAGGCCGTTCCTTCGGCGTACCATCTCAAGATGAAGTTTCCCACTCGGGCCGGAGTAGGGGAAGTAAGAGGCAATCAGGAAGCTACCCGGAAGTGCTATATGACCTCTACCCTCGGACCAGTCCTCTCCCTAGAAACTCTGGAAATCCCCCAAGATGCTGCCCGACCGACGTCCGAGCCGGTGGACGAATTGGAGGAAGTGCTCTTCTCTAAGCAGGATCCAACTCGCAAGTTCTTTGTTAGCAAGACCCTCCCGTCCGCCCTACGCTCGGACATTATACAGTGCATCCGAAGGAACCGAGACCTCTTCGCTTGGTCAGCTATAGACATGCCCAGAATTTCCGAAGAGCTCTTAGTCCACCACCTCAGTGTTACCCCGGGGTCCAAACCGGTTCAGCAGAAGAGACGCAAGTTTGCCCCCGAGCGCCAGTTAGCTATAAAAGAGGAGGTGGATAAGCTCTTAAAGGCATGGTTCATACAAGAGGTGAACTATCCTGAGTGGTTGTCAAATGTAGTAATGGTGAAGAAGTCCAATGGGACCTGGAGGATTTGTATTGATTTTACCGACCATAACGAGGCTTGCCCCAAGGATCCCTTCCCTCTTCCGAGCATTGACACTTTGATTAATGCCACCTCGGGACATGAGCTCCTCAGCTTCATGGACGCCTTCTCAGGCTACAATCAGATCCGGATGTTCCCTCCGGATATCCCGAAGACCTCATTTGTGACCGACCAAGGCCTCTATTGCTACAGAGTCATGCCGTTCGGTCTGAAGAATGCAGGTGCCACATACCAACGCCTCATCAAAAAGGTTTTCCAAGCTCAGATCGGCCGTAATATGGAAGTATATGTTGACGACATGCTTGTAAAAAGCATCCGAGGTCCCGATCATGTAACCGACCTCCAAGAGGCGTTCGATGTTTTGAGAAAGCACAGTATGAGACTCAATCCGAATAAGTGTGCGTTCGGCATCTCGTCAGGAAAGTTCCTCGGCTTCATGGTCAGCCAACGAGGAATTGAAGCAAACCCAGAGAAAATCAAGGCCATATTAGACATGGCCCCTCCCAAGAATGTAAAGGAAGTTCAGAGGTTGACAGGCCACCTAGCCGCCATAGGGCGATTTCTCTCGAAGTCCGGGGAGAAATGCCTCCCCTTCTTCAAAGCCCTCAGGGGGGCAAAAGGTTTTGAATGGGGTCAACAGCAACAGAAGTCCTTCAACCAGCTCAAGGCCTACCTAGTCAATCCTCCCCTCCTCAGCAAACCGATTCCTAGCGAACCCCTCTACTTCTACCTGGCAGCCGCCGAGAAGACCCTCAGTGCCGTTTTAGTGAGGGAAGAAGACCGGGCTCAGAAGCCCATCTACTATGTGAGCAAGGTGCTTCGGGATGCCGAGCTCCGCTACCCGAAGATAGAAAAGATGGCTTATGCCCTGGTGATGGCCGCGAGAAAGCTTCGCCCGTACTTTCAGTCCCATTCGGTGGTCATTCTTACCGACCAGCCGCTGAAGCAGGTCCTCCACAAGCCGGAGACCTCGGGTCGCCTTATGAAGTGGTCTATCGAGCTGAGCCAGCACGATATAACTTATCAGCCTCGGACCGCGATCAAGGCTCAGGCCTTAGTAGAATTCATAGTTGAGAGTATCATCCCCGAGTCCAGCCAAACAGTGAAGGGACCACCCGTCTGGTTGGTTTATGTGGACGGATCCTCCTGCAATGAGGGAAGCGGGGCAGGGGTCATTCTGGCAGGTCCAGATGACTTCATCATCCAATACTCTCTCTGTATCAACTTCAAGGCCTCGAACAACGAAGCAGAATACGAGGCACTCATAGCCGGCCTTGGAATGGCTCGAAATGCAGGGGCCTAATGCCTCTGGATCTTTAGCGACTCTCAGCTAGTCGTCAATCAGGTCCTTGGCGAGTACGAAGCACGCGATGATAGGATGGTTAAATACTTAGCCAAAGTCAAGAGCCTCATGGCACTGTTTGAAGAAGCCCTCATCCAAAGAATCCCCCGAGAGGAAAATGCTCAGGCCGACGCCCTCTCCAAACTAGCCTCCTCCTCCCTTCAAAGTCTCGAGCAGACCATCTTGATAGAAGTCCTTCTGAAGCCAAGTATAGAGGACGAAACTCTCGACTCTATGGAGTCGCTGCCTGTCCTGCTCGAAGCAATTGGATGAAACTCCTCGTCGAATTCTTAAGGGACGGACTCCTCCCCGAGGATCGCAAAGAAGCTCGAAGAGTGAGAACCCGAGCCGAGCGTTACACACTGATCGGAGGTATCTTATATAAACGCTCCTTCACACAGGTAGACGGCCGGCCTTACCTGAGATGCCTCTCCCCCGGGCAAGCCGATTACGCCCTGGAAGAACTTCATGAGGGCATTGGTGGGGCACATTCGGGGTCCAGAGCTCTTGCCCGCAAAGTGTTGAATTACGGATATTTCTGGCCCACTCTCTTACGAGACGCCGAACGACACGTTCGGCAATGCAGCTCCTGTCAGAAGTACGCCGACATCCGACGCCTACCACAAGCTCCACTCATTTCCCTATCAAGTCCGATCCCCTTTGCAATGTGGGGGATGGATTTACTAGGGCCATTCCCGCCAGCTCCCGGAAAGTTCAAATTCTTAGTCGTGGCGATCGACTACTTCTCGAAATGGATAGAGGCCGAGCCCTTGGCCACGATCACCGAGAACAAGGTTGTTCAGTTCTTCTGGAAGAGCGTGATCTGCCGATTTGGCGTCCCTCGGGAACTAATAACAGACAACGGAACCCAGTTCACCGGGGCTGCCTTCCGAGCTCTATGCGAAGACCTTGCCATCCAACACAGGTTCTCCTCCGTCTCTCATCCCCAGTCGAATGGCCAAGCCGAAAATGCTAACCGAAAGATCCTCTCTGGCATTAAGAGGAGATTAGATAAATGTTCCAAAGGCCTATGGGTCGATCAGCTTCCCAACGTACTGTAGAACTACCGCACCACAAAACAGACCCCCACAGGAGAGAGCCCATTCAATCTCACCTATGGGTCCGAGGCTGTCATCCCCCTAGAAGTCGGAATACCCTCTCCTCGTCTAATAGCTTATGAAGAAGAGCAAAATGCCAGAGAGCTCCGAGCAAGTCTAGACCTGATAGATGAGATCCGAGAAAGAGCTGCCATTCGTCAGCAAAGCTACCGAAGAAGGATCGAGTTGGCATACAACAAGAAAGTCCGCCTTACGGATCTCAAAGAAGGGGACCTGGTCCTCCGAAAGTTGGCCATCTCATTCCCAGGTCAAAAAGAGCAAATTGGCCCCGAATTGGGAGGGACCTTATAAGATCGTCAAAGAAGTTCGGCCCGGCATATACAGACTAGAAGACCTCGAAGGCAGGGAGATCCCTAGGACATGGAATGCCGACCATCTCTTAAAGTACCAAGAGAGAGCACCAACGCCTCTCTAAGCACTTTGAGATGTCGAACCGTTCCTCTCCTATTACTTGTAATGATTTTCTTTTATTTTTCTCTTGTAATAACGGCTAGCAACTTTAGAAGCAGCCGACCATTAGTCATCAATAAAGAGCTTTTTTCATATTTTACTTGTAAAAATTGTTCACATCCCTCTGCCTTCACTCTTCACTCTATCGATGGTTCGGAGTCCGACATTCGGCTCGACCCTACTTCGCATGTTCACTCGTAAGCGAGCTAGAAGTAGGTTGCCGTTCGGAACTGCTCCCACAACTGTTGAACTCTAACGATGGTTTTGGAGTCCAACACTTGGCTCGATTCTACTCCGCAAGCTCGCTTCTAAGCGGGCTAGGAGTGGGTCGCCATTCGGAATTGCTCCCACGACCGTTGAATTCTAACGATGGTTTCGGAGTCCAACACTTGGCTCGATTCTACTCCGCAAGCTCGCTTCTAAGCGGGCTAGGAGTGGGTCGCCATTCGGAATTGCTCCCACGACCGTTGAACTCTAACGATGGTTTTGGAGTCCAACACTTGGCTCGATTCTACTCCGCAAGCTCGCTTCTAAGCGGGCTAGGAGTGGGTCGCCATTCGGAATTGCTCCCACGACCGTTGAACTCTAACGATGGTTTTGGAGTCCAACACTTGGCTCGATTCTACTCCGCAAGCTCGCTTCTAAGCGGGCTAGAAGTGGGTCGCCATTCGGAATTGCTCCCACGACCGTTGAACTCTAACGATGGTTTCGGAGTCCAACACTTGGCTCGATTCTACTCCGCAAGCTCGCTTCTAAGCGGGCTAGGAGTGGGTCGCCATTCGGAATTGCTCCCACGACCGTTGAACTCTAACGATGGTTTCGGAGTTCAACACTTGGCTCGATTCTACTCCGCAAGCTCGCTTCTAAGCGGGCTAGGAGTGGGTCGCCATTCGGAATTGCTCCCACGACCGTTGAACTCTAACGATGGTTTCGGAGTCCAACACTTGGCTCGATTCTACCCTGCAAGCTCGCTTCTAAGCAGGCTAGGAGTGGGTCGCCATTCGGAATTGCTCCCACGACCGTTCGCACGAAAGAAAGAGGATTTGCTTCTGATTTTGAGTAAGTTGTCAAAAATTGGAGTTACACATGAAGCCAATACCCCCAACGCAGCATCAGAAGCAAAGCAAGGTTTTTATTCAAATAAAGTAGCTCTACATACAACTAGACCGATGCTACAGCAGAGTTTTACAATAACTTAAAGGAACATAATACAACTTGTTTAGTGCCTCTTCGGAAGGGGAGCGCTCCGGTTCAAGGAAACGCGGGGGTGGCGACGCCTAACCTCCGAGCTCGATTCCAAACCAGCGAAGCGAGATCCCCCTCCGCCGCTAACTCTAACTGTGGCACCAACTGAGGCACCGCTAGACGAGACAGCTACACCATTCTGAGCATCAGCAGGACTCCGCCTCACCGCAGGCAAACGAGTCGCAAGTTCGTAGAAAGTAATTCCTTTCTCGCTCTCTTCGCGAGTACACGACGTACTATGAACGTTGGCCCTCTTAGGCAGAGGCTTGAGCGACGCGATCTCTTCCTCCAGCTCAATAATCCTATCTCTCAGAACATCATCCTTTGTCGACATCTTTAAACGAGGAGGTCTTGACGAGCCCGCAACATTGGCACTATCGGTCGCAAGACGTCGATAATGGGTGACCTCGATCTCCCTGTCTATCGTAATCCTCCTAAGCTTGTCGATCTTGGCCAATAACTCTTGGCGCTCGGATGACAACTTCTCCAACTCGGAAGCTAACTACTCTTCTTCCGCCGAATGTTCTTTCTCCGTTACCTCCAAGTGACGGATCTCAGCCAAGAGCTCGTTATTCTTTTGCTCGACAACGAAAAGCTCCCTACGAAGCAGCTTTATCTCACCTTCGAGATGAGAAGCTTGGGGTTGCTTCCGTAGTTGATTCAACTCACGAAAATACCCCCTCGCAGTTGCTTTTATCTCCTCCAGCTTCAGGAGCATATAAAACCGCCTCTCTCGGCTATGAGAAAGCTCTCGCTTCGTTTCTTTCAGCTCCTTATGAAGATACGAAACCTCGTGATCGGACCAAACTTCACCTGAAAAGCAAAGATAAATCCGATGCCCAACACTTGGAGAAATTTTGCGACTAGTCAAACACAAAATCCGAGGTCTAATACTTGGAGAATTTTTGGCCAAGCAAAAAGCATTTTCATTCAAAACTCAAAAAGCTTTACGAGGTGGCCAGTCCGCAATTAGGCTTTACACATAAAAAAAAATAGAAAAGAAGCAAAAAGAAGACCAACGACGCAACCAAGTCAGGGGTCGACCTTTTTGTCGCTCGGGACTACCGACCCCTCGACAGTTCCCATGTCCTCGTCCTCGTCGTCGTCCTCGGAGCCGTCCTCCTCTTCACCCTCGGCCTCTGTCTCGCCCGTGCCTTCGACACCGTCGGCCTGTCCCTCGGGGCCGAGCATTGCCGAAGGAAGCTCCTCCCCCCTCTCCACAGGGTCGTAAAAGTGGTAGGAGGAGGTGTCGAACCCCGGGTTCCGAGCTGCGATATGAAGTAGGGCTCGGCCGTATGCATCCTCCATGTTCTTAAACATGTGCTCCTCGGCCTCTTTCTGGACAGCCCTCTTCGCCCTTGCCACCTTCGATTGGTGCTTGGCCATGACCCTCTCGGTCTTCTTCCGAGCATTCTCCGCCTCCGACCGTGCTTTGGCCAGCTCCTTCTTAAGCACGACATTCTCCTTCTCCGAGGCCTCGAGCTTGGCTGCCTCGTCCGCCGATCGCTGCATAGCTTCGGCCAGCTTCGCCTCCAACCCCGCCACCTCGGCACCGCGTTTTGCCGAGAGGAGTTGCTCAGCTTCGAACAACTTCACAGCTTTCACACGCTCCGACCTCTCCCGGTCGCACAGCGCCGTCAGCTCCTGTTCTTTGCTCGCGAACTCTTCGAGCAAAAAGTTGAAGTGCCAGAGGGTTTGAAAAGAGAACAAATAGTTAGAATCCGGACCTAAAAACTTAGAAAATTTCGAAAAAAATGCTTCAAGAAGAAAGTGTTCGGTCTACTTACCGACATCGTGTTCCGAGCAATCTGCATTGTAGCGTCCCCGACCTCCCTGGACTTAAGCGCCGCTTGGTCCTTTGGGGTCGGCAGGTGCTTCACCGCCTGGATACAAATGTTGCCATCCCCCAAGAAGCCGTCGACCTTCATTACTTGCCAGTCGGGGACGAAGATCCGCTTATGCTCCTCGGTCAGAATCTTCTCCGCTTCGGCAGTGAGGGGCGGAACTTGAAGGGCTAACGCCGTGCTCACGTTGAACGCGCCGCTCGACGAGCTGGGAGCATCTGTCTTCGCCGTTGGAGTTGGCACATCCGAGGAAGGAAGATCGGAGGCCGCGACCTGGTCTTGCTCGGGATCGGCATCCGGGACCTCGACCACCAGCAGGTCGGCGGTCTTTGGGACCGAAGGTATCTTCGGCGCTCGGCCGCCCTGAGGCCCTGTCGAGGGTCTCTTCTTCTTCCTCGCCTCCTGCTCCCTAGCCGCCTTGGCCTTCGCCATCAACGCCCTATAGTCCATGCTGGAAGACTCTGCACAAACCGAATGAAAAAACTTAGAAAAATTTTCAAGAACTTCAAGGAAAAAGTAAAAATACCAGAGGCGTACTGGGGTCGATCGGACTGAGACCCCCTCGGAACAAAGCCTCCTCTGTGATGTCCTTCCAACTAAGTGTTGGCAGGCCGAGGAGTTTCTTGAGGACTTCCGTCTCCTCATCACTAAGCACTGGCTCCTTCTTCGCTCGCTTGGGCAGGCCATCCCTCGACCAAGCTATCGGAATTGCCCAGGGTTCGGGAGCTCGGACAATGAAGTACTTCTCCTTCCAATGCTTGATCGAGTCCGGGTTCTCGATCAACTTCACGCCTGTCCCCGGCGAAAGGTAGAACCTCTGCTCGTTCCTGTTCGGCTGGCAAGGACGGTAGAGGCTCCGAAGGAGGAACAGACTTAGCTCGGCACCAATCTCTTGACACTGAAGAACAAACGCCAAGACGTGCCTCCAAGTGTTCGGCATCAGCTGGGCAGGACTCAGGCCGTACCAATTGAGGACCTCAGTAATGAACGGATGCAACGGCAAACGAAGCCCGGCAGGCCAAGGAGTCGACCGGAAAAAAGCACGTGTCGGCCGAAGACGACGTGCAGGCTCGAAAATCGGGTCCGAAGAGAAGTAGCCCATACTCGGTAGGGATCTGGAATCCAGTCCGGATCCGATGCAGATTGGCCTCAGTAAGAACCGAAGAGATCTGGTCCACCTCGGACATCTCTCTCGGCTCGTTCTCCTCTACTGACTTGGCGGTGCCCTGGGTCACCTTCTCCAGCATCTCTTCGGAGTAGCTCCGTACTCCCCCCACGCTCGACAGAGCGATCGGCTGCCGACCGAACTCTCCTGCCGTCTTCGACTGCTCTATGACCGTAACCACTCCCTTACCCTTCCGGGACCTCGCTGAAACCTCCTGGAGTGGCTCGGCGACCTCCCCACTCTTGCTCGGCTGGACCACGGTCTGCTCGGTCGGCTCTACCACCTCCTTCTCTTTACCCGTTCGGCTAACGACTCAGTCCGAGGCAGCGGTCTCATCCGAAGAAGTAATCTTAACCATTTTTTCTAAAGAGAGAGGAGAGAGACTGACCTTGAAGTGACTGTTACGGTCGGAAAAGTTCGTCGGAGCAAAGAAACGCCTTGCCGCGACAACTAGCAGCGCCACCCGGGAGCTAAAAACTTCGATGGTGAAGAGTAGAAACTTGAGTAACAAAGTAAAAGTGAATAATGAGATTGGGGGTGGGGGAGTGAAGACTTATAGTAAAAGAAAAAGTCTCTTGGACTTTGTAACGTAAGGGCGCGACTCTTGATCGGCTTTTGAAGCGTTACGAAAGCCCAAACGACTTTGTACCCGAGCAGCAACGGTTGGCGAAAAGGCAAAACGTTTCGATACAAGTCGAATAGCTCGACACACACGGGATCAAAATCCGAGCGACGTGCGATCCGACCCCAACATCAAAGAGTCCGGCTCGGCTGCCAAGCAAGTGCCCATCCGAGCCCCAAAACGGAGAAAAATCACTTTTCCCTCAACATTCGTGTAAGATCTCGATCAGACGGCCTAGATCTTGCCAGCATCGCTAAACGAAAAGATAGTGTTTTCTTGGGAACTGAGCCCGTCTCGAGATTCGTGCCACCATCCAACGGCCCAGATCGCGCCACGTTGCTCGGACTGCCGAGCCCCTAGACCTCCGGTCGGCTACCGAGCAAGTGCCCATCCGAGCCCCAAAATGGAGAAAAATCACTTTTTCCTCAACATTCGTGTAAGATCTCGATCAGACGGCCCAGATCTTGCCAGCATCGCTAAACGACAAGATAGTGTTTTCTTGGGAACTGAGGCCGTCTCGAGATTCGTGCCACCATCCAACGGCTCAGGTCGCGCCACGTTGCTCGGACAGCCGAACCCTTAGACCCCCGGTCGGCTGCCGAGCAAGTGCCTATCCGAGCTCCAAAACGGACAAAAAAGCCGCAGAGCGACTACGACCGTTGGATCTTCCAGAAATTTGCGCTTCTGGTGATTGATGGTCAGATCGTGCCACGTGCGCTAAACGACAAGATAACATTTTTTGGGAAACGTGCCTCCTCGAGATTCGTGCCGGGATCCGACGGCACAGATCGTGCCACGTTGCTCGGACTGCCGAGCCCCTAGACCTCCGGTCGGTTGCCGAGCAAGTGTCCATCCGAGCTCCAAAACGGTAAAAAAGCCACCGAGCGACTACGACCGTCCGATCGCCCAGAAAATCGCGCTCGACGCAGATAAAGGGCCCAGATCAAGCCACGCCATAAATGGGTATTAAAAATCAGTTTTTATTTATTTTAATCGTTTTATTTATTTAAAAATTGCAAAAAAATTGCTAAAAATTTCGGGAAAATTAGCTAGAAATTCTAGAAAATAATTATAAATTCGGGGGAATATTTTTGAGCCCCTGAAATTATTGCCTGGAATGTGTTGGTAAGACTCCCGAACGACTGGTTAACACATCGCAAAATTAAACAAATAATCCGAAAAAATAGATAAAAACTGCCAGACATCCAGAGAAGCACGAGAGCGGCTTACAGCTTCAAAAATCACCTCACTACCCCCTTCGAGATTCGAAACCCTCCATTCGGACTCCGATACAACTCCACTAGCCACTAAAACAGTTAAACTACTCCTCAAAGGCTGATCAAACTCAGTCTTTAGGAGTGGGGGGCTCGTGATATGGCTAAAAATGGGATTAAATCGAAACCGTCCAGATTAGGCACGAATCTTGAAGCTCAGGGGTAAAACGGTAATTTCACCCACCAACGGGTCTAAAGCGGGAACTGGTTATCTTCCCCGAAAACCCACTTACCCACAAACGGATCCACCTCAACTGGGTGCAGGTTTCAACCCGCAGCAAACCCGGTCCAGAAGGGATAGAATTAGGGTTTCTGATTAAATCATAATCAACGGCCCTGATTCATAGTTATCCCTTCACTGGGGATTAGGAATTTCATCCCTTATCTAACCACAGGGGGATTACATTCCTAATCTGATCCCAGCGGTGCCTATAAATACCCCCCATCCATCTCCATTAAGAGGTAATCAATCTTTTGCCAATTTTTGCGTTCATTCATAACCACTTCTGATTACTGACTTGAGCGTCGGAGGGTGCATCGCCGGGAACAACCCCGGTGTCTCGCACTTCTTGCAGGTGAACGGCAGGGAGCAACGGTCAAACTCCGGCGGAACAGGTAATAGGTTTGTTATTCAAAGTTTTCCAAGAACCCACAAATACTATCTGTTTGCCCCCACACCAGATTCAGCGGCAACATCGGTGTTGACCACAAAAATCTGCACTTGACTCCAGATCTGAATGTCGGGGACGGTTGATATCTCTCCAGTGAACCATCAAAACAACCCGAAATACTAGGGTTGGCTCCAGTGACAGACCCTCTGATGCCCAAGTCAGAAACTCAGAGATATGGTGGGTTTTGAGAGCAGAATTTATAATTACCTCGTTTATGAAGAGATCTGGCGGTATATATATTCACTGAGGAGGACCAATTTCAAGATATTCATCTATCTTTACTTTTCGGTGTTTTGATAGAGTTTTTTACCCTTTCCATGTGAAGATATAGAGTCAAGACTCTTTCATTGATGAAGAGATAGAGTATTAAGACTCTCTCTTATGCATGGAGTGATATAATTGGTTACCCGTAGAAATAGGGGGTTTTAAACTGGGTTCTTCTGTCGAACCTGGACTCCTTCATATTGGGGCTGCTTCGGAAGCCCCCATCGCAGGCCAGATTGGGTCGATGGGCCTGAAAGCGGCCAAACTCCACTTGCCGGGCGTGTATCTGCCGAAATTTACCGCTTTATCCCTGAGAGCTTTAAGATTCGTGTCCGATTTGAATGGTCCAGATTTTGTTCTATTTTACCTATATCACAAGCCCCCCACTCCCGAAGACTGAGTTTCACAGCCTTTGAGGAGTAGTTCGCACATTTTTAATGGTTTACAGAACTTTTCAGAGTTTTTGGAGACGTTTAAATCTTGCTCGAGGTGTAACGATGTTATTCTGAGTTTGTAAAATACCCAGAATTATTTTTAGAATTTTTTGGATTTTTTTGTGATTTATTTTGAATTTTTGGGATGTTTTCCCAATTTTTAATTATTTTTAAGAGTTTTAATTGATTAATCTAATTTTTAATTGATTTTTGGATTTTAAATTTAGCTTTTCTAAAATTATAATTACTTTTTGGATTTTTAAAACAAATTTCCGAATTTTAATTATATTTTAGAATTTTTGAAATAATTTTCCAGAATTTTAAATAAAATTTTGGACTTTTTCCAGAACTTGGAGTGATCTAAGTCGTCGATCAGGGGGAGCTCGCATTGGGATGAGAACCGATGGTCCTTGGGCTCCAAAGACACTCAACTCCTCAGATGTAAAGATGCGTGCTGAGGAGGTAGGTTCCTGTAGTAAGTGAGACAATGGGCGCCGGTGGGCCCTGCCGCCACGTCACCTATTTTCTTTTACTTTTCGCTTGCTTAACACGTATCATGAGTGGGCGCACCATTTTGAGCGATCTAATTCGTTCATCACTAGGATCATGAATGGGTGCACCATTTTGAGCAATCTAATTTGTTCATGATGAGGAGTGCACCGTTTGAGGAGATCGGATGGCCCCATTGCGCGAAGCTCCTCACCTCCTTGGACGACAAACTTGTGTCGAGGAGGTGGGGGTCTACGTGGGTCCCACATGTGAGGGGGAGAGAGAAAAGGTGGGGCCCGCATGCCACGTCACCCTGCCATGTTAGCTTGGGCAGCAGCAAGGTGGGGCCCGCTTGGGTGCCACATTAGCAAGGGCAATGGAGGGGTAGGGGCCCACTCGGTTGCCATGTCAGCGTGGGACCTTCTGCACTTCAGCAAGGGTAGTGTCGAGGTAGGGGCCACTCAGTTGCAACGTCAGCGTGGGCCCACCTGCCACGTGAGTAAGGACAACTGCAAGGTGGGGCCCACCCGAGTTCCACGTCAGCATTGTGCCAAGTGTCGCCAGCCAGCGCGCGGAGCCCATGCGTTGCGCCACTGAGTGCATAATGAGTGGCAGTGCGTGTTTTTTCACTCGCTGTGCACGTGTTTTTTTCACTCACTCTTTTGGCTGCGCTCCATACATCGTATTTTTTATGCTGTATCACTTATTTTTACTTGTTTTGCATGCTGTTTTGACTAGTTTGCTGCCCTCTTTAACTTCACTTCATCTTGGCTCATTTTTCACACTCCGCTATTCATCTTTCACCTCCAAATCATCTTTCCTCCTCCGAAACTTGGTTCAAGCGGCATTTTTCATCGATTTTCAACGAACATGTATTATCTAAGTTGTATTTTATTTTAGAAAGTCATGTATCGGATAGGGTTGGATATCTCCTTTTCTTCTTCTACTAGCAATAGGGTAGAAGTGTTGTCTGATTCTCTCTCTCCTAAAAGAACGATCGGTCCCTTCGCAACAATAGAGGAGATTGACCAAACTAGCGACGTATAGGGTGTTCTCTCTCCAGATTTCACCATCCCCTTGTTCCCCTCTTAGTTTGCCAGTACCTTGAAGAAGTAGCGGGGTTAGTACAGTATGGGGTCACATATATAAGCCCGACAATTACCTTATTTTCAAGAGTGACAATGTTAAAACCATTCTCATGAAGGAGGAGATCAGGGCGATTAGGATTTGTTTTGGGATCCCTGCTGTGTATAAGCTATTTTTTTCCTGTCCCGGAGTTAGGGAATTCCCTAGGATGTTGGGGGAGTATTGTATGTTTCCATTTGATGCGTTCTATGCCGAGTTGTGTCTTCCCATGCACCCCTTCTTTATAGACATTCTCAACTGGTATGGGCTTAGTTCGATCCAGTTCGTGCCCAACTTCTACAGGAATATTATGAGTTTTGTTTTGCGGTGATGGAAAATTGGCACCAAACCGAGCTTGAGACTTTGGATGAGGACTTTTAGGCTCCATAAGTAGCGGTCGTGTGACAATTGGTACTATGTCTCTCCTCGCCCACAAAGAGGGGTGATCACCACTCCTGACTCTATCAATTACTGGAAGTGCAAGTACTTTATCATCAGGATTTCCAAACCATGGGGATTTTCTATTAGATGGGGGAGTTATGTACCGAGGAGGTTGACACTGGAGCTGAAATTAACCGAAGAGGAGGAGAAGATTAGCGACGCTCTTCTTGTTTATGGGAAGACGAAGTGGAGAGATATTACCGAGGAAGTTTTTTATTCATGGAAAATGAGTCCGATGAACTATAGTATGACTTTCTAATTCTTACATTTAGCTTTTGCATCTTAATTCTAGCACTTTTCGCTTCTTGACTTTTTCTGATATGTCCCGTTCTAATACTTCTTCTTGTTTTTTTCCATGCAAAGATGATCGATATGAACTTCCAGGCTCTCCTTGCTACTTAGGTTCCTTACCATAACAAGGGCCTGAAACATAAGAAGAGGAAGGGGACATCGAGCCATCCTGGGTTATCGAAGGATGCTCGGGGCTCTTTTGCTTCTACTCCGAAGAGGTGGAGCGTCAGTCAGCGGGAGTGTCGATGAGCCTTGCTGAGGGGAGCTCATATTTGGATTATGTCTAGGTCCCCCCAACCCTTACAGCCGATGAGGTATTTACCGAGGAAGAGAAGAAAGTATACTTTCTGAACTGGGGTGTTAAGCGGTGTGATGCCATCCTAGGGGACTCGATGAAGTGCCTCGATGTGGTGCAAAATCTTTCCCCTCCTCAGGAACTTAAATATCTAGAGATGGAAACGATCCTTCATGGCACTTTCTAGAGGCACTATCTCTGTAAGTTGTTCAACTCTTAGTTTCTTAAAATTTTCCTTTCCAATAGCCCCCCTCCTCCTAACCTTTACAGCCGACGAGGTATTTCCTGATGAGGAGAAGAAAGTATACATTCCAAACTGGGGCACAAAGCGGTGTGATGCCATCCTAGGGAACTCGATGAAGTGCCTTGATGTGGTGCAGAGTCTTCCCCCTCCTCGGGACCAGAAGGTTCTAGAGAAAGAGACGATCCATCATGGAGCTTTCTCGAGGCGATGTCTCTGTAAGTTGTTCTACTCTTAGTTTCTTAAAATTTTCCTTTGAATTTCAAGCTTTTCTAAGTCTCCTTTTTTTCCCTTTTGCATATGGCTTGTCGAACAAGGAACTTGATGAAACTCATTCACGCCGAGGATAAGGCTTGGAAGGATCAGGCCTTCAGGGCCGAAAGGCTAAGGAAGAAGGCCGTTCAGGAGCTGGAGGTGGTGATGAGTACGGAGACTGGTCTCTTAGCCAGCTTCGAGGCGGAGCGAAGGGGGTTGAAGGAAGAGGCCGCAAAGGATTTGGAAGCATTAGCAGCAGCCAAGGTGGCTGAGGTTGAGACGAAGGTGCTGGTCCATTTCAACGATGTGATGGATCAGTCATACACGAAGGCCATTGCAGATGTGATGGAGTGCGTTCCCAACTTCGATGGGAAGAGGTATCGCCTGAAGCTTCTTCCCAATATGGAGCCAATAGTAGACACGGTCGACGAAGACGAGACTAAGGATGACTCACCAGGTGAAGAGGAGAGGAATGAAGCGACCGGGGTTCCTACCCCTTTGGCTTCGTCTGACAATGAGGAGCCTTGATCTTGTAGTTTTAGAGCTTTTCCCTTTGCATTTACTTTGACACATTTTGTAGTAGCCTAATAGTGGACCGACTACCGCTTGATGTATATTCATATTTGGATGCATGACTTATGAAAATTTGGGAACTTTTGTGTTGAAGTCTTATACTCATTTTTCTTTTGTGTTGAATGTTGAAATTTGTATGTCTTCCTTCGTGTAGTTTGTGGCCGCTTGGAGGAAGCCATAGAGATAGTTTTGGGGAAGGGATGCCTTCTAGGCTTGCTTATCGACGATTTGACGCATTTTAGGGGCGATTCGAATGGTAGCTTCGAATTCCAAACTGCATGTGTAACGCCCCGAATCCCAAATACAACTGAATTCGAGAGTTCTACAGGATCTTTCCACTTCATTTAGTACAATTTTACAAGGAAATTTGAACTTTTCACTTTACATCAGAGTTTACATAAAACTTTACACTTTACATTACACAGCGGAAGTAAAATTTACAACAATTAAATAAATGTACAACAACATTGTATAATCTTTAAGCATCTGTTCCTCTTTAATCTTTATCATGTCACTTACCTGCATATAAACTGTGGGTATGTCAGTTTATTCAACCGACGAACATTATACACGACCATGCTCTCTATGCCGAAAATAGTATAACTTATTTTCCATATTTAACAAACACAAACTTGTCACATATCAACCAAAGGGACTACCCTATTGATGTCGTGTTGTGATTGTGCACTTAGTCCTTAATGCAATTATTTATATTATATGACACTAATGCGCACTTGTTCGGATTCTATGCATCCCATACTACATAGGTCCGAGGGCAAGCCTCTTAATCGTTCTTCATCTTTGTAGGGTTCAATCTCTCGCCATGACTTAATCTACTATTGTAACTACGGTGAGTATCCTAGATGATCTATGAGTACAAGCACGTGTACAGAAAACCTGGAGGGGAACCCCACGCCATGTCTTGACTCGTCAAGCATGCATTCTGTGGCAATTCAGCCTCCTTCATGGCACACGATCCTCTTGCAGTCACCAAACATCCCACAAGCGTGGCTAAAGTCCGATCATTACTGAGTTGTGCCCATGCCATGTCTTGACTCATCAAGCATGCATTCTGTGGCTCACACACCCGCACCGTAAACTCTAACTCTCATACTTGTGTTTTTCTTTCAATTTCATTACGTCTTCACTATGCACTAATCCTTAGTTTTTATTAGAATCATGAACAAAATCAAAGCTCTAGAGTTAGCCTCTCCACTAAACCGGACTTATTCATTCATTCAAACATGACCAACCTTGGTCTCTCATTTCAAATTTCATTTCATTTCTTTCCAATTACCGGGGGAGACTTAGCTACTCTTTTGTTTCAATTCCAATTCACAATTTCTAAATTGAGCATTTCCAACTCATAAATTCATTTTCATAATCATAACAGATTTCTTTTTCGATAGCATGATCTCTAAATTGTTCAATAGTCCATAATCATACATGGAATTATATACTTCATCAATTATCAATTTCATATCGAAATCACTTCACTAAATGAATATTCACACTTCATAGTTTCCACATTATTCTCAAATGAGAATAAGTTACATCACATCACATAATATAATTTCTTTCTTTGCCATATTAATTTTCTAATCCTTCATTTCAAGTTCTTTTTGCAAGATATAATTTTCACAAAAATATAGATGTAGAACCATAGTTCTATTTACACATTTATTCTCAAATCATATTATATCTCATGTAAATAATTCTCAAATTATTTTTCATAAGTCCCATATATTTTTAGAAGAATAATCATATTTTTTCCATAATTTTTTGATCACTAAAACACTCAAAAAAAATATGTTTTTCAAACTTGCCGAAGCCAAGATTCGAACCCAGAACCACAGGGAAACCAACCGAAGGCACAACCACTAGGCCGAACGCTACTTGCGTTAGAACAAGGTGCTGAGAGCATTAAATGCTCTCGGCCGCTATTCTTATATATATTTTTTTAAAAAATGAAATAAAAATATGGTAACCAGGGGATTCGAACCAGTAACCTCAGACCCGAAAACCCACTGTAGCGATTAAAGCCATCCCGAACACTTGAGCTACGCGCTCAGGTTGTCCATGGTACAACTCTAAGTTCATTTAAAACAATTCTCTCTGTTTACTAAACAACTAGTCCTCATTTCACTTTGCTATTATAAAATTTTACTGTAAATTTCCAGATTGGCTATTCTCAGCATAAATTATACTCTAGTATAATAAAAATATTTTTTTCAATAATTAAAACACATTTTTCATACAATTAATACGAATTGTGAACTATCACTACCACATTTCTTCTTTTTCGACATTTCTTGACAATTAATAACACTAATCTCTTTATTAGCAATCTCTATATTAATTTCCTGTTTTTAATCATTTACCAAACATACAAATCCATATTGTAAGCCATTCATTTCAATACAACACAAAGCTTCATTTAAACACATAAAGTAGCATTGTTAATCTACTAACTTTTGTGTCTATAATTCATGGTGTAGATAATAAAACTTTCTTCAACACTCCATGGCTATTCACACAAAATTTAGACTTTTACTAATCAAATCACATACAATTGCACACCCACATTCTAATCAATTTATAGATCAATTTTCCAATTAAATGTGTACTCTTATTAATCTTTTTCATGCATCATTTTTTCATTCCAATCTAGCATGTATTCCTATTTAGAAATATAGAAAATTTACCTACCTTATTGAAGAAAAGTACAATTAGCAACCTCCTAATCGAATGTCCTTGCACACGAACGATCCTCCTCCTAGAAGCACGCACTCGAGCCTCCAAGAACACCAAACCGAGAGCTCCCCTTCTTGATGAAACCGGCCTCCCCTCCTTCTTGATGCAAGCACAAACTCCCACACAAACTCAATCTTTTAACTCACTTGAATACAACTAAATAATGTATTTTAGACTATAGGTTTGCAAGAGTTAATTTACACAAGAATACTAGCCAAAGGGGGGGGGGGTATAAAAGAGGAGAATGGATGGCTAAGATTGAAGTAGGAGTTAGGAACAAATGACTTAGATTTAAGGAGGAGTTATACTAACCACCCATGATCAAGTAACCACCACACCATGACTCCACTCAAAATTTGATTTTTCCCTCCAAAGATCCAATTCGGCCATGCAAGTGTGCTCGTGCACGTGTACGTGCAATGCACGTGCATGCAACTTGGTCTCCATTATATTTTAAAAAATAAAATAAACTTTAAATTGTATTCTACATTACAAGTTGTATTTAAAAAATAAATTAGCTCATGGGCTTTTAGTTTTGGGCCAAAATAATAATTATAAAAAATGATAAATTAAATTAAATTTGGGCTTTAGGAAGAAAGACTTTTTGTCTAATTGAAAGAAGGCTTTATAAAAATAATTAAAAGCACATATTTAAATATCTATACTCATCATGATGAAAATAATTACAAAAAATATTGCACGTGCACACTACGTAGAAAATAAAAATAATTTTTCATTAAATGAAAAATCGGGGCATTACAACACTCCCTCCTTAGAATAGTTCCGTCCCCGGAACTACAGTCAAGAGCGAGAAAACAAACACTAACAATAAGAACAAAAGATACAAAGATACAAATCAAGCAAAAAGCTCAGGATAATCCCTCAACATCCTCTCCTCAGACTCCCAAGTAGCCTCTTCAAATAAATGGTTTCTCCAGACTACCTTGACCATCGGTATCGCCTTATTTCTCAAGACTTTCTCTCGACGATCAACAATCTCGACAGGAGACTCGATGTAATTCAGATCCAACTTCAAACCTTCTGGCACTTCAGGCAAATGATGACTCGGATCTGGAATGTAACCTCTCAACATAGATACATGAAAGACATTGTGCACCTGAGATAACTCTTTCGGTAATTCAAGCTGGTAAGCAGTTTTTCCGATCCTTTTCAATATCTTGTATGGGCCAATAAACCTCGGGGCTAATTTCTTGCCTTTGCCAAATCGAACCACACCTTTACTAGGCGATACTTTCAGAAAGACGAAGTCACCGACCTCAAACTCAAGGTCCCTTCTCCGGTTGTCTGCATAGCTTTTCTGCCTGCTCCGAGCTTCTACCAACATTTTCCTGATCAGATCAATCTTCTCAGAGGTTTTGTAGCGCCCCGAATTTCTAAATACGAAACTTTAGAAAATACGTGGCACTTTCCCAGCGATCCACTTCAATGTAACAACATACATAGCCAAAAACTCAAATCATTTTATTCCAAACCTTTATTACAATAATCTTTTCAAATTGCAGCGGAAATACAAACACCTTACATTACAATAATTCTTTTACAACACTATTCTTTACAAAATTACACATGGCTCTATCATCTCACTCATACTCTCTAAAGCTAACCCAAGCATCCAAGCCTCCAATTCTAAGCAATAACCTGCAACATGTGAGGCTAGAGTTGAACTCTAACCCCCAAAACTACGGGGTCAGCCATAACTGGTGTGAGTGATATAAACAACAAACATAAATAACAAGTAAACATAAATTCTCAATCAACATGTACTGAACAAAAATACATAAACTGAACATGTAATCTGAAACAAGAACGATAGGCCAGTACATGAGTGAACCAAGTCGAGAAACAATACCAACGATCAAGTATCCATCAATCAATCTCTCTCAAAATATGTACAGTTCAACTGTACGGTACAGTCGACTGTTCAAAGGACCAGTCGACTGATCAGAACAACAATAATCCTCACCTCTCTGATCATGCCCAACCATCAATAAATCTCAATACCACGATGTATGTCCAACGATCGATCTCCAATAATACCATAGATCGGATACCCATATATCCATCTACAAAACTAAAGAGGGTATAGATAGAATACGAACCCGGCATGCATCACCAATAGTGACTATTACACCGACGAACATATTCATCTACAAACAAACTAAAGAGGGTATAGATAGAATACGAACCCGGCATGCATCACCAATGGTGACTATTACACCGACGAACATATTCATCTACAAACAACTAAAGAGGGTATAGATAGAATACGAACCCGGCATGCATCACCAATAGTGACTATTACACCGACGAACATGTTCATCTACAAACAAACTAAGAGGGTATAGATAGAATACGAACCCGGCATGCATCACCAATGGTGACTATTACACCGACGAACATATTCATCTACAAACAAACTAAAGAGGGTATAGATAGAATACGAACCCGGCATGCATCACCAATGGTGACTATTACACCGACGAACATATTCATCTACAAACAAACTAAAGAGGGTATAGATAGAATACGAACCCGGCATGCATCACCAATAGTGACTATTACACCGACGAACATATTCATCTACAAACAAACTAAGAGGGTATAGATAGAATACGAACCCGGCATGCATCACCAATGGTGACTATTACACCGACGAACATATTCATCTACAAACAAACTAAAGAGGGTATAGATAGAATACGAACCCGGCATGCATCACCAATGGTGACTATTACACCGACGAACATATTCATCTACAAACAAACTAAAGAGGGTATAGATAGAATACGAACCCGGCATGCATCACCAATAGTGACTATTACACCGACGAACATATTCATCTACAAACAAACTAAAGAGGGTATAGATAGAATACGAACCCGGCATGCATCACCAATGGTGACTATTACACCGACGAACATATTCATCTACAAACAAACTAAAGAGGGTATAGATAGAATACGAACCCGGCATGCATCACCAATGGTGACTATTACACCGACGAACATATTCATCTACAAACAAACTAAAGAGGGTATAGATAGAATACGAACCCGGCATGCATCACCAATGGTGACTATTACACCGACGAACATATTCATCTACAAACAAACTAAGAGGGTATAGATAGAATACGAACCCGGCATGCATCACCAATGGTGACTATTACACCGACGAACATATTCATCTACAAGTAAACTAACGATAACAAGAACCTTCAAGATCATGAAAACTCATCAGAACCAGTCGACTTATGCCGTAATAAGTCGATTGCCTCGAGAACTAATAGTCAAGATTATAACAAGTGCAGTAAGTCGACTTAACCAACCATCAGTCGACTTACCCGAGATAATTATCAATAATTCTCAAGAAACAATCCAAGTGCTAACAGTATAAGATGACTTATAAAAATCATAAGTAGACTTATCAATAATATAAGATGACTTATAAAAATCATAAGTAGACTTATCAAAAGTATAAGATGACTTATAAAAATCATAAGTAGACTTATCAAAAGTATAAGATGACTTATAAAAATCATAAGTAGACTTATCAAAAGTATAAGATGACTTATAAAGATCATAAGAAGACTTATCAAAAGTATAAGATGACTTATAAAGATCATAAGAAGACTTATCAAAACATAAGTTGACTTAAAAGGGGACATAAGTCGACTCATAAAAACATAAGTCGACTTACCCGAGAGAATTTCGAGAAAACTAAAGATACAATATTAGGGTCGTACCAGTCGACTGATACCTAGTCCCAGTCGACTGTCGGCCTACAGATCTCACAATTTAGGTCTGAAATCAATAATCAATACTGGAGTCAATCTCAAATACCAAATCTCTTCCTCTACTCATATCTAATCCAACTCGTAAATAACAATGTCTAGAGATTCCTCCATCCAATTTCTTATCTTCAATAATCATAATCGAATCTTAACATGTTTCAAGCAATCAAGAATTGTCAATCGAGATCTACTAATCTATCATGGATTTCACATGTATATTACGAATAACAACCATGGCATCGATTTCATACAAGATACGAAATCATCAAACAAAACAACATGCAATCATACACATAAACAAACAAGTCTATATCACTCACCTTTTAGAATCAAGAAGAATCCACAAGCCTTCCTCTTGCTAGATCCAAGAACTCCTTCTTCAATCACCAAGAGAATAGAAATATAATAAGATCTGAGTTGTGCAGCGAATGACGGCTGCAACTCTCTTATATAGGCCGGGATCAAGTATTAGGGTTTAGGAAATACATTTGCAAAACCATCCCTTCAAATACAATTATATATATATATATATCTTCTCTTGGAAATTCATCCAAAATTAGGATTTATATGAAAATATACTTCTAAATCTTAACCAATACTGTTTAAAAACGACCAGAATGCCAATTTTGCATTTTAGTCCTTAAAAATGTCAATTTTGCAAATAAGTCCTTCTTTTCTCAAAAATTGCAAATAGTACTAATTAAATTCAGAAAAAATCCAGAAAAATACTACATAATTCCAAAATAATAAATAATGATTTTTCATAAAGAATTCTTAATTTTTCAAGCATCTCAAAACTCATTTGCACGTGTTTTGCACGTGTACAAAAGATAGATCTTTTTTAGAAAATATCAATTAAATCCTCAGAAATTCATTTAAATTCATTTTCAAATAATAAAATAATATTTGAAAATACGGGGTTCTACATCACTCCCTCCTTAGAAGAGTTCTGTCCTCAGAACTACGGCTAATGAGGTCCGAACAAACCCACTAATAGTGATCGAAACTTACAGGTAGAAATATAACTTTAGGAAATACAATCACATCAAAGAATGCAATACATCACACCAAATAGACACAATCATGCAAGGAACTCAGAAAAGACAATCTTTCGCTGCGCGACTCTGATAACTTGCCATCGGAAGCCACGCTGCAACAACTACTGAACTCCTGCATCCCACTCTGACCTTCTGCTTCATCCTTCCGAGAATCAGTGGTCACTCCCTCCTTAGAAAGGACATGACTAAGGATAGCCACCTCAAACACAATTCACATTCACATCCATATCCTATGGCAAAACCATAACCATACCATGACCTCAAACAAAACATCATATTTTAATTCTATGTGATACTCACACTTCTAATGTCCACACCTAGGTACTCACTCTCTAGTGTCCACACCTAGGTTGGTTTTCATACTATGTCTATTATTACTATTGAAGCATGCTCTGATACCAAAACTGTAGCGCCCCGAATTTCTAAATACGAAACTTTAGAAAATACGTGGCACTTTCCCAGCGATCCACTTCAATGTAACAACATACATAGCCAAAAACTCAAATCATTTTATTCCAAACCTTTATTACAATAATCTTTTCAAATTGCAGCGGAAATACAAACACCTTACATTACAATAATTCTTTTACAACACTATTCTTTACAAAATTACACATGGCTCTATCATCTCACTCATACTCTCTAAAGCTAACCCAAGCATCCAAGCCTCCAATTCTAAGCAATAACCTGCAACATGTGAGGCTAGAGTTGAACTCTAACCCCCAAAACTACGGGGTCAGCCATAACTGGTGTGAGTGATATAAACAACAAACATAAATAACAAGTAAACATAAATTCTCAATCAACATGTACTGAACAAAAATACATAAACTGAACATGTAATCTGAAACAAGAACGATAGGCCAGTACATGAGTGAACCAAGTCGAGAAACAATACCAACGATCAAGTATCCATCAATCAATCTCTCTCAAAATATGTACAGTTCAACTGTACGGTACAGTCGACTGTTCAAAGGACCAGTCGACTGATCAGAACAACAATAATCCTCACCTCTCTGATCATGCCCAACCATCAATAAATCTCAATACCACGATGTATGTCCAACGATCGATCTCCAATAATACCATAGATCGGATACCCATATATCCATCTACAAAACTAAAGAGGGTATAGATAGAATACGAACCCGGCATGCATCACCAATAGTGACTATTACACCGACGAACATATTCATCTACAAACAAACTAAAGAGGGTATAGATAGAATACGAACCCGGCATGCATCACCAATGGTGACTATTACACCGACGAACATATTCATCTACAAACAACTAAAGAGGGTATAGATAGAATACGAACCCGGCATGCATCACCAATAGTGACTATTACACCGACGAACATGTTCATCTACAAACAAACTAAGAGGGTATAGATAGAATACGAACCCGGCATGCATCACCAATGGTGACTATTACACCGACGAACATATTCATCTACAAACAAACTAAAGAGGGTATAGATAGAATACGAACCCGGCATGCATCACCAATGGTGACTATTACACCGACGAACATATTCATCTACAAACAAACTAAAGAGGGTATAGATAGAATACGAACCCGGCATGCATCACCAATAGTGACTATTACACCGACGAACATATTCATCTACAAACAAACTAAGAGGGTATAGATAGAATACGAACCCGGCATGCATCACCAATGGTGACTATTACACCGACGAACATATTCATCTACAAACAAACTAAAGAGAGTATAGATAGAATACGAACCCGGCATGCATCACCAATGGTGACTATTACACCGACGAACATATTCATCTACAAACAAACTAAAGAGGGTATAGATAGAATACGAACCCGGCATGCATCACCAATAGTGACTATTACACCGACGAACATATTCATCTACAAACAAACTAAAGAGGGTATAGATAGAATACGAACCCGGCATGCATCACCAATGGTGACTATTACACCGACGAACATATTCATCTACAAACAAACTAAAGAGGGTATAGATAGAATACGAACCCGGCATGCATCACCAATGGTGACTATTACACCGACGAACATATTCATCTACAAACAAACTAAAGAGGGTATAGATAGAATACGAACCCGGCATGCATCACCAATGGTGACTATTACACCGACGAACATATTCATCTACAAACAAACTAAGAGGGTATAGATAGAATACGAACCCGGCATGCATCACCAATGGTGACTATTACACCGACGAACATATTCATCTACAAGTAAACTAACGATAACAAGAACCTTCAAGATCATGAAAACTCATCAGAACCAGTCGACTTATGCCGTAATAAGTCGATTGCCTCGAGAACTAATAGTCAAGATTATAACAAGTGCAGTAAGTCGACTTAACCAACCATCAGTCGACTTACCCGAGATAATTATCAATAATTCTCAAGAAACAATCCAAGTGCTAACAGTATAAGATGACTTATAAAAATCATAAGTAGACTTATCAATAATATAAGATGACTTATAAAAATCATAAGTAGACTTATCAAAAGTATAAGATGACTTATAAAAATCATAAGTAGACTTATCAAAAGTATAAGATGACTTATAAAAATCATAAGTAGACTTATCAAAAGTATAAGATGACTTATAAAGATCATAAGAAGACTTATCAAAAGTATAAGATGACTTATAAAGATCATAAGAAGACTTATCAAAACATAAGTTGACTTAAAAGGGGACATAAGTCGACTCATAAAAACATAAGTCGACTTACCCGAGAGAATTTCGAGAAAACTAAAGATACAATATTAGGGTCGTACCAGTCGACTGATACCTAGTCCCAGTCGACTGTCGGCCTACAGATCTCACAATTTAGGTCTGAAATCAATAATCAATACTGGAGTCAATCTCAAATACCAAATCTCTTCCTCTACTCATATCTAATCCAACTCGTAAATAACAATGTCTAGAGATTCCTCCATCCAATTTCTTATCTTCAATAATCATAATCGAATCTTAACATGTTTCAAGCAATCAAGAATTGTCAATCGAGATCTACTAATCTATCATGGATTTCACATGTATATTACGAATAACAACCATGGCATCGATTTCATACAAGATACGAAATCATCAAACAAAACAACATGCAATCATACACATAAACAAACAAGTCTATATCACTCACCTTTTAGAATCAAGAAGAATCCACAAGCCTTCCTCTTGCTAGATCCAAGAACTCCTTCTTCAATCACCAAGAGAATAGAAATATAATAAGATCTGAGTTGTGCAGCGAATGACGGCTGCAACTCTCTTATATAGGCCGGGATCAAGTATTAGGGTTTAGGAAATACATTTGCAAAACCATCCCTTCAAATACAATTATATATATATATATATCTTCTCTTGGAAATTCATCCAAAATTAGGATTTATATGAAAATATACTTCTAAATCTTAACCAATACTGTTTAAAAACGACCAGAATGCTAATTTTGCATTTTAGTCCTTAAAAATGTCAATTTTGCAAATAAGTCCTTCTTTTCTCAAAAATTGCAAATAGTACTAATTAAATTCAGAAAAAATCCAGAAAAATACTACATAATTCCAAAATAATAAATAATGATTTTTCATAAAGAATTCTTAATTTTTCAAGCATCTCAAAACTCATTTGCACGTGTTTTGCACGTGTACAAAAGATAGATCTTTTTTAGAAAATATCAATTAAATCCTCAGAAATTCATTTAAATTCATTTTCAAATAATAAAATAATATTTGAAAATACGGGGTTCTACAGGTTTGCTGCACAAGCTCAGGACCAAACAACTGACGCTCCCCAACTTCAAACCAACAAACAGGCGTTCTGCACTTCCTACCATACAAAGCTTCGTACGGCGCCATCCCAATGCTAGTCTGAAAATTGTTGTTGTAGGCAAACTCTACCAAAGGTAAATGCCTTTCCTAACTGCCTCCAAAGTCTAGTATACAATACCGAAGTATATCCTCAAGAATACGGTTGACTCTCTCGGTCTGCCCATCGGTTTGCGGATGAAAAGCAGTGCTGAAATCTGTCTTGGTACCCAAAGCTGTCTGAAAACTCCTCTAGAAATACGAAGTAAATCGTGCATCTCAATCAGACACAATAGTTGACGGAACACCATGAAGCCTGACGATCTTGCCAACATACAACTCAGCTAACTTGTCCATCGAAGCCGTGAGTTTCATCGCCAGAAAGTGAGCGGACTTGGTTAGTCGATCGACTATAACCCAAATCGCATCATTGCCTTTAGGACTCTTAGGCAATCCCGTAATGAAATCCATACTGATGTTATCCCACTTCCATTCCGGAATAGGTAACGGTTGTAAAAGACCTCCGGGTCTCTGATTTTTGGCTTTGACTTGCTGACAAACCTCACACTTCGCCACAAATTCAGCCACATCTTGCTTCAAACCTGACCACCAGAAATGCTGTTTCATGTCTTTGTACATCTTAGTACTCCCAGGATGTACCGACAAAAGAGTAGCATGCGCCTCCTGAAGAATACTTTCTTTCAGGTCCGCCTGATTTGGAACACATAGCCTCTCTCCAAACCACAACACTCCATCCTTGATTTGAAATCCGGGCAACCTGCCAGCACCAACCTGCTCCTTCATCTCTAAGATATCAGCATCAACCTCTTGGCTTGCAATGATCCTTCCATTCAGTGTAGGCTGAAGCCTCAACTGAGCCAAAGATGCTCCCAATCCTTGCAAGACAACTTCAATACCTGCTCGAATCCAATTCCTCAATCAGATGCTTCTGAGTTGTAATCAAACTAGATAAACTGCTCTTGCGACTAAGTGCATCAGCAACAACATTAGCTTTCCTAGGATGATATTTGATCTCAGGTCGCATGTCCTCAAGCACTTCCAACCATCTCCGTTGCCTCAAATTCAGATCCTTCTGCTGATATATATACTTCAAGCTCTTGTGGTCCGTGTACATGTTCAATTTCTCACCGTACACGTAGTGCCTCCATTGCTTCAGGGCAAAGATAATCGCAGCCAACTCCAGATCATGAGTCGGGTAATTCTTCTCATGCGGTCGTAGTTGCCTAGACCCATAAGCGATTACTCTTCCCTCTTGCATTAAGACACAACCAAGCCCACGATGTGAAGCATCGCTGTAAACATCATACTCAATACCTGCTCTAGGCAAAGCCAAAATAGGTGCAGTAGTCAGCTTCTCTTTCAACTCCTGAAAGCTTGCCTCACATTGCTCAGTCCATTTGAAGTTCACATTCTTCTTGGTCAGACCAGTAAGCGGCACGGCTATCTGAGCATAACCTTGAATGAATCTTCTGTAGTATCCAGTCATTTCAAGGAAACTTATGACTTCCTTCACTGTAGTAGGCCTAGCCCAATCTCTCACTGCCTCTATCCTCTGAGGGTCAGTTGCCACTCCCTCCTTAGAAAGGATGTGACCTAGGAATGCCACTTCAGATTTCCAGAAATTACACTTGGATAGCTTGGAATACAAATCCTGCTCTTCCAGCTTCTTCAAAACTGCTGCCATATACTCGGTGTGCTCCTCCTTCGACTTGGAGTACACGAGGATATCGTCGATAAACACCACGACGAAAGAATCAATGAACGGCCTCAGAACTCTGTTCATCAAATCTATGAAGATTGCGGGTGCATTCGTCACTCCAAATGGCATAACTAAGAATTCGTAATGACCATGTCGAGTTCTAAATGCAGTTTTGTGCATATCTTCAGCTTTCACTCGAACTTGGTGATATACTGATTGAAGATCTATTTTGGAGAAAACAGCTGCTTCTTGTAGACGATCGAACAAGTCATCAATTCGGGGAATAGGATACTTATTCTGAACAGTGACTTTATTCAGCTCCCGGTAATCAATACACATTCTCATCGATCCATCTTTCTTCTTTACCAAAAGCACTGGCGCTCCCCAAGGTGACGCACTAGGTTGAATAAAGCCTTTCTCCAACAGTTCCTCAATCTGCCGTTTTACCTCATCCTGTTCCACTGGAGCCATCCTATACGGTGCCTTAGAAATGGGTGCACTTTCCGGTTGAACAGTGATGCTAAACTCTACATCACGATGTGGGGGTAACCCAGGAAAATGTTCCAAGAATACGGTCGGATAGTCCCGAACCACAGGAATCCCTTGCACTTCCACAGAAATTTCTTCCTTGCGGATAGCTGCCACCAGCCTAGAATAGTTTTTCTTCCCCTTGGAAAGTGATTTTAGGTCCACCTGGAGCCTTCACTGTTACTGTCTTAGTCTTGCACTCGATGCTTGCACTGTACACCGACATCCAATCAATGCCAATGATAACATCGACTCCCAAGATAGTCAGCTCGATCAGATCAATCCCAAAGATTCGATCCCCGATCACAATCTCGCAATCCGCATAATACCGATCAGTGGTTAAAGTTTCCCCTGACGGAGTAGCTACTGCTAAGATCTTGCCTGGAAAAATCTTCGGTTCAACTCCCAACACTTTAGCAAATTTAGGAGACACAAAAGTATGAGAGGATCCAGTATCGAACAACATAACAGCTTTCATTCCATATTCTGATGTGAAAGGTCCATCAAATTTGAAGTATGAAACATGAATTTTAAATCAACTTGCATTTCATTGAATTCCAAATTTTATACACTCGAATTGAAAAACATTTCTTGACATCAGAATGAAAACAGTAGAAGCTACAACAGTCTAACTCCTACGGTTCCTCTTCGCTTCTCGAAGTTCTCCCCGTAGTTCATCAACTTCATCCTTCAGCACATCGGTCAGATTCTTCCTCTTCTCGAGTTCCCATACACGATGACTGAGAACAGAAAAGTCGTCCTTGCGCTTTGCCAGCTGAGCCTCCAATAATCTGACTCTCTCTCTCGCAGTATTTCTACCTGCCTCTGAAGAGATATCACAAGAGTATTTGGAACTGGTTCTTCTTCTTCATCAGAAGAGTCATCAGATGAATCCGGAGGTGGGGTGATCTCTCGGGATTCAGGCCATTCTTCTCCGTCAGAATCTGCTTGCCCTGGGTAGTACTCTTCCTCGGGATATGCTTGTCCAGGATGGTACTCTTCCTCGATGATATGCCAGTCGTCGTCTCCAGCAGGGACGAAGTAATCAATCATCTTAGAAATAGAGAGGAAGAAGCATAAGTCATAGAGCAACACAAATGTAAGTCACTTACATTTAAATCTCTGGACTCAAACACACAATCTAATGTCCACTTCTAGGGTGTCCTTCCTTATAAATTTGTACAAGTGTGAAGCGTGGCTCTGATACCACTTTGTAACGCCCCGAATCTCAAATACAACTGAATTCGAGAGTTCTACAGGATCTTTCCACTTCATTTAGTACAATTTTACAAGGAAATTTGAACTTTTCACTTTACATCAGAGTTTACATAAAACTTTACACTTTACATTACACAGCGGAAGTAAAATTTACAACAATTAAATAAATGTACAACAACATTGTACAATCTTTAAGCATCTGTTCCTCTTTAATCTTTATCATGTCACTTACCTGCATATAAACTGTGGGTACGTCAGTTTATTCAACCGACGAACATTATACACGGCCATGCTCTCTATGCCGGAAATAGTATAACTTATTTTTCATATTTAACAAACACAAACTTGTCACATATCAACCAAAGGGACTACCCTATTGATGTCGTGTTGTGATTGTGCACTTAGTCCTTAATGCTATTATTTATATTATATGACACTAATGCGCACTTGTTCGGATTCTATGCATCCCATACTATATAGGTCCGAGGGCAAGCCTCTTAATCGTTCTTTATCTTTGTAGGGTTCAATCCCTCGCCATGACTTAATCTACTACTGTAACTACAGTGAGTATCCTAGATGATCTATGAGTACAAGCACGAGTACAGAAAACCTGGAGGGGAACCCCACGCCATGTCTTGACTCGTCAAGCATGCATTCTGTGGCAATTCAGCCTCCTTCATGGCACACGATCCTCTTGCAGTCACCAAACATCCCACAAGCATGGCTAAAGTCCGATCATTACTGAGTTGTGCCCACGCCATGTCTTGACTTATCAAGCATGCATTCTGTGGCTCACACACCCGCACCGTAAACTCTAACTCTCATACTTGTGTTTTTCTCTCAATTTCATCACGTCTTCACTATGCACTAATCCTTAGTTTTTATTAGAATCATGAACAAAATCAAAGCTCTAGAGTTAGCCTCTCCACTAAACCGGACTTATTCATTCATTCAAACATGACCAACCTTGGTCTCTCATTTCAAATTTCATTTCATTTCTTTCAAATTGCCGGGGGAGACTTAGCTACTCTTTTGTTTCAATTCCAATTCACAATTTCCAAATTGAGCATTTCCAACTCATAAATTCATTTTCATAATCATAACAGATTTCTTTTTCGATAGCATGATCTCTAAATTGTTCAATAGTCCATAATCATACATGGAATTATATACTTCATCAATTATCAATTTCATATCGAAATCACTTCACTAAATGAATATTCACACTTCATAGTTTCCACACTATTCTCAAATGAGAATAAGTTACATCATATCACATAATATAATTTCTTTCTTTGCCATATTAATTTTCTAATCCTTCATTTCAAGTTCTTTTTGCAAGATATAATTTTCACAAAAATATAGATGTAGAACCATAGTTCTATTTACACATTTATTCTCAAATCATATTTTATCTCATGTAAATAATTCCCAAATTATTTTTCATAAGTCAAATATATTTTTAGAAGAATAATCATATTTTTAAAATAATTTTTTGATCACCAAAACACTCAAAAAAATATGTTTTTCATACTTGCCGAAGCCAAGATTCGAACCCAGAACCACAGGGAAACCAACCGAAGGCACAACCACTAGGCCGAATGCTACTTGTGTTAGAAGAAGGCGCTGAGAGCATTAAATGCTCTCGGTCGTTGTTCTTATATATATATTTTTTAAAATGAAATAAAAATATGGTAACCAGGGGATTCAAACCAGTAACCTCAGACCCGAAAACCCACTGTAGCGATTAAAGCCATCCCGACCACTTGAGCTACGCGCTCAGGTTGTCCATGATACAACTCTAAGTTCATTTAAAACAATTCTCTCTGTTTACTAAACAACTAGTCCTCATTTCACTTTGCTTTTATAAAATTTTACTGTAAATTTCAGATTGGCTATTCTCAGCATAAATTATACTCCAGTATAATAAAAATAATTTTTTCAATAATTAAAACACATTTTTCATACAATTAATACGAATTGTGAACTATCACTACCACATTTCTTATTTTTCGACATTTCTTGACAATTAATAACACTAATCTCTTTATTAGCAATCTCTATATTAATTTCCTGTTTTTAATCATTTACCAAACATACAAATCCATATTGTAAGCCATTCATTTCAATACAACACAAAGCTTCATTTAAACACATAAAGTAGCATTGTTAATCTACTAACTTTTGTGTCTATAATTCATGGTGTAGATAATAAAACTTTCTTCAACACTGCATGGCTATTCACACAAAATTTAGACTTTTACTAATCAAATCACATACAATTGCACACCCACATTCCAATCAATTTATAGATCAATTTTCCAATTAAATGTGTACTCTTATTAATCTTTTTCATACATCATTTTTCCATTCCAATCTAGCATGTATTCCTATTTTGAAATATAGAAAATTTACCCACCTTATTGAAGAAAAGTTCAATTAGCAACCTCCTAATCGAATGTCCTTGCACACGAACGATCCTCCTCCTAGAAGCACGCACTCGAGCCTCTAAGATCACCAAACCGAGAGCTCCCCTTCTTGATGAAACCGGCCTCCCCTCCTTCTTGATGCAAGCACAAACTCCCACACAAACTCAATCTTTTAACTCACTTGAATACTACTAAATAATGTATTTTAGACTATAGGTTTGGAAGAGTTAATTTGCACAAGAATACTAGCCAAAGGGGGGGGGGGTATTTATACTAAAAAAAATAGGAGAATGGATGGCTAAGATTGAAGTAGGAGTTAGGAACAAATGGCTTAGATTTAAGGAGGAGTTATACTAACCACCCATGATCAAGTAACCACCACACCATGACTCCACTCAAAATTTGATTTTTCCCTCCAAAGATCCAATCCGGCCATGCAAGTGTGCTTGTACACGTGTACGTGCAATGCACGTGCATGCAACTTGGTCTCCATTATATTTTTTTTAAAAAAATAAACTTTAAATTGTATTCTACATTACAAGTTGTATTTAAAAAATAAATTAGCTCATGGGCTTTTAGTTTCGGGCAAAAATAATAATTATAAAAAATGATAAATTATATTAAATTTGGGCTTTAGGAAGAAAGGCTTTTTGTCTAATTGAAAGAAGACTTTATAAAAATAATTAAAAGCACATATTTAAATATCTATACTCATCATGATGAAAATAATTACAAAAAATATTGCACGTGCACACTACGTGCAAAATAAAAATAATTTTTCATTAAATGAAAAATCGGGGCATTACAGCATGCTTGCTTGCTTCCGGCATTGTTGCAGTGTAACGCTTATTCCCGGTGCTATAGAGCTTCGATTAGGATGTATGACCTATCATTTGGACAAGAACTTGAAGGTCTACAAATTCTATTTATAAATTGATTGAGAATTCGTCCGTCTTTGGGGTCGAAACTGGCTCGCAATGTCTCTGTTTTCAGGGAGTTTAAGAAGGTGAGCATCGCCGTTGAGGAGCCGTTGAATGGTTTTAACAAGTTTTGAAAGTAGTTCGAATGGTCGTTTCGAGCCCTAAACTCACATATTTGCAAACCGTAGGGGGCGATTGGGAACTATGATTGTGAACTCTGAACCTGTTTACCGAGAGTTTCACCATGTTGTAGGAGCATTCCAAATGGTGATCTAATCAGCACTTACATGTTTGCAAGCGACTAAAGCGGTATCAAACCAAGAGTTGGACTCCGAACTTGTTGTTTAAGAGTTTCAACGAGTAGTAGGAGCAATTCTGAATCGTGAGCAACTTCGTGCTTACTTGTTTACAAGCGACTAAAGCGGTGTCGAACTTAGTGTTGGACTCCGAAATTTTTGTTTGAGAGTTTCAACGAGTTGTAGGAGCAATTCTGAATGGTGATCTACTCCGCGCTTTCTTGTTTGCAAGCGACTAATGCTGCATCGAACCAGGTGTTGGACTCTAAACTTATTATTTTGATGCTAGCAAGTTGTGGGAGCAGCCCTTGGGGAGAAGCTGGACACCGAACATGCTATTTTGTCGAGTCGTAGTTGACTCAGGTGTATAGATATGAGGCTAGTGCAATGATCTTTATAAGAAAAATAAGCTAAGTTTTATTGAAATAAAAACTAAGTGGTTGTTTCAATGGTGCTAGCGTTTATTACATCCTTTGGCTCTATCACACGTGTTGGCCTTATTGAATTGAAAAAGAACTAGTTCTACTGTACCTCATTGGGTTTGACGTTCTAGGTCATATCGATATCCCCCCCCCCTCCCCCTGGGTCTTCAAGTCGGTATGCCCTTGGAGTGGGGGCTGTTCTAGTTGAGATTGGTGATTCAGTTGAGGTTGTTGAAGAAGGTCCTCTGCAAGAGGAGGAGGTGAAGGAAGATGGATGGCTTTTCGGCTGGTAGCTGCCGCCATCCCCTTCCTCCTTGGGGGTATGGCTGGGAATGTAGTTTTGGACCGACGAAGTTGTATTGGAGATCTTTTATATTTTCCACAAACGATGTCAATCTGATACTGCTAATTTCTATGTAGGAGCAAACAGATATGTGAGTTCTTTTAATGAAAACAATAAAGATCAAACATTCGCTGTTTGTCGGTGTTAACCACCAAAAACTGCACTCGACTCCAAGATCTGATTGTCGAGGATGGTTGATATCGCTCCAGTGGATCTGCAAAATAGCCTGAAACACCGGGGTTGGCTCCGTCGACATACCCTTTGACGCCCAAGTCAGAAACTCAAAGATATAGTGAGTTTTGAGAGCGGAATTTATAATTACCTTGTTTCTGAAGAGGTCTAGTAGGTATATATAATCTCTGAAGGGGACCAGTTTCAAGATATTCATCTATCTCTACTTTTCGATGTTTTAATAAAGTTGGTTACCATCTCCATGTGAAGAGATCGCGTCAGGATTCTTCCCTTGATGAAGAGATTGAGTTTTCAGACTATCTCTTGTGCATGGAGGGATATAACCGGTTACCCTTAAAAATAAGGGATTTAAAACTGGGTTCTTCAGGTGAACTTGGACTCCTTCGTATTAGGGCTGCTTTGGCAGTCCCATCGCAGGCTTGAAAGTGGCCCAACTCCTCTTGTCGAGTATGTATCTGCCGAAATTTATCGTTTTATTCCTTAGAGCTTTAAGATTCGTGCCCGATTTAAACGGTTCAGATTTTATTCTATTTTTACTTATATCAACTTGTTAACTCAGGCTTCATTGTACTATGATTGGTGATAAAATGTTGCTTAGTGTTAGGAAAATTCATGCAAGAAATGTGTTTCAGAACGAGATTCTCATATAAACAATTATCTGTTTTGCATCTTTGACTTTTAAACATCAAACAACCGAAAACATTAATATTTTGTGGATGTGTACTTCATATATACACAACACATTTTTTTTTTAATGTTAAACAACACTATTGTATGGTTATGAGGTTCATATATAAACTACATATTAAATATAGACCTCCAGTTTACGGTGTTTAACATATAATCTACCGATTCTTTTTTTGTCATCAATAAGCCATTTTTTTTTAATGTTAGTCAATATGTCACCCTCTATCAATTTAAACTATTATATATATAAATTAGATAATTTCATGCCTAGTCTACCCTTGCTTATATTTTTGAGTGTTTGATTTTTAAAAATTACGGTTTGTTTTTTAAATTTAGAAGAATTTAAATTTTAAATACATTTGTGGAAGATGAAGTAAGTAAAAGAAATGAAGGAGGTAAAGTTATTATTATTATTATTATTATCATTATTATTATTTATTAAAAGAAATGAAGGAGGTAAAGTTTTTATTTATTTTTAGTAGTATTATTGGTTGGTTAGAATAATAGATGGGAAAAATATATATTTCACCCTCTTATCCAATAGTGTGATAACTTCAGAGGATGGTTTCACCGAAAACTAAATTATGGTGGCTCATTGATAACAAAAAAGTTTAGGGTGGTTATTTGTCAGAGGACTAAAGCTAATGGTGGTTTTTTAAAATTTACCGTTAAATACATACTCTTAACTCTTAGACACATAGAGAAGTGTTTCTTGCTAGTGTTCATTCATTCTATGGGCTAAATATAAAAAAAAAACACAAAGTTTTGGATCAGTTTAAAAAAAGAACATTAAGATTTTTTTTGTTTAGAAAAAGGATACAAAGTTTCAAAAAACTCCACTGGGTTAGTTATAGTTAGGGTTGGGTTAGGGTAGGGTTTAAAAAAACCACTTTCATCATTTTTCATTTGTGTTTAAAAAAAAAAAACATTCATCTTTTATATGTGTTTAAAAAAACATCACTTAACTAATCACTTAACAAAGTCCTTTTTTTAAACAAAAAAAACCTTAGTGTCCTTTTTTTAAACTGGCCCAAAATTTTGTGTCTTTTTTTAATTTTTTTATTTTTTTATTATATATATATATATATACAGTCCATTCTATGAGTAAAGTCATGACCCTCCCCCCCCCCCCCCCCCCATCTATGAGTAAAGTAAGCACCCCCCCCCCCCCCCCAATCCTTTGAACCCATAATTAAGAAAATCCCCACCGTAAAATTTTACTCACTTCGAATGCCACCGTTAACTTTCATATCTCTATGGTTAAATCTGAATTATCAAATTACCAAAATACCCTTATTTTATGTAGAAAACATTCCATCTCTTCTCTTTCACTTTCCTCTTCTCTTTGTCTTCCTCTCATCTCCTCTTCTCCCTTCTCTCATATTTGTTTCCCATTTTTTTATCTCTACCATGCTCTCATTGTTCTTGTCTCTCTCTTAATCCTAAGATCACTTGCAATGAAGGTTTAAATTGAGGATTCCCATAAAGATACACACTACTGTTTCACTCACAATGTCTTCCCACTTTTAATATTATTATTATTATTATTATTATTATTATTATTATTATTTTATTATTACTATTATAATTATTATGACTATTATTACTATTTTTTTAATATTATTAATATTATTATGGATTTTTTATTGTCATTATGACTATTATTATGATTATTAATAATATTATGGGAAGTGACATTTCTTTGAGAAGTCCTAATATTATTGGGATTTTGATATTTCTTAATACGGCAAAACAAATACGGAAAATAGTAAAAACTTAAACTACAATTATTGGAATGCCGAAAAGTTAAACTACAATTATTAAAACTTCAATTGGCGGCCAATCCAAAATGCTGCCATATGTTCTTAATCAACTCCATTTGTAATTTTTGATGTTTTTGCCTATCACAAACTCTAAATATACATTGCAAACTCCGCAGTACGGCGAATAGAGTATTCCATCATTGGGTTATCATCTCCATTCCTGACTTGATCAAATTGTCAAATATCATAATTATGAGCGTACATTTCTCGTTCATCCTCAACAATCATATTGTGCAAGATAATACAAGCTGTCATTATTTTTCCAAGATAGCTGACGTGGTACATCTGTGCTGCGCCTCGAACCATTGCAAATCGAGATTGGAGTATTCCAAAGGCACGCTCTACATCTTTCTTGCTGCCTCTTGTGCTTGGGAAAACAATTTTTCCTTAGCGCCCTGCAGTAGGTGGATCGATTGGATGTGTATAGCCCATGGTGGATAGATACCATCGGTTAGATAGTAGCCTTGATTATATTGGTGATAATTTACCATAAATTGTATCGGTGAAGCCCATCCTTCCAAAATTTCTTCAAATATGGGAGACCGGTCCAACACATTGACGTCATTACACGTGCCAGAAACATCATATTTATGTGTCGTAATCAGCGACAACTTCGAATATGATAGTTGGTTTTCTGTGATCTCCTCAAGCATATTATCCTTTCCATGTACGTGGGCAATTTTTCCATACCCACTGCATACAATCGATACTTCCCATCATGAATGGAAAACCACGCATCTCTCACACATGAAGAAGCCGGCTAATGTCATCCGCTATCGGTTTTCTCAAGTACTCGTCCTCGAAACCAAAATAATACCTTGGACAAACTTTTTTAGTCATTCATTTGCAGTGCTTTTCCCTATTCGAACGTAGTCATCAATGACATCGGCTGAAACACCATAGGCCAACATGTGCATAGTAGCGTTGCCCTTCTGCAATGGTGGAATACCGAACCAACTGGTGTAGTCTGTCTTCTGCTGGAACTATGGAGTATGATTTCCAAAGGCCTCCACTATGCAAAGAAATACATGTCTTCGCATTCGAAATCTACCTCGAAATTGAAGTTTAGTGTAAACAGGAATGGCAGCAAAGTAGTCCCTATATAACGGTTGTGACCATCTTCACGACCTCAATCTATGTTAGCTTTACTTCGGCTTGTAGGTGCTTGTGTTTGACATTGCCTTACAATGCGCTCGATAGGTTCACGATTCCTAACATTGATGGAGAGCCTCATCATTTTGGTAACAAAGAACTCCTCCATGATGGAATCGATCTCTTTCAGGTTCAAAAAAAGATGATGATTAATTCAAAGTTGATTGTATTAGTGAGAGTTGAGTTTGGTATGAAATTGCGTTGATATGTGAGTTTGGAATGATAAGATGCTAGTTTTATAACAACTAGTTTTATAATGACTAGTTTTTTTGGAAATTAAATTACAATTAATTAAATAAGGTTAAATTTTAAAACATTTAAAAACAAACTACATTGAATTAAATGACTGATAATTAAATTTCGTTGAAAAATAAATTACATTGAATTTAATGACGTTAAATTAAATTACATTATAAAATAAACTACAATTTTAATTTGGAATTCAGTTCGCAATTTATCATAAAGAACTTGCTCATCGTGTGATACTAACATGATCAATGAAAGCTCCAAATACGTTTTGCACTTTTGGGCTCGGGCTTTCTCTTCCTCCAAGTGAGCGATCCTTTCTTGCGCCTCAACCTATTTTTCCTTCATTTGCAAATATCATCCAAATAAACTATATTTTTCAATATTCGATTTCACACATTTCTCAAATCCTTGGACAAATTCCTCTGGCAAATCAAGCATTTTCTTTGCCACACACTTTCCTTTTCCCTTTCTTTTAGCAGTTCTCATAGCATCCAAAGGGATGAGCATTTCACCCCCAGCACTACCGTTGGTCGGTTTATTCGGGTTGGATGATGACAAGTATTGTCCTTGTTTATTGATCTTTGTTCTCTTGGAGCTGTCATTATCCTTGTTTTTCCACAGTAGTTCGTCCTTCAACAATTGCCATGCATGCTCCAATGTGAATTTTTTGTTATATCACTTTGATAAATTAGATGCATAGCTATGGCGACGTCCTTTTTTGACTCTCCGCTTCTCTTGCGTGCCTTTGCTTGATTATAGGCTCCTACGAACTTGGCAACCAAGGCATTCATTTTGGGGCAATGTTGCTTACATTGATCAGGGACTTTGTTTATGACTCTCCGCTTCTCTTGTGTGCCTTTGCTTCATTATAGGCTCCTACGAACTTGGCAACGAAGGCATTCATTTTGTGCCAATGTTGCTTACATTGATTGGGGACTTTGTTTAGTCCTACACCTCGGAAGTCATTGTAGTATGTCGCAACTCTTCCCCAAAATGAGAATGATGACTGATCGATGCATACAAGTGTCTTTGCTCACATTAATCAAGTACTTATGAGAATTTTGTCTTCATCCTTACTCCAATACTTCTTTTGCTTCCCAAACTCTTTCTCCGTCGGTGCCTCTGCGGTTAAATCGACCTGGTTGTTGTCCTCCTTAGATGAAATTTTGTCTATTCCACATTTGGTGGAAAATTCAGGAAACCTTGATAGGGCTCAAGGAGACTGATTATTGTGAAATGAGGTACTTATGGGCTTATTCCCAAAACACAAATGATTCAAATGAGTTTTTGAAAATCCCGTTTGGGTTTACAGCATCAAGATATGAAAATTGTGAATAATTTAGGAAATTATTTGGAACCTACAAGAAATTTGAGGGTTTTTGGGATGTTTGGATAATTTGAGGAATATTGAAAATTCGGTGGATTGTCATACAAATTTAGATTATATTGCAAATTTTGTGGTTTTCCATAATTCGGATTATTTGGATCCATAAATATGAAAATTTAATTGAATTTTATAGAAATTACAATTTTTTTGTAATTTTTAAATTTTGAAAAAGATTGGAGAAATGGTTTTAAAAAAATAAGATATTGAGTGGTGAAATTGGGTGAGTGTAGTGTGGTATTAATAGGGAAAGCAATTTTGATTTTTTTTTAAAATGTGTGCAACGGCTATAAAAATAGCTGTTGCCACTTGTGGGCCCACCTTGAAGGCAAAGAAGTTGGGGGAGACCTGGGGCTGGTTCAAGATCCGGCTGTTGTGGTTATTAATGGATACCTCCATTGTGAGCACTCTAACCTAAACCAAAAAATGAAGATACCCCAATTTGAGCACTCTTTGTCATCTCACCTCCCCTTATGTAATACCCATTCGAGATCCCCCAAATTTAAAATCCTAATCTTATTGTTTTTCTTCATCTTTCTTATGGTTTCCTTGAAATGCATTTGGGGTTGACACTATTTTTGTTTTGGGTTTGTTATAGGTGGAAACATAGGTGATAGTGTTTGTCTATGTGTTTGATCTAGAATTTTTTGCCGTAATAGGCCACTTTTTGAAAATATTTGCGATTATGGGCCATTTTCGAAACTGTTAGCGCTCGTGGGTTACTTGCTGTCTGTAACCCCTATTTTCAGTTATTGTATTTTTCTTGGTATTTTTTTATTCATTGTTCTATCTCTGAACCCCTGTAATTTGTTACTTTATAATGGAATTCATTATTGTCTTCAACTCAATTTTTGTCTCCCAACCTATTTAACTTTTTATTTTCTGTTGAGCCTAAAATTTTGGTTTTCATCTTATTCAAAATTTTGCATATTGTCATCCCCAAATTAATCTTATTATAATCCTATTTATTATTCTTATCCTATTGGATCCTAAACCATATACCCATTAACTCAATAGCCCATTACCCTAATTCTAATCCTATATATAACCCTCCTTAACCCCAACCCTAATCATCATTAGTAACCCTAATTACCCTGTGTAACCCCGCCGCTCTTCCCCTATCTTATCTCTTCCCCTCTACCCTTTTCAAAACCCTACAACCGTCACCCCCTACTCCCGCACCCTTCTTCTTCCTCTTCATCCCTCCTCTGCTCCGAAACCCATCCCATCCATCGCCATTGCCTCTCCCCGTCATCCTCCTCGAACCCCTGCACCACCTCGTCGTCCCGATCACCCTCGCCCTCCTGTCCCCGCCACTGCATCCCGCACCCACCTCTGAACTCCTGTACCCCGACCGCCATCTCCCTGCCTCCGTCTCCCCCTTCACAGCACCTCCACCCTTTTGGTACCCATCATCTCTTAACCCCCCCCATTGGTCACCAGAGCCCCTCCACATCGCCATTGCTGTCCCAAGCTGTTGCCACTTGTTTTCATTACTGTTCTCATTTGGCTCTTGCTGTTCCGACGCCCCCGCACCCCATTGCCGCTGCCGTCGATCTTGCTGCTCTTGTTGTGTTCATTGTGCACGTGCTTTTGAGGTAAGCATTGTGCACTACTTCACATGTGTTACCGTCGGGACGCTCGTCCCGTTATTCTATTGCTATCGGAATCATCGTTCATTGTCTATCAGGCAAGTATCTTGTACGAATCAAATCTTTTTGTTTCCATGTACAAGCACTTTTTTGAAATACAGCAAGTAGATTCATCATTGTGTCTCATTCTTCATGTTTTACCCATTGATGATCTTTACCCTACCCATTTGATTTGTTTCTGTCAATTCCGTAATCATAAAGGATCATAAACATTTTATTATTACATCCATTACACGAACATGAATTAGATATAGATATTTACCTATGTGAATGCATCTCCATGAATCACTATGAGTTATAAATATTTTGTTTGTATGTTAAACATGTTAATAATGCTTCCCTCTTAATGAGTTTGAGAATAGACACGGTATGTTGATTTGAATACCCGTTAAATTCTAATTTGCATTATACATCAACTTGGACCCATCGTAGTTACTATTAATGTTATTATTCATGCAAAAAAAATCTTATTTACTGTTGTCCTGATTTGACACAACGAATTAAACCCTGTTAATGTCCGAATAATGACTAAGTTTGTGAACATGAAATGTAGGTCCCTGTTTCTAGTTTCCAGAATATCTAACAGATCTGAAATCCGATCTGTGATGTGCGAGTTGTCATATTTTTAATGCTACTTACTTCAGATTTCCAAATTTCTGATTTATGGTGGATGGATTTGGTTATTAACTTAAAAGTCAGAGTAATAGTGTAAATTATGCCATGATAAATTCCATTAGGTTGCTTAACATGATTAGGAACCTGATTATAAATTTTATAGAATATTTTAGATGAAATCTTTACCGATTTATGAGTATAAGAATTGTACCCTAAGTTTCTGCCTGAACATAAAAGCTGTAAAGAATAAGAATTTGAACCTAGTTTCCGTGATTTATATATATCGTGTGTATATGCGCTGGAACTGGTAGAAAGTCTAGTTTCTAGAACTTCTGACGGATCCAGATTTTCTTTTCTGTAGCAGCAGAAATTCCAGTTTTGGTGCAGCAACGTCCTGCTGTTCAGAATTGGAGTTATTGTTTCGATATTTATAATTTTGTTTATGACACCCGAACATATTTTCTGCTTAGTCTGAACCTGGTTTCTGTCTCGGTCATGTTTACCTGTTGCTGATTTTTGCACATTCATGTATGTTTTGGTAAAAAGAATAAGTAACAAGTCAGGATTTAAGGGAAAGATTTAGTAGTGGACAATATAGGCAAGTGTACTCGGAAGGGGTTCGTGTTTCCCATCTGTTATATGTTTATTTGTTTATCTGTTTATATGATTACTTAACTGCATTCTTCCCTATGGGAAGGTGTACTCGGAAGGGGGCCCGTAGGTCCCATATGTTTGCATGAATACATGATTATATGATTCATGGGTATGTTTATCTGTTTTAGTTTATCTGTTTATATGATGCCTGAGTACACGGCCCTATAGAATCCACCACTAATTCTAAACGTAACTTGTTTGTATGCAGCAATCATGTGGAATGGGATGCGTGAGTGATGCATTAGATAGGATTAAATAAAAGACTTAAGAATAATATGTTTCACCTGCACATTCCTGTCACCTGTTTCACATGTTTATCTGATATCAGTTACAAGTTTACATGTTTATCTGATATCTGTTACAAGTTTACCTGTTATCTGTTACCTGATTATGTTATCTGATCCTGTTTACTTGCTTATTAGTTTATTTGACTCTATTTATCTATTACATTCATGTCATGCGATGTTCGGTACTCTTGATTCTTGTTTCCCGCTCTGTATTCTTATTTACCTTGTACCTATACCCCTTTTGCTTGTACTACTTGCGGCCCGTAGCTTGCACTAACAGGCATATTATTTTTCTGCTTCTCTGTTTCTTTCAAAATGATAAATATACAGGTTTTGGAGACAAGTTACCTGCAGGAGTAAGCGAACAAGTGTTCTAAGCTTTTGACTGGGATCTTTTATGCTTTAGTTTGTTTCAGCATCGAGTTTATTAGTTTTTTTGTTGCTACTTAATACTTTGCATGTTTGACTCGGAGTTTTATTGTTTTCTGGGTATTGTCTGTATTTGAGAATTATGTATTTGATTTTATAATTCTTGTGATTATGAGATTTGTTTCATGCATGCGTGGTTGTATCTTTCTGTTTACTATTGAGTTGATCCTTACAGCTTACGAATGGTGAAAATCATTCGCTGGGCTTGTTACGTACTCATATTCCCTATTCTTTTGGGAAGCGGGGTGTGACACTGTCACGTCAGTAGTGGCTGCTATTCTCATTAGCGGTATGTTCCTTTTAGATGTCACTAATGGGAATGTCGGCCTCTTTTTTTAAAAAAATTGAATTTTTGTTTACTGTCGCTATTCCTATTAGCGACCAATGCATATATGAAGTCGCTAATGATATTAACGACCTTCAAAAACTGTATTCCAACACTTAACAAAATCTAGAGAGTTTTTGCTTTCTGAAAAAATAACAATCAATTTGTTTTTGAAACCGAGGTCACTATTCGGAATAGCGACCTTAGTTGTACAAAGGTCACTATTCGGAATAAAGGCCTTAATTGTACTAAGGTCGCTATTCTGAATAAATGCCTTAGTTATGTGACTATTTTACAGATTTTATAAAGAACAAGGAGATTGAGTTTTCTACTGAGGTCGCTATTGCGAATAGCGACCGCAATATACTCAGGTCGCTATTCCCAATAGCGACCTTGGTTGGGTGATTATTTTGCAAATCTTACAGAGAGCAAGAAGATTTAGTCTTCTAACGAGGTCGCTATTCGGACTAGCAACCTTAGTTTAAAAAATAAATTTCCAAAGAGAGCAAAAGTTCTTTAAAAATCGCTAAGCTTCTCAATATATATACTTCGGTCACTAGTGGGAATAGCGACAACAAACAAAAAATTTCAAATATTTTAAAACAGAGACCCCTATTTTCATTAGCGACTGTCAAAATGAAGAGGTCGCTAATGAGAATAGCGGCCGCTGCTGACGTGACACCAAGTAGTCCACGAGCGCTAATAGTTGTGAAACTGGCCCATAATCGCAAATATTTTCAAAAATTGGCCTATTATGAAAAAAAAAATTTGATCTATGTGTTCGAAGAATTACTTTGTGTGAAAAAGAGAGAGAACACTTTTTCAGTCTCAATATATGGGAGCAGGGCCGGTCCTGAAATTTATAGGGCCTTGTGCGGAAAGATAAAAATGGGCTTTCTTTAAATATTCAAATACTAATTTTACTTTATTTTGATATATATATATATATATATATATATATATATATATATATATATATATATATATATGGCTTTCTTTGGTTACAAAAGGGTCTGTGTGCACAGACCCGTTGCGAACTGAGATCTGGGTCGTGGGATCAAGATCCAACGGCCCAGATATTTTTTGGAAAAATTTTTCCTTAACCCGTCAATGCAAACGATGGGTTAAGGCAAAAAAAATTAAAATTTTTTTGCCTTAACCCGGCAAAAGTTGTTTTTTTTTCTTCTTATGTACACTTCATCTTCTTCTCTCTCGATCTCTCTCTCTCGTTTCTTCCCGAACCCAAACCCAATCCCGTCGAAATCGAGAGCTTCTCACTCCGGTGACTCCTCTCTCATTCTGGCAATTCTCTCTCTTTTCCGTCCGTTGCTCCCCAACCCAGAAAACCCTAACCCTAATCCAAACCCAAACCTCTCATCCTCCTTTGTCCGCTCATCCTCCTCCTCTTCCATTCCCACACAATCTCTCTCTCCCAATCTCTACTCCAAACATCGAAACCCAACTCTCTCATCCCAACTTCGAAAGAAAATCGAAATCCTAGTTCGGCCACAATACCTACATTGGGGAAATTCGCAGTTATTTTGTAAGGTAATAACTAATTCTTTGCCTTAGTAGTTGTATTTGTGTTGATTTTTCATATTTTTTTGGTCTCTTTCCAATTACTTGAATATATTAAATTTGTCCAAAAAATTTGTAGATGTAGAACTTTGAAAGTAGTATTTTGATGAATTTACACAGTGCAATTGTAGTCGTAGTTGTTGATCGCTCGACGAAATTGTAGATTGATAGTATTTTTAATTGTTCGATATATATTAAACGACATAAACGGTCCAAAATAATATCGGAAACCTTGTGGGTGGGTCGGAATCATGACACACAAGCTAACGGTACTTGTTGGAGTGAGTTTCATCTCGTGGTTTGGAAGATACGTCCGCGTATCGCTTTTGATCAAGTAAAACTAAAATAAAGTGGTACACGGCTGTATATCACAAACCGTGGATCGAAACTCACTTCTACAAGTTGTATTGCTTTGTGTTACGTGTATTCGACCATGTTGTAAGGTGTTGGAATTTTTCGAGGCCATTTGTGTGGTTTTCTCATGTTTCTCAAACAAGAACTAAATTACTTACAAATTTTTTAGTGCGGTTAAACTAGAAAATCCGACAAAAGAACTCCAAAAAATACGAAATTTTGCGAGTAGGTTGGTCTCACGTAACAAAAAACATTCCAACTTGTAGAAGTGATTTTCGACTCACGGTTCGAAAGATATGGCCGTGTATCACTTTTGGTTAAAAAACCCAAATAAAGCAGTATACGGCCGTATCTCGCAAACCGTGACTCAAAACTCACTTCTATAATTTGGGGTGGCTTGTGTTACATGAATTCGACCAAATTGCAAAGTTTTATAAATTCTCAATGCCGTTTGTGCGGTTTTCTCACGTTCCTCGAACAAGAACTAAATTCCTTAGAAACTTTTTAGTGCGGTTAGACTAGAAAATCCTGCAAACAAGCTCCAAAAAATATGAAACTTTGTGAGTAGGTTGGTATCACGTAACCCCCCAACTTGTAGAAGTGAGTTTCGACTCACGGTTCGAAAGATCCGACCGTATATCGCTTTTGGTTAAAAAAACCCAAATAAAGCGGTACACGGCTGTATCTCGCAAACTGTGACTCGAAACTCACTTCTACAAGTTGGGATGACTTGTGTTACATGAATTCGACCAAGTTGCAAATTTTTATAAATTCTCGATACCGTTTGTGCGGATTTCTCACGTTCCTCGAACAATAACTAAATTACTTAGAAATTTTTTTCCTGCGGTTAGACTAGAAAACCCTACAAATGGCCTCCAAAAAATACGAAACTTTGCAAGTAGGTTGGTCTCAGATAACACAAGCCACCCCAACTTATAGAAGTGAGTTTCAACTCACGGTTCGAGAGATATGGCCGTGTATCGCTTTTGGTTAAAAAAAACCCAAATAAAGCGGTACACGGCCATATCTCGCAAACCGTGACTCGAAACTCACTTTTACAAATTGGGGTGACTTGTGTTACGTGAATTCAACCAAGTTGCAAAGTTTTATAAATTCTGGATGCCGTTTGTGCGGTTTTCTCACGTTCCTCGAACAATAACTAAATTACTTAGAAAACTTTTCATGCGGTTAGACTAGAAAACCCTACAAACGACCTCCAAAAAATACGAAACTTTGCGAGTAGGTTGGTCTCATGTAACACAAGCCACCGAAACTTGTAAAAGTGAGTTTCGACTCACGATTCGAGAGATACGGCCGTGTATCGCTTTTGGTTTAAAAAACCCAAATAAAGCGGTACACGGCCGTATCTCTCAAACCGTGACTCGAAACTCACTTCTACAAGTTGGGATGACTTGTGTTACACGAATTCGACCAAGTTGAAAAGTTTTATAAATTCTGGATGACGTTTGTGCAGTTTTCTCACGTTCCTTGAACAAGAACTAAATTATTTAGAAAAAATTTCATGTGGTTAGACTATCAAACCTTACAAACGACCTCCATAAAATATGAAACTTTGCGAGTAGGTTGGTCTCACGTAACACAAGATACGTCAACTTTTTGTTGTGAGTTTCAACTCACGGTTCGAAAGATACGGCCGTATATCTCTTTTGGTTAAAAAATCCAAATAAAGCGGTACATCAAACGTATCTCGCAAACCGTGACTCAAAACTCACTTCTACAAGTTGGGGCTGCTTTTCTTATGTGAATTCGACCAAGTTTCTAAAGTTTTATAAATTTTGGATGCCGTTTGTGTAGTTTTCCCACGTTCCTCGAACAAGAACTAAATTACTTGGATTTTTTTTTACTGCGGTTAGACTAGAGAATCCTACAAACGACCTCTAAAAAAAACGAAACTTTGCGAGTAGGTTGGTCTCACGTAACATAAGCCACAACAAATTGTAGAAGTGAGTTTCGACTCATGATTCGAGATATACGGCCATGTATCGCTTTTGGTTATAAAATACCCAAATAAAGTGAAACACGGCCGTATCTCGCAAACCTTGAGTCGAAACTCACTTGTACAAGTTGGGGTGACTTGTGTTAGGTGAGCTCGACCCACTTGCAAAGTTTTTCTATTTTTCGTTGTCATTTGTGCATTTTTTTCCCACATTTTTGTTTTGTTTATTGATGATAGAGAAATGATGTAACCCGTATAAACTAACATTAAATTTTTGGTTGATAGATAAATGGTTAGAACGAGGCGACCGAGAAGCCCTTCTGGTAATGCTAGTGGCACACCATTTACAGAGGTAAGATTGATTATTATTATTGATTTTAAATACGAATATGTAACATTGTATCAATAATAACAACATTTGAATTTGTTCGTGTAGGTTGGTGGCCATCGATCTACATCTGCCAAGGCCAGTCTGTCGTCTTTGGTTGCCGTTACACCTCCTGGACTGTTGGACTCAAGCTTACTTTCGTTGCAATCCATACACCGATCCGAAACCGTGTGGATGGGTCCGCAAAGAAGTGTAACTTCCGGAAGCACGCGGTTCTTCCCATGGACCCTCGTATTGCTCCGTACTTAGTGGAAGCCGGTTTCTACGGAGCTCAATTTATGGTGGATGTGAAGCCTGATCAACCTCTACTTATTGCTCTTGTCGAGCGATGGAGGCCGGAGACCCACACATTCTACCTACCGGTGGGTGAAATGACCGTCACTCTCCAAGATATAGCACTTATTACTGGTCTTCCAATAGATGAGATCGCCATGACGGGGAACATAGACTTTGACTAGTCGTAGTTGTTCGTGATTTGCTCGATATCAACCTGGAGGTGTCATTGGACAAAAAAAGACAGGACGTTGAAAATGAAATCCTCAAAGATATTCTCGAAGATCATGATCCAGATCTAGTAGATCAAGCTATAGAGGATGCTAAAGATAAAGCCAAAGCTGGTTTTTGGGATGAAATCTTCGACAGTAAATCACTCTGAATTAGTTTGTTGAAATTGTAATTCGATGATTATTTGACAGATGATTCGGATGAGGAAGCCCTACAGTACTATGCTCATGCCTACATATTCAGTATGATCGGGGGTGTGATCTTTCCTAACTCATCCGTTGCGAGCGTGCCGATCATGTATTTACCAATGTTGGAATATTTCGGTACGGCCGGCCGTTACAGTGGGGGAATGCGGCCTTGGCGTTATTGTATAGGAATTTGTGCGCATGTGCATTATGTGTCGTACAAATTGGTGGCCCGATGGTTCTGTTGCGAATATGGAGTTGGGAACGCATCCACATCGGACGTCCCCGTATTGAACCAACACTGGATTGGTTGGCCGAACCACCGGTTACAGAGATGTTACCTCCTTTAGGGGTATATTGGGCAGGGCGGCACACGTGGGTAGATAACCCATGCCAATCTCTTATGTATTATAGAGATGAGTTAGATAACTTACGGGGTGAGTTCGTCAATTGGGTACCGTACTCGACTGCCAGGTTGGAAAGAGTTTCACCAGTATGTTTGGCTGGTGCACTTTGGTTGATCACTGCCCCACTTGTGAACTTTTCTGTTGTTAAGTTACAGTATCTGGATAAAGTGATGCCGCAATTCGGATATCAGCAGAAGATTCTCGAAGTCTGCTGTTATGACAAAAATGCACGAGGTAAAAGGAATGGTCGAGTGCCCAACATCGAGTGGGCAGATTTTCACCAGGTCCATTATGACAACTGGAACACCTTGCGCTATCAGATGACACCAAATATGATGTTCGTCACTATACCGTACGATGGCTCGTTCCAACAAGTTTACATGACGTGGTACAAGCGCATTACAAGATTGTATGTTTCTCTACAAGCCGCTGTACCAGCCGGTGTCCAGATTCTGATTTACCCAACTGAGGAAGATCCACCACAAGCATATTCCTCTTTCCAGCCGATGTATCAACTAAAGGCGTCGACGTATCGGAACTTGGTTAGTCTAACTTCATGCAATTTCATATATTTCGTATGCATGTATTGTTATTTGAGGACGAGATGATAATATAGATAATGTTGTTTAAATTCTAAATTTCAACCTAATGTAGATTGAAAACACATGGAAAACCATTCGGATAGCTTCTTGCACCCTGAAGAGTAAGGTACCCGAGAGCGTTAAGGAAATATTGCGACAGATTCTAAAACCGTGCTGCCGTAGTCTTGAAGAGGTGGGTCAAGGTCACAAACTTGATGCATATTTAAAAGCAAACATGGCAGGTTCTCAGCGAAAGAGCATGACCAGGCCGGGAATTCACATCACCGAGCCACAACAACTCCAACAATAGGAACCACCGAAAGTAGATGTGGAGGAGCAGTGGTCGGATGAACCTCATTCCCCCGAGACTCAAGGTAGATGCCAAAATCCCTAACGGAAGAGGAACCTGCCTGATCAATTCACACCAAGTGGACACAATCCGCGTGGTCGGAAAATGTAGTATCTAATAATAGCTTCGTTATTATCAGTTTAGTATTTGGTTGATAATTTTATTCCTTAAATAACTAATACAAATTTTTTTTTCTATGTTGATAAATGTTGTAGATAAATACTGGGCATGCAAGGAAGTCAACCATGAAGATAAATGTATTGATCCAGCTAGGCTACTTTAGATTGATAGCTGAGATGAATATATTGTAATTAATATGTTGTAATTACCACTTGAGATAATTCCACAGATGTAGATGACGTTCTGATATTTGTAAAGTTTCGTATTGTCAAATTGATGTGAAAATTGTTGAGATTTTTGCTTTAAATTGTTGTGATATTATCCGTGATTTTATATATATTGATGTGAATGAATTGTTGTGATCAGTTTTGAATTTGTGAATGAATTGGTGTGATATGTAATTGATGTGAATTGCTGTGAATGAAATGTAGATGAAATGTAATTAATGTGAATGAACTGAAACAGGTGAGCTTAGCCCTAGCAAAATAATTCAACTTAACCCGTTATTCACAATAGCGGGTTAAGTTGAAATAATTTCACAGCCACTCGTTTTATGAAGTTGAATTTTCATCCACATACAACAATTAGAACTGGAAAAATATTCCTACTTAACACGTTATTGGCAATGACGGGTTAGGATCACTTAACCCGTCATCGCCAATAGCGAGTAAAGTAGGAAGACATTGGTAGAACTTCATCTTGTAAAGAATCCACAAAGAGAAATACACTGTCAAAATCTCCTTACTTAACCCGTTATTGACGATGACGGGTTAAGTGATCTTAACCCGTCATCGCCAATAACGGGTTAAGTAGTAAGATATTGGCAAAACTTCATCTTCGACAGACCAAGTATTTATCCACATAGACAGAGCATCAGAGGACCGCTAGACTTCTTCACCCGCTTTCTATTCTAGAGTGGAATTGGGAACACATCACTATGGATTTTGTGACCGCTTTGCCGAGGAGTCCTAAGGGTCATAATGCCATTTGGGTGACTGTTGACCGATTGATGAAGAGTGCTCACTTCATTTCCTTTCGTGTCGGTCAGTCTACTGAGAGCCTTGCTGAGAGGTATATGCAAGAGATTGTTAGACTTTATGGGGTTCCAGTCAGTATTATATCCGACAGAGATACGAGATTCAGATCTCAGTTTTGGAAGAGTCTTCAGAATAGTTTGGGGAGTAAATTGAAGTACAGTACAGCTTTTTATCCCCAGACTGATGGACAGTCAGAGAGGACTATTCAGATTCTTGAGGACATGTTGAGGTCCTGTATGCTTCAGTTTGGTGGATCTTGGTAGGATCAATTGCATCTCGTAGAGTTCTCGTACAATAACAGCTTTCAAGCCAGTATTAAAGCTGCTCCATTCGAGGCACTCTATGGGCGGAAATGCAGATCACCAGTGTGCTGGGATGACATTGGTGAGAGGCAGTTGTTGGGTCCGGAGTTGATCACCAAGATAGTGGATGTTGTGGTTCAGATTAGGAAGCATTTGCAGGCAGCTTAGGATCGGCAGAAGCGATGGGCTGATGTCCATCGGAGAGCTTTGGAGTTTGGTGTTGGTGGCCATATTTTCCTTAAGGTATCGCCGTGGCGCGGTGTCATTCGGTTTGGTGCTGGGGGCAAGCTTAGCCCTAGATTTATTGGATCGCTTGAGATTTTGGAGTGAGTAGGCAGGGTGGCCTATCGTCTTACTTTGCCGCCAGCATTATCAGGGGTGCACGATGTTTTCCATGTCTCACAACTCATGACATATATCCGAGATGAGAGCCACGTGATCGACTATTCTGAGTTGACCGTTCGGCCGGATTCGACTTATGAGATTTTGCCAGTTGCTATTGTGGATCGGCGGGAGAAAGTGCTTAAGAACAAGGTCATCAAGTTGGTTCGTGTTTCTTGGAATCCTCACTCGCCTGGTGAGTCGACTTGGAAGCTGGAGGAGGAGATTCAGCAGAAGTTTCCTTATTTGTTTGAGTAGTTTTTGTTTTGTTCTTTTGGTTGTTTTGGGGTTACCCTAGGTATCTTTTTTTTTGAATTTTGAGGACAAAATTCTTCTTGTTAGGTGGGTAGGATTGTAACCCATGTTTTTTATTTTTGTGTATTTTTGAGTGTATTTTTCGTTTTGGTGTATTTTTCTTTCTTGTATTTTTTTCTGAACCGTATATTGGAGTTGTTTTCAATATATATTCGTTTTATTTCATTTTGAGCGCTTGTGTTAATTGGTTGTCTCTTTTGTTTCGTTCTTATATTAATTTATCTTTCTTTCATTGGTCTCGTTCTCTTTATTTATTTTTGGGTGTTTGTGGTGGTGGTGTTTGGTTGTGATCCTATTCTCAATCTCATTATTTTTATCTCAATTTGTTCACCAAAGCCTAATTAAACCAAAATCCTATTTGTATTCCTATTTGATTTGACCCAAATCCACAACCCATTGGTATAAGCTATTACTACTCCTAATTACCCACAACCCAATTACCCAATAATCCTAATCCCTTTATATATATATACATCTCTAATCTGTTTCCCTAAACCCTAACCCTAACAACCTAGCCTTCCTCTCCCTCTCTCTCCCGGCTACTCCCCCTCTCTCCCCGTCCCTTGCGCCGCTGCACCCTCAACCCGACGCCAACACCCAGCCGACCACCCCCCCTCCAGGCTGACACCTCTCCCCGGCCTGTGTGCACCATCCCGACAGCCCCTACCGCTCTCGGCTTGCATCCAAAACCCAACACCTGAGCCTACTTCTCCCCTACTACCAATCCTCTTTCCTTGGGCATCCCAACCACTTCGCACACCACATAATCCCTCGTCTCTCTCTCTTGATTGGTGCATGTGCACGTAAGTTGCACGTAAGTTGTTGGTTCGTGGATCTTCGTTCGTGAGTTGTTGATACGTGGATCGTCGTTCGTGAATTTGTTCATTCGCGGATTTTCGTTCATGGATTTTGCTCGTTACTCTTGGTTTTCGTTGTTCTTCATCTTTAATTAAGGCAAGTAACTTGTACTCCAATTCATTTGTTTGATACAAGTCAAAAATACCACCTATAGTGTAGTTGGGTCTAGAGACGACTCTTGTTTGTGTTATGTTTGATGGGTTTAGTCTTTATTGTGAAAATTTGACTATAGATGACTCACGACACAATATGGACATGAATTAACTTAGGTTTCACCCGTTCTTGATTTTGATGATGTATGCGAGACTTTTGTGAGAATTTGTGATTTGGTTGAGATCCATGTGATATATTTGGTGTGGACATGCTAGATACCCAAATTCATGATGTTTAAACACTTGGTAGACCCGATTTCATGTTTGGTTGTGTTTTGAACAAGTTTTGTATGATATATGTTGAGCTATTGCTAAAGGAAAAAACCTGTATTTTGTCGCTGATCTGTTTTGTTTGCTGTTTTGGACTGTTTTAAATTCAGTATCTTAATTTTGGTATAAAACATGAGTTTTAGAGAATTTCGTCTATTTTCAAATTCCTCTGACCTTGCTTGGTTTCGTTTTTGTATGAGTGACTTACGACTGTTTTACTACAGAGGTGTCGATCTTTTCCATATTTTGTTTTTCGATGATTTTGATACGAATGCTATGTATATTATTTTGATCCAAAACTTTGGTCAGTGTCTCTTTATCTAGTTAGGGATTACCCAAAATTTTGGATGATTTTATTGATGCATTTTAGATGTCTTTTCATGCTCGTTTATGAAAACTATACTTGCTGTATTTTGCTCGCTGTTCTGTAAAGAACCTTATTTTCACTATGACTCCTTTTACTGTATGAAAAATGCTGGTGAAATATGAAAGTTATTATATTTTATCTATTTTCATATCCCTTTGGAGGAATTGGATTTCGTTTCACTGGTTGCGAGATATCATAGTTTTCGTACAGCAGTGTTGGAAATTCCAGATTTGCCAAACTACTGTTTATTTATGTTTTCTTATTTTTGATGACTGATCTAATTTCACTGGAAATTTCTGCAACTTTATATTCTGAAACTAGACATATAGGAAAATGCCCCAGATTTTTCGTGGATTTACTTACTGAGTTTTCATGTTGTTTTCTTACTCTTGAATGCGTTTTCCTGATTTCTGGCTGAACCTATTTTCTGTATTCAAATCAGTTTTGAGCTATTTTTTTGTGAATTAATGTATGACTTATTTATATTCGCTGGATTCGTATGGAATTCTATTTTCCAGATCCTTCGACGGATCCAGATTTGGATGTTTGTAATACTGAAAATTACTGTTTTACTACAGTATGGTCTTGCTATCCTGAACTTGAGATTTGTTTATTTTAGTTCTTTTATGAGATATCTTGCACACGTACATGTTTATTTTACAACTTGAACTTGTTACATGATCATGAAATGATATACTTGATATGGTTTGCACACCTACATGCTTGTTTGACATTAATAATAAATAACCAAGCCAGGGTTAAGGGAAAGATCTAGTAGTGGATAGTGTAGAAACGTGTACTCGGAAGAACCTAGTAGTTATTGGAGCTTGTTTACATGTGGAGCTTGACACGATATACATGACACGTACACACATGGCACTGGAGCTTGTTTGGGTTTCGGAGCTTGTTTACATGATACATGATTACATGATACTTGGAGCTTGTCCCTGAGTACACTACCCTGTATGGTCCCCTACGAAATCTAAAGCGAAACTGTTTGTTTTAGCAACCATGTAGTAAAAATCGGGACATGAAGTGCTACTTAGATAGTAATAACTACAAAACTTGATACATGATACCTGAACATGATACATGCCTACTTGACACTTGACTACATGATGACTACATGATATATGAGATTTGATACTTGCTACATGCTACATGATTACATGGTTCTTGATACTGGTTACTTGATGCATGACACTTGTTTACTTGATACTCGACACATACTATTATACTTGCTCATCTTGCCATGCTATGATTTATATCCTGTATTCATGATTATACCATGCTAGGTTTGTTAGTTAGATTTACTTATCCCATGTACTTGTGTCCTACATTATAAGTAGCCCGTAACTTGCAATTGATGGGTACTTATTTTTCTTCTTCCTTCTCTTGCAAATTTACTAATTGCAGATCAGGATGGTCGGCTGCTAGATGGTATTGGCGAGATGATGTACTATTGCTGGATTTTCTACTTTATGATTTTTATTATTATTGTTGCTTGAACTTGAATAAGATGTACTTGATTACTTGGATATTTATTTTGTATTTGGGCGATGTGACCCAGAATATTTGACTTGTTCAGAATTTGATTATTTAAGATTATTGTATTTGGTTTCAAGTAATTCCTGTTGGTACCTTGTCTCAATTTTGCATGCCTGGTTGTATCTTTTGCTTCTGACTCTGATTATCTTGTGAAATATTGTAAAGATTCCTGAACAGCTTATGGATGATGAAAATTATTCGCTGGGCTTTTGTCTCGTATCCGTATTCCGTATTGTTTTTGGGAAGCGGGGCGTGACACCAACCTACTCACAAAGTTTCGTATTTTTGGAGGTCGTTTGTAGGGTTTTTTAGTCTAATCTCACTAAAAAATTTCTAAGTCATTTAGTTCTTGTTCGAGAAACGTGAGAAAACTGCACAAATGGCATCCAGAATTTATAAAAATTTTCAAGTTAGTCAAATTCACGTAACTCAAGCCACCCCAACTTGTAGAAGTGAGTTTCGAGTTATGGTTTGTGAGATACGGTGGTGTATCACTTTATTTGGTTTTTTTTAAACCAAAAGCAATACACGGCCATATCTCTTGAACTGTGAGTTGAAACTCACTTCTAGAAGTTGGGCTGGCTTGTGTTACGTGAGACCAACCTACTCGCAATGTTTCGTATTTTTTGGAGGTCTTTTGTAGGGTTTTCTAGTCTAATCGCACTAGCATATTTCTTTGTTTATTTGTTCTTCTCTGAGAAACGTGAGAAAACCGCACAAATGGCCTCGAAAAATTCCAACAACTTACAACATGGTTGAATACACGTAACACAAGGCAACACAACTTGTAGAAGAGAGTTTCGAACCATGGTTTGCGAGATACAGCCGTGTAATGCTTTATTTTAGTTTTACTTGATCAAAAGCGATATGCGGATGTATCTTCCAAACCGCGAGACGAAACTCACTCTAACAGGTACCGTTAGCTTCTGTGTCGTGATTCCGACCCACTCACAAAGTTTCGGATTTTTTGCGGACCGTTTATGCCGTTTAATATATATCAAATGATTATAAATATGACTCAATCTACATTATCGTCGAGCGATCCACAACAACTAAGACTACAATTGCTTTTGGTTAAAATTCATCAAAATACTACTTACAATGTTCTACATCTACAAATTTTTGGGGAAAATTTAATCTATTCAAATAAGTACAAGGAGCCCGAAAAATTATGAAAATCAGCGCAATGAAAACTACGAAGCCAATGAATTAGTCATTACCTTACAAAATACCTGCCAATTTCTACAATGGAGGTGTTGTCGCCTAACTAGAGTTCCGATTTGTGTTCGAAGTTTGGAGGTGAAATTGGGTTTCGAAATTTGGAGGAGAGGTTGGGATTAAAGATTTGAGTGGGAATGGAGGAGTAGCGACAAGCGGTAATAGAGGAGGAGGAGGAGAGGTTTGGGTTTGGATTAGGGTCAGGGTTTTTTGGGTTGGGGAGCAACGGACAGAAGAGAGAGAGAGAGAGAGAGAGAGAGAGAATCGCCGGAATGAGAGAAGAGGGAAGTGAGAGACGAGTCGCCAGAGTGAGAAGCTCTCGATTTCGACGGGATTGGGTTTGGGTTCGCAAAGAAATGAGAGAGAGAGTGGAGAGAGACCGAGAGAGAAGAAGATGGATTATACAGAATAAGAAAAAACAACTTTTGCCTGACCCCGTTCTTGGGAACGACGGGTTAAGGCAAAATTTTTCCAAAAAAAGATCTGGGCCATTGGATCTTGATCCAACGAACCAGATCTCAGTTCGCAATGGGTCTGTGCACACATACCCATTTGCAACCGAAGAAAGCATATATATATATATATATATATATATATATATATATATATATATATATATATATATATATATATATATATATATATATATATATATAATACATATTCAATTGAGAAATATGAGTAGGGTACATTATATATCTTAAAATTTTTATATGAATTCATTTGAAAAATACCTTTCAATTTTTATATCTGTTACCGCTAAATCTGGTGTGGGGGTAAACAGATTGTATTTGTGGATTCTTGGAAAACCTGAATAGCAAACCTGAACCTGTTCCACCGGAGTTTGACTGCTGACTCCTGCCGTTCACCTGCAAAATGTGCGAGACACCGGGGTTGATCCTGGTGATGCACCCTCCGACGCTCAAGTCAGTAATCAGAAATGATTATGAAAGAGCGTTAACTAGCAAAAGATTGATTACCTTTTAATGGAGATGGATGGGGGTTATTTATAAGCATCTTAGGGATCAGATTAGGAATGTAATCCCTCTGATCTGATAAGGAACCAAGTCCTTGTAATCCGCCAAGGAATGTGATCCCTGATTTTCCGGTGAGAGGATAGACACGAATCAGGACCGTTGATTTGGCTGAATCAGAGACCCTAATTCTATCCTGCTGGACTGGGTTCGTTTCGGGTTGGGACCCGTACCCAGTTGTGGTGGATCCGTTTGCGGGTCATTAGATCTTTGGAGAGGAGATCCAGTACCCGCCTCAGACCCGGTTGTAAGTGAAATTACCGTTTTACCCCTGGGCTTCGAGATTTGTGCCCGATTTGGACGATTCCGATTTAACCCCATTTTTAGCCATATCACGAGCCCCCCACTCCCGAAGACTGAGTTTGATCAGCCTTTGAGGAGTAGTTTTACTGTTTTAATGGCTGGCGGAGTTGTATCGGAGTCCAAATGGAAGGTTTTGAATCTTTGAAGGAGGTAGTGTGGTGATTTTTCAAATTGGTTGCACTCTGAGTTGTTCTTGAGCTTTCCTGGATGTTTGGTGATTTTTATCTATTTTTTCGGATTATTTATTTAATTTTGCGAAGTGTTAACCAGTCGTTCGGGGGTCTTAACAACACGTTCTAGGCAACAATTGTTTGTTCAGGGGCTCAAAAATATACCCCGACCCCCAAATTTATAATTATTTCCTAGAATTTTTAGTTAATTTTCCCGAATTTTTAGTAATTTTTTCACAATTTTGAAATAAATAAAATGATTTAAATAAATAAAAACTAATTTTTAATACCCATTTATGGCGTGGCGAGATCTGAGCCCTCCATCAGCGTCGAGCGCGATTTTCTGGGCGATCGGACGGTCCATGTTCCTCAGTAGATAGTTTCTCCATGTGAGAGGGTCGGTAGCTCGGCTCCTCGGCTTAGCAGATCGGCTCGGAGCGTCCGGATCTGCCGAGCTACGTGACACGATCCTGAGCGTCCATCTCAGTGCGGATCCCCAAAAAATGCTATCTTGTCATTTTGTGAACGTGGCAAGATCTATGTCGTCCATCACGTTTGAGCACGTATTTTGATAAGATCCAACGGCTGAGGAGGGTCGGCCTCTTTTTTCTCTATATGTGGAGGTCGGTTCCTCGTCCCCTCGACTCGGCAGTTCGGCATCGTAGGCCGAATAAGTGCTCCGACAAGATGTTTGGTCCGACCAAGTAGCTTGAAGGCTCGACCAAGCTATTCAGTAGCTCGGCTAAGCGCTTCGGTGGCTCAATTCCTTGTCTACTGCCTTAGTGGCTCGGTGGTCCAGCCCGACCGTTCGGTTGGTCGGCTCGGAGCCTCAGGATCTGCTGATCTACGTGGCGCGATCCTGAGCGTCCATCACGTCGTGAATCACGAGGACAGGGTTCAGATCACGAAAAAACGTTATCATATCGTTTTGTGGGCGTGGCTCTATCTGAACCATCCATCAAGTTTTGACACGAATTTTGGAGTGATCGGACAGTGATTCGTCCTCGGCAGAATTTTTCTTCATATGTGAAGGTCGGTACCTCGGCACCTGGGTTTGGCTCTTCCTGCAGCTTGGCTCGGCGCCTCAGGATCTGCCGAGCTACGTGGCGTGATCCCGAGCATCCAACACGGCGTGAATCACAAGGATGGGGTTCAGATCACGAGAAAACATTATCTTGTCGTTTTGTGGGCGTGGCTCTATCTGAACCGTCCATCAAGTTTTGACACGAATTTTGGAGTGATCGGACGGTGATTCATCCTCGGCAGAATTTTTCTCCATATGTGAAGGTCAGTACCTCGGCACCTCGGTTCGGCTCTTCCTGTAGCTTGGCTCGGAGCCTCAGGATCTGCCGAGCTACGTGGCGTGATCCCGAGCATCCATCACGGCGTGAATCACAAGGATGGGGTTCAGATCACAAGAAAATGTTATCTTGTCATTTTGTGGGCGTGAATCTATCTGAACTGTCCATCAAGTTTTGACACGAATTTTGGAGTGATCGGACGGTGATTCGTCCTCAGCAGAATTTTTCTCCATATGTGAAGGTCGGTGTTGTGCAATCTAGTTACCTAAATAAATAGATAAACTAGACACAAATTAAAAACCTCGCAAGTGTACGAATCGTTTATAGAAGTGTAGCAATAGCAAGGGTCGATCCCACAGAGATTGTAGAAATTAACTTACTAATCAATAGAAAATGTGAGAATGATAAAGAGTTGTTCTAAAGGTCTAAAAGAAATGAAAAGATTAAAACTAAATCAAGAAATGCTGAATCACAAATATCTACTAAGTAGTTGGGTTTCGATCTCCACCGATAGTCAATAACGCTAAGTTACCTTCTGAACTTCTTCTTATTACTCATGTTTGTTCTCTTCAAGGGCATGGTATCTACTCCTTAAAGTAATGTTTTCCTAAGCCAAGAATTAGGTATGGTATCTACTCTAATTCGTTTCTTTCATTAAGTATTTAGCATGGTATCTACTAAGTTGCACTTAAAGAAAACATAAGAACAGTGGAAACGAACAAACACTCAAGGTTCTAGAAATTGGTATCAGATCTAGATCCCTTAAGTTGATTAAACCAAGAACCCCTAAGGATTTCCTTGTTACAAGTTATGAACACGAGATACGGGTCGTCTCAATATGCTCATATAACAGATTCAGATAGATGGTAATGCAAACTTGATATTCTCAAGTTCTGTATGTCAGTCGACTGGTTGTCACCTCAGTCGACTGCTCTCAGAACTTGAGAACAAGTTTGATTATCATCAATCTATACCAATTCAATCAGATTCAATCAATAAGTAAAGTAGAAGGATTCAGAAGAATATAGCACTACATAACTACGGCTTCAATCTACCCAACTATGAAATTAGTTCCACATAATAATACTTTTATTGATCAACAGGTTCGAATACATGGTTAACATAAAAGAATTAGAAAGAGAAGGAATAAACTGATGTAGTTCGGCTAGATGACTCGGCTGGCTGTCACACAGTCGATCGGCCGTTCCTTTGCTTATGTTTGATCTCCTCTCTCCTTCTTCAATGCTGATACCGTCCTGCTCTTCACTTGATGATTCAGAAAGTTGTGTGATTTTGTGATTCGGGAGCCTCCGCATATATATCCAGAATAATGCTTCTTGGTTGGTATTTATAGAACACGGCTAGAGAATTAGGGTTTGCACTCTTCTTTTTATAGAAAAGTCCTTTTCTTTTATTTATTTCCTCCCTTGTTGCTCTGCGTGTTATTTCTTTCTCTTTTCTTCTATTCTTCCTTTTCTGTTCTGATTTGGATTAGATTTGGACGAATCTTCAAATATCTTATCTTTCAACTCTGCCGCCTACCAGTCGACTTGTCAGCGAACCAGTCGACTGTGCCGAGACTTCTGAAGATTTCATAATTGATCATACAAGTCGACCGTGCTTTGGAATAAGTCGACTGCAACGAGCGGCTGTGGAAAATCAACTTCTTTGTCCAGTCGACTGCTGTGGGGAACCAGTCGACCGATGATCTGCAGTTTTCTGTGTATCATCCTTAAAATCCTGAATCTGCTTCGTTTCTCCGTTTTAGGCTGTTCCCTATGGAAAAGAGAAAATAAGAGTTAAATACCACATATAGAGCTTTTAAATGTCTAATTGCATTAAGATTATTGCTCCTAAATGTGGATAATATTGTGTTCATCAAATACCCCCAAACTTAGATTTTGCTTGTCCTCAAGCAAAAAGTGAACTTATGAACAAGGGGAAAATAATAGTACTCTCAACCAAGAATTTTTTTATTATGTGAGCATCAGCATATTAAACTATAAACAAATTCAGATAAAGTAAAATTAAACATACCCACTTTCTCTAGTGCAATTGTTTAGTCATAATCCCCAAACCCAATCATATTTGTCATGCAATTAATTTTAATTATAGTATGTAACAACTCCATCTGTGATTATCCCTTTTCTCCACTACAAACCGAGTAGCAAACTAGAGTTTTTTTTTTTTTTTTTTTTTTTTATTTTTTTATTTTTAAGTCTCTTCTCTAAAGTTGTCACTTGCCTTTTTACGCGAATGCAAAACATTTGTGATGAATCCACCCGGTTACTCAGCAAGTCACAAACTTTAAAGTGCTTTGCATACTCATATTTCAAGTTGCCATTTGACGTAAAGGTAAACATTGGTGATGAATACCCCTAGTTACTAAGCACCCAAAACATTGGAGTAGATTGACTTTATTCAAATATATATATATATATATATATATATATATATATATATATATATATATATATATATATATATATATATATATATATATATATATTATCACTCTATTTACTTAAACTCAATTTAGGACTAGATCTAAAGGGAATAATCACCAGAAAAAGTATCACATTTGTTTATTATGTATAATCGCATGACTCATATAATTTTGTAAGGCATTATGAAACTCAACAATCCTAAAGTAAATAAGTATCCTTACTATTACTTTATAAGAACTTGTTTATCCTAAAAAAATTTCAAAAGACTCCAAATATAACTAACTAATACCCCCAAACTTAGATGGAACATTGTCCTCAATGTTCGCGCAAAGCTTAAAATATAGGCATGTGTTACCATCTAGTAAGAAGGAGAGACTAAAAAAAATAAATAAAAAGATGAATAACGAAAAGAAAATGAAAGGAAAGTGTAAATACTCCCCTGAAAATTGGGTTGCCTCCCAATAAGCGCTGTGTTTTCTGTCTTCAGCTAGACCTGATGAGGTCATGCCATGTATTGAATGGTTTGAAGATTCACATCTTCCTCTTGCGGTTTTATGCTCATCTCTATGTATGGCTTCGCTCTATGCCCGTTCACCTTAAATGTTTGATTCTTCTCTTTGCTATGAACCTCCAATGCACCATGTGGAAAGACTCTTGTGACAATGTATGGCCCATACCATCTTGACATGAGCTTGCCTGGAAAAAGTCTTAATTTTGAGTTGTATATCAGTACCTTCTGTCCTTCATAAAACTCCTTCCTTGCTAGCTGTTTGTCATGGTACAACTTGGTCCTTTCCTTGTACAATTTTGCATTTTCATATGCGTCGTGCCTCAACTCTTCAAGCTCATTTAGTTGCAATCTTCTTTTGTCACGTGCTTGTTTCATATCAAAATTGAACCTTTTAATGGCCCAATAGGCTTTGTGTTCCAACTCCACTGGTAGATGACAGGCTTTTCCAAAAACCAAACGGTATGGTGACATGCCGATGGGTGTTTTGTAAGCTGTTCGGTAGGCCCATAATGCATCATTCAAGCGCAGCGACCAATTCTTCCTCCTTGTGTTGACTGTCTTTTCCAAAATGCTCTTGATTTCTCTGTTGCTAATCTCCACCTGCCCACTAGTTTGAGGGTGATATAGGGTGCCCACTCTATGTGTGATACCATATTTCTTCATCAAAGAAGCAAAAGGTAAGTTATTGAAGTGGCTCCCTCCATCACTAATTATTGCCCGTGGTGTACCAAACCTAGTGAAAATGTTCTCCTGCAAAAACTTGACAACAACTTTGTGATCATTAGTTTTTGAGGGGACAGCCTCGACACATTTAGACACATAATCCACTCCCACAAGAATATATAAATAACCAAATGAGTTAGGAAAGGGACCCATGAAGTCGATTCCCCAAACGTCAAAAAGCTCGATTACTTGGATGTTTTGCAGTGGCATCTGATTTCTAGAAGAGATGTTGCCTGTCCTTTGGTATTTGTCACAAGTCTTGCAAAAAGAAAAAGCATCTTTAAATACTTTAGGCCAATAAAATCCAGATTGTAATACCTTGAGTGCTGTTCTTTTTGGTCCAAAATGTCCTCCACATGCATATTGGTGGCAATGTTGTAGAATACTCATTTGCTCTTCTTCTGCCACACATCTTCTTATAATTTGATCAGGGCAAAATTTGAACAAATAAGGATCATCCCAGTAATAGTGCTTGCACATAGCCACCAGTCTCTTTCTTTCTTGACTTGTCATACCTGGAGGGAAAACATGAGCAGTGAGATAATTTACAATATCTGCAAACCATGGAAAATATGAGCAGTGAGATACCAGTCGATTGGTCCTGTTACCAGTCGACTGTCCCGGTGATATGTTTATTTCAAATAGGTGTTCATCCGGGAAATTGTCATTAAGGGGGAGAATTCTTTCTTCCTCATGCAGTAGTCTGGACATGTGATCTGCCACAACATTGTCACTTCCTTTCTTGTCTCTAATCTCAAGATCGAATTCTTGAAGCAACAGCACCCATCTGATCAACCTAGGCTTAGCATCCTTTTTGGCAAACAAATATCTCAAAGCAGCATGGTCAGTGAAAACAATAACTTTAGAACCAATTAAATATGATCTAAACTTTTCTACAGCAAAAATAACAGCTAACATTTCTTTTTCAGTAGTGGAATAATTTAGCTGTGCATCGTTTAGAGTTCGAGAAGCATAGTAAATAACATGGGGTGTCTTATTGATTTTTTGACCTAAAACAGCCCCTAAAGCATAATCACTTGCATCACACATGAGCTCGAAAGGATGGCTCCAATCTGGTGCCATGACAATAGGTGCAGAAATGAGAAGATTTTTCAATGTAATAAAAGCATTTGTGCATTCTTCTGTCCATGCAAACTCAACATCCTTAGTCAACAAGTCACAAAGGGGTTTGGAGATTTTTGAGAAATCTTTTATAAATCTTCTATAGAACCCTGCATGTCCAAGAAAACTCCTAACACCTTTGACTGTAGTGGGAGGGGGTAGTTTTAATATTATATCGATTTTCGCTTTGTCTACCTCTATACCTCTTTTTGACACCACATGTCCTAAGACAATACCTTGTTGTACCATAAAATGGCACTTTTCCCAATTCAGCACTAAATTGCATTCTTCACATCTTTTAAGCACAAGCTGCAAATGGTTAAGGCATTCATCAAAACAAGATCCAAAAACGCTAAAATCATCCATAAATACCTCGATGAACCTTTCCACCATATCTGAAAATATACTCATCATGCACCTCTGAAATGTGGCTGGTGCATTGCACAATCCAAAGGGCATCCTCCTGTATGCAAAAGTACCAAAAGGACATGTAAAAGTGGTTTTTTCTTGATCTTCTGGAGCAATAGCAATTTGATTATAGCCACTATAACCATCTAAAAAGCAATAATGACTATATCCTGCTAATCTTTCTAACATTTGATCAATAAAAGGAAGAGGGAAGTGATCTTTCCTGGTTTCGTTATTCAGCTTTCTGTAGTCTATGCATACCCTCCATCCTGTAGTCACTCTAGTAGGGATAAGCTCATTTTCTTCATTCTTCACCACTGTGACTCCACTTTTCTTAGGCACTACATGTATAGGACTCACCCACTTGCTATCTGAGATTGGGTAAATGATTCCAACATCTAGTAGCTTCAAAATCTCTGCTCTTACCACTTCCTTCATGTTTGGATTAAGCCTTCTCTGTGCTTCCCTGCTTGGTTTTGCGTTGTCTTCAAGAAGTATTCTATGCATGCATTTGGATAGACTTATTCCCTTGATACCTGCAATGGTCCATCCTATTGCACCTTTGTGTTCTTGTAGTACCCTCAGCAACTTATCTTCTTCCTGTGCACTCAGGTTCGCAGCAATTATCACAGGTAGTGTTTGGTTCTCGCCCAAGTATGCATGCTTCAAATGGTCGGGCAGCTGCTTAAGCTCTTCGTCTGGAAGTCTCGGTGCAGTCGACTGGTTCTGTCCACCAGTCGACTTGTCTGCAGAAACAAAAATGTCATCAGTCACCAATTTTTCAAATACAGGTGCAAAGTTACCTGAGTATGACTTTGGAGTTTCAAGGTGATGTACTGTCTCTGCAATCCCCCAGTCATCGTATTCCTGTTCAACATTAGATAAAGTTAGAGATTGTGTAATTGTGGCTTGTAGTGGTTCGACGCTATGTACCTGAAATGTTTGATCAACAATCTCCTGAACCACATCAACATTATAGCATTCATGATCATCATGTGGTAATTTAAGCGTATCAAACATTTTAAACTCAACTTTTTCTCCGTTTATCTTCATACTTATAGCACCCTTTTTAACACAAATTTTTATATCAGCTGTACTCAAAAAGGGCCTACTTAGGATAATCGGTAGGGACGATGGCATTGAAGATTCTTCCATATCTAACACAACAAAATCAGCAGGCAAAATAAAATCGTTTACCTGAACTAGGACATCTTCCAAAATACCTCTAGGTCTTTTGATGCTGCGATCTGCCAACTGTAAAGTGATGGATGTTGGTTTAAGTTCCCCCAATCCTAGCTTTTCATAAACAGAGTAAGGAAGAAGATTGATGCTTGCCCCCAAGTCTAGCAGTGCCTTTTCAAAGAAGTGCTCACCAACCCTGCAAGGAATGGTAAAACTACCTGGGTCCTTCAATTTAGGAGGTAGTTTTCTTAATAATACAGCGCTCACTTCCTCTGTCAAAGCCACATCCTCCTTAACCTGAAATGTTCTTTTGTGAGTACAACAGTCCTTCAAAAATTTGGTATAAGGAGGAATTTGTTTAATAGCATCAAGTAAGGGGATATTAATTTCTACCTTTCTGAGAGTTTCAAAGATGTCAAATAAATGTTGTTCTTTCTTTTGCTTGACTAACCTTTGAGGGAATGGTGGCACAACTATTCTTTCTTTTTCACTTACCTTGTTGGAACCCAAAACTTTTGATGGTTGTGTTTCTGCTTCTTCTGTGTGTGTTCCAACTTTGTTGTCAATTATTTTACCATTTCTTAATGTTGTCACTGCCTTGAGCTGTTCTTGGCCTCCAGGGTTTGGTATAGTTTGTGATGGGAGTTCACCTGCCTTTCGTTCGCTTAATTCTTTCGCAATTTGACCAATTTGCGTTTCCAACTTCTGAATTGCTTGCCCTTATTGGTTGCTTGTTTGATGTTGTTGTTGGAGCAATTGAAGAACGGTGGATTCAAAATCCAACTTCTTCTGTTCTTGAACTGGCCTATAAAACCCATTTCCCATTTGGAAGTTCCGTGCATGTCCTTGTGTGAATTGAGTCCCTTGATTATTCTGATTATTGCTCCAGGAGAAGTTTGGATGGTTCCTCCACCCTGGGTTGTATGTGTTCGAGAAGGGATTGTTCTTTTGTGGAAACACTCCTCGACCTACATAGTTTGCATGCTCCTGATCTGTGAAAGAAGACATGGGACATGTATCAGTGGTATGATCTACATGAGAACAAATTGCACAAATTTCGTTTGTTTGATTTTTAACTCCACCCATCATCGACATTGCATTAACAAGCATATCAATTTTCTTATTCATGTTTACCATTTCTAATTGAATGTTATTGCTATTAGAAATTTCGTAAACTCCCTTTTTTTGGAAGGGCCCCTCCTTATTGAGAATTATTGTGAATTCTTGCTGAGTTCTTCAAATAGTTCAATGGCCTCTTCACCGCTTTTCCTCATTAAGATCCCGTTGCAGGCTGAATCCACAATTGCCTTGTTAGTATCATTTAAACCTTCATAAAATGCTTGTACCTGATCATCTTTAGGCATGTTGTGTGTAGGACATTTAAGAAGTTTGTTCTTGAAATCCTTCCATGCTTCGAAGAATAAATCTCCATCTTTTTGTTGGAAGAGTTGAATCTCCCTTTTCAGCTGTTTGGTCTTTTGGGCTGGAAAGAATTCTTTCAAGAATTTTTTCGCCAATTGCTCCCATGAGTTTATTGATCCTGGTTCCAAAGAATTATACCATAGTTTAGCGTTAAGTTTTAAGGAAAAAGGAAACAAGATTAACCTGATTTGTTCAGGGGTAAGCCCTTGGACGCTTTGTGTCCTGCAAAGATCGAAGAAATCTTGTAGATGGAGATGAGGCTCTTCATCTGGCTTGCCACTAAAGTAGGGAACCGTGCTAAGTAATTGAGGAGATAGATGCATGTTTCCTATGACATTAGGCTGATACGCAATGCAGGAAGGTTGCTCGATATTCTTAGGCGTGAACTTGTCCTGCATTGGCACTCGATTTGGCATTTCCTCACCCATTGCTGTATGTGAACTGGGTCTCTGAGCAGTCGACTGGTTTGTAGAGACAGTCAACTGGTTTGCTGCAACCAGCTTACCTAGTCTGTGCAAAGTGCGTTCTGTTTCTGCGTCAATAGGTAGTAGTTCTGGACGAAGTGATCTCCTTCCGTGCATCCACCAAAATCCTGCAACCTAAAAGAAAAATACTTTTTAATAAAATTAAAAGAAAGAAAAATAAAAACTTTCTACTGATCTGTAAGTTAAAATACTAGACAATCCCCGGCAGCGGCGCCAAAAACTTGTTGTGCAATCTAGTTACCTAAATAAATAGATAAACTAGACACAAATTAAAAATCTCGCAAGTGTACGAATCATTTATAGAAGCGTAGCAATAGCAAGGGTCGATCCCACAGAGATTGTAGAAATTAACTTACTAATCAATAGAAAATGTGAGAATGATAAAGAGTTGTTCTAAAGGTCTAAAAGAAATGAAAAGATTAAAACTAAATCAAGAAATGCTGAATCACAAATATCTACTAAGTAGTTGGGTTTCGATCTCCACCGATAGTCAATAATGCTAAGTTACCTTCTGAACTTCTTCTTATTACTCATGTTTGTTCTCTTCAAGGGCATGATATCTACTCCTTAAAGTAATGTTTCCCTAAGCCAAGAATTAGGCATGGTATCTACTCTAATTCGTTTCTTTCATTAAGTATTTAGCATGGTATCTACTAAGTTGCACTTAAAGAAAACATAAGAACAGTGGAAACGAACAAACACTCAAGGTTCTAGAAATTGGTATCAGATCTAGATCCCTTAAGTTGATTAAACCAAGAACCTCTAAGGATTCCCTTGTTACAAGTTATGAACACGAGATACGGGTCGTCTCAATATGCTCATATAACAGATTCAGATAGATGGTAATGCAAACTTGATATTCTCAAGTTCTGTATGTCAGTCGACTGGTTGTCACCTCAGTCGACTGCTCTCAGAACTTGAGAACAAGTTTGATTATCATCAATCTATACCAATTCAATCAGATTCAATCAATAAGTAAAGTAGAAGGATTCAGAAGAATATAGCACTACATAACTACGGCTTCAATCTACCCAACTATGAAATTAGTTCCACATAATAATACTTTTAATGATCAACAGGTTCGAATACATGGTTAACATAAAAGAATTAGAAAGAGAAGGAATAAACTGATGTAGTTCGGCTAGATGACTCGGCTGGCTATCACACAGTCGATCGGCCGTTCCTTTGCTTATGTTTGATCTCCTCTCTCCTTCTTCAATGCTGATACCGTCCTGCTCTTCACTTGATGATTCAGAAAGTTGTGTGATTTTGTGATTCGGGAGCCTCCGCGTATATATCCAGAATAATGCTTCTTGGTTGGTATTTATAGAACACGGCTAGAGAATTAGGATTTGCACTCTTCTTTTTATAGAAAAGTCCTTTTTTTTTTATTTATTTCCTCCCTTGTTGCTCTGCGTGTTATTTCTTTCTCTTTTCTTCTATTCTTCCTTTTCTGTTCTGATTTGGATTATATTTGGACGAATCTTCAAATATCTTATCTTTCAACTCTGCCGCCTACCAGTCGACTTGTCAGCGAACCAGTCGACTGTGCCGAGACTTCTGAAGATTTCATAATTGATCATACAAGTCGACCGTGCTTTGGAATAAGTCGACTGCAACGAGCGGCTGTGGAAAATCAACTTCTCTGTCCAGTCGACTGCTGTGGGGAACCAGTCGACCGATGATCTGCAGTTTTCTGTGTATCATCCTTAAAATCCTGAATCTGCTTCGTTTCTCCGTTTTAGGTTGTTCCCTATGGAAAAGAGAAAATAAGAGTTAAATACCACATATAGAGCTTTTAAATGTCTAATTGCATTAAGATTATTGCTCCTAAATGTGGATAATATTGTGTTCATCAGTCGGTACCTCGGCACCTCGGTTCGGTTAGAATGGCTGCTCAGTGGTGCGTCGAGGTGTTTGGTTGCCGAAGGATGGAGTTGTTTTGAAGAGTTCATGTCTTGGGCCGTCGCCGTCCTCTAACCTAGTAGCTCGGTTGCTTAACTAAGCTGTTCGGTAGCTCGGCTATGCACACCGGTGGCCGGGCAATGAAGTTGATTGATTTGAAGAGTCGTAACCCTCCATTTTGGCATTTTGCCTTCTTTTAGTGGGCCTTTAAATGCCCAAGGAAGCCCAAACATCGCTTTGGGGTTATGAATTCTCACTTCCCCATCCCAGAGCTCAATTCTCACTTTTCACTTCAAGTTTTTACTTTTACTCCCCTGTGTGCTCTGCTAGGGGCGATTTTAGCTCTAAGGCGGTTGCGTTAGCTGTCGTGTGGGCCAGGCGATTATCGGCAAGCTAATTCCGATCGTGAATGTCACTTCAAGGCCACGTCACATCAAGGTCAGTTTATTTACCTTAGCCTTTTTTAGAGATGTCAAGAGTAGACTCAGGGAGTGAGGCCTCGTCCTCGGGCGATAGCGGCACCGAGGGGAGGAGGCGAATGGAGATCCGAAGAAAGGGGAAGGAGGTGGCCGGGTCGTCTTTGGCCGAGGTGAAGAAGAAGAAGAAGACACTGGGCCGATCTCCTGTAGTCGAGGAGATCGTGGAGACCAAGCGGCGAGCCCCTAAGTCGGGCCGGTACCCCAGTGTACTGTCCGGCCATACCGGAGTCAGGCAATACGAGGGCGACCTTATGAAGAAGGCGATCATAGGTCGGTCGGCAGTCTACGAGGAGAACAACCCGGTTCTGACCACCGAGGTGGACGAGATTGCGTCGGTTGATCCGAGAGGGACCTGCTCCGGATCAGAAAAGGGTTCGCCATCCCTCCGGAGTACAAGCTGATCCTCCCCGGCCTTGGGATGCGAGCGAAATCCAAATTGTCGTCGTCGGATATGTGTATGTTCGACTACGACTCGCTGAACGCCGGATTGCGCTTTCCTCTGCACCCCTTTGTGTTAGAGGTCCTCCAGTGGTACTGCCTGGCACCGACCCAGTTCATGCCGAACACCTGGCGCCACATGAATGCCTTCTTGCTGCAGTGCCGCAACGCCGAGGTCGAGCCAAACATGACGGTCCTTCGGAGCATGTATCGGGTTCGCCGGATGCACAAGACCGAGCATCGCTACTACCTGTCACCCCGGAAGGGCGTTAGGCTTATGAAGAATCCGGACTCGATAAAAGGTTGGAAGGAGAAGTTCTTTTTGTTGAGGGAGCCCTCAATGCTGAAGATTCTGACTCAGTGGAAAGTCGAGGTGCCGAAGTTTGCAAGGGTCGACCCGGTACTGACAGCGGCCGAGGAGGAAGTGGTGGGGAAGATCATGGCTCTCCCAATGTTGAGCTGGAGGGAAATGACCGAGGAGGTGCTACACGGGTCGGGCCTCAGTCCGATCGACCCGAGTATGCTCTTGACATCTTGTAGTATTATTTTTTCTAAGTTTCTTGCTCGTTTTACTAACATGCTATTTGTTTTGTTGTTTGGAACAGAAGTGCCGAAGATGGATTTTCTGGGGATGATGAACGAACGAGGCAAGGTTGCCGACGGAAGGAAGAGGAAGAGGCCGAGCACGACAGCTTTGTCCGGCCGACCCTCTAAGGCTCCTTTGGCAGTCGCTCCGCTTACTGCCGTTCCTGTGACCACCTCGCCAATGGTGGTCGTCTCTGCCGACTCCTCGGCTCTTGCCGCGTCTGCCACGGCTGATGGGGCCTTCAACGTTTCGGCTGCGCTGTCGCTCGAGGCTCCGCCCCTGACCATTCAGGCCGAGGAGATCCTGACCGAGCAGCAGCTGTTCGTCCCCGACTGGCGAGTGAAGAACCATGATGGCTTCCTCGGGGACTCGCAGATGTGTATGCAGGCCGCCAAGCACTTAGCGACCCCGAAGGATCGAGCAGCACTGAAGGCGGGGACGACGGGCGATGACACCTATGAAGTCGCTCGGTCACTTGTGTCGGTAAGCTTTGCATTCTTGTTTTTGAGAATTTCTTAAGTCTGCTATTCGACTTTTGCTTTGCTCTTACTCTCTTTTTTCTTCAGCAGGCCACCTGTCACTTCGGCCACCTCCTCCAGGAGTTTGCCGAACAGGAGAGGGAATTGAAAGCCGCTAGCGATAAGGACAGAGCAGAGAAGGCAAAGGCGGTTCGGCAGCTCGAGGCGGAGCAGCGACGTTCGGACGGCTTGGCGGTTCGAGTCGCCGACCTCGAAGCGGACCTGGAGCGAGCGAAGGGGCGGCTCGTTGAGGAGGTTGCCAAAGTCGCCAAGGCTGCCGAGGAGCTGGCGGCATCGGCAAAGGCTCTGGTGGAGGCGAAGGCGGAGAAGGATGCCGTGGCGGCGGTGATCAGAGCCGAAGTCGAGGCCGAAGCGAAAGTGCACATGGCCTCCAACATGGAGAAGTCTTATAAGAGGGCGCTCGACCATGTCCAGGACCGCATCCCCGGCTTTCAGCGGGTCGGATACAGGCTGTGGCCCGGAGCTGTGGCAGAGGGCAAAGAGGAGGAAGGCGAAGAGGAGGAAAGCGACGAGGAGGAGGCGGGATAGCGGGACGAGGAAACGCCTACCGACCCTGAGACCGTGGTGGTCGACCCCCAGGCCGGGGCGATGAGGAATGAAGGGCCGTCTAGTGAGGCGCCTGTGGTCGAGCCGACGACACAGGTGGACCCCTGATCTCCTCGTCTTCTATAATTTTGTTTTTCCCTTTTTTTTAGAATGTAACGCCTTTTTGCGGATTGGCCATCACCTCTTCTTTATGAATGAAAATCTTGTTTCAAATTTGTCTAAGTGTTTGGCTCGGACTTTAGACTTTCAATGTGATGTTCTCGTCTTTCAGATCATCGAACATGCTCCAGATACTGCAGCAGCTTGGTGCCATGCAGAACTGTTTAAGCAGTCTCACGAGGCTCGCCTCGAGGGCGAGATTGAACTGATCCGGAGAGTGCTGTTCAATGTGGAGAAGATGAACAGCGAGCTGCTGGCCGAGGTACACCACTTGCGAATAGTCGAGGAGGAGCTCTCGACGAAGGAGGAAGAGCTGGCCTCGGCGTTGGCCGAACGAGACGAGCTCGCGAAGAAGGTCGAGCAATTGTAGAGGGTCACGGTCGACAAGAGCATCAAGGTGACCAATTTGCATCGCATTATATCCGATAGTGCTGAGCACCCGAGTTCGGTGAAGCTCCCCCGATTCAAGATTCTGGTTAAGGACGACACTTTAAAAAATAGGATCGTCGAGCTTTAGGAAGAAGTGGCTCGTCTGAAGCCTCAGCCAGTGAGGATTAACGTTCGCAGCACCTCGTGCACTCGCGAGGAGAGCGAGAGAGGGATCTCCTTTTACGAGCTAGCGACTCGTGCTCCAGTCGTTGGTCGGACTGCGGCCGATGCCCAAAGCGGTGTAGCTGTTAGCTCGAGCGGAGCCTCGGTCGGAGCCACTGTCAGAGTTAGTGGCGAAGAGGCGTCCCAGTTCGTCAGCCTAGAGACGAGTTCGGAGATGAAGCGACGAAAACCCCGAGTGTCTCTGAATCGGAATGTCCCCATTCCGAGGAGGCACTGAACAAGTTGTAACCTCTTTTGATTTCTTGCATCGTCTTTTTTGTTGTAACTTCTTGCCTTGTATATTTATCAAGTTGTTTTAATGAAATCGTAGTTCGTCTGCTCATTGTTGTGCCGTAGTTGCCTTACTCTTGAAACGAACCATAAGAACCAATAGTTAGCTTCTTCGAGCGTTCTAACCGTAGAACTCTTGCCTTAGTTGTAGAACTTTAGCTCTTGCTCGGGGTATACCGAGGCAACCTTGTACTTCGGTAGTACGCATTCCTCGATCGTTCGGTTCGGGATACCGAGGGAGTGCAGTCGAGCCAAGCGTTGGACTCCGAACTCGCCGTTAGCTCGTGGCTCAATCTGGACGGCCGATCACGATCATTGCACGAATCACGAGGCGGGAGGCTCGAGTTTTGAGAAAATGCTATCTTGTCGTTTTGTGGATACGTGGCACGATCTAATCCGTCCATCATGTTCTAGTACACATTTTGAGTCGATCCAACGATGAAATTGGTTCGGAGGAATTTTTCTCCATATATGGAGGTCGGCTCCTCGTCCGCTCGGTTCGGGATATTGGGGAAGCACGGTCGAGCTGAGCGTTGGACTCCGAACCAACGTTAGAGCTGTTCGACAGTTGTGGGAGCAGTTCCGAATGGCGAACTACTTCTAGCTCGCTTAAGAGCGAGCTTGCGAAGCAGAATCGAGCCAAGTGTTGGACTCCGAACCATCGTTAGAGTTGTTCAACGGTTGTGGGAGCAGTTCCGAATGGCGAACTACTTCTAGCTTGCTTAAGAGCGAGCTTGCGAAGTAGAATCGAGCCAAGTGTTGGACTCCGAACCATCGTTAGAGTTGTTCAACGGTTGTGGGAGCAGTTCCGAATGGCGAACCACTTCTAGCTTGCTTAAAAGCGAGCTTGCGAAGCAGAATCGAGCCAAGTGTTGGACTCCGAACCATTGTTAGAGTTGTTCAATGGTTGTGGGAGCAGTTCCGAATGGCGAACCACTTCTAGCTCGCTTAAGAGCGAGCTTGCGAAGCAGAATCGAGCCAAGTGTTGGACTCCGAACCATCGTTAGAGTTGTTCAACGGTTGTGGGAGCAGTTCCGAATGGCGAACTACTTCTAGCATGCTTAAGAGCGAACTTGCGAAGTAGAATCGAGCCAAGTGTTGGACTCCGGACCATCGTTAGAGTTGTTCAACGATTGTGGGAGCAGTTCCGAATGGCGAACCACTTCTAGCTCGCTTAAGAGCGAGCTTGCGAAGCAGAATCGAGCTAAGTGTTGGACTCCGAACCATCGTTAGAGTTGTTCAACGGTTGTGGAAGTAGTTCCGAATGGCGAACTACTTCTAGCTTGCTTAAGAGCAAGCTTGCGAAGTAGAATCGAGCCAAGTGTTGGACTCCGAACCATCGTTAGAGTTGTTCAACAGTTGTGGGAGCAGTTCCGAATGGCGAACCACTTCTAGCTCGCTTAAGGTCGAGCTTGCGAAGTAGAATCAAACCAAGTGTTGGACTCCGAACCATCGTTAGGGTGAAGAGCAAAGAGCAGAGATATATTTGCACAAGTAAAGTAAGAAAAAACTCTTTATTGAAGACTAGTCGGCCGCTTCTGAGTTGCGAGCCGTTATTACATATGAGAGATAAAGAGGGAAGATACAGGGGATAGGAGAGGAACGGTTCGACATCCCGGAATACTTAGAGAGGTGCCGGGGCACTTTCTTGGTATTTCAAAAGATGGTCGGCATTCCAGGTTCTAGGGATTTCTCTGCCTTCGAGGTTTTCGAGACGATAAGCTCCAGGCCGAACTACTTTCGTGATCTTATAGGGTCCCTCTCAATTTGGAGCTAGCTTACTCTTCTGACTAGGGAAGGAGACAACTAGCTTTCTGAGGACTAGGTCCCCTTTTTTGAGATCGGTAGGTCGGACCTTTTTATTGTTTGCCAACTCGATCCTCCTCTGATAGCTCTGTTGGCGGATTTATGCTTTTTCCCTTAGCTCGTCTATCAGGTCTAAGTTTGCCCAAAGGTCTCTGGCATTCTGTTCTTCGTTGTAGGCTACAAGGCGAGGAGAAGGTATTCCGACCTCAAGAGGGATCACAGCCTCGGACCCGTAGGTGAGGTTGAATGGAGACTCTCCTGTGGGGGTCCGTTTAGTGGTGCGGTAGTTCCACAGCACGTTAGGGAGCTGATCGATCCATAAACCTTTGGAGCACTTATCCAACCTCTTCTTAATACCGGAGAGAATCTGCCGGTTAGCATTTTCCACTTGGCCATTCGACTGCAGATGGGAGACGGAGGAGAAACGTTGCTGGATGGCGAGGTCTTCATACAGAGCTCGGAACGCAGCCCCAGTAAATTGGGTTCCATTGTCTGTTATGAGGACTCAGGGGATACCGAATCGGCAGATGACGTTCTTCCAGAAGAACTGAAGCACCTTGTTCTCTGTGATTGTTGCCAGGGGCTCGGCCTCTATCTACTTCGAGAAATAGTCAATCGCCACGACTAAGAACTTGAACTGGCCTGGAGCTGGAGGGAACGGCCCTAGTAAATCCATCCCCCACATAGCAAAGGGGATAGGACTTGATAGGGAGGTGAGCTAAGCTTGTGGGAGGCGAAGAATGTTTGAATACTTCTGACAAGAGTTGCATTGCCGAACGTGTTGCTCGGCGTCTTGGAGGATAGTAGGCCAGAAGTAACCGTAATTCAATACCTTCCGAGCTAGGGATCTGGACCCTGAATGTGCCCCGCCGATGCCTTCGTGAAGCTCCTGTAAGGCATAGTCAGCTTGTTCTGGGGAGAGGCATCTCAAGTATGGCCTGCCGTCCACCTGCGAGAAGGAGCGTTTGTACAAGACCCCCTCGACTAGGGTGTACCGCTCTGCTCTGGTTCTTATTCGATGAGCTTCCTTAAGGTCTTCAGGGAGGAGCCCATCCCTTAGGAATTCCACCAATTGTTTCATCCAGTTATCTTGCAGTAGGACCGGCAGCGACTCCACTGAGTTGAGGGTTTCGTCTTCTATACTGGGTTTCAAGAGAACCTCGATCAAGACGGTCTGCTCGAGACCTTGGAGGGAGGAGGAGGCTAACTTGGAGAGGGCATCGGCCTGGAAATTCTCTTCTCGAGGGATTTGCTGGATGAGCGCTTCTTTGAACTGGGCCATGAGAGCTTAGACTTTAGCGAGATACTTCGCCATCCGATCGTCTCGTGCCTCGTATTCGCCCAAGACTTGATTTACCACCAGTTGAGAGTCGCTATAGATTCAGAGGCACTGTGCCCCTGCACTTTGGGCCAGTCCAAGACCGGCGATTAGTGCCTCATACTCTGCTTCGTTGTTTGAGGCCTTGAAGTTCATGCGAAGGGCGTACTGGAGGACGAAATCATCTGGGCCTGTCAGAATGACCCCGGCTCCGTTCCCCTCGTTGCAAGAGGAACCGTCCACGAAAACCGACCAGATAGGAGGTCCGTTCGTCTCCTGGCTGACCTCGGGAATGGTGCTCTCGACGATGAAATCTGCTAAGGCTTGAGCCTTGATCGCAGTCCGGGGCTGGTATGAGATGTCGTGCTGGCTCAGCTCGATTGACCATTTCATGAGGCGACCGGAGGTCTCAGGTTTGTGGAGGAATTGCTTCAGCAGTTGGTCGGTAAGAACGACCACCGAATGGGACTGAAAGTAGGGGCGAAACTTTCTTGCTGCCATGATCAGGGCGTACGCCATCTTTTCTATCTTTGGGTAGCGGAGCTCGACATCGCGAAGCACCTTGCTCACATAGTAGATGGGCCTTTGATCCCGGTCTTCTTCCCTTACTAAAACGACGCTAAGGGTCTGCTCGAAAGTAGCCAAGTAGAGGTATAGGGTTTTACCTGGAACGGGCTTGCTGAGTAGAGGGGGGTTGACGAGATAAGCTTTCAGCTGGTCGAACGACTCCTACTGCTGCTGACCCCATTCGAAACCTTTAGCCCCCCTGAGGGCCTTGAAGAAGGGGAGGCATTTCTCCCCGGACTTCGAGAGGAAACACCCTATAGCGGCTAGGCAGCCCGTTAGCCTCTGAACTTCCTTAACGTTCTTGGGAGGTGCCATGTCTAATATGGCCTTGATCTTCTCAGGGTTAGCTTCGATTCCTCGTTGGCTGACCATGAAGTCGAGGAACTTTCCTGACGAGACTCCGAACGCACACTTGTTCGGATTGACCCTCATGTTGTGCTTTCTCAGTACACCGAATGCCTCCTGTAGGTCGGCCACATGGTCGGTACCTCGGATGCTTTTTACAAGCATGTCAATGACATACACTTCCATATTACGACCTATCTGGCTCTGAAAGACTTTGTTAACAAGGCGCTGGTAAGTGGCACCAGCGTTCTTCAATCCGAACGACACCACCCTATAACAGTAGAGGCCCTGGTCGGTAATAAAGGAAGTCTTCGGGATGTCCGGGGGAAAAATTCGGATTTGGTTGTAGCCGGAGAAAGCTTCCATGAAGCTGAGGAGCTCATGGCCCGAAGTGGCGTCGATGAGGGTGTCGATGCTCGGAAGAGGGAACGGGTCTTTGGGACAGGCCTTGTTCAGATCAGTGAAGTCGATACATATCCTCCAGGTCCCATTCGACTTCTTTACCATGACTACATTGGAAAGCCATTCTGGGTAGTTAACCTCCTGTATAAACCGAGCCTTTAGAAGCTTGTCTACCTCTTCTTTGATGGCTTGCTATCGCTCGGGAGCGAACTTGTGCCTCTTGTGTTGGACCGGTTTAGACCCCAGTTCAACGCTGAGGTGGTGGACCAAAAGCTCCTTGGAAATTCCCGGCATGTCGGTGGCGGACCAGGCAAAAAGGTCGCAGTTCCTCCGAATGCACTGCACTATGTCGGAACATAGGACAGACGGGAGGGTCTTGCAAATGAAGAACTTTCGGCTTGGATCATCCTCCGAGAAGAGCACCTCTTCCAATTCGTCCACCAGCTCGGACGTTGGTCGAGCGCCCTCCTGAGGGATCTCTAAAGTTTCGAGGGAGAGGACCGGACCCCCGGTGGAAGTCATGTAGCACTTCCGGGCCATCTCCTGATTGCCCTTGACCTCCCCTACTCCTGCCCGGGTAGGGAATTTCATCTTGAGGTGGTATGCCGAAGGAACGACTTCTAGGGCAGCTAGGCCGGGTTGACCTAGGATGATGTTGTATGCAGCTGGGACATCAACGACCATAAAGTCCATCGGCTCGGTCCGGGTGGTAGGAGTTTTGCCAGCAGTTACGTCGAGGGTGATCACCCCTTCGATAGTTACTGGCACTCCCGTGAACCCGTGGAGAGTGTAGCTAGCCGGTTTGAGACGGTCCTGGGATAGCTGAAGACCTCGGAAGGCTGAGAGAAAGAGTATGTTCACGGAGCTTCCGTTGTCTACTAGGATCCTCTGCACTTTGAAGTTCGCCATACGAAGGTCGATAACAAGTGCATCACAATGGGGAGTCCTAACCCCCTCGAGATCTTCATCTGAGAATGTGACTGGGACACCGAGGCCATTGGGGGGAGGGGCGCCGTGAACAGAATTGACCTCTCGGACGAATGCCTTTCGAGAGGAGTTGGAAGAGCCTCCCATGGGGCCTCCCTGGATAAGATGCAGAATGCGCTCCTCCTCGAAATCGGGAGTTTCATCATGTCGCTCGGAACGCTTGTTAGCCCCCCGAGGCGGAGGAGTAGAGCGATCGGTTCGATCGTTCGTTCTCACAAATTTGGCCAACTGCCCCCTCTGGATGAAGGCCTCTATCTCGTTCTTCAGTGCTCGACAGTCGTTGGTGTCGTGGCCATGATCTCGGTGGTAGCGGCACCACTTGTCCTTGTTCCTCTTCTTGGATGGGGTGTTCATCCTCGGAGCGGGAGGTATGACCCCTTCCTTCTCAACTTCCATTAGAATGGTGGAGACATTGGTAGTGAGAGGAGTAAATTTCTCGAACCTGAGGGGAGGGCAGCGCTGACCGGTATTATCCTTCTGAAGCTGCTTGGCCCCTTCCTCTTCAGTTGTCTTTCTTTTTTGTTCCGAAGGCAGATCCTCCAAAGCCCGGGAGATATTCGGCTTCCTCAGCCCGAATATACTTTTCGCACCTAAGAAGGAGGTCGGCAAAGTTATGCGGGGGCTTTTTAGCAAGGGACGAGCGAAGGTTAGAATTGAGGACGTTGGATTGGAATGCGACGGTTGCAACTGATTGATCGAGGGAGGCGATGGATCTGATCTCTGCAGTAAACCTCCTCACATAGTCCCTCAACTTCTTTCCCCTGTCCTGACGGAGGTGGAGCAACGAGATGCTGGTCTTCTCCGTGCGTCTGCTACTCACGAAGTAGGTTATGAAGAGGTTTTCGAACTGCTCGAAAGAGAAAATGGAAGACGGGGCGAGGTGGGAGTACCATTCCCGAGCCGAACCCTTAAGAGTGGCGGGAAAGGTTTTGCAGAGCAATGCATCGGAAGCTTGGTGGATAAGCATAAGGGTCTTGAAGCTTTCGATGTGGTCAACGGGGTCTGACTCCCCCGAGTAGGTTTCAAACTGCGAAGGCTTGAAACCTGTTGTGATAGGAGCCTCCATGATGGTCCGGGAGAAGGGAGGTCTGCTGGGGCGGACGGTCCTTCCTCTTGACTCCTCCTCTTTGTCCATCCGGCCGAGGCGCCTCTCCATCTCGTGGAGACGGCGGTAGAGAGCATCGTCCCTCCGGCGATAGTCAAACGAGCCTCTGGACTCATCTTCATAGGAGGGGGAGCGGGGACTACGGCGACGGTAGTCCTGGGAACGGCAAGGACTGGGATTATGTTGGTGGTGACTAGGAGCTGGAGGAGTTAAGGACCGATGGTGAGGACTTGGGACCCGTGGGGGCGTAGGAACCCTTTGGGCATCATTGTTGTTGGGCCGGAGGTTGAGAGCTTGCAACACCGTTGCCTGAAATTGCTGGAACTCGCCACGAGTGATGGGTGCCTCATCGTTCCTCGGATGTTGCCGACCGGTAGGGGAATGGGATCTTCTCCTGTGATGCTCGGGGGACTCCCTCTGCCCCCTTCGGGTAGGCGACCTTCTGTAATCTCGACGGTGAGGATATCGCTCATTCGGATGTTGTTGGCGGGAGGCTCCCTCTCCGGCCCGCTTTTCATCCAGACGGCGGCGAAGATCCTCATCCTTCTGCCGATTGAGGATGGTGTTGCGAAGGTCGGAAGCTCGGGGATTGTGGGAGGCCATAGAATCCGAAGAGGCATTGTGGATGGAGACGTGGTCCTGATAGAGAGGTTGTTTCTGTGGGTTCGGATGCGAGACCCCTGCACCGGCATTTTGAGGACCGGGGGGACCTTTAGGGAGTTGCTGATTCGGAAGAGGAGGCTGGTCCTGTTGGGGAGGGTCCTCGGCTTGAGGCGGAAGTTGCCCCCGCTACTGAGCGGGTTGGAGGAGGAACTCCTGTTGCTGATCGGGGTTGGGTCCGCGGTTGGACCCCCTGGATCTTACCTTTCTAGGCGGCATGGTTGGAGAAGATCTGGCAGACAGGAAGAGGGGAGGCTACTATTCGTTTGATTTCCCACAGACGGCACCAATATGTTACCGCTAAATCTGGTGTGGGGGTAAATAGATAGTATTTGTGGATTCTTGGAAAACCTGAATAACAAAGCTGAACCTGTTCCGCCGGAGTTTGACCGCTGACTCCTGCCGTTCACCTGCAAAATGTGTGAGACACCGGGGTTGATCCCGGCGACGCACCCTCCGACGCTCAAGTCAGTAATCAGAAATGATTATGAAAGAGCGTTAACTAGCAAAAGATTGATTACCTTTTATCGGAGATGGATGGGGGGTATTTATAGGCGTCTTAGGGATCAGATTAGGAATGTAATCCCTCTGATCTGATAAGGAACCAAGTCCTCGTAATCAGCCAAGGAATGTGATCCCTGATTTTCCGGTGAGAGGATAGACACGAATTAGGACCGTTGATTTGGCTGAATCAGAGACCCTAATTCTATCCTGCTGGACTGGATTCGTTTCAGGTTGGGACCTGTACCCAGTTGTGGTGGATCCGTTCGTGGGTCATTGGATCTTTGGAGAGGAGATCCAGTACCCGCCTCAGACCCGGTTGTAAGTGAAATTACCATTTTACCCCTGGGCTTCGAGATTCGTGCCCGATTTGGACGGTTCCGATTTAACCCCATTTTTAGCCATATCAATATCATTGGAGGCTCCAATATCTGGGATGAATTAATCGACACCTTGAATTAGTCGTTTCATCAATTAAGACGAAATAGTATAAATTTGATTAAGGATCTTCATATTCTTGCAACGTAGGAAATACACGAATAAAAATAAATTCAAATGAAAGAAACAACATAGAAATCATTAAAAAACTTTCTATAAAAGTATATATATATATATATATATATATATATATATATATATATATATATATATAATCTCAACAATTAATGAAAAGAACATAGAAATCATTAAAAACCTTTTATATATTTATATATAATAAAAAAGGAAATCGTGGATTGCAATCATTAAAAAAACTTCCTAAAAAAGTAAATATATATATAATCTCAACAATTAACAAAGGAAACATAGTAATCATTAAAAACTTTCTATAATAGTATATATATATATAGAGTAATGCTCCATTGAAAACGTTACTGTAGCGATGAAAACGTGAAAACCACTTAGGCCGTTGTTGGAAATAACGACCTAGGTTATAATGCATTAAACAACGGCCTAGGTGGTTTTCACGTGTTTTCATAATATTTGCGTTTTCAATGGAGCATTTCCCATATATATATATAGAGAAATGCTCAATTGAAAACGTAAATGCCTGTGAAAACGTGAAAAACCACCTAGGCTATAATGCATTATAATCTAGGCCGTTGTTTCCAACAACAACCTAGGTTGTTTTCACGTGTTTTCACAACATTTACGTTTTCAACTGAGCATTTCCCATATATATATATATATATATATATATATATATATATATATATATATATATATAAATGAAAAAGACATCGGCAATAGTAGGGTTCAAACTTGCATAGAAAGTCTATCCCTTTAACCACTCAGACAAATTGAGTTTTGTGCTAAAATTAGAAGAAAAAATCCATTAATTACATCGGCTTAAGGCTGACAATTGACCCGAACCCGACCCAAGCCCGACAAAGTCCGACCTGATTTTAATGGCATATGGGCCTAATTTTTTTCAAAATTTTCGGGCCTAGGCTTAATAATTGAGTCCGAATTAATTTTCGGGCTAGGTTCGGGTTTGTTTAAGTCCGACCCGAACCTGACCCGGTTTAAAAAAAGAACACCAGGCTGAGTCTCTTCAAATTCCCAAAATATAAAATAAATAAAAACAACGCCTCTTCAGTTATGCAGTTCCAAAAAACAAAAAAAAACCCAAACTTCATACACAAGAGAGAGAGAGGGGTATTTGGAGGAGAAAACATGGGTGAGAGAAAAGAGTGTCACTTGAGATTTGAGGAAGAAGATGACTCGGTTTACAAAGGAGAGGGATTTAGATCAGTTTTATAGTCCAAGAAATCTCCTATTAGATCAGGTAATTAGCATTCTAACTAAAAATAAGTTTTTTTTTTCTTTTTCTGGTAGTTTTTTAATATTTCTTCATCTGTGTTTTTTAGTTAAATGTGTTTTTCAGATTATTTACATTTAATAAAAATATGGTTATTTATTTTTGAAATTTATGTGAAACAATTTTCGGGCCGGCTCGGGCTTTTCGATTTTATTCGGATCCGGGCTTGGGCTTGAATTTTATAGCCCGACCCAAAATCGGGTCGGGCTTGGACCCTTAAAAAAATTTCGGGCTTGGACTCGGGTTTGTATAAGTCCGGTCCAAACCCAGCCTGTTGCCAGCCTTACATCGGATGTTGAACGGACCTCCTAATTAGTGGGTTCTGTGCCACAGTGGGTTCTGTGCGGCCGCACAGATCGCACAGGCCCAGGGCCGGCCGTGTATGGGAGTGTCTACTTCCATTTATATCTATGGTGGAGAAATGTCAAATTAAAGACTTCTATAACCTACAATAGTAAGCGGATTGCAATTTAATGGTTATGAAAGCTGTCCCATAAAAATTTAAAGAGGCAAACTTCCTGCGTACAGAGTTAGAACTATACTATGTGCTGCTTTCTTTTGCTTTTTGTTTTTTTTTTTGTAGTTTCTCTTTGGTGTGAGATAGATATACTCTGTGCAGTTGTACCAAATTACCAATACATCCAGAAATATGTGCTCTCATTTTATGTTTACATATATATAAATACTAGGTTTGTCCGTTGACACGTACCTACGGTACGTCTTCGAAACAGTGCACCTTGTTTGATCATAGAAAATAGTTTTGGAGGTCCAATAAATTAATTGAAGTAGCAAACATATTATATGAGAAACTTCTGGGGGTCCAACAAAAAACATATTATATGATTATTTTGATTTTTTAAAAATTAATTTTAAAGTTTTTAAATTTTAAATTTTTTTAGTTTTTTAGTTTTTTTAGTTTTTTAAATTTTTAAAATTTTCATTTTCATAATTTTTTAAAGAGAAGAGAGAGAGAGAGAGAGAGAGAGAGAGAGAGAGAGAGAGAGAAAATAATTAAATAAATATAGGAGTTGTTTTGGGTGGGGGATTTAAATTTGAGTTTTGGAGGGAAACTTTTGGGAGAAAAAATATATTTTGTAAGGTTAGTGATGCGGTTTGTTTTTGGTCGCAATGTGGATGCACCAGGTGTGAGTTCGGACTCAATTTGTAAGGAGGGAAGAGTGCGGCACGGGACGACGAGCGGGAGGCTCGCTTCGGCGCTTGAGGATCGGCTCGGATCGCCTCGCCTCGAGTACCTGCAGACGGTCCTGAAACACCGGGGTTTATCCCGGCGGCGGACCCTCCGACGATCTAGTCAGTCTCTGTGAGAGAGTAGCAATAACTAGGGAAATTTGGTGGCAAAAGATTGATTACCTGAGAAGGTGGGTGAGGGTCTAGTATTTATAGGGAATTCCAATCGGGTTTGGATCCACTTGGGGGCCGGGTCTGAACCCGAAAGCCCATGGGCCTGACGTGGCAGAAGGCCCAGGGGGTTTAGGGCTGACGTGGCAGTACCAAGAGTGGTATAGGGCTGACGTGGCAAAGCCTTTGGTGGTATTTGGAGCTGACATGGCGGATCATGGGGCTCCTGTGCTCCTGGGAGAATCTGGTGGCCTAGGTTGTGCCAGGTCATCTTCGTTCTTTACCAGGCTGGGTGGACGGCCCGGGGGGCTGTCGTGGATCGGAGGCCGAGGGCCATCGATGCTCGTCAGATACGAGGAGACCAGTTCTGTGGGGATAAACTTGAGGCTCGGCGCCGACCCTACAGTGGCTCGAAGCCGAGCCAGATTATTGTTTTTCCTGTTTTTGAGTGAGAGCTGTACTGGGCCCTGGTTGGGCCCCAAGCCATTTTTACCCTACCACACAAGCCCCTCACTCCTGCGGGGGTGCGGGAGCTAGCCGTGGAGGAGTGTTTATGTTTGTAGAAATGGGATAGCGAATCGCTGGGTCTTTATGAGGGGGTTGCCCTGATGTTTGAGCGAGCCTCGAGCCGGTGAGGGTTGGTTGCCCTGATGTTAGAGCGAGCCTCGAGCTAGCGAGGGTTGGTTGCCCTGATGTTTTAGAGCGAGCCTCGAGCTGGCGAGGGTTTAAGGGTCGACAAGGGTGATGGCGAGCCGTTTGAAACTTCCTGAGAAGATTACCCTGGTGCTAGACCGGACCTCGAGCTTTAGAGGGATTATGGGTCAGCAAGGGCGATGGTGAGCCATTGAGTCTTCCGGAGAAGATTACCCTGGTGCTAGACCGGTCCTCGAGCTGGCGAGGGTGATGGCGAGCCGTTGAGCCTTCCTGAGAAGACAACCCTGGTGCCAGACCGAACCTCGAGCTTTCGAGGGATTATGGGTCGGCATGGATGATGGCGAGCCGTTGAGTCTTCCGGAGAAGATTACCCTGGTGCTAGACCGAACCTCGAGATTTCGAGGAATTATGAGTCGGCAAGGGTGATGGCGAGCCGTTGAGCCTTCCTGAGAAGACAACCCTGGTGCTAGACCAAACCTCGAGCTTTCGAGGGATTATGGGTCGGCAAGGGTGATGGCGAGCCGTTGAGTCTTCCGGAGAAGATTACCCTGGTGCTAGACCGAACCTCGAGCTTTCGAGGGATTATGAGTCGGCAAGGGTGATGGCGAGCCATTGAGCCTTCCTGAGAAGACAACCCTGGTGCTAGACCGAACCTCGAGCTTTCGAGGGATTATGGGTCGGCAAGGGTGATGGCGAGCCGTTGAGTCTTCCGGAGAAGATTACCCTGGTGCTAGACCGAACCTCGAGCTTTCGAGGAATTATGAGTCGGCAAGGGTGATGGCGAGCCGTTGAGCCTTCCTGAGAAGACAACCCTGGTGCTAGACTGAACCTCGAGCTTTCGAGGAATTATGGGTCGGCATGGGTGATGGCGAGCCGTTGAGTCTTCCGGAGAAGATTACCCTGGTGCTAGACCGAACCTCGAGCTTTCGAGGAATTATGAGTCGGCAAGGGTGATGGCGAGCCGTTGAGCCTTCCTGAGAAGACAACCCTGGTGCTAGACCAAACCTCGAGCTTTCGAGGGATTATGGGTCGGCAAGGGTGATGGCGAGCCGTTGAGTCTTCCGGAGAAGATTACCCTGGTGCTAGACCGAACCTCGAGCTTTCGAGGGATTATGAGTCGGCAAGGGTGATGGCGAGCCATTGAGCCTTCCTGAGAAGACAACCCTGGTGCTAGACCGAACCTCGAGCTTTCGAGGGATTATGGGTCGGCAAGGGTGATGGCGAGCCGTTAAGTTTTCCGGAGAAGATAACCCTGGTGCTAGACCGAACCTCGAGCTTTCGAGGAATTATGAGTCGGCAAGGGTGATGGCGAGCCGTTGAGCCTTCCGGAGAAGACAACCCTGGTGCTAGACCGAACCTCGAGCTTTCGAGGGATTATGGGTCGGCAAGGGTGATGGCGAGCCGTTGAGTCTTCCGGAGAAGATAACCCTGGTGCTAGACCGAACCTCGAGCTTTCGAGGGATTATGAGTCGGCAAGGGTGATGGCGAGCCGTTGAGCCTTCCTGAGAAGACAACCCTGGTGCTAGACCGAACCTCGAGCTTTCGAGGGATTATGGGTTGGCAAGGGTGATGGCGAGCCGATGAGTCTTCCGGAGAAGATTACCCTGGGGCTAGACCGAACCTCGAGCTTTCGAGGGATTATGGGTCGGCAAGGGTGATGGCAAGCTGTGGTGCCTTAAAAGTTTTGAACGGAGTGGCCCGCCGTCTTTGCGGAGCATTGAAGGCGCTCCGGGATCTGTGCAATGTTCCGATTCTCTAGGGGCATTAATGGCGCCGCCTAATAAATGCAGGTGGCGCATGGGCTTCCGTCGATTGGCTTTCCCCATGTCATAAGGGCTGGTCTATGGGGGAGGCTATAAATACCCCTCCCTCCACAGCGGGTTTGATCACAGCAAGGGTGGTCCATTGGCCATCAGAGGTGTTTACTTCGGCGGACGTCTTTCTTGCAAAAATTTTTAACCCTGGCGGTGTCGGAGAGGTGGTTACTCTGCCGTCTGGATTCTTTTTCGATAGGGCTCCAGGTGATGGTGACTTTTCTCCCACCCTCGAACTGTTCGGGGTTTCGGCTGCAGAGGCCGTAAGCCCCGAGCTGTTCGTGGGTGAGAGGGGAGCCGACCGAGCACGGGAACCCGGGGCGCAGGCGATGGTGGCTCCTCTCCCACCCGGGAACAATTCGGGGTTTCGGCTGCTGAGGCCGTAAGCCCCGAGTTGTTCGTGGGTGAGAGGTGAGCCGACCGAACCCTGGAGCCTTAAATCTTTAGTAAAATATTTTCTCCGCCGAACACTCCATCCGAACCGACCCCTGTGTCTGGCTGCCAGCCTGGCACTGTGTGACGTCAGCAGCGCACGTTTCGAGGATGTGGCGCGATTTTCCAGGCAACAGTTGCACGTCAATCGGTGAACAGTAACTGCAGAAATCGAGGAGTCATTTTCCTCCTCTATAAATGTCCCCCCCTCTCCCCCTATCGCCCACTTCTTACTCGCTTCTTTCTCTTTCAAAAAAATCTTCCAACACTTCAGCGCTCGCCTCTACCGTTTGCTGCCCTAGGCTCGTCCTTCCGAAGCGACCCCAGGTTAGTTGGTAAGTCTGTTTTATTTTAGGCACAGATGGACAGGGGTCAGTCTGGCTCGTCAGCGTCAACGTCTGGGGGGGAAGTGAAACCTGCCTCCAAATCGACTTCGTGGGAGGAGCCCGTGCCTGAGGGGGAATCTGTACCTAATGTGGAGCTTTCCGATTCGGTTTTGTGGGAGGAGTTGGTAGGCGAGGAGGTGCCAGTGCATAATGTGAGGCCGTTGCGATCTCGGAGGCTTTTTGTGGTGGAGAGTAGCGAATCTGAGGAGGGGGGCGGTAGTTCAGGTGAAGTCCAGATTCTAGGGTTGGCTTCCGAAGAGGAGGGTGGCCCCGAAGGGGGTGAAGCCGAAGTGGCTCAGATAGGAGGTCAGGGTGTGGGCTCGAGCTCCATGTCGACCGGTCTGGGGCGATTATCTACCCCCTCGCCGGAACGGACCAAGAAGAAGAGGGTTCCAAAGAAGAAGGAGTCGGGGACGGGTGGCTCGAGCCAGGCGCCTGTTCATCGTAACTTGATGACAGGGTCGCCCGTACAATCCAAGCCGTTCCGTTGGTACCCCGACGATCTTTCCGATAAGGAGTTGTTTGGGGTCCAGCCGTCGTCGCCGAGCTGGAAGAGGGTGATAATGGACACACTTCCGACCGTTCTGGAGGCAGGTGACTTGGAGGCTTTGCAGCTGGCGTACCATATAGGGTCCAGCTACGAGCTCATGTTGCCGAGCTCTACTCTTCGACCGACCGATCCCCTGCCTGATTGGTATTGCGTCTTCCCCGTGGATGCATTCATCTCTGGACTGAGGCTGCCAGTCCACCCGTTTGTTCGCGAGGTGCTGAACTGGGCATCCTTGGCGCCGATGCAGTACAGGCCGAACTCCTGGAAGCAGATCATCTGCTTCGTGCTGATGTGTGAGGAGCAGAAGATACCCCTACGGCTGAACGTGTTCCGAGAGATGTTGATGATCAGCTCGGCGGTTGAGGGTGTCTACTACATTTCGCCCCGGAGTAAGGGGAAGGTCGTTCACAGCCACCCGGACTCCATCAAGGATTGGAAGAAGAAATATCTGGTGATCTGGAGTGAGGAACCTTGGAACATTCCCACTCGATGGAACCACACCAAGCCGAGCCATCAACCACCGAGGCCGAGGGACCTGACAGCCGAGGAGTGGAGGTTTGTAGAGCGCCTCCATCTGTCGCACAGTATAAATTGGACGAAGGTGACGGAGGGTCATCTGGCGAGCATCGGACTGAGCCCGGCCGTTCTGTGTATGTAGTTGTTTCTTTTCTCTCGGTCTTTTAGTCCTTTCTTGCTCATTGTTCTTAATGGATTTCCTTGCAGATATGGATCCGGAATCAATCAAGGCAAGGCGGCTCGTCATGAAGAAGGAGAAGGCTGAGAAGAAGGGGGAGGCGACGAAGAGGCCGAGGGAGTCGTCCCTAGCCATCTCGGAGGCCCAGCCCGAGCCGAGGACCAAGAGGACTCGCTCGGAGACGGTCAAGGGGGTGGCTACTTCGAGGGGCCAGGGCCAAGCGAAGGCATCCGATCTTGACAAGGGGAAAGGTCCCTTGGTCGAGGTCGAGAAGGAGGACCTGGTGGTGGAGATGTTGCGGCAAAGGTGGGCACCAGATTGGTCGGTTCGGATGGGGGACTATCTGACCGAGGAGGCCCAGGCCGTAGAGGTGGTAGAAAAGTTGGCAACCCCTCGCGACCGCAAGGAGATGGAGAGCGAGCCCATGGAGGTGGCGTTCACGCGCCTGGCGCAGGCCACCGTGCTGGTAAGCTCGTCGACCCTATCCCCCTCGTTAATTGTACTGCGGAAGTCTTTTTCTCATCTACGCTTGTCGGTCGCAGGCTTGCATGCAGGGAGCTAACGTAAAGAATCTCTACGAAGCGTCCCTGGCACAAGAGCGAGCTCGGGTGGATAAGAGCGAGTGGGAGATGAAGGAGATGCGGATCGAGCTCGAGGGATCGCACAAGAGGGAGCAGCAGATGAAGCTAGAGCTCGAGGCCAAGGATGCGGAGTGGGGGAAGAGGGTGGTCTCCTTGAAGAAGAAGTTCGCCAAGGAGAAGGAGGAGTTGACGAATGCGTTTGCCAAGGAGAGGGAAGAGCTGACGAATGCAGGTCAGCTGATGGTGATCAAGGCCCAGGACGAGTGTTACGCGAAGGCCCTCAGTCATGTGAGGCACTTCTACCCGACCGTCGACCTGTCCAACTTTGAGTATGACATGGAGATCGAGGGGACACCGAAGACCCCTGGCGAAGAAGGGCTCGTTGATAACCCGGCTGTCGACCCTCCTGTAAACCCGGCCGATGCTGAGGTGGGAAAACAAGTTGTGTAGTTTTATCTTTCTTTTTCCTTCCCTCGATTGTATTTGCCTCCCGCGGACTGGCCACCGCATTTTTTTTGTAAGAAGCAACTCGATTTATAAAAAAGGATTTTTGACCGGCCAAGTATTTTGACCTCGGATATTTCCGAACCTCCTTGCTTATGTGTGTTGAGTTGGCTGGTTCTCTTGTAGGTTGCGGCCCCCCTTCCTGAGGTGGATCCCCGTCGTTCTGACGTGGCGTGGCTCCGGAGCAAAGTTGAGGCTCTGGAGGCCGCGCTGGTTCGCTACCGAAAGGGGGCTTGTGACACTGATGCGGCCTTTAACTATTATCGGAACAAGTCTGAAGCCTTAAGTGAGGAGGCGAGCCGGCTGAGGAGGGCGATGGTGGATCGGGAACTCGGCGGTGTCGGTCTTGGACATGCCATGTCGAGTGCCTCGGTGCAGAGGCCCTCTTCTGAGAGGTTACTTCGCGATGTCATTGTGGAGAAGGAGATGGAGATACACCGTTACAAGACTATGCTGGGTGTCTCGTCATCTTCCTCAGTGGGTCGGCGAGCGGAGGGGGTTCCCTCTGCGCTGCTTCTGTTGGAGCGTATGCGACCAGTTGATGCCCAGAGCTCCGTGGCTGGTGTCTCGACCGTGGCTGAGCCTAAGGACCATCATGACGAGGAGAGGGCTCCTAGTCGCTCGGTGGGAGTGGTTCCGCCCTTCGTCGGACCCGAGGGGCCCTAAGATGGCGGCTTCCTCCAGTTTGAGATGGGTGGAGTGGCCCTGTAACGGTCTTTGTTTGTTTTCTCAGAACAAAATAAAAGAGTGTGAATAAAGATTTCTTTTCCTTCTTTGCTCTGGTTAGTAGTGCAGTGAATGATGGCGGAGGTGAGGTTCGGCTCCGTTGATCCGTGAGGGATCGACACGGGGCAAGAGGAAGAGTCCCTGGTCTGAAGCCGGGTCGGACCTACCGAGACGTTGGGGACGATACCGGAGTGAGAACTCGGGTGCCGATCCCATGGTCCGGTGTTAGGCCGGAGCTGCCGAGGCATTTGGTGTTTGACAAAAAGGGATTTCTTTCATACAAGATAGGGAGGGTCGCTGAGGCGGCCCTTTACACCTGAAAGCTTACAAAAGATGTTATTTACATTAGCCAAGCTAGAACCTAAGTTCGCTCTTCCAGAAACTTCATTAGGTGCTCGGCGTTCCAGGGTCGGCTGATGAGCCGGCCGTCCATGTCTGCCAGTCGGTATGTACCAGGGCGTACAGTCTCGACTACACGGTATGGGCCTTCCCAGTTGGGAGCTAATTTCCTCTTCTTGGTTGGATCAGAGATAGATAGTTTTCGTAACACGAGGTCCCCCGCCTTGATGTTTGTGGGGTGGACCTTCTTGTTGTAAAACTTCTCAATCCGTTGTTGGTAGATGCTTCTTCGGATTGAGGATTTCTCTCTGACTTCGGTGGCGAGGTCCAGGTTGACCCTCAAGCCGGATGAATTGTCAGCTTCGTCGAAGGCCATGATGCGGGGAGAAGGCAGGCCAACCTTGACGGGGATGACTGCTTCCGTCCCGTAGGTCAAGGTGAACGGTGTCTCTCCCGTGGGGATTCTCTTGGTGGTTCGGTACGCCCATAGCACGCTAGGCAGTTCTTCGACCCAAAGCCCTTTGGGGGAACTGTCGAGGCGCTTTTTGAGGCCGTCAAGGATTTGCCTATTTGCGTTCTCCGCTTGGCCGTTGGATTGAGGGTGGCAAATAGCGGAAAACCGCTGCTGGATGCCGATGTCCGCGCAGAAAGTTTGTAAGTTCTGACCTTGGAATTGGGTTCCGTTATCTGTGACGAGGACCCGAGAGATTCCGAACCGGCAAATGATGTTCTTCCAAAAGAACTGTTGTACTTGGCGCTCGGTGATGCTGGACAGAGGCTCGGCTTCGAGCCACTTTTTGAAGTAGTCGATGGCGACTATTAAGAATTTCTTTTGCCCTGCCGCTACGGGGAAGGGGACCACAAGGTCCATGCCCCACATGGCGAATGGGGTAGGACTAGCTAGGGATCGGAGATTGGCTTGAGGAAGCCTCTTGATAGGGGAGAACCTTTGGCATGGGCCGCACCTCTTGACTAGGTCTTGCGAGTCTTGGAGCATGGTCGGCCAATAGTACCCCTTATTCAGGGCCTTCCGAGCGAGCGTCCTGCTCCCCATGTGGCATCCGCCGATCCCCTCATGAAGATCTTTGAGCACGTAGCTGGCCTCGTCGCTGGTGAGACAGCGGAGGTACGGCTTGCCGTCGGCCAAGGTGTATGAGCGTTTGAAGAGGGTGTCATCAATCATGACGAACCTTTCAGCTCGGACCCTGACCCGTCTAGCTTCGGCTCGGTCTTCAGGAAGCTCGGCGCTGACTAAGAATCTCCGGATGGGAGTGGTCCAGTCGTCTGGACTGGCACCATCTTGGACGCACATTGCCTCTTTTGGTCGTTGATACTTGGCTTTAGGTGGATTTCTATGAGTACAGTTTGGTCGAGACCCTCGAAGAAGGAAGAGGCGAGCTTTGACAATGCGTCTGCTTGAGCGTTCTGCTCTCTAGGGACTCGAATGACTGTGGAGTGGCAGAAGGACGCTAGGAGATGTCGGATCACCGCTAAATACTTCACCATGCGATCATCGCGGGCTTCGTATTCTCCTGTGATCTGATTGACCACGAGCTGAGAATCGCTGAAGGCCCGAATTTGCTTGGCTCCGGCTCGACGTGCTAGGGTCAATCCTGCGATCATGGCCTCGTATTCTGCCTCGTTGTTGGAGGCCGAAAAGTTGAGGCGGAGGGAGTATTGAAGTAAGAATTGGTCGGGGCCACGAAGGATGATGCCAGCCCCACTCCCCGTTTCGCATGATGATCCATCGACAAAAATCTCCCAGGTCGGATCTGAGGCCTCCGTACTGGGCTGCTCGGAGACTGTGCACTCGGTGATGAACTCGGCGAGGGCCTGCCTTTTGATGGCCGTCCTCGGCTGGTAGCTGATGTCGAACTGACTCAGCTTAATCGACCACTTGACTAAGCGGCCGGAGTTTTCGGGCTTGTGAAGGACGGTCTTCAGTGGCTGGTCGGTCAGTACTTGGACGGAGTGGGCCTGGAAGTAAGGACGAAGCTTCCGGGCTTCCATGACCAAGGCATAGGCCACCTTCTCTATCTTTGCGTACCTCATCTCGGCGGGGAGCAGAACTTTGCTCACATAGTACAATGGCCTCTGGACCCCATCTTCCTCTCGGACGAGGATGGCGCTGAGTGCGCTATCCGAGGCGGAGAGGTAGAGCCATAGTGGTTCGCCCGGCTCGGGCTTGCTAAGGAGAGGAGGGTTGGTGAGGTACTGCTTCAGCTGTTCGAAGGCTTCTTGTTGATGGGTACCCCACTCGAAGCCCCCTTTTCCGCGTAGAGCCTTGAAGAAGGGGAGAGACTTCTCCCCTGACTTGGAGAGGAAACGGCCAATTGCAGCCAACCGGCCCGTGAGCCTCTGAACTTCTTTGACATTTCGGGGTGTGGCCATGTCAATAATAGCTTGGATTTTCTCGGGGTTCGCCTCGATGCCGCGCTGGCTGACGATGAACCCCAGGAATTTCCCAGTGGATACGCCGAAGGCGCATTTAGCCGGGTTGAGCCTCATATTGTGATGTCGGAGGACTCCGAAGGCTTTCTCGAGATCGGCGACGTGGTCCGGCCCGACCCGGCTCTTGACGAGCATGTCGTCGACATAGACTTCCATGTTGCGGCTGATCAGGTCTTTGAAGATTCTGTTGACGAGCCGTTGGTATGTGGCTCCGGCGTTCTTTAGCCCGAAGGGCATAACGCGGTAGCAGAAAAGACCCTGGTCGGTGACGAACGAGGTCTTGGAGATGTCTGGTGGAAACATCCGGATCTGATTGTACCCTGAGAATGCGTCCATGAAGGACAGTAGTTCATGCCCCGAGGTTGCGTCGATCAAAGCGTCGATGCGGGGAAGGGGGAAAGGATCTTTTGGACATGCTTTATTTAAATCCGTGAAGTCGATACAGATCCGCCAGCCCCCGGTTGCCTTCTTCACCATGACAACATTAGCCAGCCACTCGGGGTAGTTGACTTCCTGAATAAATCGAGCCGACAAGAGCTTGTCGACCTCTGCCTTCACAATTTGCTGCCTCTCTAGCGCGATTTTGCATCTCTTCTGGACGACCGGCTTAGAGTCTGGGATGACGCTTAGTCGATGCATGATCAAGTCTTCGGAGATCCCGGGCATGTCGGAGGGCTTCCAGGCGAAGAGATCAACGTTGCGGCGGATGCAGGCGATTATGCCTGGCTTCAAGTCCTCGGGGAGCGAGCGGCTCACCCGGAACCACTTCGATTCATCCTCGGCGCCGAACGGGACCTCCTCCAGCTCGTCGATAGGCTCTGGGGCGGGACCGTCCCTCTCGGTTTCGAGCTCAACGGCATCGAGGGGGTACACACCCCCTCCAACGGCGGTCATGTAGCATGACCGTGCTGCTTCCTGGCTACCTCGGACTATGCCGACCCCTTGCGGGGTGGGAAATTTAAGCTTCAGATGGTATGCCGAAGGTACCGCTTGAAAGGAGCATAATCCGGGTCGGCCGAGTATGGCGTTGTAGGCTGCTTTGACGTTTACCACCATGAAGTCCATGGACTCGGTCCTCTTGACAGGAGCCGATCCCGCGGTGACGTCGAGAGTAACAATCCCTTCTATCACGACAGGGACGCCAGAAAACCCATGCAAGGTGTACCCGGCTGGCTTGAGTTTGCCTCTGGGTAGTTTGAGATTCTCGAAGGCCTCAAGGAAGAGAATATTTACCGAGCTGCCGTTGTCGACGAGAATTCGTCGAACTTCACAATTAGCCATGTGGAGGCTAATGAAGAGGGCGTCGCAATGAGGGAGGCGAACGCCTTCGAGGTCTTCTCCGGAGAAGGAGACAGGCACCGGTTGCAACTTGGGCGAGGGGTTGTCTTGGACAGCATTCACCTCTCGGATGAAGGCTTTTCGGGAAGTATTTGACTCTCCCCCCATTGGCCCCCCGTGGACACAGTGCAAGATGAATGGCGTATCCTCGGCTCCCTCGTGTTCGGGATCCCGACCCTGGATGCGGTTCGGAGTAGGGTTCGGAGGCGAAGGCCTCCGGTTCCTAGCATCTCGCCGATCCCGTGGGCTTTCTCTGGTGAATTCTCGGAGGTACCCTCGTGAGATGAGGTCCTCAATTTCGTCTTTCAGGGCCCGACATTGGTCGGTTTCGTGCCCATGATCTCTGTGGAAACGGCAGTAGAAGCGCTGGTCTCGCTTCTTGTTGTTGCTTGATCGGGGAGGTAGTCGGACAATGCCTTTGTCTTCGATTTCTAAGAGGATGGCAGACACGTTGTGTGTCAAGGGAGTGTACCTTTCGAAGCGAGGGACTGGAGGTGCCCTCTTCGCGCCGACCCCTTCCTTTGCTGTTTTCTCGGCAGGTTCGGCATCATCGACCCTGCGCTTGCCCTTCCCCGTGACTTCTTTGCTGCCCTCTGGGTTCAGAGCTTCCGCAGCTCGTATATACTTCTCGACCCGGTTGAGAAGGTCATGGAAGTCTAGAGGTGGCCTCTTTGCCAAAGAGACCTTTAGCTGGTTGTGGCGGACATTATGCCGGAAAGCTGTCGAGGCGACCCCTGCGTCAAGGGCAGAGACGGATCTAGCCTCGGTTGTGAACCTCTTGACGAAGTTGCGGAGCGACTCCCCCTCCCTCTGACTGAGGTCGAGCAGGGAAGCGCTCGTCCTTTCTCTCTTCCGGCTTGTGATGAAATGGGCCAGGAAGCTGGCTTCCAGCTGGTCGAACGAGAAGATCGAGCCAGGGGTGAGCTTGGAGAACCAATCCCTGGCCGGACCCCTGAGGGTGGCCGGGAAGGCTCGGCACAGCAGGGAATCCGAAGCGCTGTGAATCATCATGAGGGTTTTGAAGCCCTCCATGTGATCAGCTGGATCACCCTCGCCATTGTAAGTCTCGAACTGCAGAGGCCGGAAGTTCCGGGGGATCTCTGCTTCTATGATGTTGACGGAAAATGGAGGTCGAGAAGGCCTCCGTCCCTGGACTAGGTTGGGATTCCTGTCGCCGATGCACTCGATTCGATTCTCCATCTCCAGGAGGCGTCGGAGCACCTCGTCTGCGCGCTCCGGCGGGGGAGTTGGCGCACGAGTGTGGCTTCTCCCTTCGCTCATTTGAGAGGTTCGGCCGTAGGTCGCGGACCTCGGCGCTCCATGGAGGGCCTCCAAGATTTCCTCTCTGAAGCTTCTGAACTCGCCCCTGGTGACCCCGCCGTGGTCGGAAGGGTCGGGTCGGGGCGTAGGAGCTCGGCCGATGCGGCTGAGTGCCGACGGCCTTTCCCTTTGTGCGGGCCTGAAGTGGTTCGAGACCGAGTTGGAAGCGGTCCCTCCCCTGGCCTGGCTAGCCCTTCGGTTCGCAATGACCCGACGAAGGTCGGGTTTGGCGACGTGCGAAGCGCTTCGTTGGGGTCCGGGGTTTCCACCCGGATTATTGGATGCTTACCCTCCGTCGAGGGCCCCCTCAGGAGCAGGCCCATCTGGTTGGGCGGAACGGGCTAATCTTCGGGCTCGGTGAGCCATTGGAGATTGGGTCGAGGGAGAGCGTCGGTGGCGAGGCTCGAACTCACGTCCGTACCGGATAAAGTTTCCCACAGAGGGCGCCAACCTGATGCGGTTTGTTTTTGGTCGCAGTGTGGATGCACCAGGTGTGAGTTCGGACTCAATTTGTAAGGAAGGAAGAGTGCAGCACGGGACGACGAGCGGGAGGCTCGCTTCGGCGCTTGAGGATCGGCTCGGATCGCCTCACCTCGAGTACCTACAGACGGTCCTGAAACACCGGGGTTTATCCCGGCGGCGGACCCTCCGACGATCTAGTCAGTCTCTGTGAGAGAGTAGCAATAACTAGGGAAATTTGGTGGCAAAAGATTGATTACCTGAAAAGGTGGGTGAGGGTCTAGTATTTATAGGGAATTCCAATCGGGTTTGGATCCGCTTGGGGGCCGGGTCTGAACCCGAAAGCCCATGGGCCTGACGTGGCAGAAGGCCCAGGGGGTTTAGGGCTGACGTAGCAGTACCAAGAGTGGTATAGGGCTGACGTGGCAAAGCCCTTGGTGGTATTTGGAGCTGACATGGCGGATCATGGGGCTCCTGTGCTCCTGGGAGAATCTGGTGGCCTAGGTTGTGCCAGGTGTTGTGCATTCTAGCTACCTAAATAAATAGATAAACTAGACACAAATTAAAACCTCGCAAGTGTACGAATCGTTTATAGAAGCGTAGCAATAGCAAGGATCGATCCCACAGAGATTGTAGAAATTAACTTATTAATCAATAAAAAGAATAAAAATGATAAAGAGTTGTTCTTAAGGTCTAAAAGAAATGAAAAGATTAAAACTAAATCAAGAAATGCTGAATCACAAATATCTAGTAAGTAGTTGGGTTTAGATCTCCACCAATAGTCAATAATGCTAAGTCATCTTTTGAACTTCTTCTTATTACTCATGTTTGTTCCCTTCAAGGGCATGGTATCTACTCCTTAAAGTACTGTTTCCCTAAGCCAAGAATTAGGCATGGTATTTACTCTAATTTGTTTCTTTCATTAAGTAATTAGCATGGTATCTACTAAGTTGCACTTAAAGAAAATATAAGAACAGTGGAAATGAACAAACACTCAAGGTTCTAGAAATTGGTATCAGATCTAGATCCCTTAAGTTGATTAAACCAAGAACCCCTAAAGATTCTTGTGTTACCAGTTATGAGCACGAGATATGGGTCGTCTCAATATGCTCATATAACAGCTTCAGATCTACACTACACAACTTGATAATCTTAAGTTCCTTATGTCAGTCGACTGGCTGTCACTTCAGTCGACTGCCCCTAGAACATCTGAACAAGTTTGTTTTGTGTAAATTGTTAATCGTTTAATCAAGTTTAATCAATAAGTAAAAGAGTAACATTCAGAAGAACTTAGCATTACATAACTACGGCTTCAATCTACCCAACTATGAAATTAGTTCCACATAATAAGACTTTTATTAATCAACAAGTTCGAGTACATGATTAACATAAAAGAACTAGAAAGATAAGGAATAAACTAATGTAGATCGGCTAGATGAGTCGGCTGGCTATCACACAGTCGACCGGCCGTTCTTCTTTTTAGTACTTGATCTCCTTTCTCCTTCTTCTATGCTGATAAGTATTGCTCTTGGTTGATATGTTGATGAATCTGGAACTCTTCTGATCCGGTTGATGATGTGTGCGGAGGAGCGTGAGAGAGGTCGATAGATAAGAGAGATCCCAGAGCCGGAGAGAGTCGCAAATAATACTTCTTGGATGGCATTTATAGATCACGGCTAAAGAATTAGGGTTTGCACTTTCCTTTTTATAGAAAAGTCCTTTTCTTTTTTTTCTTTCCTCCCTCGTTGCTCTGCATATTATTTCTTTCTCTTTTCTTCTATTCTTCCTTTTCTGTTCTGATTTGGATTAGATTTGGACGAATCTTCAAATATCTTATCTTTTAACTCTGCCGTCTACCAGTCGACTTGTCTTCGAATCAGTCGACTGTGTCGAGACTTCTGAAGATTTCATAATTGGTCATCCAAGTCGACCGGGTTTTAGAATAAGTCGACTGCAACGAGCGGCTGTGGAAAATCAACTTCTCTGTCCAGTCGACTGTTGTGGGGAACCAGTCGACCGATGACCTGCAGTTTTCTGTGTATCATCCTTAAAAATCCTGAATCTGCTTCGTTTCTCCGTTTTAGGCTGTTTCCTATGGAAAAGAGAAAATAAGAGTTAAATACCACATATAGAGCTTTTAAATGTCTAATTGCATTAATATTATTGCTCCTAAATGTGAATAATATTGTGTTCATCAAATACCCCCAAACTTAGCTTTTGCTTGTCCTCAAGCAAAAAGTGAATTTATGAACAGGGGAATAATAAAGATAGTCTCAACCAAGAATTCTTATTATGTGAGCATCAACATATAAAGCTATAAACAATTTCAGATAAAGTAAAACTAAACATACTCACTTTCTTCAGTGCAATTGTTTAGTCATAACTCCAAACTCAACCACACTTGTCATGCAATTAATTATAGTTATAGTATGTAACTACTCAATTATCTATTTTCTCTACTACAAACCGAGTAGCAAACAGTTTTTTTTTTTCCTCTAAAGTTGTCACTTGCCTTTTTACGCGAATGCAAAACATTTGTGATGAATCCACCTGGTTACTCAGAAAGTCACAAACTTTAAAGTGCTTTGCATACTCATATTTCAGGTTGCCGTTTGACGTAAAGGTAAACATTGGTGATGAATACCCCTAGTTACTAAGCACCCAAAACATTGGAGTAGATTGACTTTTTTCCAATATATATATATATATATTTTATCACTCTATTTACTTAAACTCAATTTAGGACTAGATCTAAAGGGAATAATCACCAGAAAAAGTATCACATTTGTTTATTATGTATAATCGCATGACTCATATAATTTTGTAAGGCATTATGGAACTCAACAATTCTAAAGTAAATAAGTATCCTTACTCTTACTTTATAATAAATTGTTTATCCTAAAAAAATTTCAAAAGACTCTAAATATAACTAACTAATACCCCCAAACTTAGATGGAACATTGTCCTCAATGTTCGCACAAAGCTTAAAATATAGGCATGTGTTACCATCTAGTAAGAAGGAGAGACTAAAAATAAAAAGATGAATAACGAAAACAAAATGAAAGGAAAGTGTAAATACTCTCCTGAAAATTGGGTTGCCTTCCAATAAGCGCTGTGTTTTCTGTCTTCAGCTAGACGTGATGAGGTCATGCCATGTATTGAATGGTTTGAAGATTCACATCTTCCTCTTGCAGTTCTATGCTCATCTCTATGTATGGCTTCGCTCTATGCCCGTTCACCTTAAATGTTTGATTCTTCTCTTTGCTATGAACCTCCAATGCACCATGTGGAAAGACTCTTGTGACAATGTATGGCCCATACCATCTTGACATGAGCTTGCCTGGAAAAAGTCTTATCTTGAGTTGTATATCAGTACCTTTTGTCCTTCATAAAACTCCTTCCTTGCTAGCTGTTTATCATGGTACAACTTGATCCTTTCCTTGTACAATTTTGCATTTTCATATGCGTCGTGCCTCAACTCTTCAAGCTCATTTAGTTGCAATCTTCTTTTGTCACCTGCCTGTTTCATATCAAAATTGAACCTTTTAATGGCCCAATAAGCTTTGTGTTCCAACTCCACTGGTAGATGACAGGCTTTTCCAAAAACCAAACGGTACGGTGACATGCCGATGGGTGTTTTGTAAGCTGTTCGGTAGGCCCATAATGCATCATTCAAGCGCAGCGACCAATCCTTCCTCCATGTGTTGACTGTTTTTTCCAAAATGCTCTTGATTTCTCTGTTGCTAATCTCCACCTGCCCACTAGTTTGAGGGTGATATGGGGTGCCCACTCTATGTGTGATACCATATTTCTTCATCAAAGAAGCAAATGGAAAGTTATTGAAGTGGCTCCCTTCATCACTAATTATTGCCCGTGGTGTACCAAACCTAGTGAAAATGTTCTCCTGCAAAAACTTGACAACAACTTTGTGATCATTAGTTTTTGAGGGGACAGCCTTGACCCATTTAGACACATAATCCACACCCACAAGAATATATACATAACCAAATGAGTTAGGAAAGGGACCCATGAAGTCGATTCCCCAAACGTCAAACAGCTCGATTACTTGGATGTTTTGCAGTGGCATCTGACTTCTAGAAGAGATGTTGCCTGTCCTTTGGCATTTGTCACAGGTCCTGCAAAAAGAAAAAGCATCTTTGAATACATTAGGCCAATAAAATCCAGATTGTAATACCTTTAGTGCTGTTCTTTTCGGTCCAAAATGTCCTCCACATGCATATTGGTGGCAGTGTTGTAGAATACTCATTTGCTCTTCTTCTGCCACACATCTTCTTATAATTTGATCAGTGCAAAATTTGAACAAATACGGATCATCCAAATAATAATGCCTGCACATGGCCACCAGTCTTTTTTTTTCCTGACTTGTCATACCTGGAGGGAAAACATGAACAGTGAGATAATTTACAATATCTGCAAACCATGGAAAATATGAACAGGGAGGTATCAGTCGACTGGTTCCTTCACCAGTCGACTGTCCCGATGATTTGTTTATTTCAAATAACTGTTCATCTGGAAAATTTTCATTCATTGGGGGCACACTTCCCTCTTCCTCATGCAGTAGTCTGGACATATGATCTGCCACAACATTGTCACTTCCTTTCTTGTCTCTAATCTCAAGATCGAATTCTTGAAGCAACAGCACCCATCTGATTAACCTAGGCTTAGCATCCTTTTTAGCAAACAAATATCTCAAAGCAGCATGGTCAGTGAAAACAATAACTTTAGAACCAATTAAATATGATCTAAACTTCTCTACAGCAAAAATTACAGCTAGCATTTCTTTTTCTGTAGTGGAATAATTTAGCTGTGCATCGTTTAGAGTTCAAGAAGCATAGTAAATAACATGGGGTATCTTAATGATTCTTTGACCTAAAACAGCCCCTAAAGCATAATCACTTGCATCACACATGAGCTCGAAAGGATGGCTCCAATCTGGTGCCATGACAATAGGTACAGAAATGAGAAGATTTTTCAATGTAATAAAAGCATTTGTGCACTCATCTGTCCATGCAAACTCAACATCCTTAGCCAACAAGTCACAAAGGGGTTTGGAGATTTTTGAGAAATCTTTTATAAATCTTCTATAGAATCCTGCATGTCCAAGAAAATTCCTAACACCCTTGACTGTAGTGGGAGGGGGTAGTTTTGATATTATATCGATTTTCGCCTTATCTACCTCTATGCCTTTTTTTGACACCACATGTCCCAACACAATACCTTGTTGTACCATAAAATGACACTTTTCCCAATTCAGCACTAAATTGCATTCTTCACATCTCTTAAGCACAAGCTGCAAATGGTTAAGGAATTCATCAAAACAAGATCCAAAAACACTAAAATCATCCATAAATACCTCGATGAACCTCTCCACCTTGTCTGAAAATATACTCATCATGCATCTCTGAAATGTAGCTGGTGCATTGCACAATCCAAAGGGCATCCTCCTGTATGCAAAAGTACCAAAAGGACATGTAAAAGTGGTCTTTTCTTGATCTTCTGGAGCAATAGCAATTTGATTATAGCCACTATAACCATCTAAAAAACAATAATGACTATATCCTGCTAATCTTTCTAATATTTGATCAATAAAAGGAAGAGGGAAGTGATCTTTCCTGGTTTCGTTATTCAGTTTCCTGTAATCAATGCATACCCTCCATCCTGTGGTCACTCTCGTAGGAATAAGCTCATTCTCTTCATTCTTCACCACTGTGACTCCACTTTTCTTAGGCACCACATGTATAGGACTCACCCACTTGCTATCTGAGATCGGGTAAATGATTCCAATATCTAGTAGCTTCAAAATCTCTGCTCTTACCACTTCCTTCATGTGTGGGTTAAGCCTTCTCTATGCTTCCCTGCTTGGTTTTGCGTTGTCTTCAAGAAGTATTTTATGCATGCATTTGGATGGACTTATTCCCTTGATATCTGCAATGGTCCATCCTATTGCACCTTTGTGTTTTCGTAGTACCCTCAGCAACTTCTCTTCTTCCTGTACACTTAAGTTTGCAGCAATTATCACTGGTAGCGTCTGGTTCTCGCCCAAATATACGTGCTTCAAATGGTCGGACAATTGCTTAAGCTCTATGTCTGGAAGTTTCGGTACAGTCGACTGGTTCCTGGTTGGGATCCGGTCAGTCGACTTATCCTTAGCGCCAGTCGACTGGTCCGAGGAAACACAAATTCCATCACTCACAATATTTTCAAATGCTGGTGCGAGTTTACCTGAATATGACTTTGGAGTTTCAAGGTGATGTACTGTTTCTGCTATCCTCCAGTCATCGTATTCCTGTTCCACATTAGACAATGTTAGTGACTGTGTAATTGCAGCTTGTAGTGGTTCTATGCTATGTACCTGAAATGTTTGATTAACAATCTCCTGCACCACATCAACATTATAACATTCATGATCATCTTGTGGTAGTTTTAGTGTATCAAATATTTTAAATTCAACCTTCTCCCCATTTATTTTCATGCTTATAGTACCCTTTTTAACACAAATTTTTATATCAGCTGTACTCATAATGGGTCTACCTAAAATGATTGGTAGAGAAGATGGCATTGACGAGTCCTCCATGTCTAACACGACAAAATCAGCAGGCAAAATGAAATCGTTTACCTGAACTAGGACATCTTCCAAAATACCTCTAGGTCTTTTGATACTGCGATCCGCCAACTGCAACGTGATGGATGTTGGTTGGAGTTCCCCCAATCCTAGCTTTTCATAAACAGTGTATGGAAGGAGGTTGATGCTTGCCCCCAAGTCTAGTAGTGCTTTCTCAAAGAAGTGCTCACCAATCCTGCAAGGAATGGTAAAACTACCTGGGTCCTTTAATTTGGGAGGTAATTTCCTTAATAAAACAGCACTCACTTCCTCTGTTAACGCCACATCCTCCCTAACCTGAAATGTTCTTTTGTGAGTACAACATTCTTTCAAAAATTTAGCATAAGAAGGAATTTGTTTAATAACATCAAGTAGGGGGATATTAATTTCTACCTTTCTGAGAGTTTCAAAGATGTCAAATAAATGTTGTTCTTTCTTTTGCTTAACTAACCTTTGAGGGAATGGTGGCAAAACAGTTCTTTCTTTTTCACTTACCTTGTTGGATCCCAAAACTTTTGATTGTTGTGTTTCTGTTTCTTCGGTGTGTGTTCCAACCTTGTTTTCAATTGTCTTACCACTTCTCAGAGTTGTTACTGATTTGAGCTGTTCTTGGCCTCTAGGATTTGGTATGATTTGTGAAGGGAGTTCTCCTGCCTTTCTCTCACTCAACTCCCTTGCGATTTGCCCGATTTGAGTTTCCAATTTCTGAATTGCTTGCCCTTATTGGTTGCTTGTTTGATGTTGTTGTTGGAGCAATTGAAGAACGGTGGATTCAAAATCCAACTTCTTCTGTTCTTGAACTGGCCTATCAAACCCACCTCCCATTTGGAAGTTCCGTGCATGTCCTTGTGAAGATTGGGTTCCTTTATTGTTGCTCCATGAGAAGTTTGGATGGTTCCTCCACCCTGGGTTGTATATGCTCGAGAATGGGTTGTTCTTTGGTGGGAACACTCCTTGCCCCACATAGTTTGCATACTCCTGATCTGTGAACGAAGACATGGGACATGTATCAGTTGTATGATCACAATGAGAACAAATTACACAAATTTCTTTTGTTAGATTTTTTGCATTGCCCATTGTTGTCATTGCATTAACAAGCATATCAATTTTTTTATTCATGTTTGCCATTTCCACTTGTATGTTATTACTACCAGAAATTTCATAAACTCCCTGTTTTTTAGGAATGCCTCTTCCCCTTGTTGAGAATTGCTGTGAGTTCTCGCTAAGTTCTTCAAATAATTCGATGGCCTCCTTACCACTTTTTCTCATCAAGATCCCGTTGCAAGCTGAATCCACAATTGCCTTGTTAGTATCATTTAAACCCTCATAAAAAGCTTGTACCTGATCATCTTTAGGCATGTTGTGTGTAGGACACTTGAGAAGCTTGTTCTTGAAATCCTTCCATGCTTCGAAGAATAAATCCCCATCTTTTTGTTGGAAGAGTTGAATCTCCCTTTTCAGTTGTTTGGTCTTCTGGGCTGGAAATAATTCTTTCAAGAATTTTGTTGCCAATTGCTCCCATGAATTGATTGATCCTGGTTCCAAAGAATTATACCATAGTTTAGCATTAAGTTTTAAGGAAAATGGAAACAAGATTAACCTGATTTGTTCGGGGGTAAGCCCTTGGACACTTTGTGTTCTGCAAAGATCAAAGAAGTCTTGCAGATGGAGGTGAGGCTCTTCGTCTGGTTTGCCACTAAAGTGGGGAACCATGCTAAGTAGTTGGGGAGAGAGATGCATATTCCCTGTGACATTCGGTTGATAAGCAATGCAGGAAGGTTGCTCAATATTCTTAGGTGTGAATTTGTCCTGCATTGGTACTCGATGTGGTATTTCCTCAGCCATTGTTGATTGTGAACTAGGTCTCTGTGCAGTCGACTGGTTCCGTGTAGTAGTCGACTGGTTGGTCGCAGACAGCCGACCAAGTCTGTGCAAAGTGCGTTCTGTTTCCGCGTCAATAGGTAGTAGCTCTGGACGAAGTGATCTCCTTCCGTGCATCCACCAAAATCTTATAACCTAAAAGAGAACATATTTATTAATAAAAGAAAATAAAATAAAAGAAAAGATTTACTGATTTGTAAGTTAAAATGCTAACAATCCCCGGCAACGGCGCCAAAAACTTGTTGTGCATTCTAGCTACCTAAATAAATAGATAAACTAGACACAAATTAAAACCTCGCAAGTGTACGAATCGTTTATAGAAGCGTAGCAATAGCAAGGGTCGATCCCACAGAGATTGTAGAAATTAACTTATTAATCAATAAAAAGAATAAAAATGATAAAGAGTTGTTCTTAAGGTCTAAAAGAAATGAAAAGATTAAAACTAAATCAAGAAATGCTGAATCACAAATATCTAGTAAGTAGTTGGATTTAGATCTCCACCAATAGTCAATAATGCTAAGTCATCTTCTGAACTTCTTCTTATTACTCATGTTTGTTCCCTTCAAGGGCATGGTATCTACAACTTAAAGTACTGTTTCCCTAAGCCAAGAATTAGGCATGGTATCTACTCTAATTTGTTTCTTTCATTAAGTAATTAGCATGGTATCTACTAAGTTGCACTTAAAGAAAACATAAGAACAGTGGAAACGAACAAACACTCAAGGTTCTAGAAATTGGTATCAGATCTAGATCCCTTAAGTTGATTAAACCAAGAACCCCTAAAGATTCTTGTGTTACCAGTTATGAGCACGAGATACGGGTCGTCTCAATATGCTCATATAACAGCTTCAGATCTACACTACACAACTTAATAATCTTAAGTTCCTTATGTCAGTCGACTGGCTGTCACTTTAGTCGAATGCCCCTAGAACATCTGAACAAGTTTGTTTTGTGTAAATTGTTAATCGTTTAATCAAGTTTAATCAATAAGTAAAAGAGTAACATTCAGAAGAACTTAGCATTACATAACTACGGCTTCAATCTACCCAACTATGAAATTAGTTCCACATAATAAGACTTTTATTAATCAACAAGTTCAAGTACATGATTAACATAAAAGAACTAGAAAGATAAGGAATAAACTGATGTAGATCGGCTAGATGAGTCGGCTGGCTGTCACACAGTCGACCGGCCGTTCTTCTTTTTAGTACTTGATCTCCTTTCTCCTTCTTCTATGCTGATAAGTATTGCTCTTGGTTGATATGTTGATGAATCTGGAACTCTTCTGATCCGGTTGATGATGTGTGCGGAGGAGCGTGAGAGAGGTCGATAGATAAGAGAGATCCCAGAGCCGGAGAGAGTCGCAAATAATACTTCTTGGATGGTATTTATAGATCACGGCTAGAGAATTAGGGTTTGCACTTTCCTTTTTATAGAAAAGTCCTTTTCTTTTTTTTTTTCTTTCCTCCCTCGTTGCTCTGCATATTATTTCTTTCTCTTTTCTTCTATTCTTCCTTTTCTGTTCTGATTTGGATTAGATTTGGACGAATCTTCAAATATCTTATCTTTTAACTATGCCGCCTACCAGTCGACTTGTCTTCGAATCAGTCGACTGTGTCGAGACTTCTGAAGATTTCATAATTGGTCATCCAAGTCGACCGGGTTTTGGAATAAGTCGACCGCAACGAGCATCTGTGGAAAATCAACTTCTCTGTCCAGTCGACTGCTGTGGGGAACCAGTCGACCGATGACCTGCAGTTTTCTGTGTATCATCCTTAAAAATCCTGAATCTGCTTCGTTTCTCCGTTTTAGGCTGTTTCCTATGGAAAAGAGAAAATAAGAGTTAAATACCACATATAGAGCTTTTAAATGTCTAATTGCATTAAGATTATTGCTCCTAAATGTGAATAATATTGTGTTCATCACCAGGTCATCTTCGTTCTTTACCAGGCTGGGTGGACGGCCCGGGGGGCTGTCGTGGATCGGAGGCCGAGGGCCATCGATGCTCGTCGGATACGAGGAGACCAGTTCTGTGGGGATAAACTTGAGGCTCGGCGCCGACCCTACAGTGGCTCGAAGCCGAGCCAGATTGTTGTTTTACCTGTTTTTGAGTGAGAGCTGTACTGGGCCCTGGTTGGGCCCCAAGCCATTTTTACCCTACCACAGTTAGATTTGGGCCTTTAATTTTTGGGGGATTGAAGGTGAGCCACTTGATAGCTTTCTTTGTGTTTTATTATATAGACTAGATTTGCCCGTGGCACGTGCCTACGGCACGTCTTCGGAACGATACAATACACGAAAAGCCTGTAAACAGTAAAACAACAATTATGTAGTTCAAGTTTGAATAGTATGATAATAATTAGTTGTAAATAAAAGTCCATGTTTTTATTAGTATATGTTGAAAAATACTTATAATTGAGGGTGTAAAATCCAACTTCTTAGAACTTTAAGTGTGGAAAATGATGAAATTTAACTGTTAAAGAGATATTTGCTATTTCCAATATAACATGTGCAATAAAAAAAAACATAAAAATTCTGAAAATTTTACAAATCTGAAATCTTAAAATCTAAATTTCTAAGTAATAAAAAAAGAATGGGAGAGAGAGAGAGGAAGAGAGAGAGAAAGAGAGAAATATGAAAAAGTGAACAGAGAAGAGAGAGATAGTAATAAAGTAATGAGTTTTCTTAGTTTTGGGGGAAAATTTTAATTTTAGGATTTGAAATTTTGGGCGGAAAAATATGTTTTGTGAGAATCAATCTAGATCATTGGTTTTAGGGGAGATTGAATGAGAGCCACTTGATAGCTTTCTTTGTAATTTATTATATAGATAATCAGAAATACATAGAAAATTGAAATTTTCATGTCCCTTGGTCTGCATTTAATAAATTGGCATTCCATCCATACCATGCCCTATTTGCATACGCTTCTTTAGATGATAAAGCTAAAAATATATCTATTTCAAAAAGATTTCTTAACCATTTAAGTGAAAAGGATGGTAATTAATTAAAGAGGTAAAGTCATAAAATCTCAATGTTTGAGTTCAAAATTAAGAACCCTCTGTTGTTAGTTTTCACTCACTTAGCACCCTGCTATTATTTTTCTCATCTGTAATGTTAAATCTTCATTGTGTAATAGAATTATGGACGAGAAGAAATACTTTATTGATTGATTATTGATTGAATAAACTAAGTACAATATGTCCCTTATATACAGGAGAGAAGGAAAAACTAAACCAATACAATATTTGATATAAGACTAAACTAATCTCTCACATAATATAATATCTAATATAATATCTAACACTCCTTCTTAAACTCAAGTGTGTTCAAGAAACATGAATTTGAAATACTAACGATGTTCATGTGGAAGAGATGGCTCACAGTGATGCACTCGGTGATGATGCTCGATGGCGCATGTTTGGATTTCACCCCTGACTTGAGAAGTAGAAGAAGTAGTGGTAGGAAGTAGTGGTGGCGCACTGTAGGGATCTCCATATTCCGAATTGTGGCGGGATCTCCATATCCCGAACTGTGATGAGATCTCACCCCTGACTTGAGACGTAGTAGTAGTTATAAGAAATTAGTATGTTATAGTGGCGCACTGTTCGCGCTTGTTGGGATCTCACCCCCAAACTGAAAAGAGGAAGTTGTATGTTGTATAGGCGCACTGTTGGCGCATGTTGGGATCTCACCCTCGAACTGGGAAGAAGTAGTATGATGTATTGGCACATTGTTGGCGCATGTTGGGATCTCATCCCCAAACTAAGAAGAAGAAGTAGTATGTTGGAATCCGGAATGATGTTAGGATCTCCCCTTCTCAAACTCACGATGGATTAACCTGTGTGAGGTTGTAGTGGGAGTTGGATGCGGAAGCGGGACTGTAAAAGTTGAAGAACCTGTAAGGAAGTTTTATTTATTATTTATTTGTTTTTATTTTTTGGTAAACTGGTTGGGTTTGGATGTGGGTAGGGATGTAGGGTTTGAGGGTTTCTTTGGAAATGGATCGGGTTTGAGAACAGATGATAGGATTTTAGGGTTTGGAATCTGGGTAACTAGTGATGGCGGCTAGGGTTTTGGGGGTCGGCGGCGAGGGTGAGGGTGTTCAGGGATCTTTGGAGTTTTGTTTCGGGGAGGGATTTTGATGATGGGTTTGAAGGAGGATTTTCTAGCGGGTTTGAAGTGGGTCAATATCAGGCTAAGGTGATGGATTTTTGGGTAGGGGTATGATCGCTGGAGGTGGGGGTTGCCGATCCGATTTGGGAGTTGGTGGTCGTCGGGACAAAGGTGGTTGGGTTGTTGTTGTTGTTGTTGTTGACGATGGAGTTGGGTTGTAGGGTCTCAGGAGTTGGAGTTGATGGTGTCGCCGGAAGTTGGAGGTTGATGTCGACGGTTGATGTTGGTTCCGTTAGTTGGTGCGGTCGATGTCGATTGCTTCTGTTGTAGGTAGGGCGACGAGAAGGAGTCACCGGGGTTGTTTGTTGCCGGAGTTGTTGGTGATGTTGTTGGAGTAGCCACTAGGATTTGGGTTTGCGGCTTGTTGATTGATGGAGAAGGTGATTAGGGTTTTGGGATTTGATCGGGAGTGGGATATTGGGAGGTGTAGTGATTCCGATGAAGACGGAAAGTAGTCCACCTCGATGACGAGGATAAAATTAGTATATGCCTTATAGGAAACCTGACTCTGATACCATGATAGAATTAGGGATGGGAAGAAATATTTTATTGATTGATTATTGATTGAATAAACCGAGTACAATATGTCTCCTATATATAGGAGAGAAGGAAAAACTAAACTAATACGTTATTCGATATATGACTAAACTAATCTCTCTCATAATATAATATCTAATATAATATCTAACAAGGTAATTACACAATTCAAATTTAATATAAAAAATGTCAGAGATGAAAGTGGGGTGCTTGGTGAGTGAAATTTAACGGCAGGAGGTTTCCTAATATTGGGGGTTCAGGACTTCACCCCTACAAGCTAATTAGTACCAAGCTTTACCACAATTCATTTTGAAATCACCTCAGACCTACCACAAATAATACAAATATTGATCGGGAAATCAAACTAGAATGCAGAACAAAAGACTGAAAGTTTTCTTTTGTCGTAGAACATCAGACTCATGGTACTGAACAATTCCCTGAGGTAAACAACCATGCATTATAAAAATAAAAGCATTAGCAGCAATAGAAGACCAAGAACTTTTCAAAGATAAAAGATAGCTCTGAGAGACATTTTTCAACTGCATCCTTTGAATCGGCGTATTCTTTAGAGTTCATGGCCACAATCGTCCTGTCATTATTGGTATCATTCTCATGTCTTCTTAGAGAAGTAGAAGTATAGCAGAGAGTTCTTATTCTCATAGCAGTGTCGCCAATGCTTTTGTCCACCAACTGAAAGTTATGAATACCACTCCTCATTCCAAGCACATCAAGAATACATATACGAAGAACATGGTCGAGAAATGAGTAAATACTTTCTTCTCCGAAAGAGAGGTATATTAACACATTTAAAAAATGAACACAATGAAAACAATGACTTAAACCAATCAAAATTATTTAACAAAGCCCTTTTCTGTACCTATCCAACAAGAGAGCACTCTTTGGCTTAGATGGACCATGGTTGGCTCTTGCATTCATGAATGCATCCAAGTTAAAATGTAGTCATATCATCTAAGTAAAATGTAGTAATATCCAAAAGGTAATAATTAACATATCTATTATCATTCTTGTTCTTCTAAATTAGAGTTAGGAAATTGCAAATTCACACTTTCCTTCTCAGTGTTATACCCAAGGAAGAAACAAACTGCATTGCGTTCAACATTACAAAATCAATATATAACGGTCTCATTAAACATAATCAGGGCTGGCCCTGAGTTTCCGGGGACTCGAGGCAAACTCCCGAAAAGTCTCAAATAATTATTTTTGGGGCCTCTAATAGCACTATTTTTTTTACACACAAAATACGTGCCTATATTTACAAGGAAAGTATAAATTTGGGAGCCCCTAAAATTGCAAAAACTCTGGGGGCCTGAGGCCGCCGCCTCACCCGCCACAAGGGTGGGGCCGGCCCTGAATATAATTTATTTCTTGTAACCCATTCATATGGATAAAAATAGAACCAAATCGGGACCGTTCAAATCAAGCACGAATCTTAAAGCGCTCAGAGGTAAAACGATAGATCTCACTAAAAATGTGTCCATAAACGGGAATTGGGTCTCTTTTAAGCCCAACAGCTCAAAACGAGTCTATTTAACTTGGCTGTCCTACCAGCTCAATAAGAATGGGTCCAGAATGTGTAAATACTGTTTAAACCCATGGTTAGACATAAGAGACGGTTCAAAACTATATCTCTTATCCTAAAGGGAGTTTAAACTCTCCTCAACCACTCTTATCTCTTCATGAAGAAGAGATAACTGATTCAATCCAAAAACACTGGGAAGTAGAGATAAATGATTATCTTGAAACTAACCAAAGCGACTATAAATATCCCCTACCCCCTCCAGAAACATGTAATCAGTATTTTTCTCCAAAAAAGACATTTTATAATCTTTCAGATTACTGACTTGAGTGTCGGAGGGTTCATCGCCGGGATCAATCCCAGTGTTTCGAACTTTGTTGTAGGTCTGCAGCACCGTCGAGAATAGTCAACATCGGCAAGTAGCAAAAATGTTAGCTTGTATTGGTTCTAGAAGAATTCACAAATCATCTGTTTTCTCCCACACAAAAATTAGCACAACATATTGGCGCCGTCTGTGGGAATCAAAAAAAGCAATCCGGCCAAACTCTTCGGTAAAAGCAACTTTCAGCCATGCCTCCAAAGGAAAAAGGGAAGGCGGCGGCGTCAAGCCGAAGAGCCACTCCTCTTCCTCCACCTCCTCCACTTGAACATGATCAACAAGTTCAACAACCGCAACCTAAACAGCTGCTTCCCCAACAGGCTCGCCCCACATCTAGAAGGGCTATGCCGGGGGGCTCCCATCGAAGCCGTCAAGAATAGAATCCTTTCCATGACCATGTATCTGTCCACAATCCTTCCACCGACTCGATGGCCTCACAAGGTCCTCAAGGGTCAAGACGCCTCCCTTAAATCATCGTCAACCACCCACAAGGGATCGACCTCTGAACCCGCTTGAATGAGAGACAAGCCCGTGACGAGGTCCCTCATCCAGAACACCAGAGAATTTAGAGGAGCCGTTCTCCCCGAAGGCCGAGATCCAGAAGGCTTGCCTCCCCAAGGGGACGAAGGGGGTCTCCTCCCCATCGATAGCGAAGAAGCCACCCCACTGTGAGCTGATCACTGCCAAGGGTTCACCAGGATGGAGGGGCACCGGTCACCCAGGCAGAATCCAGAAATTTCAAAGGTGACATCCTGCGAGCCCTTAACATCGCTCCAAATCACGACCGGCAAGCACACAGCCCTCGTCATGCCACCAACCATAAAGGATAGTCTTGAGAGTCGATTAGATCTTACCAGAGGGACGACTTAATTCATCGCCACATTCGAGAGATGGAGAGGCGCCTCAGCAAAATCAACCTCAAAGAAGATCAATAGACCAAGAACTTCCAGCTGAGCAGACACCCCTTCTCCAGGGCCATCATGAAAGTCTGTGTCCCCGAGACCTTCAAGCAGCCTCATTTTGAATCCTACAATGGGGAGTCTAACCTAGCTGATCATATTGACAGTTTTAAAACTCTCATGATGATCCATCATGCCTCGGACGTGCTCTTCTGCAAGACCTTTCCAGTAACGTTAAAGGGACCAGCGAGAGAAAGGTAGTCCCATTTATCCCCAGCCTCCATCTTCTCATTTGACCAGTTTGAGGAGCTCTTCCTCACTCACTTTGTTAGCAGCTGTCAAACTGAGAAAACAAGTGCATCATTGCTAGTCCTTAGTCAAAGAAAAGGTGAACACCTAAGAGATTATGTTCGGCGCTTTACTGCCGAAGCTCGGTCTATTACCTCTCGACCAATCAATAGCATTTGCAGCATTCAGACACAACATCAATCATGCCAACCTAAAGGCATCTCTCGCTAAAAAGCCTCATCGGGACTTCTCGGAACTCTTGCTCAGGAGTGAGAAGTACATCCGGGCTGAAGAGGCTCTGCAACCCCAAGATCAGAAGGAGCCCTCATCTAGGAAAAAACGGAATGGTGCAGATGAAGAAAGTTCTAAGAAGCTCCAGAAAGATAATAACGGGTTGCGCCGCCCCCACCTCATTTTGAAAAATTCACCCCCTCAATGCCAGCATCTCGGCTGTCCCATGGAAGTAAACAAGGAAGGACTGCTCCATCCACCCCCGAAGATGAATACCCCCGGTAAGAAAATGAGCAGAGACAAGTGGTGCCACTTTCACAGGGACCATAATCACGATACAGATGATTGTCAGGCTCTCAAGGAGGAGATTGAAGCCCTCATTCAGCGAGGACAATTAGCCAAGTTCTTCAGGAAGGACATGACCGATCCTCCTCTACCTCGGGGAGCTAACAAGCGAATCGAAAGGCCCCTCGAGTCCCAAGATTCCGAACCTGGGGCTATCCTCCACCTCATCCATGGAGGTCTGATGGGGGAGAGTCGAACTCTTATCGAAAGACCTTCATCCGAGAAGTTAATTTGGTACATAACTTCCCACTGCCTAAAAGCTTCAGGGTTCCGGTGGCGTTCTCAGACAAGGATCTAAAAGGCATCAGAACGCCCCACTGTGATGCCCTCATCATCAGTCTCAGTATGGTCAACCACGAAGTGCACCAAATCCTGGTCGAAAATGGTAGTTCTGTCAACATCTTCTTTCTAGAAGCTTTTGAAGGCCTCAAGCTCTCCCGAGATCACCTAAAACCTGCTGAATACACTCTCCACGGATTCTCAGGGGTACCGGTACCAATCCAATGAATAGTCAATCTTGATGTGACTGCTGGAAAATCTCTGACAACCTGAACAGACCCAATGGACTTCATGGTCGTCGATGTGAAAGCCGCTTACAATGCCATCCTTGGTCGATCCGACCTAGCTGCACTTCATTTCGTACCCTCAGCCTTTCACATGAAGATTAAATTCCTAACCTCCGCAGGGGTAGGAGAAGTCAAGGGAAGCCAAGAGACTGCTCGAAAATGCTATATGACTTCAATGGGAGGTTCGGTCCTTTCACTCGAAGCACTTGAAGTCCCCCAAGGGAGCAGCCAAGCCATCTCAGAGCCAGTGGATGAACTAGAGGAAATTCCATTTTCTAAGGAGGACCCGACCAAGACATTCCAAGTGAGCAAAGTCCTCCCCCAACAGGTCTAGGAAAAGATCATCAAATGCAATACGGGGAACTAAGACCTATTCTCCTGGATTGCTGGTGATATGCCCGGTATTTCAGAATAATTACATATGCACCGCCTAAGCGTAAATCCTGAAGCCAAGCCAGTCCAGCAGAAATGTCGCAAATTTGCCTTTAATCGACACCATCAAAGAAGAAGTAGATAAACTCCTAGCGGCTCGGTTCATCCAAGAAGCCAGTTACCTTGAATGGCTTGCAAACATAGTAATGGTAAAGAAGGCCAATGGTAAGTGGAGAATTTGCATCGACTTCACAGACTTGAACAAAGCGTGTCCGAAAGACCCGTTTCCCCTTCCTCAATGCCCTGATCGACACCACGTCCGGTCATGAACTCTTAAGTTTTATGGATGCTTTCTTAGGGTACAATCAGATCAGAATGTTCCCCCCAACATTCCAAAGACGTCTTTCACCACTGATCAAGGCCGCTATTGTTACCACATCATGCCCTTCGGGCTAAAGAATGTCGAAGCTACTTATCAGAGCTTCGTCAAAAAGGTCTTCCAGGAATAGATCGGCAGGAACATGAAAGTTTATGTATACGATATGTTGGTGAAGAGCCTCAATAAAAATATAATGTGATCGACCTTCACGAAGCTTTCAATGTCTTACGGAAGCACATCATGTGGCTCAATCCATCCAAAAGTGCCTTCGGCGTATCGTCAGGAAAATTCCTAGGGTTTATGGTCAGCCAAAGGGGAATAGAGGTTAACCCAGAGAAGATCCGAGCTATTTTGAACATTGCTCCCTCATCCAGCATCAAAGAAGTCAAAAGACTTACAGGGTGCCTAGCCACCATCGGACGCTTCCTCTCCAAGTCGGGGGAGAAGTGTCTCCCTTTCTTCAAGGCCCTAAGAGGGGTGAAAGGCTTTGAGTGGGGTCATGCACAGCAAGATGCATTTGAGAAACTCAAGGCTTACCTCGTCAACTCCCGCTCCTACGCAAGCTTGAGCCAGGAGAGATACTACACCTTTACCTCGCCACTTTAGATCAGACTCTTAGTGTCGTTTTCGTAAGGGATGAGGACCAAACCCCGAAACCTATCAACTATGTAAGTAAAGTCCTCCATGATGCCAAAATTCGTTATTCGAAAATCAAGGAAATAGCCTATGCACTAATCATGGCCACTCGCAAGCTTCGCTCATACTTCCAAGCCCATACAGTGGTGGTTCTTACCGACCAACCACTAAAGCAAGTGTTGCACAAGCCAGAAAGCTCTGGACGACTTGTGAAGTGGTCCATTGAGCTCAGCCAACATGATCTAAGCTACCGGCTGAGGGCAGACATCAAAGCTCAAGATCTAGCAAAATTCATTGTAGAAAGCTCAATCCCCGACCCTCCAGAGGAAGGCAAAGATCCTCCATTTTTTAGCGTTTACGTCGATGGATCTTCATGCATCGAGGGGAGCAGAGCGAGATTCATTATGACCGGTCCAGATGATTTCACTCTCCAGTATTCCCTCCGCATCAACTTCTGACCTTCCAACAATGAAGTAGAATATGAAGCACTAATTGCCGGCTTACTTCTGGCCCACAAGGCTGGAGCTCAACGCATCAAAGTATTTAGTGACTCTCAGTTGGGGGTAAACCAAGTCCTAGGAGACTACGAAGCTAGGGATGACCGCATGATCAAATATCTAGCCCAAGTTAAGAAGCTACTAGGCAGAAGTCATCTGTATCCCTTGCGAAGAGAATGGGCTAGCAGATGCCTTATCAAAAAGTTGACTTCCTCCTCCCTTCAAGGACTTGATTACACCATTCTGATTGAAGTCCTCCTCAGGCCCATCATTGATGAAGAAAGCCTTGAGCTCATGGTGATACCTCCCCCAGCACATGGGGAGAACTGGATGAAGCCTCTATAAGAGTTCCTCGATTAAGGAACCCTCCCCCCCAGATATTAAAGAAGCTAGAAAAATTCAAACAAGAGCCGAGTGATACACTGAGAGAGTCATGTACAAGCGCTCATACACTACGGTAGATGGCATGCCCTATCTGCGGTGTCTATCTCCTGAAGAAGCTCAGTACACCCTTAGGAATATTCATGAAGGGGATCGGGGGCGCTTATATGGGAGCCAGATCCCTCGCCCGCAAGATCTTGAATCATGGTTACTTCTGGCCTACGCTTCTCAGTGATGCTCAACAACTTGTTCTTCTGTGTACTTCTTGCCAAAAGTTCTCATCCATCCGACGGACACCTCAAGCCAAGCTCTTTTCCATGTCCAGTCCCATCCCCTTTAATATGTGGGGGATGGACCTACTCAGACCTTTCCCTCCAGCAACCGGTCAAAGAAAAGTTCCTTGTAGTGGCAATCGACTACTTCTCTAAGAAGATCGAAGCCGAGCCATTAGCGACAACCACGGAGAATAGGGTCCTGAAGTTCTTTTGGAAGAACATTGTTTGTCGGCTCGACATACCCCAAATCCTGGTAACTGACAACGGAACTCAATTCACAGGAGCGACGTTTCGCCAGTTCTGCACCGACATCGAAATCCAACAACGATTCTCCTCAGTATCCCACCCACAGTCCAACGGTCAAGCAGAGAACGCAAACCGAAAAATTCTCAAGAAAAGGCTTGACAAATCCTTAAAAGGACTTTGGGTCGAACAACTCTCCAATGTGCTCTGGTCCTACCGAACCACCAAGAGAACCCCAACAGGAGAACCCCCTTTCAATCTTACATATGGCTCTGAAGCACTCATACCCTTCGAAGTCGGACTACGCTCTCCCTGCCTACGAGCCTTCAGTGAAGAACAGAACTCAAACAACCTCCGAGGAAACCTTGACCTCATTGACGAGATCCAGGAGAGAGCATCCATATGAAAAAGATTTATCAACAAAGAGTCGAGAAGTCCTACAATAAGAGGGTACACCCCACAAACCTCAAAGAAGGAGACCTAGTTCTTTGCAAGCTAGAATCTCCGACCCTCGCAAGAAAGGAAATCTAGCTCTGAACTGGGAGGGACCATATAAGATCATCAAAGTTGTCCGACCTGGAGCATATCAACTTGAAGATCTAGAGGGGAAGAAGGTACCAAGGACCTGGAACACCGAGCATTCGATGAAGTATCAAGAAAGTGCCTAAACATCCCTTAGAGCTAGTTTCCCTATTTTTCATTTCTTTTATTTTTCTTTCAATAAGGCCAATACTTGAGATGCGACCAAAGCATGTAATAAAGGCTTGCAACATAGAAGTATCAACTTAGTTTCTCTTTTATAAAAATAACTTAGTTTATTTTTCTGCAAAAATTATTGTTCTAGCCTAATGCAATGTGCCAGAGCCATGACAAACCACAAACACAACTGTTGAAACTCTTAAATAACAAGTTTGGAGTCCAACACTCGATTCGACGCCGCTTTAGCCACTTTGCGAACAAGGAAGTGCAAAGCAGCTCACCATTCGGAATTGCTCGCACAACTGTTGAAACTTCTAAATAGCAAGTTTGGAGTCCAATGCTTGGTTCGACACCGCTTTAGACACTTTCAAACAAGCAAGTGTAGAGCAGTTCATCATTCAAAATTGCTCCCAAAACTGTTGAAACTTATAAATGAGTTTGGAGTCCATTCATGGTTCATAGAGCTACCCTAGCCACATGATCCCGAGCAAGTGCGCGGGGTTCGGTTCGCCATTCGAGTGCTCCCACAACTCGTTGTAACTATTGTTCAGAGTCCACTCATGGTTCATAAAGCCTCTTTAGTCAATTGCCCTCGAGCAAGTGTGCAGGGTTTGGCCCGCCGTTCGAGTGCTCCTGAAACAAGCCTGGATAAGTGCAGAGTTCATTCATGGTTCGTAGAGCCGCCTTAGCCATATGCACCCGAGCAAGTGTGCGGGGTGCGGTTCGCCATTCGAGTGCTCCCAAAACTTGTCACCACTATTATCGGAGTCCACTCACAATTCATATAGCTGCATTAGACACTTGCCCCAGAGAAAGTGTGCGGGGTTCGGCTCGCCATTCGAGTACTTTTGAAACAACCACAGGTTCAAAGAGACACATTTCACAGAGACATTGCTCAAACACTTAGGAAAATATTATTTCATAAGAAGAATTCAATTACAAGTTTTATTAAGAAACAAGTCCCTACGAGATTACAAAGTCTCATTCAGTGCCATCTTTACTCTTTCATGGCAAAGTGATATTCCTCTTAAGGGACACACGCGGTCTATGGTTTCCAACAGGCACCCGAGAACTACTATATTCCCTCTAACCCTCTGAGGGGATGTCCAAACCCGCGGATCAAGCTGTGCCTTCAGGACCTACTGCTCGTGCCTCCTCTCCAACCGATGCCCTACTAGACGAACCGGTGATTCCGCTTTGGGCATCTCCCGAGTTCCATAAAACACCAGACAAATGTAAGGCCAGTTCATGAAATGGTCTCCCCCTGAGCATGCTATTCACGAGAGCAAGAAATGCTTCTAACATTACTACCCTCGAGAAGTCGCTTCAACCGATGAATTTCCACCTCTTGTTCAACGAGCCTCACTTTCAAAGAGTCATCCTTAATTTTAAACTTCAAACGAGGCCCACCTGCATTCATTGAACCACTCGGTCTAGTCCCATCTAAAAACTCAAGAATGGTTCTTCTCAGATGTGCCGCTTCTAAACTTCTCTCAAGCACCTCGTTCCTCAGCTTGTCTCTTTCAGTTGTGGCCGCAAGTAAAGAGCGACGAAGGACTCTGAGCCTCGAAGATGTTTCAGTAGTCGCCTCTCCCAAAGAGTGATCTTCCACACCAACCGGGGGTACCTCACATAGGATCTCGTCGTCACGTCTCGCTTCTATATCTCTTTAGGACAACACTCTTCTCAAGTAGCCGAGCTCCACTTTCACCTTGAATAACTACTCACGTATGCAAGTGAGCCCCAACTATGCCACGCGCACCCTGGCACGGAGATGGGCAACCTTGCCATTACGGGAATCACTCCCAACATACACAATAACCTGTTAGTATGAAATAGCAGGGGGTCACTACAATAGTGGTAGCCAAAGCGACTAGAGAAGAAAAAAATCAAGAGTTCAAACCCAGCACAATGAAAACGAACGTACACAAAAAAGACACAAGTATCCAATACCAAAAGATTTTTTCATTGCAATTCAAAAGAGTTAAAGATACATCAAGCGGTGGTCAGTCTGCTATTAGGCACATACAAAGAGTGACTAAACAAAAGCTACTACAGAAACAAAGAAAAGAAGTCAAGGATCCACCTCGGTAGACAGAATCAGGGGGAAGAAGTCCTGACGACCGCCTTCCCTTTTGCTCCTGCACTCCCTATGGGGGCTTCCCTCTCCAAACCTACAACCTCTCCCTGGTCCATCTGATGGAACTGAGATGATTCCCAGGACTACGGATTGGTGTGCGTATCGATTGTTAAAAATTTAACAGATTAAATACGTGATCTAACCCTATATAGCGGAATCTAGGGTTCACGAATTATACCTGCGATGAGAAGAAGACGACAACGACCCCAAGATCTTCTACACGTATTCCTTCCTCGGGTTGGACATAGTGTGGGAGACGATCTCCCAACCTTTCTTCTCCTTGGCTGACCTCTCTTTCTCTCCTTACGTGAATCACGAATTTTGAGAAAAAATCTTATATTTCAGATTCTCAATGACGGCCAGAGAAATAGAGGATATATATAAGGCTACGGCAGGGACCATGAGGAGAAATTAGGGTTAGGTCTCCTAACGAATCTGGGTATCCCGTATTCAGCCCGAACACACAACCCAGGCCCATTAACAATAGCTCGGTCCACTAAGGAGCTATTGTTGCACTACCTTCCTAATCCCAAATTATATTTATGGGCTCCTTTTATTATATGCTCGTTGAGCTCCCCATGTTAAGATATCGAATGTCCGTCGATCAAATTAAGTTACTGACAACTATATTGATCAACATCTTTTATTCTTAAGTAGTACCACTCAACTTTATTTGTCATGTCAGATGTAATCCACCTGCAGGGTTTACATGACAATCCTTATGAGCTCCTTAAGGGGACATCATCAACCCGACGTATCGGGACATGGATTCCTTTTACAATCAACAGCCCATCATACATACAATGCTATTACCCAATTCATAGAGATTTTTGATCCATAATGAATCTCACTCTTTTATGAGTCAAAGTAATGCACAATGCATATACATGTCTGTTATTATATCCGGATTAAGAGCATAAGCATCCATAATAACAGAGGTGTTTGTTCTCTTTTATAGTCAGTACAAAGAGAACAACCTCAAGTGGTCCTGTTCAATATACACAAAGTGTACTAGTGTAAACCTATAGTCAAGATAGACTAATACCATATTACACTACAACCTTTCCAATGGATTATCCAAGTCCGTCTAGGTTGTGAACTATTTATATATTCCATAGGGAACTGATAATATGATCTTCTGTGTGTCACCTCACACCATATTATCAACCTTATAGAATATCAGATACTTGCATTAATATTATAATAAACACAATATGCAAACATATGCCCATATGATTCTCATTCAAAAAAAATAAGGAAATAAAGTTAATACAAAAGTGATGCTTTCAGTATATAACCCTAACACCATCTCCTCGTCATCCTTCTCTTCAATACCTGGCACCGACACTTCTCCTGGTTTAATGCCTAAGTGGTATCCCCTTCCGTCAAAAAAAGGTGCATGCTCAGCGACGTTGTCGATGGCCTTGCGGTAGGACTTCTTCATATTTTTAAACATGTGGTTCTCCGCCTTCAACCTGACACGAGCAACTGCCTCCTCTATTATACTAACTACATCTTCCTCCTTCCTCTTCAACTCTTCCTAAAGTTATGCCACACGCTCGCCAAGTGCCTCTCCCTGGATCTCCGCCGCCTCCAAGGCCTTCACGGCCTTTGCCTTCTCCGAGTTGGCCTTATCGACCAACGACTTCCGGTGCCTCTCATCTTCTGCAACCTGCATGAATAGGTTGCTAAGATGGCAAGTGATCTGCAAAAAGGAGATAGAATAATTTCAAGGAATGAAGATGCAGTTTCAAGAACGAACGAACAAAAGCAAAACAATAATACATACTGACATGTTGGCCCGAGCCAACTCCATGGTAGAAATACCGGGCCCCTCTGCCACCATCTTTGCACTGTCCTTCGGAGTCGGGAGACGATGAATCACCACCAGACAACTATCTCCGTCCTCGAGAAAACCGTTGTGCATCTTGATAGTCCAGTCCGGGGCGTAGATCGACTTCAACCGATCCGGGAGAGCTAAATCAGGAAAAGAGGTCAGAGGCGGATGCTCTTGCTTGAGAAGCAATTTCATGGAAGCACCCCTCGGGTTGGGGATCCTCGAAGGCCCCCGGGATGAGCCCAGGTCCTCAACGGACGAAGAAAGTGATGAGCTCCTAGCTGTCATCCCACCCCAGGTCTCAACACTGTCCTCATTCTCTTCTGCCTATCGGACAACATGGCACTGAGCCCGATGCGCTTTGCCATGATTGCTGTGAAATCCATACACGCTATGTCTACCAAACGAATACAAGGAGGGATGTCAAAATAAGAAGTAAAATGCAGAAAAGTAAGACACCAAAACACTTAATAAATAGCTAAAGTCATACTAGGGTCTATCGGACTCAGACCCCCAAGAAAGCGAACCTCCTCAGTAACCTACCTCTGCGTCAATGGCTTTTGTCTACAGAGGTCTTCACACAAATTATTCTCTGCCTCCCCCAACACTGGCTTGACCCTAACTCGCTTCGGCACAACCTTCTGCCACTTAGTGGGAATCCCCCACGGCTCCGAACTCTGCATGACAAAGAACTTCTATTTCCAATTCTCGACTGAGTCAGGGATCTCAACCAGTTTCACTCCACTATGAGGAGTGAGGTAGAATCAAAACTCTGACCAGCTCTTTTGATGGAGTTTAAAGTGTGCCCGTAGCACTGCTAAACTTGGCTCAGCCCCAATAGCCCGACATTGAAGAATGATGGCTGTAACTAGCCTCCACATATTCAGTACAAAATGCATCGGACTGATCGTGTACCACCTCAAGACGTCTCTAGTGAAGGGATGTATCGGGAAACGAAGCCCAGAGTGAAGAGCCTCGAAAGAAAAGAAACAGTACCCATTGGGAAGCGTCGTACACACCCTATTCCCAGGAGAGGGCAGAAGAAGCTCAAACTGAGGAGGAATTGTAAAGTAGTCTCTAATCGTATCAAGATCTGTTAACGATAAGATACTCGAAACTGAGTCAGCTTCGGTTATTTCACGATACTCATTCTCCTCATACCGAAGGCCGTGTTCCACTAGATCCCCTAAGTCATCAGGGTACTGTCGAACACGGGTGAGACCCGTTAAAGTGCACAGAAGCCTCCCAAACTCGCCAGGTCTCTTATCCACCTCTACAACCTCCTCCTTCATACAAGCCTACTCTTCCACCCCTTTCCCATTCTATCTCCTACTGAGATGGGAAGTAGACACTTACTCTAGAGACCGATCTGAAGAGTATTAGTTGCCCGATAAAATCCTAGACATTATAAAATAATATTAAATTTACCTTCGAAGTGATCCGTACGGTCGGAAAAGTTCACCTGAGAAGCAAAAAAATTGCCAGAATTTTGAGAGAGAAATTGGTCGGAAGAATAGAAGAGGAGAAATAAGGGAATGGAAGGAATCAGGGGTATTTAAAACCCCTTGAGCTTATGGACTTGGGCCCTCCTGCTCTTTCTCCTTCACTGTTTTTACTTGGGCCCTGCTAAAGAAAGCCCACGAAAAAAAAGAAAAGGAAATGAAAAAGAAAAAAAAACCCAGGACGAGGTCAGGCTAAAAAAGGTCAAAAGTCAGACTTGACCAGTCAATGGTGATGTGGCATACCCGTAGAGAGCCACGTGTCACCTTACCCGGTCCAAATTGGGTATCATGCAAATCGGGTAACTTGAGGAAAAGGAGCCAGTGGAGTCAGATCTTCTCCATAAGCGTGCTATTGATGATCAAGGGTTCGGATAGCCTAAAAAAGCGTACCCGGTCCCCAAGATCGATATTGGGTAGCTGGACCATTGGATCTTCTCAGCACGCGAGCCTTATGCGCTCGGCGCTCGAGATGTTGCCATGTCAACAGGTAATTAATTAAAACATTTATTTAATTATTAATTCAAATTAATTATTTAAAAAAATTCGAAAATTAAAAATTTCTAAAAATAATTTTTAATTCAGATAAATATTTTTAAATTCCGAAAAAATAATCAAATTTAGAATAATTAATTAAAAATTAAAAAAATAATTATTCAAATTCGGAAATTGAATAAAAATTCAAAAAAAAGGATTAAAAATTGGAAAAAATTCAGAAAAGTACAAAAAATTGAAAATTAATTTTGGGTATCTTACAAACTCAGAATAACACCCTTACACCTTGAGCAAGATTCAAACGTCCCCGATAACTTCGATAAGTTCTATGAACCCTTAAAAACGGGTGAGCTACTCCTCAAAGACTGTGGAACTTAGTCTTCGGGAGTGGGGAGCCTGTGATATGGGTAAAAATAGAACCAAATTGGGACCGTTCAAGTCAGGCACGAATCTTAAAGCTCTCAGAGGTAAAATTGTAGATCTCACTAAAAATGGGTCTGTAAACGGGAATTTGGTCTCTTTCATGCCCAACAACCCAAAACAGGTCTGCTTAACTGGGCTTTCCTACCAGCACAATAAAAATGGGTCTAGATTGTGTAAATACGGTTTAAACACATGGTTATCCATAAGAGTTGGTTCAAAAATCATATCTTTTATCTTAAAAGGAGTTTAAACTCTCCTCAACCACTCTTATCTTTTCATGAAGAGGAGATAATTGATTCAATCAAAAAACACCAGGAAGTAGAAATAAATGATTCAATCAAAAAATTGACAAAAGGGACTACAAATACCCCTTACCCCCGCTAGAAACATGTAATCAGTATTTTTCTTAAAAGAAGCTTTTTCATAATCTTTCAGATTACTAACTTGAGTGTTGGAGGGTTCATCGCCGGGATCAATCCTGGTATTTCGAACTTTTTTGCAGGTTAGTAGCAATATTGAGAACGGTCAACATCGGCAAGTAGTAAAATGGTTAGCTTTTATTGGTTCTAGAAGAATTCACAAATGTTTGCTCCCATGCCAAAATTAGCAGCAACACCCATGTATATACAAACTCTTATCTTTCTCACAAGCTATTCATCAAGTACAAGGTAGACCAAACAATAAATAAATAAATTTAAGAAGTAGAAGAAATCAAGTTCGCACAATCTCATACCTTCAAAATGGTATTTCATATATTCCCAAACTTTCAAATCCATGTTACAAACTCTATCTTTCTCACGAGAAATTAATCAAACACATGGTGGACTAAATTAAAAAAATAATCAAAATGTAGATGTCAACGAAGCAAGTAGGGCTGCGAACGAGCCCAATCAAGCCGAGTATTTTCAGGCTCGAGGTCGTCTCGTTAAGCATTCAAGCTTAGTTTCAAGCTCGAGCTCAGATTGAGCTCGTCTCGAGCCGAGCTTTGACCAAGCTCGACTCGAGCCGAGCTTTGACAGAGCTTTGACCGAGATTAAGCCGAGTAGCCCACGAGCTTAGCCTAACAATCACAGCAAGTCAAAGCTTGAGCTCAGCTTGTTAAGCCATCGAGCTCGATTTTCGAGCTCGAGTTTGACTTGAGCTCATCTTGAGTTGAGCTTTGACCGAGCTCGAGCTGAGTAGCTCACAAGTAGCCCGGTTTGTTTGCAGCCCTAGAAGCAAGTAGCCACCCTTTAACCCGCCCACACATCTGACATGTCCTCCGCTGCTCTTTCCATGTCATGTCGCACACCGAGGTTGAAGCTTCCTACTCACTGTTCCAACTCGACCACCAATGGCATAGTTGGAAGCGGCGGGCCGTCTTCTTGGCATCAGACCTGCAAACCTTAGGGTTGGGACTAAGATGAGAGAAGGAAGAAGAAGATGAACAGTGGACTCAAATCTTGATTTCCATTCATAACCCAATTTTTTTACTTGGTTTATTTATACCTGAGTTATTACGTGCATAGCACGGACTTACAGGTCAAGGGAGGCAGTTAGGACCGGGTTCCACTAGCCACCAACTAACTATCCTACTGCGACAGATGTGTGTTACATAGGGTGCATATGCATCTAATCAAGGGACTTAAGAGGCAGATTACAGACAGCCTTACAATTACAACTTGTAAGACAAATTTTCACCAAGGACTGATATATGAGCCCTAGGGACTGATACATTACAGAGCATAAACATCCCCTTTTTCAGTTACAACAATTAGAGAACATGTTTTCAACAGAAAGCTCTAATGGCATGGCTTCAAGTGCGATCCAGATTAGGGACTAGATAAATTCTCCCCCCTTCAATAGGAGCATCCATGATGCTCTGACAAGATGGGAACCTCCAATACACATCTCAAAAGCTCTCCCAAGTAGAGTCACTCTAACCACCATGCTGCCATTGGATAAAAACTTCTTAAATAGCAATTCCCAGCCTGGGAACTATCTTTCTATCCAACACCCTCACAGGTTGTGTTGTAGCCACGACAAAATAAGTTGGCAGGGCAGTAGAGTTAACAACTATATCAGTAGACTTTCCCACAAGAGTATTGAGCTATGAAACACGAAAGACATCATGAATCTTTCCAGACTCAGGTAGAAGCAATCTTTAAGCTGCATCACCAATTCTTTCAACTATCTCATAAGGGTCATAGAAGAGAGAAGAGAGCTTATGAATGCGATGACCACTTGATGGGAATTATTTGCAAGTGTACAAAATCGCAACAAGTATTATAGTTTAAGTGAAAAGAGTGTCGAACCCACAAGGACTAATTATTTTATTGAGTACCAAAATTGACTAGATTAACTGCTATTTGGAAAACCAAAAATATGATAAAAATAGAAACTAATACTAAATTAAACTAAGGAAAGAAATAAAATAATTTAAAGGAATGAAAATCTTAAATTTTGTTGTTTGTTAATAGCAAAACTAATTTTAGGGCTTTTGATTTTACCTAGTTAATCCCACACAATTCATAATTTTATGTAACAACAAATTTTACTTTTTCAAGATGTAGACCAAAATCCCCTAATTATTCAATGTTTTCTCTCAAACAACACCAAAAATATTCCCAACTAACAGTTTGTCATATCTCTATGCAAATTTAATTAATTGAAGACTCATTAAGTTCTATGGATTTCTTTATAGTCACATCAATCGCGTTAAATTATCTTTAATTTCGCTCAATCAATGGTGTTTAACTCTATGGTTCTAAATCACAAATTACCTCTCGGTCTCTCCATGATCCAATAAATCATACAATAGTTGGCCAAACAATTGTAAGCATTACGAAAAAAAATTAAATACACAACCATAGAAAAATAGGAGAATAAAATATCATTAAATTAGAATTGTGTTCTTAAAATTAGGCTACATCGAAGCCTTAAAAAAATAAATTTAGTTCATAATAAGTTTGCAACTAACACACATATTTTTGGATCGCATAATAAAAATTAGAAGAGAAGAAATAAATTTCGTATTTGTCGAAGATCCAGGACTCGAAATCCGTGCTCCTTTTTTCTCTCTCCTCTTTCTTTCTTTTCTTTCTCTGCGTGCCGCACACCAACCAGAGCCTCCCAGCTTTTACACTTCATAGGCTTGTATATTTTCTTTTTTTTGTTTTTTTTTGTTTTCTTCTGGTCCCCCCGCTCTCACCTTTGTTCACACCAGGCCACCCTTGATTTCTTTTCCTATTGCTGTTTATAAAGGCTAGGCAAGTAGTAGTAGGTTAAGATTAGGGTTAGTTTTATAATCATAGGATCAGCTAAGTAATCAATTAATTAGTTAAAGTCATAATTAATAATAATCTATCGGATTATAAATTAATCATTTACCTAATTAAATCCAACAATCAATTCCATTGTTGCTTTAATTTTGTTTATTTTTTTTATTCCAAAATTTTATTCTACCCCGTGGTTGACTATAATATTTTCTCTTAATTCTTCAAATAGCCAATTTATAAAAATATGTATCAGAATTCTTCCCAAAAAATAAATTTGAAATCTCAATTCTTATTTTCTTGCTTGATTTTACCAAAATGCATATTTTTTTGCACTTATAAAACACATTCCTTCAAAATCACATAAATAAAGTAAAATAAAATAAGTGGAAAGAAGATAAATTTTAAAGAATTAATCGAGAGCTCGCAACTTTAATGTGTAAAAAGAGAAATAAAATTATATATAAATTTCACTTATCAAATACCCCCAAACTTAGGATTTTGCTTGTTCTCAAGCAAAAATTAAAACCATAAATCAAAGAATAATAATCATAAGTAGGCTCAACTCATCACACCTAAAAGGTCTTATCATGCAAGCATCAAATTTTCAACTTAGTACATAAACAATTGCAAATAAAGTATAACTAAGCATACTCACTTTCTCCAGTGCAATTATTCATTTATAATTCCCAATCCAATCATATTTTTCATGCAATTAATGTAATTATATCATGCAATAACTCATTCTATAATCACCCCTTCTCACTACTACAAATCGAGTAGCAAACTAGAGTTTTTTTTTTGTTTTTTGTTTTGGTTTTTGTCTCTCTCTAAGTAGTCACTTGCCTTTTGACGCGAATGCAAACATTTGTGATGAATTCACCTGGTTACTCAACAAGTCACAAACTTAGAGTGCTTTTGCATACTCATATTTCAAGTAGTCGTTAAGTAAACATTGGTGATGAATACCCCTAGTTACTAAGAAACTCAAAACATTGGAGTAGATAAAACTTTATTCATTTAATTATTTGATCATTATCACTCTATTTACTTATACTCTGTTTAAGGCTAGATCAAAGGAGATAATCACAAGAAAAAGCATCACATTTTCTTTTATGTATAATCACATGACTCTCACAATTTTGTAAGAAATTTTGAATTTAAATAATCCTAAAGTAAATAAGTATGCTTAATCTTGCTTTATAAGATATTGTCTATCCTAAAAAAATTATTTCAATGCTTTAGCACAATAAAGAACTCAAAAGTGTAATGGTAAGCCTAATTGCAATGCTTTGTTTTGTTTTTCTTTTCAAATATATATAAAATATAAAAAAATTGTATCCCATCCCTCAAACTTGAATATCACATTGTCCTCAGTGGGTAAAGAGAAAGATAAACAAAAATAATGAGGAAAGTTCAGAATTGCTCCCCGGATTCATGTTAAAATTCCGGTTGAGTGACGTTCATTGTTTTAGTCATATCTGGAGTTGTAGATATCCAAATCCACTTATTCTTTTTATTTTGGAAAGCTAAGACAATTTCCTTCGATCGCTCTTTGAAACACTTTTCCAGATTCAGACGATATACCACCCAAAAACAGCCATCAAAGTAGGTTTAGAAAACAACTCTACCGGAAACCTCCAAACTTATGCAATTCTATAAAATAAAATTAAAAAAATTAAAATTAAAGTAAACTAAAAGAGAAAGCAATTCTAAATGCAATAAAAAGAAAACATGGGTTGCCTCCCAAGAAGCGCTAACTTTTAAGTCTTCAGCCAGACATTGTAGCTGAGATGGTTATGTAATGCCAAGATCCAACAACATAAGAACATCTTTTCTAATACTTCTCTTTAGGTGTGGATTAGGTTCAAGCTCTTGTTTGAGCCGTTTCTTTCTTGACGCTGGCGTCTTTGATATTCCCACCTCTTTGAATTTCAGTTGAGAAAATGGATGAATAGATGGTGCAGCATCGAAATACATAACATATTCAAAAATATTTTTTTTTCTCAGATTCAAGGGCTGTTGAATTTGTTAGACATACTTCGATTGGTAATTTTTTAGCTGCGGCCTTTTGTTTCTCGCCCACAATTAAATCTGTTTCACTTACTTGAAAACATGAGTGTACTTTGGTAGGAAACTTCATGGATCAAAAACATCAAACGTTACTTGCTCATCCTTAACCCTCAGTACAAGTTTTCCTTGATGGACATCAATCAAAGCTCTCCCCGTAGCTAGAAAAGGTCGTCCCAAAATCAACGGAATTTGTTCATATTCCTCAATGTCAAGCACTATGAAATCAGCTGGAAATATGAACTTGTCTACCTTTACCAAAACATCTTCAATTATTCCTCCTAGGTACTTGATAGATTTGTATACCAATTGTAAAGAAATTGTACTAGGCTTTACTTCTCCAATACCAAGTTTCCTGAAAACCGAAAAAGGCATAAGATTAATACTTGCTCCTAAATCACATAAAGCTTTATCAAAATAAAAGTTTCCAATAGTGCAAGGAACCGTAAAACCGATCTTTCAATTTAGGAGGCAACTTCTTTTGTAAAATTGCGCTACTCTTTTCGGTTAGCATCACCATTTCATGCTCTTCCAGCTTCCGCTTGTTTGATAAAATATCCTTAAAAACTTTAGCATATTTAGACATATGTTCCAAATCTTCAATAACAGGAATATTAATATGCAATTTCTTAAAAATACTTAAAAATTTAGAGAATTGATTTTCAAGATTATTCTTTTTAAGTCTTTGCGGAAAAGAAATCGGTGGATCTTAAGGAGATTTAGGATAAGTTTCAGAATTAAACTCCCTGGAAACCGTGAGGTTTGAAGCTCCTTTACTTTTCTTAGAATTCTCAATATGGTGGTTGGCCACCTGCTGCGTTTGTTCCTCCGAAATTGGTTCGAAATCATCTTGTTTTTCATCCACATTTTTTTCGTCAAATTGTTCTTGTGGCTGCTCAATTGTTCTCCCACTTCTCATTATTATTGCATTGACATGCTCTTTAGGATTTGTCACTGTGTTACTAGGTAATGTTCCTGCTATTCTCTTTGTAAGCATGTTTGAAAGCTGACCAATCTGGGCCTTAAATTTACGAATTGAAGATGAAGTTGAAGTTGCTACATTTTGGATTGCCAAATCTGTCTTTTGAATGTATTGCATGAACATTTCCTCAAGTGTCGGCTTCTGTTCTTGTTGTGAAAAAATTTGAGGTGGTCTAATTGCTTATTGATTATTGTTCCATGATAAATTGGGGTGATTTCTCCATCCTGGATTATACATATTCGAATAAGGATTGTTTTGATGTTGGAAATTTGACACGTAATTTGCTTGATAGGAATTTGGTTGAGCAAACGGATTTCCCACTTGACAATCAATATTTGAGTGATTTCCTCCACAATGATCACAAATAATATTAGTTTGAATAAAATTAATATTCATATTACCTAATTGTTTAGATAAAGTAGCAATTTGTGTAGTCAATGTGGTAATAGGATCTAGCTCAAACATTCCAGTTGCTTTTCTAGACATTGTTCTCTCTGAAGACCATTGGTAATTGTTGAATGCCATCTCCTCTAAAAGTCCATAGGCCGCTTCATGAGTTTTTCTCATAAGAGCACCTCCAGCTGCTGCATCTACCATAGATCGTTTGTAACTCTCAAACCATTATAGAATATTTGAATCTGCAGCAATTTCGGTAGTTCATGATGAGGAAACATTCTCAATAACTCTTTATATCTCTTTTATGCATCATACAAAGACTCAGTCTCAAATTGAGTGAATGTGGTAATGTCATTCCCTAACTTCGCTGTTTTTGCCGGTGGAAAATACTTAGATAGAAATTTTTGTGCAAGTCCCTCCCAAGCCCGGTGGTAGAAAATTTAGCCAATCCTTCGTCTTATCTCTTAGTGAAAAAGGAAAGAGTCTCAATCGAATTGTATCATCTGATACTCCATTGTTCTTGACAGTGTTGCAAATTTTTAGAAAGTTTGCAATGTGCACATTAGGATCCTCGTGCAATAGTCCCCCAAATTGAACAATCTATTGAACCATTTGAATGATTGCCGGTTTTATCTCAAAATTGTTAGCTTGAATAGTAGGCCTCTTTATACTTGATGTTGCTCCATTAATCGAGGGCATATCATAGTCTCTCAAAACTTTGTTTTCCTCTCCATTACCCACATTTTCCATGATAGAACACTTGTATATCCTGAAATACAAATATTAAATAACAGAAGAAAAAAAAACTAAAAGATAAAAAAATAAAAAATAATAAGAAAAGTAAAAATTAGTAAAAGTCTAACAATTATCAATCAATAAAAGAATAATTAGTCCCCAGCAACGGCGCAAAATACTTGATGGGAATTATTTGCAAGTGTACAAAATCGTAATAAGTAGTATAGTTTAAGTGAAAAGAGTGTCGAACCCACAAGGACTAATTATTTTATTGAGTACCAAAATTTACTAGATTAACTAATATTTGGAAAATCGAAATTTGATAAAGAAAGCCACTAAATTAAATTAATCTAAAGAACAAACTAAACTAATTAAAAAGAACGAAATCTGAAATTTTGTTGTTTGTTAATAGAAAAAACTAGTTCTAGGGCTTTTGATTTTACCTAGTTAATCCTACACAATTCTTAATTCCACGTCACTAGAAATTATACTCTTCCTAGTTGTAGACCAAAACCCCCTAATTATTCAATGTTTTCTCTCGAACAACACTAAAAATATCCCCAACTAACAGTTTGTCATATCTCTATGCAAATTTAATTAATTGAAAACTTATTAAGTTCTATGGATTTCTTTATAGTCACATCAATTGTGGTAAATCATATCTAATTTTGCTCAATCAATGATGTTTAACTCTATAGTTCTAAATCACAAATTACCTCTCGGTCTCTCCATGATCCAATAAATCATACAATAGTTGGCCAAACAATTGTAAGCATTAAGAACAAAAATTAAACACACAACCATAAAAAAGTAGGAGAATAAAATATCATGAAATTAGAATTGTGTTATCAAAACTATTTTACATCGAAGCTCTAGAAAAATAAATTTAGTTCATAATAAGTTTGCAACTAACACACATATTTTTGGATTGCATAATAAAAATTAGAAGAGAAGAAGAAAAACTCGTATTTGTAGAAGATCCAGGCCTCGAAATCTGCCCTCCTTTTTTCTCTCTCCTCTTCCTTTTTTTCTTTATCTGCGTGTCGCACACCAACGAGAGCCGCCTAGCTTTTCCACTTCAGAGGCTTCTAATTTTGGTTTTTTTTTTGTTTTTTTATTTTCTTCTGGTCCCGCTGCTCTCACCTTTCTTCACACCAGGCCGCCCTTGATTTCTTTCCCTACTGCTGTTTATATAGGCTAAGCAAGTAGTAGTAGGTTAAGATTAGGGTTAGTTTTATTATCATAGGATTAGTTAAGTAATCAATTAATTAGTTAAAGTCACAATTAATAATAATCTATTAGATTATAAATTAATCATTTACCTAATTAGATCCAACAATCAATTCCACTGTTGTTTTAATTTTTTTTATTCCAAAATTTTATTCTACCAGCTGGTTGACTATAATATTTTCTCTTAATTCTTTAAACAGCCAATTTATAAAATCATGTATCAGAAATATTCACATAAAATCAATTTGAAATCTCCATTCTTATTTTCTTCCTGGATTTTACCGAAACGCATATCTTTTTGCACTTATAAATCTCATTCCTTCAAAATCACATAAATAAAATAAAATAAGTGGAAAGAAGATAAATTTTAAAGAATTAATCGAGAACTCACAATTTTAATGTGTAAAAAGAGTAATAAAATCATATATAAATTTCACTCATCATCACTCATAGACACTTCTTGTAAGGTTGGAGCTTTAGATACACCCAATTACCAACAACAAATTCCATCTTTCTTGTGCAAATTGGCCTTAGCACTCATTCTACCTTGAGCTCTAAGCAGGTTATCGTTGAGAATCTGAATAGTAATATCCCTACTGATCAACTCTTCTTCAACAGCTTGAACCCAGGCAGCTTTTGGAACATAAGAGAGGACAGTAGGGGGTGTAACGTCCCGAATTCCAAACACATATAATTCGTAGCAAATACAAGATCTTTTACTTTAAATTCGTTCAAATTTACAAGGAATTTAAAACTTTTATTACAGCATGTTCTTTACAACAGCACAGCGAAATTAAACGAATACAATACAATCTTCAAATATGAAAATTCTTCAATCTTGTAACAACTCATCATAGTGACTTCAAGCTCATGCCAAGTCCAATCCTGTAACTAGGAAACTGTAGGCACGTTAGTTGCATACAACTGACACAATGCTATAATACAGCAATTCTTCTACTTTAGGAAACACAAACTTGAATGCAAACAGGAAAAGTGACTATCCTAGTCATGTCAGTGTATGATATGACTTAATACATAATGCAAACATTTACACTAAGATGACACTAATGTATACTTGTTCAGATTCTATGCATTCCATACTACATAGGTCTGAGGGCAAGACCTTATCGTACTCCTCATTATAGGATTTAATCCCTCGTTATGAAAATTCTAGTTCGGTAACAAAAGCAAGGTTTAGACATTCTATGAGTACGGACTCCAATCTGGAATCCACCATCAGACTATATTGAAATCCTCGTCGTGCGAACATCCCGCAAGTGCCGCTCTAGCCCCGGTATATACATATATATTGTAACGCCCCGATTTCCATACACTGGGAAACCATGACATAAGCCAAAATCTTTTTCTTCAATTAGCCACAATACATAGAAATACGAAAAAATTTAAAATTTTTTATTCAACACAAATGTATTACAAGTCCGAATGTTATAAAACTGCAATACATTACATTAGTGTTACAATAATGCCATACAAGCCCAAATGTTACAAACTTTCAATAAAAATTACATCAGAGTACAATGAATAATAATTAACACTAGGTACTTCACTTGGATGCTATCAACAGTTAATAAATTACAACATATATTACAATTGAAATAAATCAACACTTTGCTTCTTTTACCTTGAGTTCTCCTAAATCCTGTACCTGTAGCTCTGCAATCCAGTACCTATAATTTTGCAATCCAGTGCTGTTGAAGTTGGGACGTCAGTACATATACTGATGCTTTAAGGCTGATGACTAGCAGTGATTCTCAACATTAAACAAAGAGATTGATGAAAAGAGAAACGTGTATATATAGTTGATGTGTCAGTGCATGCTATGACTTAAACTCTAATGCAAGATTAACCAATGCAATGATGCACTTATTCTAATGAAAGCAAGTCTCTGGAACAGTATGCCGCCCATATCAACATACGTCCCATATCAAGCTGTTTCTTCATATATAGAGATTTGAATCCGTGTCATGAATTCTACTCTTGTACTCAACCTGTTTCTGAAGATACAGTGTGACTGATGAGGTTGCTCTGAAACGGTCTAATCCCGCCATTCGCAGTCATATAGTGGTGTCTCTGTTTTCCACTATTGCCCGGTGTACCGGACCTCACTCAAAAATCTGACGAACCCTTGGAGTTAACTACAACACAGGTTAGCTCGAAGCATTCCCTGTAGCCCCCTAGCAGATAGACCGTAGTATATGGCTTGTTCGCCTTTCTTGATATAGAGCATGACGGAGTTCCGGGGGTCCATCCCCTAGCTTCGATAGGAATCTCTCCCGCCCTTATCATGGCACTTCAGAAATTAATAGAACAGATACGGGTCCAATGCTCCCAACTCGTGAGAAGGCACAGACCGTATCCCTTTGACAGGAAGGGTACAACCAATGACACCACCTAGTGTTGTCCTATAGAATAGGTCGGATCATAAGGTATCACCCTTAATACCAACTCTTTCCCTTCAGCGAAAATAATAATAAATAAGGGTTAAGTAGAAATAGCCATAAATTACTAGCGTAACGATGTCACTAACCCTAAACAATCCGAGGGATGACAACAGTACGAACACAACATGCTAGGTATTGAGTTAGACTTCGCAAGATAATTTTACTAGGTGCTCAACCTAGACTTACCAGAATCCCTAAAAATCATGTTCATAGCCTATCGATCCAAGATCCCGGCAATACGAACGTATTCGCATGCTACTGTCCTAAACTTGGATTCCTTCTACACTCCCAGCCCGCGATCAACCAACACCGGTTAGTATCTGATGGTGCACGATGGGTGACTCGTCCATAGTCCACGAGGAGTAAAATAAATACACGTCTTGATGGTTGATGGCTCCTAGGGCAATGATATCACCCTAGACGAGCCCAATAACTGCGTACTAGCTAATAAGCTACATACTAGCAAAAAACTTACATACGAGCCGACTAGCTACGTATGAGCCAAACGAATTACATACGAGCCAACTGGCTATGTATGCGACAAATGAATCATATAGAAGCAACCATAAAAGTCTTCTAACAACCTAGAAGAAAAATAACATGCTACAAGCAAAACTTGATCTTCTATATTTAGAAGCAATAGAAGAATCTTCTAATAGCCCAATATAAACATACTACTAAAGAGAACTTGATCTTTTATGCAAAGACAACTTAAAAAGCCTTATAACAACCTAGAAGCAATTAAACATGCTATTCTTATCGGAATTCAACAAAATTGGACTTTTTAGAAAGGTGAGAACATTTACTGCAACTTTCTAGTTGAAAACGTTCTCAGATTAAGTCTATAAGAGGTACAAAAACCTCGAACAATCTAAACAGCGAAGCTTCAACCGAAATGGCCAGCTGCTGTGACTTGTAACGGTCATAACTCCTACTTTGCTTATCGTAATCTAACCAAATAGGAAATTTTGGAAAGGTGAGACCATCTACTAAAACTCTCTAGTTGAGAACTTTTCCAAATTCAGTAAGTAAGAGGTCTAAAAACTTCGAATAATCCAAAACAGCGAACCTTCAGCCAAACGGCTAGCTGCTGTGACTTGTAAAGTCATAACTCTTACTCCGCTTATTGGAATTTAACCAAATAGGAAATTTTGGAAAGTTGAGAAACTCTACTACAACTCTCTAGTTGATGAACTTCTCAGATTAAGTCATTAAAAGGTACAAAAACTTCGAACAATCCAAATAGTGAGCTTTCAGCCAAAAGGCCAGCTGCTGTAATTTTGTAAGGGTTATAACTCTTGCTCCGCTTATCGGAATCTAACCAAATAGGAAATTTTGGAAAGGTGAGAGAGTCTACTACAACTCTCCTGTTAACAACTTTCTCAGATTCCTTATGGAATTCAATTCCCCGCTCTTTGAACACAATTCAAGAACAACAAAAGCACAGTCAAAAGCTGAAACTTCCAAAGCTCATAACTTTTGCTATACTTATCGGAATCTAACAAAATTATAATTTCTGGAAAGGGAAGAACATCTACTACAACTTCCTAGTTGACAACTTTCTCAGATTCCTTATGGAATTCAATTCCCGCTCCTTGAACATAGTTCAAGAACAACAAAAGACAGCATAAAGCTGAAAACTTGTAAAGCTCACAACTTTTGCTATACTTTTCGGAATGTAACAAAATTATACAATTTGGAAAGGGAAGAACATTTACTAAAAATTCCTATTTGACAACTTTCTCAGATTCCTTATGGAATTCAATTCACCGCTCCTGGAACATAGTTCAAGAACAACAAAAAACAGCATAAAGCTGAAAACTTGTAAAGTTCACAACTTTTGCTATGCTTGTCGGAATCTAACAAAATTATAAAATTTGGAAAGGGGAGAACATCTACTAAAACTTCCTAGTTGACAACTTTCTCAGATTCCTTATGGAATTCAATTCCCCGCTCCTTGGACATAGTTCAAGAACAACAAAAAACAGCCAAAAGCTACAGCAAAAGCTGAAACTTGTAAAGGTCGTAACTTTTGCTATACTTATCGGATCTAACAAAATTGGCCATTCTGGAAAGGGGAGAACATCTACTACAACTTTCTAGTTGATTACTTTTCCATATTCCTTATGGAATTCAATTCCCCGCTCTTTGAACACAATTCAAGAACAACAAAAGACAACTCACAGCTGAAACTTGTGAAGCTCATAACTTTTGATATACTTATTGGAATCTAAAAAAAATTGCCATTTTGGAAAGGGGAGAAAATCTACTACAACTCTCTAGTTGAACACTTTTTCAGATTCAAGCAATAAGAGGTGCAAAATCTTCGAACCATGCAGACAACGAGCTTCAGCCAAATAGCTGGCTGCTGAGATTTGTAAAGCTCATAACTTTTGCAATACTTATCGGAACCTAAAAAAATAGGCCATTTTTGGAAAGAGGAGAACATCTACTACAACTTTCTAGTTGAACACTTTTTCAGATTCCGTAAGGAACTCAAAATCCAGTCCCTTGAATACAAGTCAAATCAACCAAAACAACAATTTCTTTTTGATGCTCGCTGTTTTGGGGAAACGATTTGTTTCACCCATCAAATTGACCAAGAAAATTCTATAAAAATTTGAACATGAAAATAACACATACAAGAACCTCTCTAATTAATTTGGGCTCAAGATTTCAACTTTAGCATAACAAATTAATTCTAACCATCAAACCTACAAGATTGAATCTTTAGGGTTTTTGTTTTAGTTCTACTACTTCAATCTTGGCATTTAAACACTTTCAATCTATAATACTCATAAGCATCATGAATTAGTCAAAATCTTAAGATTAATAATCAATAACAACAATAACAACATTACATAAAAGGTGAGAAACCCCCAGCCCAAAGGTGTAGGAAGGACTTGTTCTCTCCTCCTTGCTCCTTGTTCTTGCTCCTTTTCAAGAACACCCCATGAAAAGAGAACCCATAATGAAACCCACTTATTTTCTTTTGATTCTCTCTTTCTTTTCTATTTTTCTCAATTTTTTTCTAATTTAAAACAAGTGGAAGAAGTAGAAGAATGAGATAAGAAAGAGATGGAGAGACAAAATGAAGGAGGGGTTTTTTTTTTGCTCTATTGGAGTGTTGGCCACCCCCCCCCCCCCCCCCCCCGGGGGGGGGGGGGGGGGGTGTTATAGGGTTATAGGTGAAGGGGGGTTGGGTTTGTGGGTGAGAAGTGAGTCACTTGTCACCACTTCTCATGGTTAATCAATTGGAAATCAATTTGTAATTTTATATTAAAATCAACACCCAAACTCATCTCTAACCCTCCATTTTGATCATGATTGTTAAAAAATAAGAGACATTTTCCAAAAATCACATACTACATGATTTCGTACAAACGTACGAAATCGGCACAGTACATATATGTGTATATATCCGTCTATACAGATAATTTTAAATAATTAAAATGAATAATCTCTTCCAAAAATATTTTAATTTAGAAATAATAATAAAAATAATTTTATTACCCGCTCAGAAGATTTCAGTACCAATTTGATACAATACAGATGGATACAGACTGGTATATATATAGAGAGATAATGTTTATTAACTAAACTCGGTAATATCCATAATAATATTTCAATTCTGAAAATAAAAATAAAATAAAAATAAAATAATAATTTTTAATATCAGTCCGGATATTTCAGATATTTTCTCAAAAACGTATTTTACAGGATTTTGTACAAGTGCATAAAACCCATTCAATACATATATATACTTACTAGTATATATATACAGATAAGTTTTTATTAGTAAAACCAAGAAATTTCCATAAAAATATTTTAATTTTAAAAATAATAATATTACAAATATAATATTCGACCGGGATATTACATATATTGGTGATCTGCCTTCCATCCGTCCGATTATTCATGATCCTGGAATCCACCGTCAGATCAATCGTAGTCCCAGATTTAATTGAGCGTTGTCTCACCCCGCAAGAAACCACAGTCCAGGAATCCACCGTCTAACTGGGGCTATAGTCCAGGAATCCACCGTCAAATTATATAGACGCATCCCACTTACGTTTGCCCAGGTCTCGTCACATCTTCTTCTAAAGCCTACCCTTAAGTTTAAACATAAATAATAATACCACCTAGAGCTAGCTTACCTTCCTACCTATCTTAAATAATATACCGAGAACGATAGCCCATATTAGCCACTTCTCAAAATCAATTATCACTTGTATCACTTTGCCGGTACCTGGGTCTCACTTAGCCTTTAGTATCAAAACCATTCATGTTCACAACATCATGGGTTATCCATACCCTCCTTATTCTTATTTTGAAATTTCATTCATTTACATATCCAATGTTTCTCTTGTTCACACAACTCAGTTATTTACATAACTAGTTTCATAGTCTTATCCAACATTCCAACCCACATTCTTTACGTAAAATAGGTGGTTTATTCACCTATTTCTAATAAACTTCTCAATGAAGTTGTAACTACATTCAGTATATTCTTTTTCTAAACAATATGATATTCACTTCAAATTTTATTCTTTGACAAACTCAAATTAACTCTAGATCGAATTTATCCCAAATGATAAAACCTTTAAAATGTTTCTAGTCAAAATAATCAAAGTTTGCTTCTTAGTCAAAAAAAAAATTAGTATTTATTTAGTTCCAAACTCCATTTTTATATTCAACTAAATCCCCACATTTTCTCCTTAATTCACATATTAAACCTCATAATACAACCCTTGACAAGATAATTAAATGCCTCTCAATTCCTCATAAGGTACATCTTACTAACATTTTTAAATCCAATTTTATATGTTGTAAAATTTTAGGACAACTAGATAAAAGACATCAACCCAATGGTTTTGAAAAAATCATATAAATTCCAACACTACTCCAAAAATAGATTTATTAGTTTCATAGGAATCATAATTGAGTCTAATACAACTTTGTAGTTAGGATCATCTAAAGTCATTCTCAATTACTACGTCTAAATTTATTTGCAAAACAATAGGTTTAAAATTCGAAAAACTGCAGCTCATGCTACTTGTAAAAATCATAGAAAATTATATTGTTCATGAAACTTTGTGTTATTTAGATCAAATTAAAGTTATACAAGTCTACTATAACTTTGTAGTTATAAGTTTCTCCAAAATATTGTGTCTACAATCCTGAATTCTTCGAATCTACAGGGATCGAAATGTCATACAGACTGCCACTGTTCAATCTTGTAAAATTCATTATAAAATCAGTTCTTCATGAGACATTGATTTCTAAGACTTCAGAGAAAGTTTAACGAGTCTAATTCAAGTTCTTAGTTTTGACTTTTCTCAAAATACTTCATCTAAGATATTGAAATGGTCAAAATCCGAAATGTCTACAAATTTCCAGCAACTAGCCAACTGCCAAACAGTCCTAAATTTGGATTTTATTAAAATATTAAACGACATCCAAATATTATGAAATTTTAAGGAGATGTTCTTGACATATACAATATGCTCCTATAAAAACTTTAGCTCTGGATTCAAAATAGTTTAATAGTTATGATTTTTTGAAGTGCAACTAGAACTCAAAACAGAACCTTATGAAAATGCCCCCCAATCAAACATATCATAATTTCACACATTCAATCAAAAACAAATAATCTAAATATGGATGTTCAATCTATATAAGTTATCATGCATCTAACAATTCACACATGTCAAGCATTCTACTAATAAAATTATATTAGAAAGTTGAAGAAACACCAACCTCAATTGTAGAATTTCTAGTTGTAGAACCCCTCAAAACTTGCTCCGAAGCTCCCCAAATGATGGCCGGCCTTCCTCCAAACTCCAACCCGCAAGCACCTTCTTCCTTTCTCTTTTTTTTTGTTTTGATTTTGCCTTCTATTCATGACAAAAGCGGTGATCTATTTATAGGAAGAATGAGTGGTCAAGATGACTCCCACTTCCCAAAATAACTCCCCACTTCTCCACACACTCACCCCACTCTCCCTCTTCTCAATATAGGCCGGCCACTCCTTGTGTGCACAAGCACGTGCACATGTATCAAATGTGCACACTACTTTCATACAAAATTTTATCTATTAGTTTTTATGTCTTACGCATGGCAAGTGTACCACTCTAACTAGATTCTAAAATGTACATTTAAATGTAAAAATAATCATGGACTTTAAACTTGTAATTAATTTTTTTTTAGTGGGCTACAAAAAAGGATTTAGGCCTAATGGATTTTAATTAAAAATAAATCTCACAATTGAGACTAGAAAATGAGAAGAAAAATTTTCATGACTCAAGAAAACTTTTTGGAACAAAAATGTGCATAAAATTTTACATGCAATGCACATGCTAAAAATAAAAGATAATTTTTCTCTTTGGGAATCTTACAGGGGGGTTTTGCCATACATAGCTTGATAGGAAGACATCTGAGTAGAGATGTGCGTGTCAGTATTGTACCAAAAATCTTCCCAGCTAACCAGCAAGACTAGTGAAACATCTAATAGGTCTCTAAAATCATATTTATCACCTCTGTATGGCCATCAGTTTGAGGGTGGAATACAGAGCTCATGCACATCTTAGTTAACTGCATATCCAACAACTATCTCCAAAAATTACTTGTGAAGATCGCATCTATATCACTCAGAATACTCTTGGGCAATCCATACAGTTTAATCACCTGCCTAAACAGAGCTACAGCCACACACATTGCTGTGTATAAAGGGCTCAGGGGAATAAAATGGCTGAACTTGGATAATCTATTCCCCACCACAATAATAGTTGTATAAATAGAGCTCTTTGGTAGCCCTTCAAAAAAATCATACTTATGTCTTCCCAAATATTATCAGGTATAGGCAATGGCCGTAAAAGTCCAGGTGGAGAAGTGCTCAATTATTTGTTGCGCTGACAAACATCACAAGATCTGATAAAATCCTTAAGGTCTCTCTTCATTCCTTGCTAGTACACAATTTGTTTGAGCTTGTGCCAAGACTTATCAACCCCCATATGACCACCCTAAGGAGTAGAATGGACTTCATCCAAAAATAGCTGCTTAACATAGGAAGTAGGGCTCAACAATACATTACCCTTGTAATAGTATACCCCAGCTACATAACTCAGCTTTGCATTAAGTCTAGCATCAAACTGTGACTTGATCTCTTCATAAAAAGGGTCTGTAAGGACAAGCTGTCTCACCTGTTGAAGCGATGTAGGTTGGACAATAGAAATGGACAAGAGTGACCGCTCAGATTCGTCTTCATCGGCTTCTTCAAACTGTCTGGACAATCCATTAGCTGTCTTATTATCTCTACCCGTCGTATACTCAACCTCAAATTGATAACTTCATGTGCCAAAGATGTTGAGCTTTAGTATAAAGACTTTGTTCTAGCAAGTACTTCAAAGGCTTATGATCAGTCTTAATTATGAATTTTCTACCCAAGTGATATTGTCGCCATTTTTGAACAGTAAGCAGGATTCCCAGCATCTCCTTTTCATACGTAGACAACAACTTGTTCTTCCCCTTTAGTTCTTGACTCAAGTAAGCAATAGGTTGCAAATCATGCATCAATACAGCCCCTAACCCAGATCCACAACCATCACATTCCTAGATAAACGGTTCAGAGAAATTAGTTAGCTTGAACACTGGAGGAGATATCATGATTTGTTTCATATGATCAAAAGTTTACTGACTCTCATCATTCCACATAAAATCCCCCTTATTAGTCAGATTCACCAATGGCCAAGCAACTAAACTATGGTTGACTATAAACTTCCAATAATACCCAGTTAAGCCTAAGAATCCCTTTATGGATTTGAAAGACTTTGCATTAGGCCAATTTTGAATAGCCTTGATCTTCCCTTCATCGACAGATACCGCTTGTAGAGCTGGTATCGAGTCCTATCGTGTTAGGTCCTCCATTACCCGGACCCAGACCCGGTACCTCATGGGTCCAAAAATTGAACCCAGACCTAAACTTGCGAGAATCGGGTCCAGCCATCGGGTCTAGAAGCGGGGAATAAATATTTGCACTTAAGATTTTATGCACCCGATAGCCTACGGTTCCAACAATTTTTGCACTTAAGTACATGAATAAATATTCTATTTTTAAATCTATCTTCAACAATTACTATTTACATGTATACCCCTATAACCCTATTATTCAAATTCCATATTTTTTGGGGTATTTTTTAACGGGTCCGAGTCGGGTCTATTTTGAGCAAACCCAGACTCAGATCCGAGCCCGGATGTGCATCGGGTCTTATTTTAGGACTCAGACCCATATAGATCGGGTTGGTTCCGGTCCAATATCAGTCTGGGTCAAAGTAACAACTCTAACCCCTTGTGCTGACACAACATGGCCCAAATATTCCACCTCTTTCACACCAAAAGAGCACTTACTCAACTTTGCATACAACTAATGATGTTGTAAGGTCTGCGTGACCACTCCCAAGTGTTGTACATGAGAATCCAAAATGTAACTATACAACAAGATATCATCGAAGAAAACCAAGACATACTTCCTCAAATATGGTCTGAAATTGATGTTCAAAAGAGATTGGAATGTCGAAAGAGCATTTTTCAATCCAAATGGCATAACTAAGAACTCATAATGGCCCTCATGAGTCCTAAATGCTATCTTATGCACATCTTCATCCTTCATTCTAATTTGAGGATATCAACACTTTTGTCCCATACAACTCATCTAAAAGCTCATCAATCACTGCAATGGGGGTATTTATCCCTAATAGTTATATCATTTAACCCCCTATAATCTACACACATCCTTCAACTGCCATCATGCTTTTTCACCATCACAATAGGACTGGAATAGGAGCTATGACTGTTTCGTATTATACCTAATTGAAGCATATCATGTACCAGCTTCTCGATCTCATTCTTCTGATGCCATGGATGTTTGTAAGGCCTAAGACTAACTGGTTTGAACCCGGGTACAAGAGAAATGTCATGGTCACAACTTCTGTGCAGAGGAAAACCTATATCCTCTTTGAACACTTCATTGTACTGATCAATAACTTTCTACAACCGTGGATGGTTTTCCTTACTGGTTGATGTAGAACCCCGATTTCTGTACATTGGAAACTCATGACAAAATTCATAATCTTTACTTTAAATGCCCACCATGGTTAAGTAATATATGCACGTGGTAAGATTCTTAGGACCGTATAGGAAGACGATTTGCAAACACTAGGCGCGTGCGGAGCATAACACGCTATTTAGGCCTCCAACTCATGCCCAAGATCGGCGGACCCGTGGTCATGATAGGTGAAGCAGTGGTAGTGCCAACCATTTGTAAAAACCAACAACTCTTCATCTGCTTCAATGCCTTGGACATAGCTTTGGGTGTAGCAATTTCCATCTCTTCAGGTGGGATACCCAGTACGACCCTCTGCTGGCCACCCAACTAGAACTTGATTCTTTTTCCTTCATATTCCATACTACATCCCCAAGGGTCTGTATCCATTGAGATCCTAATATAGGCTGGCTAGTAACCATGGACAAAATATAAAAATTAGCAACAATGAGGACACCTTGACATAAGAATGTTACCACTTCACACAAGCTTGAACACTGTAGCTATCTGCCCCCTGCAACAGTCACCTCCAAGTACACATGTTGGTTCACTAGTAGCTGAATCTTTTTAACATTTTGTTCATGAATAAAGTTGTGAGTTGCACCCATGTCTAGCAAAGCACACCCATGTTTAGACAATATGGTACCTTGAACCCCTGAAAGTCCTTGGATTAGTGCATCTTGTTAATGAATGCAGCGAGATAGTTGCTGGATCTAATGGTTGATCAACTTTAGGCACCCTGTCGCATCAGCATTACACTCCTGATCTTCATTTGAACTGAAAAAATCCTCAGCATCCCCATCCAAGGCTCCAAGCATTTGCATCAAAGAACTACTCTCATATGTGCCTAACATTTGCATAAAAGTCTTCTCAGCACACTTGTACCCCTTGATAAATTTCTCGTCTCGATGGAAACATAAACCATTCTCTCTCCTTTCTTTCATATACTGTAAAAATTGAGGATCGCTTGTTCTTGCTGGAGGATGTGTAGGAGTTGCAGCTGGGGTTGTAACAAATTTATTGGCACTGCTAGAAGGATCTACTGCACTACTTGATGGACCTAATGCTGCCTTGGGGAATGAAGCATTGCTCTTAACATAACCCCCATACTTCCAGGCTTTCTTTTTTTTTATCATTAGCCATGGATTCCCTAGCAGCAGCTTCTCTATAGGCTTCAAGAACTGACTTTGGATGTTTGATCTTAACCTCTTTCCTCAACTTAGTTTTTAACCCCGATATATAGCAACTCACTAAAGAGGACCTTGCCATACTTTTAACCAAATGACTGTACTTGAGAAATTCCTTGTGGTATTCAGCTACAATGCCTAATTGCTTTAGTTTGTACAGAGTTTCTTCAGGGTCGTCGAACTCTGTTGGCCCATATTGTAACAACAATTCCTTCTTCAACATATCCCAGTCAATTACCTCATCCTCTTGTTGTTCATACCATCACCACCACAACAGAGCCTCACCCTTCAAATAGTACAGACAATGTCACGCCCCGCTTCCCAAAACACGGAATGCAAGCACGTGACACGGCCCAGCGAATGACTTACGTCACCCATAGGCTGTTAATGATCCAACTCAACAATATAACAAGTAATAAAACAACCACGCATGCAATGAAGGAATAATCACATAAATAAAAATATTGGAAATTAATGCATAAAAATAACCAACATCAAATAATTCAACATCTGGAAATTTAATAACAATATTCGGGTCGAAGCCCACAAATACAAAGAAATAACATTTGTCCAAATTTATTAAAGTCATAAACTAAAACGACATTTATTTTAGCGGCGCAGTAAACATTTCCTTCACCAATGCTGCTCTCCTATTCCATCAGGTAAATCTCCTTGGGTACCTATAAATTGCTCATCTAAAAAGAGAAAAAAGAAGGTCCTTAGAGCAAGTCGTGGACATGCAAGTGGAGAAACAGTGAAACAATGGAAATAGTGGTATAGCAATGAATTCAATAAACGATGAAGTCAATAGTATTGAACAATGTAAAAGAGATAACAGTATAATATGCATTAAATACGATTTACCACAATAACGATAAACAATACCAATGATGGCAATAATAATGAGAACATTGTTCATTAAGATAACAATATGCAATGATAATGTGAGGAGAGCCTTAGGTCTATTATTTATTTTTAATCCTAGCTAATGCATGTACTACTGTGTCCCATGTGTGCCGTACCACAGTTTCGATGCATACAATCAATTTCGTTTAGACTAAGGTGGTAGATTCTATAGTTCATGTACTCGGGAACATTATTCAATAATGGCCGATGATCGAATCAATCGAGATACTGAAGTCAGTAATCTGCAATTAACTGATAACCGATATGACCAATAGACCGATAGACCGATAATTAGGGAAACACGGGCCCCTCTTCCGAGTACAGTCACTATGTCATCAACTATCCTAATCAACCCTTAACCCCGGCTTGATTTATTTTCTTTATTCAATTAATACACAATAATGCAATTAATAAGGGATGCTAGAAAAGGTGACAAAACAACCCTAAGATCATGCAATATACTATATACAATTAAATACACTAAATATAACATTATAAACACAATTGTACATTATAAAGCATAGAATCCCAATTCTAGACAGCAGTAGGTTGTTGTACCAAAATCAGTATTCCCGTTGCAACATGACAGCAAATGTGGATCCGTCAGGTGGTCTAGAAACTAGACTCCTGCCCGGTTCCAACGCATACTTAAAAGCTACATTCCGACAACGGTAGCTAGGTGAAATTCAATAATCTTTATATGTTTTAGTTTCTGGCTGAGTGTAGATGTTGACTAAATTTGATCATAAGGGCAGTAAATAATCATTCCAAAAATCAGTAAAAATAATTTTTAACACCCTAAACATGTTATCTACAGTTCTGGAATTTACCTTGGCCATATATGATTAATAATTCACTTAATTCATTAGCCTAACTTGTTATGTACGTGAATCTGAAATTACAGCACAGCTGTAGCAAAAGAGTCATAACTGGGGCAGTATAAGTCGGAATTCGAAAGTTATGGTGTCTATTGACATCTAGACAGATAGGGCTACGATTCATTTTCAGGGAGTTTCTAATTTTAACGAAGTTATCTAGGTCGAAACAGCACATTAAGGTTCAGGTTAGCGTAATTTTCTGAATAGTCTATACGTTCATTTTAAATAAAATGGTTAAAAAAATTAAGGATAGTAAATTGGAGTTTAATTATTCCTACTCACAGCGAATCAACCTTAGGTGAACATGGTATTAATGTAGGTGATGTCTAACATTCTAATAATTACAATTCAACAATTTAGCAATAATAATCACATTAACGATCAACTAATTTCTACAATCTACTATAGCTAATTGTCATTTAATTTCATGATATGAAATGTGTCTATAATTTCCTATTTTTATAATCAATAACTATAACTATATGGTGTATGAACATCTCTATACATTAGAGGAAAAAAGATGGCACGATGTCGGGACTACCACTTGGATTCGCTCGTGTAAATCCGTGGCATCTCAACGATAGATACAATAATATGTTACGATTTTAAATAGGATCCACTTGCGGAATTCAATAAAAATTATCGAACATGATACAAAAACATTCGATAGAAATGATTTGCCTTTTACTTTGTAGACGGTTCGAAAATAAATAAAGAATAACGGGATCAGAATCCCGGGGAGCAATCCCAAGAGTACGTGCGAAGACCGTGCGAAGAAAGCTAGTAGATAGCAACAATTCTCCCACACCCGATCAGCCAAAACAGCAAACGGCAGAATAGGATTTGGCGTGGCCGAACACAAAACAGCGAAATCCAGCGAATCATACGGCGCCCTCACACCGGATCCAGACGAACAGTGAACAGCGGTGGCGGGATCTGGTGTGCGAGAACACGAAACAGTGATCTGGTTGGCTTGATTTCACGGATCTTGATGCGATCCAAAGGTTGAAATTCACTCCCACCTTAATCGTCTTCTTCTTCTTCCTTCTTCGTCTAAACAGAAAGCGAGGGAGAGCGGCGACCCTGGCGACTTGCGGTGGGGCTCGCGACGACTGAGGCGGCGACGCTATCGGCGGCGTTGATCGGGAAGCGACACAACGACGTGCTTCGATGGCGGCGAAGCTCGGTTTTCTCGACGAAACAGAGAAAGCGGAGATGGAGGATTTTGACGCTTGGACGGCGCGACGGAGGTGATGAGGGTGATGCGGTGGCGCACGGAGGTGGAAGACGACGGTCGGAGAGGTGTGAGGTTGACGAAGACGATGGTTTCGGAGTTTGGGTAATGGTGGAGTTGGGGAGTTGGTGACTATGGCGGTGGTGGTTTAGTTCGGTGATGGAGTTTGGGTTCACGGCGTCGAGGATGGGTCCACGGCGTCGAGGCGAGGAAGTGGAGGGGAAGGCGATGGAGAAGTTGGGTTTGTTTCGTTTTGTTTTGTTTGCTCTGTTGTTTTTGTTTTGGTTTGGTTTCCTTTTGTTTTGGTTTGTTTTAATCAGAGGAGAAGAGGGAGAGAGATAATAGGGGAAGTTAGGAGATAGTGGGAGAGATTAGAGGGGCCAAATATTAGGGATTTGGTTACCCAATTATTGGAAGTTACTGATTGTGGAGAGTGAGGGGAGTGATTAGGGGAATTGATAGGATTAGTCCGTTAGGGAGAGATTGGGGGTAGTATGGGTTAGTGGGTTTGGGTGAGAGACCCTTTAGGAGGTGGGTATTGGACTATGGGTACAAAGTGGTTCAAATTTGAGGTGAATTCTCAACCCAAGGAGGCAAGAGAAATACTCTATAATTAATCCGAATTAAGACATACAAGGAGTAAATTTTTAATGATCAATTGAGATGAGGTATATAATTGATGAATAACATTCGACTAAATATTATTTAATACAAAATGGGACAAATGAAATGAATTTCAATTAAAATCGAGATTACAATTGGAATCAATAATAGAAATAGGAAAAATGAAAACGGGAGTTACAATCCTACCCACCTTACAATAAAAATTTCGTCATCGAAATTTACTCAAGTGGTGATAGGATAACCCCGAATAACAGAAAAGAATCACACAAAAAGGTGGGGAAACTTCTTCTGGATCTCATCCTCAAGCTCCCAAGTTGACTCACCCGGCGAGTGAGGATTCCAACCAACTCGAACCAACCTGATGACCTTGTTCTTCAGAACCTTCTCTCGTCGGTCCAAGATCGAAACTGGAGGGATCTCGCAGGACAAATCTGGCCGAACAGACAACTCTGAGTAGTCGATGACATGACTATCATCCCTGACATACTTCCTGAGTTGGGATACATGAAAGACATCATGCACTCCAGACAATGTCGGCGGCAACGCGAGTCTATAGGCCACCTTGCCTACTCGCTCTACAATATCAAACGGCCAATGAATCTAGGGCTTAGCTTGCCCCCGCCTCCAAACCGGATAACTCCCTTCCACGGTGATACCTTGAGGAACATGTGATCGCCCACTTTGAACTCTAATGGCCTCCTGTGAACATCTGCCCATTTCCTCTGCCTATCCTGAGCTGCCTGCAGGTGCTTCCTGATCTGGGCTATAGCATCAACAGTCTTCGTGATCAGTTCGGGCCCTAATAGCTTCCTCTCACCAATGTCGTCCCAACACACTGGCGATCGACACTTCCGACCATACAAGGCTTCAAAGGGGGCAGCTTTAAGACTTGCTTGGTAGCTAATGTTATACGAGAACTCTACCAAGTGCAGGTGATCCTCCCAAGATCCTCTAAACTGAAGTACACAGGACCGCAACATGTCCTCCAATGTCTGAATGGTCCTTTCCGATTGCCCGTCTGTCTGAGGGTGGAAAGCTGTACTATACTTCAACTTGCTCCCCAGACTGCTCTGAAGACTCTCCCAGAACTGTGATCGAAATCTAGTGTCTCTGTCTGATACAATGCTGACAGGGACCCCATGCAATCTGACGATCTCCTGCATGTACTTCTCCGCGAGACTCTCGGTAGACTGACCAACTCTGAACGGGATAAAATGGGCACTCTTCGTCAGCCTATCAACAATCACCCAAATGGCGTTGTGACCCCTGGGACTTCTTGGCAAAGCAGTAACAAAGTCCATGGTGATATGCTCCCATTTCCACTCCGGAATGGGAAGAGGCTGAAGGAGTCCGGCGGTCCTCTGGTGTTCTGCCTTCACCTGCTGGCAGACCAAACACTGAGACACAAATTTGGCTACGACCCTCTTCATACCATGCCACCAAAAGTGAAGTTTCAAATCCCGATACATCTTGGTACCACCGGGATGAATAGAGTATGCCGACTGGTAGGCTTCCTCGAGTAATTTCCGCCTAACTTCCCCCTTTGGGACACACAGCCTAGCTCCAAAGCGAAGCGATCCATCTGGGTGGATGACCATATCGGTCCTTGTACCTGCCTCAACTTCTGCCCTGAAACCCATGTAACTGATCATCACCTGCTTGTGCTTCCTTAATCTGCTCTACCAGAGATGATTGCATCTGAAGCATCATACAACTCCGATCGGTGCCCGAAAGAATTACATTCAAGTCCAATCTTCGCATCTGCTCAATAAGTTCCTTCTGCTGAGTCAAGCACATGATGACTGGCCTTCTACTCAATGCATCTGGCACCGAGTTCACCTTACCGGGGTGATACTGCAAATTGATGTCGTAGTCGGCCATCAACTCCAACCAGCGCCTCTGCCTCATGTTCAACTCTTTCTGAGTGAAGACATACTTGAGACTTTTGTGGTCAATAAAGATTTCCACTCGATCTCCAAGTAGGTAGTGTCTCTACAATTTCAGAGCGTAGATCACCGCTGCCAATTCCAAGTCATGAGTGGGGTAGTTCTTCTCGTGCGGTCTCAACTGCCTGGACGCATAAGCAACAACCCGACCCTTCTGCATCAATACTGCACCCAGGCCTCTGCCTGAAGCGTCGCAGTGAATCACGAAACCACCTGATCCATCTGGTATAGTCATCACTGGCGTTGACGTCAATCTGTTCTTCAACTCTGTGAAAGCTTCACTGCAGGCCTCATCCCAAGCAAACTTCTGATCTTTTCCTGTCAGTTTAGTCAACGGTCTAGCAATCTTCAAGAAGTCTTGGACAAACTTCCGATAATATCCTGCTAGTCCGAGAAAACTCCTCACCTCTGACACTGACTTAGGCACTGGCCAATCTTTAACTGCTGCAATCTTGGACGGATCAACAGAGATTCCTTCGCCCGAGACAATATGCCCTAAGAAAGCAACCCTATCCAACCAAAACTCGCACTTGCTAAGCTTTCCGTACAATTGATGTTCCCTCAATGTCTGCAAGACAATTCGCAAGTGCTCAGCATGCTCATCACGACTCCGAGAATAGATGAGGATATCGTCGATGAACACCACGACGAACTTGTCCAGGAAGGGAGAGAAGACCCGATTCATCAAACTCATGAATACGGCTGGAGCGTTAGTAACTCCGAAGGGCATGACCAAGAACTCATAGTGACCATAACGAGTGCGAAAGGCAGTCTTCGGTATATCTTCGGTCTTCACCTTGACCTGATGGTACCCAGAACGCAGATCTAGCTTCGAGAACACAGAAGCTCCTCCCAATTGGTCGAACAAGTCGTCGATCCTCGGCAGCGGGTACCGGTTCTTCACTGTGACATTGTTCAGCTCACGGTAGTCCATGCACAACCTACGACTACCATCCTTCTTGTTGACGAACAGTACATGAGCTCCCCAAGGCGAGACACTCGGCCTGATAAAACCCTTATTCAGCATCTCCTGAATCTGTTCCTTCAACTCTGCCATCTCAACTGGCGCCAACCGGTACGGACTCTTAGAAATAGGAGCGGTACCCGGCTGAACCTCAATGCCAAACTCTACCTCTCGATCGGGAGGTAATTCGAGCAATTTCTCTGGGAACACATCCAGGAATTCCCGCACTACAAGAGGTGCAGCCTCACAGTCTGTGTGCAACTCCATTGCACAATCTTCCACATCTGCTATCTTCTTACCGCGTCCATGGGGTGTCTCCCCAGCATGAAACTCGAACTCTGCATGTCCTGGAATCTTGAACACCACCTTCTTTGCCCGGCAATCAATCACCGCATGAGATTCTCCCAGCCAATCCATGCCGAGAATTACATCGAACCCTAAATTCCCCATCACTATCAAGTTTGCCTTGAAATCAGTGCCTCCAATAACTAGAAGGCTCTGCTTGCACTCCCTAGAGCAAACGACAATACCGCCACCTGTGGTGATGTTCCAAGCTGCTGGCATATCACTGCATTCCAACTAGTGTTGATCCACAAAGCGGGAAGAGACGAAGGAATGGGTCGCTCCGGAATCAAACAAGGCATGGGCGGGAAAAGAATGAACTAAAATGATACCTATGATAGAATCAAAAATGTGAGAAGAGATGAATAGGGCAAGATAATAGGGATTAAGAAATGCTAATGTGAAAAGAAGCTACACACTGAATGATGCAAGGATGAATAACTAAAATAGGGAACAGATAATATAATAATAAAACATAAATATACCTGCAAAGACTTCCTCAGCGGTTTCAGCTTCCTCCGCAGTCAGGTTGAAGGCCTGACCACGACCTCCAGATGGACCTCCTTGAGGAGCGGCTCTCCTCTGACCAAAAACCTGCCTCTGAGGTGGAAGCGGTGGTCCGCCCTGACCACGCCCAAGCGCTCTCTGCGGAGCGGAACCTCCAACTAGTGCAGTGGCCCCGGACCTGGGGCAATCACGAACCATGTGGTCGCCGCTACCACATAAGAGGCACTGGCGGTTGGCTGCCCTACAATTCTCACGCAAGTGTCCAGTCCTGCGACAGTACGAACAGACTGGGTTCGCTCTCTGAGCGGCAGGTGCATAAGGTTGTGCTCTGGCAGGGAAGGTCGGTGCTAGCCTCCTGATAGGTCCTCCAGACAGCCTAGCGATGACAGGATGCGGAGCGGGCTGCTGAATGGCGCGCTTTCGTCTACTGGCCTGCTCTTGGCTTCTAGCAGCCTCCAGGATATCTACATAGGATCGGAGCCGCAAGGCAGCCAGACGATCCTGAATATCGAGGTCCAAGCCCTGCATGAAACGGCGGCCTTATCCCAATCATTTGTCACCATGGAAGCGGCAAAACGGCTAAGTCGGGTGAACTCCGTAGCATACTCATCCATGGTCCGATTCCCCTGGTTCAAGGTAGCGTCTTAGTTAAACATCGGTATATTTATGAAATAACAATGAAAATTGCATAACAACACTATCTGTCTAACCTGTGTGAGTGTGCCAAATTGGCGCTCCATTTTATTTTTCGTCACATCAGGAAAGAACTTTGTGAGAAAGCTCTCTCTAAAGATGTCCCAAGCGATGGGGCGCTCTAGCCTCTCTACTTCAGCTCGCAACCAAATCTGGGCGAGATCAACGAGCTGGATGCTTACGACATCCACTCGGTCAACGTCGGCTATCCTTGCCGCGATCATCAGCTGTTCTGTCCTAATGAGCTATTGCTTGGCCTCCAGTGGACCTTCCGTACCTGCGAATTTATCTGGATGTAACTTCATGAAATCCGCTACATTTCCAGGTCTTGGTGGCAACACCGCAGGCACTGGCACAACAGGCTCTCGATTGACAGCTCCCAAGGCCACCCTCATCATTTCTGCATGCTTCAGCCTCATCATTTCTGCATGCTCCCGCTGCATCTGCATCATTTGCTGCATCATCATTTCGTTCTGCTCGCGCTGCATCTGCATTACTTGAGCCATAGTGGGTTCCTCCGGTTGGCTGAAAGAAGAAGCACCTCCTCTAAGCATCTCCATTATTTGGGCAATGGTGGGCTCCTCGGGCTGCTCATCACCAGCACGAGAAGTAGAAGCACCTTTTCTAGCCATGGTCTGAAATATGAATCAAACAGTTAGCATCCAGATTTATAAGTTGGTTATCAATTATCCATGTGATTAACGTGGTTTACATATTGTTGAGTCAGACCGATTAAACTCAAACTAATCAGGGTCCAATCCCAAACTAGTTAGAGTCTAACCTAGCTCTGATACCACTAAAAACCTTGTCACGCCCTGCTTCCCAAAACACGGAATGCAAGCACGTGACACGGCCCAACGAATGACTTACGTCACCCATAGGCTGTTAATGATCCAACTCAACAATATAACAAGTAATAAAACAACCACGCATGCAATGAAGGAATAATCACATAAATAACAAAATTGGAAATTAATGCATAAAAATAACCAACATCAAATAACTCAACATCTGGAAATTTAATAACAATATTCGGGTCGAAGCCCACAAATACAAAGAAATAACATTTGTCCAAATTTATTAAAGTCATAAACTAAAACGACATTTATTTTAGCGGCGCAGAAAACATTTCCTTCACCAATGCTGCTCTCCTATTCCATCAGGTAAATCTCCTTGGGTACCGGTAAGTTGCTCATCTAAAAAGAGGAAAAAGAAGGTCCTTAGAGCAAGTCGTGGATATGCAAGTGGAGAAACAGTGAAACAATGAAAATAGTGGTATAGCAATGAATTCAATAAACGATGAAGTCAATAGTATTGAACAGTGTAACAGTATAATATGCATTAAATACGATTTACCACAATAACGATAAACAATACCAATAATGGCAATAATAATGAGAACACTGTTCATTAAGATAACAATATACAATGATAATGTGAGGAGAGCCTTAGGTCTATTATTCATTTTTAATCCTAGCTAATGCACGTACTACTGTGTCCCATGTGTGCCGTACCACAGTTTCGATGCATACAATCAATTTCGTTTAGACTAAGGTGGTAGATTCTATAGTTCATGTACTCGGGAACATTATTCAATAATGACTGATGATCGAATCAATCGAGATACTGAAGTCAGTAATCTGCAATTAACCGATGACCGATATGACCAATAGACCGATAGACCGATAGACCGATAGACCGATAATTAGGGAAACACGGGCCCCTCTTCCGAGTACAGTCACTATGTCATCAACTACCCTAATCAACCCTTAACCCCGCCTTGATTTATTTTCTTTATTCAATTAACACACAATAATGCAATTAATAAGGGACGCTAGAGAAGGTGACAAAACAACCCTAAGATCATGCAATATACTATATACAATTAAATACACTAAATATAACATTATAAACACAATTGTACATTATAAAGCATAGAATCCCAATTCTAGACAGCAGTAGGTTGTTGTACCAAAATCAGTATTCCCGTTGCAACATGACAGCAAATGTGGATCCGTCAGGTGGTCTAGAAACTAGACTCCTGCCCGGTTCCAACGCATACTTAAAAGCTACATTCCGACAACGGTAGCTAGGTGAAATTCAATAATCTTTATATGTTTTAGTTTCTGGCTGAGTGTAGATGTTGACTAAATTTGATCATAAGGGCAGTAAATAATCATTCCAAAAATCAGTAAAAATAATTTTTAACACCCTAAACATGTTATCTACCGTTCTGGAATTTACCTTGGCCATATAGGATTAATAATTCACTTAATTCATTAGCCTAACTTGTTATGTATGTGAATCTGAAATTACAGCGCAGCTGTAGCAAAAGAGTCATAGCTGGGGCAGTATAAGTCGGAATTCGAAAGTTATGGTGTCTATTGACATCTAGACAGATAGGGCTACGATTCATTTTCCGGGAGTTTCTAATTTTAACGAAGTTATCTAGGTCGAAACAGCACATTAAGGTTCAGGTTAGCGTAATTTTCTGAATAGTCTATATGTTCATTTTAAATAAAATGGTTAAAAAATTTAAGGATAGTAAATTGGAGTTTAATTATTCCTACTCACAGCGAATCAACCTTAGGTGAACATGGTATTAATGTAGGTGATGTCTAACATTCTAATAATTACAATTCAACAATTTAGCAATAATAATCACATTAACGATCAACTAATTTCTACAATCTACTATAGCTAATTGTCATTTAATTTCATGATATGAAATGTGTCTATAATTTCCTATTTTTATAATCAATAACTATAACTATATGGTGTATGGACATCTCTATACATTAGAGGCAAAAAGATAGCACGATGTCGAGACTACCACTTGGATTCGCTCGTGTAAATCCGTGGCATCTCAACGATAGATACAATAATATGTTACGATTTTAAATAGGATCCACTTGCGGAATTCAATAAAAATTATCAAACATGATACAAAAACATTCGATAGAAATGACTTGCCTTTTACTTTGTAGACGGTTCGAAAATAAATAAAGAATAACGGGATCAGAATCCCGGGGAGCAATCCCAAGAGTACGTGCGAAGACCGTGCGAAGAAAGCTAGTAGATAGCAACAATTCTCCCACACCCGATCAGCCAAAACAGCAAACGGCAGAATAGGATTTGGCGTCGCCGAACACAGAATAGCCAAATCCAGCGAATCAGACGGCGCCCTCACACCGGATCCAGACGAACAGCGAACAGCGGTGGCGGGATCTGGTGTGCGAGAACACGGAACAGTGATCTGGTTGGCTTGATTTCACGGATCTTGATGCGATCCAAAGGTTGAAATTCACTCCCGCCTTAATCGTCTTCTTCTTCTTCCTTCTTCGTCTAAACAGAAAGCGAGGGAGAGCGGCGACCCTGGCGACTTGCGGTGGGGCTCGCGACGACTGAGGCGGCGACGCTATCGGCGGCGTTGATCGGGAAGCGACACAACGACGTGCTTCGATGGCGGCGAAGCTCGGTTTTCTCGACGAAACAGAGAAAGCGGAGATGGAGGATTTTGACGCTTGGACGGCGCGACGGAGGTGATGAGGGTGATGCGGTGGCGCACGGAGGTGGAAGACGACGGTCGGAGAGGTGTGAGGTTGACGAAGACGATGGTTTCGGAGTTTGGGTAATGGTGGAGTTGGGGAGTTGGTGACTATGGCGGTGGTGGTTTAGTTCGGTGATGGAGTTTGGGTTCACGGCGTCGAGGATGGGTCCACGGCGTCGAGGCGAGGAAGTGGAGGGGAAGGCGATGGAGAAGTTGGGTTTGTTTCGTTTTGTTTTGTTTGCTCTGTTGTTTTTGTTTTGGTTTGGTTTCCTTTTGTTTTGGTTTGTTTTAATCAGAGGAGAAGAGGGAGAGAGATAATAGGGGAAGTTAGGAGATAGTGGGAGAGATTAGAGGGGCCAAATATTAGGGATTTGGTTACCCAATTATTGGAAGTTACTGATTGTGGAGAGTGAGGGGAGTGATTAGGGGAATTGATAGGATTAGTCCGTTAGGGAGAGATTGGGGGTAGTATGGGTTAGTGGGTTTGGGTGAGAGACCCTTTAGGAGGTGGGTATTGGACTATGGGTACAAAGTGGTTCAAATTTGAGGTGAATTCTCAACCCAAGGAGGCAAGAGAAATACTCTATAATTAATCCGAATTAAGACATACAAGGAGTAAATTTTTAATGATCAATTGAGATGAGGTATATAATTGATGAATAACATTCGACTAAATATTATTTAATACAAAATGGGACAAATGAAATGAATTTCAATTAAAATCGAGATTACAATTGGAATCAATAATAGAAATAGGAAAAATGAAAACGGGAGTTACAGACAAAATGCTAGTTGTTCCTTATTATTTTTCTCCATGTGTGAAAAAATGGTGTTCCATGTGGTATATCTAGCTGTTGATATCTTCCGTGCCATCAAAGCTATGGACACTAATCTTTGGGTGTTTAGGAAAGAACGGGTTACTTGTATCCTGTCTATGACCACCAAATCTTCGTTCTTGATCCCAACCTCTATATATTGGCTCCCGATCTTGATGCCAGGGTCCTTGTCGACAAGACCTCCTCGTTCGTCTTCACCTCATCAAGATACATGAAGATTTCTTGGCCGAACACCCGGTGGGCGCCAAGATCCCTTGCTACCACTCAAATCATCACCACTATCATCTGTTCTTGCATGTTTGTTAGGGTGCCTCGAATGAGAGTGCAAATGCAAATCTTGTAACCCCCGACCCATGACTATTTCTAACCGATCGATTCTCTCTTCAAACCAGTCAAAGCGCTTGAATTCTTTATCAAAATGATTAAAACACACTTCGAGGCTAGGCTGCTTATGAGATTCGTCACTGTCACCAGTGTCATCTTGCGCAACTCGATCTTTTTTCCTAGATCCTGAATGAGGTCCAAACTGTGGATCTTGTGGTTTCTCAACTTCTTATCGAGATTCACGATCATTTTCAGGATTAGCGATGTCTAACGGATCGAACTCATGCTCTGATACCATTGTTCCAACTTGACCACCGACTGCATTGTTAGATGAGGCAGGTCATCTTCTCGGTATCGGACATGCAAACCCTAGGGTTGGGACCAAGATGAGAGAAGGAAGAAGATGAACAATGAACTCAAATCTTGATTTCCCTTCATAATCCAATTCTGTTACAGACTCGATTTATATATACCCTAGTTACAACGTGCATAGCACAGACTTACAGGTTAGGGGAGACAATTAGAAATGGGTCCCACTAACCACCAACTAACTATCCTACTGCGACACATGTATGCTACATATGGTGCACATGCATCTAATGAAGGGACTTAAGAGGAAGATTACAAACACTTTTACAGTTACAACCATGAAAGAAAAACATTCACCAAGAGATGATATATGAGCCCTAGGGACTGATACGTAACAAAACATAAACTTCCCCTTTTCAGTTACAGCAATCAGAGACCCATGTTTTTAATAAAGAGCTCCAATGGCATGACTTTAAGTGCGATCCAGATCAGGGACTAGATCACTCATTGCCTTTGTGTCTCCACCACAACAACCAAAGACAAAATTAGTGTCAATCCTAAATGTATTTCAAGAAAGCCCTAATAAAGAGAGAGAGAGAGATGATGAAGAATAATACAAATTAGGATTTGGGATGAAGGGAGTCTTGAATGGGTATTACAAAAAGGGGGGGGGGGATTAAGAGATAGAGAAAAAACGTGAGTATCAGCGTAGAGATGATGAAGAAGAGGAAATAAATTGAGAGAATGGAGAATAGGAGATGAGAGGAAGAGAAGATATATGAAGTAGAATATATGGAATATGTTCCAAATTGAATAAGGGTATTTTGGTAATTTGACATTTCAGATTTAACTCCAGAGATCTGAAGGTTAATAGTGAGGTGCTATGAGTGTTTCTTAATTATCAGTTCAAATGTTGGGAGGTTTCTTACTTTACGTAACCCTTCATTCTATATGCAATGTCCGTGTTAAGAGTATAGCCATTTAAATGATAAAAAAATGTTTGGACTTTTTAAATGCTCGTAATTCCAACCACAACATATTTGGAGACAATGTGATATTTAGGAATGATAATGGGCTGGGGATGACCCTTGAGGCCCCTTACCCTGACCCTGGCCCTGAACCCCTAGTAAAGTGAAGGGCTAAGGCTTGAAATTTAGGCCCTTCTAAGGGCCAAGGCTAGGGCCAGGGTTTAACCTAGGATATACCCCTGATCCGGCCCTGACCCCTAGTCCTTTTATGGCCATAAGTAGACCTAAGTCAGACCCTAATATTTTAGTATAGTAAATATACATATTTTATATAACTTATTTACAAAATGCCTTACTCTTGGCCCATTTTACCAAGCTCATATATACTTGCTAAAGATAAAACATGGAAACATCACAACTTTATAAGATTTAGGGGTGAAACCAATGTTGCTGATCTATTTATTTCTACTATGGTAAGTTTATAACATGAGATGAAAAATATAATTTACGTTTTTTATTCTATTTTGAGTTTCACAAGGTTGTATTGAGTATGTAGTATTGTGAATTTGTAGTAATCTTCGAGTTCTACATTACACAATTAACTCTTTAAGAAAGCCATCAGTTGATAACGATGTCATTGATCACCTTTAAGTCAAAACACCATTATATATATATATATATATACATCGTTGATCACCTTTAAGTCAAAACACCATTATATATATATATATATATATATATATATATATATATACATCGTTGATCACCTTTAAGTCAAAACACCATTATATATATATATATATATATATATATATATATATATATATATATATATATATATATATATATATATATATATAGAATTATTGGTTATGTCAGATAACTAATAATATTTCATAAATTTCTTCGTCTAAAATAAAAGTCTAAGGGCGGATGGAGGCTCTGGATCATGATAGGGTAAGATTGGGGTTGAGATAAATGTAGTTTAAGGCCGGTGCCGGTGCCGGTGCCGGGGCAGGGTCAAAAATTGAGGCCCTAAAGAAAGTAGGGCCCGAGCAGGGGTTTATGCATGGCCCCCTACATCAGCCCATTATCATCCCCATTCTAATCCCTGGTGATATTGTGATATTGTTTTTTATTGTTCGGCATGTGCATTAATTGCACATACTGATAAATTTAATATTGTATAACTGAATAAGGTGTGTGCATATGATCTATCGTCTCATTGTGGTGAAATATTTTGAGAGGGCCGCACCTCATCATAATAACATAACTTGTCATCAGGGATGGAGCAATACGTACCCCGGGGGGGGGGGGCGGGGGGGGGGGGGACCCTGAATTTATGTAATTTCATCCCTTGAGCACCCCTTCAATTTTTTACAAAACCCTGAATTTATGTAATTTCATCCCTTGAGCACCCCTTCAATTTTTTACAAAACCCCCTAGTAAACTTGCCTCCATCCTCCCTCCAAATTTATAAAAAAACACGCCACATATATTTACAAATATACAACTTATTGCTTGGTCCCACATTTAAAACTTACTTGCATAAAAAAAAAGTTAAAAAATAAACAGAGAAGAAACATAATATATGTTTTTTTTCTTCTTCTTTTTTGAAACATAATAGATCTGAATGCTATTTTTCTGTACAATTCTTTTCGTTTTCTTTTAGATGCATGTCGCAACCCGAAATAAAAGGAGACGAAAATTTCCAAAACCCTAACTTTAATATGAATTTGATTCTTCAAAATTCAATCGACAAAGCTTTTTGGAATCTAGTTGTCGTCTTTCTCCCTCATCTTCCAGTGACGAAGAAGGCAAATGTGACAATCTCAACGATCACTAGTAAGTCTCTTTCTCCATGTCTTAATTGGTAAACTGAATTCGTATAATAGACAGCATTGCTAAAGCAAATAAAATTAGAAGAATTTAAGAAAACTAAGAATAAGAATTTGTCTATTAGTTAAGGTCCAATCATGATATTTTTATTTTATTTGTTAAGATACTAAGGATCCCTATATCTTGTGGGTGTTAATTGGATTAGGAGTTATTGCGTGTTATATTTTGATACTTATCAAGAGTGTGATGAGTTAAATTTGTACATGAAATTATTACTTTTTTACGCATAAAAATTGCAAGTTCTCATTTATTTCTTTAAATTTTATTTTCTTTCAACTTATTTTTTCTTATTTATTTGATTTTGAAGGAATAAGATGGATAAGTTCAAACGATAGGCGTTTTGGTAAAATCAAGGAAGCAAACAAGTATAAAAATTTTAAATTTTAAATTAAAAAACTTGATGGGAATTATTTGCAAGTGTACAAAATCGCAACAAGTAGTATAGTTTAAGTGAAAAGAGTGTGGAACCCACAATGACTAATTATTTTATTGAGTACTGAAATTTACTAGATTATCTACTATATGAAAAACCGAAATTTGATAAAGAAAACAACTAAATTAAATTAATCTAAATAACTAACTAAACTAATTAAAATGAACAAAATTTGAAATTTTGTTGTTTGTTAATAGCAAAATCTAGTTCTCGAGCATTTGATTTCACCTAGTTAATCCCAAAAAATTCTTAATTTCAAGTAACTAGAAATTATACTCTTCCAAGTTGTAGACTAAAATCCATTAATTATTCAATGTTTTATCTCGAACAACACCAAAAATATCCCCAACTAACAGTTCGTCATATCTCTATGCAAATTTAATTAATTGAAGATTCATTAAGTTCTATGGATTCCTTATAGTCACATTAATCGTGGTAAATCATCTCTAATTGCGCTCAATCAATGATATTTAATTGTACGATTCTAAATTACAAATTACCTCTCGGTCTTTCCATGATCCAATAAATCATACAATAGTTGGCTAAATAATAGTAAGCATTAAGAACAAAAATTAAACACACAACCATGGAAAAATAGGAGAATAAAATAACATGAAATTAGAATTGTGTTCTCAAAATTAGGCTACTTCGAAGCCGTAGAAAAATAAATTTAGTTCATGATAAATTTGCAACTAACAAACATTGTATTGAATTGCATAATAATAAAAATTAAAAGAGAAAAAAGAACTCTTGACGATCTTGAAGACCTCAACAGAAAACTGTTGAGTAACGGCAGCCCGACCCGATAGTACCCATTTTGGGAACGTCCAGTGCCAAAGACGCTATGATTCTTGCTCTCTAATGATGTGATGAGTCATCTCCTCCAATTCCTTTAGCCTCCAAGATTTTTTTTTCTTTTTTTCATCTCAGCCTTTATATATAGCAGCCAAAGAAATCCTCAAAAGATAACCACAATTACAGCCAACTTGGACCCCAAAACTCACAACCCGAATTTCATGTTCTCAAATTTCTGCGTACAATTGCAGTAAAATGAACTTTCCTAGAGCTACTGAACTTCGTTCATAACATATAAGTACTCATTTTGAAGAAGACTCGACGACCGACATCTTTTAGAACAAAAGTTAAGATTCGTCCATCTTCATATTTAAAATAGCTATACATGTTCTAGGTGCTGCATTTTTATAAAGAAGAGGATAGTCAATGAATTAATAAGATAAGTTTAAGTTAAATAATTAGTTAGTAAAAATCTACATATTTTGGATGCAACGGATGAGCCTTACGGCTCCAGCCTCAAAAATATATTGCAATAAAAAAAGTGTAGCATACAAAGACTCATTTTACAAGAACTAAAACAAGGGAGTAGACAAATAGAAGTCATACAACACTTAGAATAGATCAATAGGAAAACAACGAAGAAAACGAATAAGACCCAACTACAAACAGAGAGGATCCGACTGCACACGCGATCCCAGGAAAATCAAAGCAACACAGCCCCTTCCCTAGCAAGCTAAAATGAAAACAGCCTACTACAGAACCTCCCACCATCGCGTTGGCAGAGGAGCAACCCACCGAAAAAAAAAACCATGCACGGCCGCGGTCGCAGAGGGTAGAGCCAACCAAACATGCATGGCCGCGGAGGGGAGAGTCAACCAACATGCACGGCCGTGGAGGGGGGAGCCAACCATGCCAAAACAAAGGAAACGACATCCAGAAACTGGCTCGCACCTCCCAAAGCAACACCCACAAAAGAACAACGCTAAGACGCCACCAAAAAGCCCGATCAGCGCATGGCCAAAATCCAAACTCGCACAAGGAGTAACAAGAACCAGAGAAGATGCACATAAAGTATGTTATCTCATAGAATAGCAGTAACAACCAAAGCAAGACCGCGCAAACACACCCGCACTCACTGCAGTGTAAAACCGCAATGGTGGTCCACAAAAAGAAAGAAAAAGCACAAAATTCACGGACACTGAATCCGGTCAGACTTGCACCAACAAGCCACGAACATCTAAAGCCACGTTACGCCTAAACCGATAAAAAGAACAACCATAGACGCGAGATAACTAAACTCTAAAAATAAAAGCATGGTAAAATGATATGCATCCCAGGCTGGGGTAAACCCAACCCAAAATAAGACAGAACAACCCAAAAAACCACACTAGAAAAAGAGTAGAAGAGGATCAGCCGACGAGCAAGTCGCAAGCCTGAAGCCACCAAAAAAGTGGACAATAACAATTGAGAACCAACAGAGGAAAGCACCCTACTGGGATGCAACCAAAAGCCATCCAAGGAGGGCTCTCCATAGTACATCAAACAAAAGAACCCGGGTGCCCCCAAACTACCACCAAGAATCCTGATGAACCTACACACCACAAACAAAAAAAAAGGCCGCCCACTCGGGCCAAAGGCACGGCCACCCACGAAGAGCCCGGCCACCAATACAAAGCCAAGAAAATACCAACCAGAACCACAACTTGCTGGCACAAACCAAAGAGAACCCAAACAGTATGAAACCAAACACAAGAACAAAACAACATAGTAAGAGTAAATTCCTATACATCCCTGCGGGCTGACAGGGTAACAACCACAAAAAACACAAAAACCCTCCTGACAAAGGCCTGCCAAGAAGAACCCATACCATCCACCACACTGACCACTGAGACCAAAAAGAGGAGGCCTCAAGTCGAGCTCAAAACACGTACCATGCTGAACAGAAAACAGCAAAACAACAAGGATAGCAAGAAAACAAACCGAGCCTAATGACCCGCTTCAAAATTGAAACAGCAGGCCCTCCAAAAGAAAGGCCCCAGGCCCAAACCAGTACCTCAGGTCTGCAAAGAAAAGGGAACATCAATTAATTAAAAGCTACAAAAGAAAAGAAAAGCACAATTAAGAACTATTAGCACGAAAAGAACTAAACGCCTCATCGAGACGATTTAAATGCCAAGCAGCCAGTTTATCCGATGATTAACTGGAGGGCCAAAATTTGGAATAGAATAAGAACTCATCGATAATGCTATCAATCGAAGTAGACTGAGAAAAAATACGTTTGTTCCGTTCCGACCAAATAACCTAAATAATTGCCATAATAGAAAGAACCCACAATTTACGGAATTCTTTTCTGAGGGATTGATACATCCAGTTAGAAGAGAATTCAGAGGGAAAACACGGCACTTGCTAGGCATTGACTGCGTTCATCCAAAGAGGTTGAATGAAAGCACACTCAAGGAAGAGATGATCGGCATCCTCATGGTGAGTAGAGAAAAAAACACACAACTGGCCTACCGCTAGGTTCATCTTGTTAAACACATGAACAGTCAGAAGCTTATTATTCAGCGCTAGCCAGGTAAGAATTTTAGATTTGAGAGAAGCACAACCGCTCCACAATGGCTTAGCACTCAGGGAGACAATCCCACCAAAATTCAGAAAGTTGTAGAAGGATTTAACCGAATAGTTACCAGAGCTGGTCCATCTCCATTTGAAGTCTTCAACTGGATGCCAGGAATAAAGGTTAATACCATAAAAAAGCTCTTGAAGCTCAGTCTCAAGAGGCGGGGGAAGAACATTCGAGAATGGAATAGACCAGAACTTTTGGTTATTGATAATAATAACATAATCAGACACCATGGCAGAGGGGTTGGTCGCCTGCTGATAGAGCTTAGGAAACGCAAGAGCGAGCTTGATGTTGCCAAACCATAAATCAAGCCAGAATCTAGTCTTTGCGCCATTAGCGCACTGATGAACTAACCCACATTGAAATGGGCTGGATACTTTCCAGACAACTCTCTAGAATGAAGAGGATTTACGGGGAAGGGATGGGGGAAAATCCCACATGTTGGTACGGGGAAAACAATTGAAAGAGATCATGCGCGCCCAAGGCAGCTGCTCCTTTTTTTAGAAATCTCCATAACCATTTGCCTAAGAGGGCCAAATTTTGGTGTCTGAGATTAAGAACTCCTAAACCCCCAGCTGCCTTAGAAGTGCAGATAAGCTTCCAGTTGCAAAGATGAGTACTAGCTTTATACGAATCCAAACCTGACCAGAAAAAATTTCTTTTGATACGATCAATCCTCTTAATAACCCACGTTGGAAGGTAAAAGAAAGACATCATATATAAAGGGATAGAGGAGAGAACGGAGTTAACGAGGATGATTCTGCCCCCGTGAGATAGGTGTTTACCAGACCACCGGTTGAGTTTCGATTCCACCTTTTCAATCATTGACAACCAATCAGCTTTATGAAGCTTCGCCTATCGCAAGGGGATACCCAAATAAGTATAGGGAAGGAGGCCGAGACACAATTAAAGAATTGCGCAATTTCCGTTTGCCGATTTTGGGAACCACCATGCCAAAGAACAGAAGACTTTTGAAAGTTAATGGCCAATCCTGAAGAACTTTCAAAGACATAGAGAAGTAACTTCAGGTTACGTAAAGTGCACCCATTGGGTTTCGCAAAGATAATGGTATCATCAGCGTATTGGAGGTTCAACACTCCACGGAAACTACGAGAACTACCAAGGCCTTCAATAACACCAGCTTCCCACGCATTACGAAGTAGCTTACTGAAGACATCGGCAACAAGAGCGAATAGCAGGGAGGAAATAGGGTCACCTTGACGAAGACCATGCTTACACTTGAACTTGTGCCCTTCCGTCCCATTGATAATAATGGACAAAGTGCCTGCAAAAAGACTGGATTTGATCCAAGTGACCCATTTAGGACCAAAACCACGGTGAAAAAGAATTTCAAAAAGAAAGTCCCAGCTTACATTATCATAAGCTTTTTGAAAGTCTAATTTTAACAGGATACCTTCTGAATTCAATCTATGGCAGTCCGAAATCATTTCTTGGGCCGAGGCCATACTATCAAGGATAAAGCGGTCTTTAATGAATCCTGATTGCATGGAATCAATCAAAGGAGAGATAATGGCACTAAGACGAGAAGAGAGCACTTTCATGATGATCTTGAAGGTTGTATTAAGGAGGCTAATAGGCCTAAAAGTTAGAGATCAAGTTGGCACCCAAAAATTTGGGGATGAGGACGATGTGCGCATAATTGATCCTATCGAAGGAAAATTTTCCTTGATAAAGATCAGAGAACATTTTAAAGAGATCATCTTTGAGGCAATCCCAAAACTGTTGAAAAAAGAAGGCTGGAAAGACATCCGGACCTGGGGCGGAATCACTTTTCAAAGAGAACACCGCCCTCTTGATCTCTTCTAAGGAGAAATGAGCTTTCAAGCTAGATAGATCATTCGACTGCTGACCATACAGTTGCTGCCAGTCTAGATGGATAGCACAATGTTTATTAAATCCCAACAGATCTTTAAAGAACCGAAGGAAAGAAGCATGGATATCAGATCCCAAAGATAATTCATTATCATTATCAAGGATAGAGGAAATACGATTACATCGCTGCCGGTGCGAAGCAAAATTGTGGAAGAAAGAGGTGTTGCCGTCACCCTCCTTAAGCCAACGAAACTTGGCCCTATGAGCCCATTTAATGTGATCGTTATGGAGAAAATCCGCGTAGCTTCTTTTACAAGAAGCACGCTCAGAACGAAGGGAATCAGAGATTGGGCCAGTCTCCTCCAGCCGATCAATGGAATCGATAGTCGACAGAAAAACATTTTAAAGAAAATTATCATTGGCAAATCTTTCTTTATGCCATATTTTGCTACTAAATTTAATGGCATGAAGCTTAATCAGAATGCGGCCTAATCATGATGAACCCGTAATAGAAGAAAGACATTCCTGGATGAGATTGACGAAGGTTTGGTCTTGCAACCAAAATTTTTCGAAGCGGAACTTGAAAGATCTGGAGAAGTTATAGTTAGAAGACAAAGAGATAGGAACGTGGTCTGACGAAGGATTGGGCAAAGCCGAAATGAAAGAGTTGTGGAAAAAATTGATCCAGTCAAAGGAAACCAGAAAGAGATCGAGCTTAGCCATGGTCGGAGGTGACCTCATATTCGACCAAGTGAATGATCTTCTGTTAAGGGGCAGACCAGTCAAGTGGAGAGAGTGAATGCTTTCATTAAAGCGGGAAGAGTCCAAAGAGTAAGAGGATGAAACCGATCTATCGGAAGAGAATCTGGTGACATTAAAGTTTCCACAAAAAAGCCAGAAACCGTTGATGTTGTGTTGGAAGGAGTTAAGTTCGTTCCAGAAAGCATTCAACTAATCAAGTGAAAGATATTAATATTAGTCGTTTACATTCTAAACTAATCATTCAACTAATTTAATCCAATAATCAATTTGAATTTTAAATTTTGAATTTTAAAATTTAAATTTTGAAATCTTTATCCTTATTTTCTTTCTTGATTTTACCAAAACGCCTACCTTTGCACTTATCCATCTCATTCCTTCAAAATCAAAAAAATAAATAAGAATAAGTTGAAAGAAGATAAATTTCAAAGAAATAAACGAGAACTTGGAATTTTTATGTGTAAAAAGAGTAACAAATTCATGTACAAATTTCACTCATCAAATACTCCCAAACTTAAAATTTTACTTGTCCTTGAGCAAAAAGTAAAATCATGAATAAAATAAAAATAATCATAAGTAGGCTCAACTCATCACGCTAAAAGGTCTTATTATCCAAGCATCAAATCTTCAATTTAGTACTTAAACACTCGCAAATAAACTAAAACTAAGCATACTCACTTTTTCCAATGCAACTATTTATACATAATTCCCAACCCAATCATATTTGTCATGCACTTAATGTAATTATATTATGTAACAACTCCATCTGTGATTACCACTTCTCACTACTATAAACCGAGTAGAAAACTAGAGTTTTTTTCTCTATCTAAGTTGTCATTTGTCTTTTGACGCGAATGCAAAGATTTGTGATGAATTCACCTGGTTACTCAACAAGTCACAAACTTTGAGTGCTTTTGCATACTCATATTTCAAGTTATCGTTTGACGTAAAAGTAAACATTGGTGATGAATACCCCTAGTTACTAAGCAACTCAAAATATTGGAGTAGATCAAACTTTATTCATTCAATTATTAATTATTATCACTCTATTTACTTAAACTCTGTTTAGGACTAGATCAAAGGGGATAATCACAAGAAAAAACATCACATTTTTCTTTTTATGTATAATCACATGACTCACAATTTGTAAAGAATTTTTAACTTCAATAATTCAAAAGAAAACAAGTATGCTTAATCTTGCTTTATAAGATATCGTCTATCCAAAAAATAATTGCAAAGCGTCGCCACCGGGACGATAATTCCGGAGTAGTGCTCACGCCATGTCATGAAGCATCAAGCAGGAAGTATGTGAATCACTCTCACACCACCAATCCGATGGCCCTCATACTCGTGTTTTTCTCTCACTTTCGTCACATCACCACTATGTATCTAGTCCTTAGTTTATTTGAATCATGAATAAAATTAATTCCTAGAGTTAGCTCTTTCCTCCATACCGGTCTTAAACATCAATCAATCAACATGAACAAACTTGGTCTTTTCTATTCAATAACTCATCTCAAAAATATATTTCAATGCCGGTATAAGGCTTAGCTACCCTCTAGCTTTCAATTCCATTTCACGTTCATAGCATTGTGTATTCATATTCATAAGACTTTTCATAATTCATCATGATGTTGACTTTACTTTCATGTACAGTTTTCATGCATAAGACAATTAAATTCATTTTCTAACTTGTCACATTCATTCTTCATTCTTTCCACTTACTTCTTAATCTCATTTTACCAATACTAAATCTAACATTCAAATTTTCATTTTTCCATTATCAAATCTCTTTTCAAACTCTTTTAAACAATACATTTATTTTTATCCAAAGACAAATTTAAAACCTGAGAAATAAAAAATAGTCACGACAGTCGACTGTAGAAGCATAGTCGGTCGACTGTTCAGCGATGATTAAAAACTCGAAAATTAAATAGTCAGGACAGTCGACTGTTAAGGCATAGTAGGTCGACTGTTCAGCGAGGATTAAAAAGTTGAAAATTAAATAGTCAGGACAGTCAACTGTTAAGGCATAGTCGGTCGACTGTTTAGTGACAAAAAGTCAAAATTTGGAATAGTAACTTAAGATTTTTAATGCCATTAGATTCTCATTTTTCATATAAAGTATTGCTCTTTTATTTATACAAAGTGTACATGAAATCACATAATGATCTATTAACAACTTCTTTTTCAAAGAGACATTTTTCTTGATTTCTTTCAATCATAATTTGGTTCCTCTTTATTAGAGTAATGAGTTTTTCTTCTTTCCTTTGGATTAACACACAAATTGATCATTTCTTGAACTTGGCCTAATTTACAAAATGTTATTTTTTTTCAACAACTAACATACAACTTTAGGATTATCTAGTATCAATCATACCAACCATGAATAAGCATAATTCACTAATCAATCTTATTTTAATAATGTAAAGATTCTCACAATTAGCATTTTCCACATAAACATTTCTCAAAATTGCATTTTTTCCACAAACACAAATATTTTAACATGGAGAACATTTATTCTAATTTTAGCATGCTAGATTAATATTCAAATATCACAACAACAAACATATCATTCAATCAAGTTCACTTATTCATTTTATGCAATTTCACATATGTTCTATTTTCACCTTAATCATGGTACTATCAAAGAGCAATATTTTTATCTATTTATTCTAGCATGATTAGCACACAACCTAGCATGTTACTACCTAGAAGTTATAGAAAATTGCCCACCCTATTGGAGAGAAAACGAAATGAACTCCTAAAACTCCTAGATTGATCAAAAGAGGCCTTCACCTCCTAGTTTGAGCCACCACACGTCGTCTCCTACTCGTCTTGAAGCAAACCCAAGCCTCCTTGCTTCCTTGAAGAAATCCGGCCACCAAATGGGAATGAAGAACACACAACACAACTCTCAATCTTTTGAACTCACTAAACTCTCAATCATTTGCTCTCTAATTGTATTTCTTTATCTTTCTCTTTTGATATAGATTAGGTGTGAAGATACTATTGGGGGGGGGGGGGGGGGGGATAATTTTGGGTGGATTGAATGGCTAGGATTAGATCAAATAGTTAGGGATTAAGGGCTAGGATTAGTTTGGAAGTTGCCATAACCACCCATGAATGAGATAACCACCTCACCTCTACTCCCATTTCCCTTCTCCACTCATGCATAATCCGGCCTACTCCAAGAGTGTGTTTTGCACACTCTTGTGCATGCACGACTGTCCCCCACTTACAAGTTGTACATGTTAGATTAATTGTCCATTATTTGAGTCTACACTACAAGTTAGACTAAAATAAAGAATAATTAAATTACATGGGCTCACTAATGGGCCAAGAGACTATGGGCTCTACTAATTTAATTAATTAATTAACTAATGTGGGATACAGAGAGACAAATTAAGCTTAGGATTAAATTAGGCTTCTAAAACGAATAATTGGGGATTACTAGTTTATGAAACATTTTTTTAGAGAAATCCATGCATAAATTTTACGTGCACAACTTGTAAAATCAAACAACTCCACATATAAATAAGATTTGAAAATCCTGGGTGTTACAGCACTCCCTCCTTAGAATAGTTCCGTCCCCGGAACTACACTTAAAGTGTGAGAAAACAGAAATACAACAAGAAGAAAAGAAAGAAGAAAGAGAAGAAGATACAAATCAAACAAAGAGCTCAGGATGATCTTTCATCATCCTCTCCTCAGATTCCCAAGTAGCCTCTTCAACCAACTGGTTTCTCCAGACTACTTTGACCATCGGTATCGTCTTGTTCCTCAAGACTTTCTCCCGACGATCGACAATCTTAACCCGAAGCTCAGTGTAACTTAGATCCAACTGTAAACCCTCCGGCACTTCGGGCAAATGATGACTCGGATCTGGAATGTGACCTCTCAGCATAGACACGTGGAAAACATTGTGCACCTGAGACAACTCTTGCAGCAACTCCCACCGGTAAGCAGTTTTCCCAATCTGCTTCAATATCTTATACGGGCCTATGAACCTCGGGGATAACTTCCCACTCTTGCCGAAGCAAATCACACCATTGCTAGGTGAAACCTTCAGAAAGACAAAGTCACCAACCTCAAACTCAATGTCCTTCTTCCAGTTGTCTGCATAGCTCTTCTGCCTACTCTGAGCATCCACCAACCTCTACCTGATCAGATCGATCTTTTTCGAGGTCTACTGCATGATCTCAGGCCCAAACATCTGCCGCTCCCCAACTTCAAACCAACAAACAGGTGTTCTGCACTTCCTGCCATACAGAGCTTCGTACGGCATCATCCCAATACTAGTCTGAAAACTGTTATTGTAGGCAAACTCCACCAGAGCTAAGTGCCTTTCCCAACTGGCTCCAAAGTCTAGTACACAACACCAAAGCATATCCTCAAGAATATGGTTGACTCTCTCGGTCTGCAGATGAAAAGCGGTGCTGAAATCCGTCTTGATAGCCAGAGCTGTCTGAAGACTCTTCCAGAAATGTGATGTAAACCTCGCATCTCGATCAGACACAATGGTTAACGGAACACCATGAAGCCTGATGATCTCACCAACATACAGCTCAACCAACTTGTCCATCGAAGCAGTGAGTTTCATCGCCAAGCAGTGAGCAGATTTGGTTAGTCGGTCGACTATGACCCAAATCGCATCATTGCCCTTTGAACTCTTGGGCTACCCCGTGATGAAATCCATACTGATGTTATCCCATTTTCATTCCGGAATAGGTAATGGTTGCAATAGACCTCCGGGTCTCTGATTCTCAGCTTTGACTTGTTGATAGACCTCACACTTCGCCACGAACTCGGCCACATCCCGCTTCAAACCTGACCACCAAAAGTATTGCTTATAGTCCTTATGCATCTTGGTACTCCCAGGATGTACAGACAAGAGAGTAGCATGTACCTCCTAAAGAATGCTCTCCCACAATTCTGCTTGATCCGGAACACAGAGTCTCTCTCCGAACCACAACACTTCATCCGTGATCTAGAATTCTGGCAACTTGCCAGCACCAACCTGCTCCTTCATCTTTTGGATCTCTGCATCTTCCTTCTGACTTGCGATAATCCTTTTATTCAGCGTTGGTTGAAGCCTCAACTGAGCTAGAGACGATCCCAAGCCTTGCAGAACAATTTCAATACCAGCCTGATCTAATTCCTCTGCAGGCTACCTCTGATTTGTAATCAAATTAGCCAGACTGCTCTTACTGCTAAGTGCATCAGAAACAACATTCGCCTTCCCAGGATGGTACATAATCTCTGGACGAATGTCCTCACGTACCTCCAGCCATCTCCATTGCCTCAGATTCAGATCCTTCTATTGGTAGATATACTTCAAACTTTTGTGGTCCGTGTACATGCTCAGCTTCTCACCATACACGTAATGTCTCTATTGCTTCAAGATGAAGATAATCATAGCCAACTCCAGATCATGAGTCGGATAATTCTTCTCATGCGGTCTTAGTTGCCTAGACCCATACGTGATCACTTTCCCTTCTTGCATTAAGATAGAACCAAGCCCACGATGTGAAGCATCACTGTAGACATCATACTTAACACCTGCTCTAGGCAAAGCTAAAATGGAGCAGTAGTCAGCCTCTTTTTCAACTCCTTTAAGCTCGCCTCGCACTGCTCAGTCCATTTGAAGTTCACATTCTTCTTGGTCAGACCAGTGAGTGGCACGGCTATCTGAGCATAGCCTTGAATGAACCTTCTGTAGTATCCAGTTAGCCTAAGGAAACTTCTGATTTCCTTCACTGTAGTAGATCTTGCCCAATCCTTCACCGCCTCTATCTTCTGCGGATCAGTTGCCACTCCCTCCTTACAAAGGATGTGACCTAGAAACGCCACCTCAGATTTCCAGAAATTGCACTTGGATAACTTGGCATACAACTCATGCTCCTGAAGCTTCCTCAAAACTACTGCCAGATGCTCCATATGCTCCTCCTCCGACTTGGAGTACACAAGAATATCGTCGATAAACACCACGACGAAAGAATTAATAAACGACCTCAGAACTCTATTCATCATATCCATGAAAATTGCAGGTGCATTCGTCACTCCAAACGGCATAACTAAGAATTCGTAATGCCCGTGTCGAGTTCTGAACGCAGTCTTATGCACATCTTCAGCTTTCACTCAAACTTGATGATATCCTGATCGAAGATCTATTTTGAAGAAAATAGCTGCTCCTTGTAGACGATCGAACAAGTCATCAATTCATGGAATAAGATACTTATTCTGAACAGTGACCTTATTCAGCTCCTGGTAATCGCTGCACATCCTCATCGAACCATCCTTCTTCTTTACCTAAAGCACCGGTGCTCCCCAAGGTGACACACTCGGTTGAATAAAGTCTTTCTCCATCAGTTCCTCAATCTGCTGTTTGATCTCATCCTGCTCCACAGGCGCCATTCTATATGGTGCCTTGGAAATAGGTGCACTCCCTGGCTGAATAGTGATGCTGAACTCTACATCACGATGCGGGGGTAACCCATGCAAATCTTCCAAGAATACCGTCGAATAATCCCGAACCACTGGAATCTACTGCACCTCTGCAGGAATCCCCTTCTTCTTGCTGATAGCAGCAACCAAGCCTGAACATCTCCTCTTCCCTTAAAAAGTGACTTCAGGTCTACCTGGAGCCTTCACTATTACTTCTTTGGTCTTGCACTCAATGTTTGCACTGTACACCGACATCTAATCAATGTCAATGATAATATCGACTCCCAAGACATTCAGTTCGATCAGATCAATCCCAAAAATTTTATCTCCAGTCATGATCTCGTAGTCCGCATAGTACCGATCAGTGGTGTTACCGCTGATTCTGGTGTGGGGGTAAACAGATGAGATTTGTGAGTTCGTGGAAAAACCTGAACAGCGGATCCAAGCCTTCTAATTCCTGCCGCTACCTGAAAGGAAGTGCGACACACCGGGGTTGATTCCGGCGACGCACCCTCCGACGCTCTTGTCAGTAACCAGTGATGATTAAGAAAGAGCTTAAGATGGAAAAAGAGTGATTACCTGGTCACAGTGGTAGGTGGGAGGTATTTATAGTCGCCATGGGAGTGATTAGGGACCTGATTTCCTGTGTAACTGTCAGGAGTAAAATCCTCCCAATCTGTTTAGGAAACTGACCCCTGATTCCCGGTGAGAGCAAATCAGGCCTGTTGATTCGGTCAAATCAGTGACCCTAATTTTTCTCTTGCTGGTTTGGGTTTGTCTTGGGTCGGGACCCGTACCCAATCGGAGTGGATCCGTTTGTGGGTTATTGGATCTGTGAGAAGGAGACCCAGTACCCGTTTCGGACCCATTTGTATGTGAAATTACCGTTTTACCCCTGAGCTTCAAGATTTGTGCCCAATCTGGAAGGTTCCAATTTAACCCCATTTTTAGCCATATCACGAGCCCCCCACTCCTAAAGACTGAGTGTGATCAGCCTTTGAGGAGTAGTTTAACTGTTTCAGTGGCTAGGGGAGTTGTATCGGAGTCTGAATGGAGGATTTTGAATCTCGAAGGGGGTAGTGAGGTAATTTTTAGAAGCCATATGCTGTTCTGTAGCCTTGTTGAGTATTTGACGGTTTTTATCTATTTTTTCGAACTATTTATTTAATTTTGCGATGTGTTAACTAATCGTTCGGGGGCCTTAACAGTACATTCTAAGCAATAATTGTTCGTTCAAGGGCTCAAAAATATCTCCCCGAATTTTTAATTATTTTCTAGAATTTTTAGTTAATTTTCCCGAATTTTTAGTAATTTTTCGCAATTTTTAAATAAATAAAACGATTTAAATAAATAAAAATTAATTTTTAAATACTGATTTATGGCGTGGCCTGATCTGGACCGTTGATCTTGGGCGAGCGCGAATTTCTGAGAGATCTGACGGTTGAAGTCGCTCGGCATCCATTTTCTCGCTTTTGACGCTCGGATGGGCACTTGCTCGGTTGGCCGACCGGAGGTGTAAGGGTTCGGTCGTCCGAGCGACGTGGCGCAATCTGAGCCGTCGGATGGTAGTGCGAATCTTGAGACGGGCACGTTTCCCAAGAGAACGCTATCTTGTCGTTTAGCGCATGTGGCAAGATCTGGACCGTTCATCATCAGAAGCACGAATTTCTGGAAGATCCAACGGTCGTGATCGTTCGGCTGCTTTTTTCTCCGTTTTGACGCTCGGATGGGTACTTGCTCGGTTGGCCGACCGGGGATCTGGGGGTTCGGTTGGTCGAGCGAAGCTCTGGGCCACCGGATGGATGCTTGCTCGGTTGGCCGACCGGAGATCTGAGGGTTCGGTTGGTCGAGCGAAGCTCTGGGCCACCAGATGGACGCTTGCTCGGTTGGCCGACCGAAGGTCTGAGGGTTCGGTTTGGTCGAGCGAAGCTCTGGGCCACCGGATGGACGCTTGCTCGGTTCCGTCAGAATCGGGAGAAGATCACGGCGGAAGAGTGACCACCAGACCGACGACCTCAGGGTTAGGATTTTTCAAAAGAGGACAGGCATCCGCCTTGACTCCGGTCATCACCTCTTCTGCTCTGATCTCCCCCGACCCTGACATCCGCTTCGGGGCCGTCAGAGTCAGGAGGAGACCATGGCCGAAGAGCAACCACCCAAGGCAGACACCTCCGAGGGCTAAAACTCAACATTGTTGTGACTGAAACTACAAGGGGAGTGGGGTATTTATAGCCTCCCCTCCAAGAACCAGCCATTATGACCCTCGGGAGTTGAAACGCCACGCATTAATTGAAGGGCGCCATTCTTAATGACCCCGGGAAGTTGGAACGCCGCACAAATCCTGGGACGCCATTAATGCTCTTGGGAACTGAACCGTCTCGAGATTCTTCCCGCCATTCAACGGCCCGGATCGCGCTACCACGCTCGAATTGCCGAACCCTTAGACATCCGGTCGGCCAACCGAGCAAGTGCCCATCCGAGCGTCAAAACGGAGAAAACTCACTTTCTTCTCAACTTTCGTGTGAGATCTCGATCAGACGGCCTAGATCTTGCCAGCGACGCTAAATGACAAGATAGCGTTTTCTTAGGAATGGAGCCCATCTCGAGATTCGTGCCACCATCCGATGGCTCAGATTGCGCCACGTCGCCCGGACAACCGAGCCCTCAGACCTCCGGTCGGCCAACCGAGCAAGCGTCCATCCAGTGGCCCAGAGCTTCGCTCGACCAAACCGAACCCTCAGACCTTCGGTCGGCCAACCGAGCAAGCGTCCATCCGGTGGCCCAGAGCTTCGCTCGACCAACCGAACCCTCAGACCAACCGAACCCTCAGATCTCCGGTCGGCCAACCGAGCAAGCGTCCATCCGGTGCTCCAGAGCTTCGCTCGACCAACCGAACCCCCAGATCCCCGGTCGGCCAACCGAGCAAGTACCCATCCGAGCGTCAAAACGGAGAAAAAAGCAGCCAAACGATCACGACCGTTGGATCTTCCAGAAATTCGTGCTTCTGATGATGAACGGTCCAGATCTTGCCACGTGCGCTAAACGACAAGATAGCGTTCTCTTGGGAAACGTGCCCGTCTCAAGATTCGCGCCACCATCCGACGGCTCAGATTGCCCCACGTCGCTCGGACGGTCGAACCCTTACACCTCCGGTTGGCCAACCGAGCAAGTGCCCATCCGAGCATCAAAAGCGAGAAAATGGATGCCGAGCGACTTCAACCGTCAGATCTCTCAGAAATTCGCGCTCGCCCAAGATCAACGGTCCAAATCAGGCCACGCCATAAATCAGTATTTAAAAATTAATTTTTATTTATTTAAATTGTTTTATTTATTTAAAAATTACGAAAAAATGCTAAAAATTCGGAAAAATTAACTAAAAATTCTAGAAAATAATTAAAAATTCGAGGAGATATTTTTGAGCCCCTGAACGAACAATTATTGCCTAGAATGTATTGTTAAGGCCCCCGAAAGATTAGTTAACACATCGCAAAATTAAATAAATAGTCCGAAAAATAGATAAAAACCGTCAAATACTCAACAAGGCTACAGAACAGCATATGGCTTCAAAAAATTACCTCACTACCCCCTTCGAGATTCAAAATCCTCCATTCAGACTCCGATACAACTCCCCTAGCCACTGAAACAGATAAACTACTCGTCAAAGGCTGATCACACTCAGTCTTTAGGAGTGGGGGGCTCGTGATATGGCTAAAAATGGGGTTAAATCGGAACCGTCCAGATTGGGCACGAATCTTGAAGGTCAGGGGTAAAACGGTAATTTCACATACAAATGGATCCGAAACGGGTACTGGGTCTCCTTCTCACAGATCCAATAACCCACAAACGGATCCACTCCGATTGGGTACGGGTCCCGACCCAAGACAAACCCAAACCAACAAGAGAAAAATCAGGGTCACTGATTTGACCGAATCAACGGGCCTGATTTGCTCTCACCGGGAATCAGGGGTCAGTTACACAGGTTGGGAGGATTTTACTCCCAACAGTTACACAGGAAATCAGGTCCCTAATCACTCCCATGGCGACTATAAATACCTCCCACCTACCACTGTGACCAGGTAATCACTCTTTTACCACCTTAAGCTCTTTCTTAATCATCACTGGTTACTGACAAGAGCGTCGGAGGGTGCATCGCCGGAATCAACCCCGGTGTGTCGCACTTCCTTGCTGGTAGCGGCAGGAATCAGAAGGCTTGGATCCGCTGTTCAGGTTTTTCCGCGAACTCACAAATCTCATCTATTTACCCCTACACCAGAATCAGCGGTAACAAGTGGTTAAAGTTTCCCTTGATGGAGTAGCTACTGCTAAAACCTTGCCCGGAAAGACTTTCGGTTCGACTCCCAAAATTTTAGCAAACTTAGGTGACACAAAAGTATGAGAGGACCCGGTATCAAACAAAATTACAGCTTTCTTTCTATTCAAATAAAGTTCTCCTGTTACATAACACACACTCGTTACATAATAGTTCACTAAATAGGCGGGAAAAGAAACAACAGAAAACACTCTAAACATCCTCCCTCATACCAGTGATGACGTGATCTACCTTATCAGCGTCAGCTTCAGTTAAGGCAAATACTCGCCCCTGCTGGTACGGCTCCTTCTCGGCCTGCTGAGTTGGTCCCTTTCAGACGACATCTTGCAACTTAGGGTACTGGGATCGGAAATGACCTGTCTCCCCACAGTTGTAACATGTCACCACAGGAGGTTTCACCCATGCATTCCCGGGTCTCCCAGCCACACTGACCGCGTTCGCCCCAGTCGGTTTGAACCTTTGGGCCGGCGGCTGTCCCCTGACATTTCCACCAACTGCGGGCCTCTTCCCCACATTCCAGTTGTTCCTCATATTCCGAACAGCGTGGAACTGCTCCATGAACAGCGTGGAACAGCATGGCTGCAGCTCGTTTGACCAACTTGTCAAACCTCTTGATACCGAGGGGTATCATCCTGGATCTCAGACTTGGTCTTAAACCATGCTCGAACTTTCGATCCTTCTTTGTCTCGTCCATCACCAATTCGGGAGCATACCTCGAGAGCTGATTGAACCTCGTCCCATACTCTCTAACCGACATGCTGCCCTGCTGCAGTGCCAGAAATTCCATGGCTTTCTTCTCCTGGACGTCTGATGGAAAATAATGACTGCAGAATTCCACCAAGAATTCCTCCCAGCCAAGGACAATATCTCCAATCGTCCGCTTCATCAACTGCCACCAAACAGCCGCATCCTTCTCGAACTGCAGCACCACCAACTTCACCTTGCTGCCTTCTAGAGTCTCCAAGACTTTGAAGATAGTCTCGATCTGCCAGATCCAATTGTCAGCCGCGTCAGGGTCTGACTTCCCCTGAAACACCGGTGGTTTCATCTGTTTGAATGATTCCACGAGTTTGATTGCTTCGGGTAATGGATTCAGAGGCACTCTCCCTTGGTTCTGATTCATGGCAACGGCATTGAGTGTCAGATAGACCCTCGCTAATTCCGTTTCAAAGTTCAGACCTTCACCATTTCGAGCTCCTCTTCTGGCCATATTCTGATGCAAAAGATCCATTAACTTCTATGTAGAAAATATGAATTTAAATAAACTTTTCATTTCATTGAATTTCAAACTTTATACATTCGAATTTAAAACATTCCTGACTTCAAATGAAAGCAATAAGAAGATACAATAGTCTATTTCCTACGGTTCCTCTTGGCTTCACGAAGCTCTTTCCGTAGTTCCTCCACTTCCTCCTTCAGTACATCGTACATGTTTCTCCTCTTCTCGAGTTCCCAAATACGATGACTGAGCGTGGCAATGCTCTCCTTACACTTTGCACACTGCGCCTGCAACAGCTCTGCTTTCTCCCTCTGAGTCTCAACCTGCCTCTGAAGAGACACAATAAGATTACTCGAAACTGGTTCTTCCTCGTCAGAGGAATCATCAGATGAATCCGAAGGTGGAGTGATCTCTCTGGACTCAGGCCATTCCTTTTCGAATTCTTCGGGATCTTCTTTGTCTAAATCAGCTTGCCCGGGTAGTAATCCTCCTCAGCTATGTGCCAATCATCTCCTCCAGCTGGGTCGAAGTGGTCCGCCATCTTAGAGAAAGGAGAAGAAGAAGCATAAATCATAAAGCAATACAAATGTAAGTGACTTACATTTAAATCTCTAGACTCAACACACGCTCTAATGTCCACTTCTAGGGTGTCGTTCATTATAAATTTGTACTACTTAGAAGCGTGGCTCTGATACCACTCTATAACACCCTAAATTCCAAAACCGACTGAATTTGAAGTTCCAGAGGATCTTTACACTTCTCTTAGTACAATTTTACAAGGAAATTTAAACTATCATTACATCAGAGTTACAACTTGAATTACATTTAAACAGCGGAAGTCATTTACAACAATTACATGAATAAAAGTACAACACTTGAAACATTCTTTAAGCAGCTTGCAAACTTAATCTTGTCAATCTCTTTATCCAGCATAGAAATAGTGGGCTCGTCAGTTCATTCAACTGACGCAAGGATATAAAATATCAATTTTCTCTTACTTAGAAAGCACACACTTGTCACAAGCAAAACTACGGGGACTATCCTATAGATGTCGTGTTGTGCTGTGCACTTGGTCCTTAATGCGGTTGTTATGTTATATGACACTAATGTGCACTTGTTCGGATTCTATGCATCCCATACTACATAGGTCCGAGGGAAAGCCCTTAATCGTACTTTATCTTATAGGGTTCAATTCCTCGTCATGACTTAAACTACTACGGTAACTACGGTAAGTATCCTAGATGTTCTATGATCTACGAGCCCATGTCCAAACAGTCTGAAGGGAAATCCCATGCACTGACATGACGCATCAAACAGGCAGACCATGGACAATTCAACCTCCGCCATGGAACGATGGCACTACCCGTAGTCACCAAACACCCCACAAGCGTTGCCACCAGGACGATAATTCCGGAGTAGTGCTCACGCCATGTCATGACGCATCAAGCAGGCAGTCTGTGAATCACTCTCACACCGCCAATCTGATGGCCCTCATACTCGTATTTTTCTCTCACTTTCGTCACATCACCACTATGTATCTAGTCCTTAGTTTATTTGAATCATGAATAAAATCAATTCCTAGAGTTAGCTCTTTCCTCTATACTGGTCTTAAACATCAATCAATCAACATGACCAAACTTGGTCTTTTCTATTCAATAACTCATCTCAAAAATATCTTTCAATGCCGGTATAAGGCTTAGCTATCCTCTACCTTTCAATTCCATTTCACGTTCATAACATTATGTATTCATATTCATAAGACTTTTCATAATTCATCATGATATTGACTTCACTTTCATGTACAATTTTCATGCATAAGACAATTAAATTCATTTTCTAACTTGTCACATTCATTCTTCATTCTTTCCACTTACTTCTCTTAATCTAATTTTACCAATACTAAATCTAACATTCATACTTTCATTTTTCCGTTATCAAATATCTTTTCAAACTCTTTTAAACAATACATTTATTTTTATCCAAAGACAAATTTAAAACCTGAGAAATAAAAAATAGTCAGGACAGTCGACTGTTGAAGCATAGTCGGTCGACTGTTCAGCGAGGATTAAAAACTTGAAAATTAAATAGTCAGGACAGTCGACTGTTAAGACATAGTCGGTCGACTGTTAAGGCATAGTCGGTCGACTGTTCAGCAATGATTAAAAAGTCAAAAATTAAATAGTCAGGACAGTCGACTGTTAAGGCACAGTCGGTCGACTGTTTAGCGACAAAAATTCGAAATTTGGAATAGTAACTTAAGATTTTTAAAGCCATTAGATTCTCATTTTTCATATAAAGCACTGCTCTTTTATTCATACAAGGTGTACATGAAATCACATAATGTTTTATTAACTACTTCTTTTTCAAAGAGACATTTTTCTTGATTTCTTTCAATCATAATTTGGTTCCTTTTTATTAGACTAATGAGTTTTCCTTCTTTCCTTTGGATTAACACACAAATTGATCATTTGTTGAACTTTGCCTAATTTACAAAATGTTCATTTTTTTCAACAACTAACATACAACTTTAGGATTATCTAGTATCAATCATACTAACCATGAATAAGCATAATTCACTAATCAATCTTCTTTTAATAATGTAAAGATTCTTACAATTAGCACTTTCCACATAAACATTTCTCAAAATTGCATTTTTCCCACAAACACAAATATTTCGACATGGAGAACATTTATTCTAATTTTAGCATGCTAGATTAATATTCAAATATCACAATAACAAACATATCATTCAATCAAGTTCTATTAATATTCAATTATTCATTTTATGCAATTTCACATATATTCTATTTTCACCTTAATCATGGTACTATCAAATAGCAATATTTTCATCTATTTATTCTAGCATGATTAGCACACAACCTAGCATGATACTACTTAGAATTTAGAGAAAATTGCCCACCCTATTGGAGGGAAAACGAAATGAACTTCTAAAACTCCTAGATTGATCAAAAGAGGCATTCTCCTCCTAGTTTGAGCCACCACAAGTCGTCTCCTCCTCGTCTTGAAGCAAACCCGAGCCTCCTTGCTTCTTTGAAGAAAACCGACCACCAAATTGGAATGAAGAACTCACAACACAACTCTCAATCTTTTGAACTCACTAAACTCTCAATCTTTTGCTCTCTAATTGTATTTCTTTATCTTTCTCTTTTGATATAGATTATGTGTGAATATACTAATGTAGGGGGGGGGGGGGAAGGTATTTATACAAATTTTGGGTGGATTGAATGGCTAGGATTAGATCAAATAGTTAGAGATTAAGGGCTATGATTAGTTTGGAAATTGCCATAACCACCCATGAATGAGATAACCACCTCACCACTACTCCCATTTCCCTTCTCCACTCATGCATAATCTGGCCTACTCCAAGGGTGTGTTTTGCAAACTCTTGTGCATATACGTGCTACCCTAGTATCCCCAACTTTCATGTTGTACATGTTAGATTAATTGTCCATTATTTGAGTCTACACTACAAGTTAGACTAAAATAAAGAATAATTAAATTACATGGGCTCACTAATGGGCCAAGAGACTATGGGCTCTACTAATTTAATTAATTCATTAACTAATGTGGGCTAAAAAGAGACAAATTAAGCTTAGGATTAAATTAGGCTTCTAAAAAGAATAAATGGGGATTACTAGTCTATGAAACATTCTTGTTAAAGAAATGCATGCATAAATTTTACGTGCACAACACGTAAAATCAAACAACTCCACATATAAATAAGATTTGAAAATCCAGGGTGTTACACATATCTTGGAAATGAACCCAACCACATGCCTCAGTTATTGAGCATTTTTTTGCAGAATCAAAGTAAAGTTGAGTTCATATTAAAATAAGAAATTGATCATTTCTTTTAATTTTGACAAATTGTAGAATTTGATAAAGCGATCATCGAAAATATCATAATAAAAATAAAATTATCATTCCAAAAATTAATAAAATTCGGTAAATATAACCTGAAATCGACACTCTTAATATCTAAATTAAAAATTCTTAAATTTCTTCTTAACCTGAAATATTGACATTAGTGTATTGACATTTCAAAGCACATTCCTTGGAAATGAACCCAACCAAATGCCTCAGTCATCGAGTATTTTTGCGGAATCAAAGTAAAGTTGATTTCACGTTAAAATAAGAAGTTGATATTTATACTACAAATAAATACAACTTAAGAATTAAAGCCAAGCAAATGGATGAATTTAAGAAGTTGATATTGATGCTAAAAATAAATACAACTAAAGAACTAAAGCCAAGCAAATGGATGAAAGCACTGCTATACACTTACTTTTCTTGTGCCAATTTGAATATGTGGAATATTTTATCTGTCATTACCCTTCTTCTCCTGAAATAAAATATAATGTCACAAAGTATGGAAAAGGAAATGAACAAAGTGAACAAAAAGAGTATATGACGTTTAATTATGATAGAAACACACATAGCTCTGTCATAATGCTCATTTGGGTAAATATATAGGACCGGTGTTTGTATCCCCCCCCCCCCCCCCCCTCTCTCTCTGAAAACCATTTTTTTTTTAATCTTAAAAGATTGTGTGAGCGCAAGAGAGAAGCGACTAAAGGTAGGAGATGAGAAAAGAATATGGGGACATAAAATTACAGAAATTTCTAAAAAGAATACACTGAAGCTGCATATTTAAGTGAGGAATTAGGAATCCCTTGAACAAAACATATACCAAACTAAGACAATTTCATAATGTAATAAGAGACCATTATTTAAATACACAAATGGTGTTTCATTATTATAAATTAAGATCTTATTAATAATACTTTCTCTAAACTGTATTATCATCAACGGTTGGACATAAAAATCTGTAATAATAGAAGAACATGACAACAACAAAAATTATAGGAGAACTTCTATAAACTACAAACACAACAAATGAAACAACAAAAATTATAGTAGAACTTCTATAATTACTACTTTTGAACTCATTAATCAATACCTGATGGATCAAAGTGAAACTTGACATTTGGTGATATCACACATATCATAATACAGTGTGTCGGCCTTTCCTTTCAAAAGAATCACCTACCCAGCCATCTCACCATCCTCATCCCATCTCCTTCATCATTACCAGCAAACCCACCCCCTTCCTATAAATAATCCCAATCCCCACTCCATAAACCCTAATTCAAGATTTGTAATTTTAAAAATAAAAATTAGAAATGAAGGGATTGATACCGTTTGTGATCCACGCGATCAAGAAAAGCAGGACTCGGAGCAAGTACCATTGGATTGACTGATTGTTTGTTTACCCTTTGTTTTCATTGTAATTGCTCAAGTCTTTGCATTGAGGAGCAATCACAACAATAACATCACATATTCTGAAATAGCAATAACTCAGATAGTGAACATCAAGAAAAAAAAGGACGTAGAAGAGCCTCGCGAAGTGAACCTCAACCAATACAAAAACAAAACAAAACAAAACAAAACAAAAAAGGAAAATATTAGCAAACAACAACATCCCATGCGGGCGCGAGGGGATATTAAAAAGCCTCGCGAACTGAGAAAGGACAGTGGTGGTGGTTGTCCGAAGCTCAAAGTTGAGCGAGGTAGGATTTTGAATTTGGGGGAGATTTTGAGAGTGGGAGAACTGAGATAGATTTAGGATTTAGGGTTTGGGGGAGATCAGGTCAAGGAAGAGAAATGCTCCTCAATTTGGGGAAGATCGGGTAGGATAGAAGGAGATGAGGAGCCAGGCTTTTTTTTTCGATTTAGGGAAGAAGGATTTTTTGTGTTTTTATTTTGTTTTTATTTTATTTTGTTAAGTTAAATGTGTGCTATGCACGTGGTAAAATTAGATTGAACTCTTACTTTTGCTCTCATTTATCAAAATAGAGAAAGAAGAGAGGGGATAGGCCTATTAGCTTAAGATATATATTAGTTTAATTAGGTTTGGTGCATGAACCTATAATTATTGAGGAGTGCTACATATACCTCAAAAATTACCCCCAACCACCAAAGACATTGTTTGGATATTTTTTTAATCTTTTTTTTATTATTGCTTGGGGGTAGCTTTGGAGTAAAAAATGAGCTATGCATAGCATTTGTGATAATTACTAGTCCAAATTTGGTTGAGTATCCCTAGACACAAATGCTACACGTAAACCATTTTTTATTCCAAACTTACCTCAAGCATTTATAGACAAACAAAAAATAATTAAAAAATTACCCAAACTTGATCTTTTAGCCGTTGGGATAGGCTTGAGATAATTTTTAAGGTACCTGTAACACTCCTCGACTCTGAATGAATTAAGTCTATGCAGGTATGATTATCAACTCCCGCCACCAATTAACACGTGGAGTTAATATATATATATATATATATATATATATATATATATATGTTTTTTCTTTAATAAATAATATATATATATGTTCACATGGGGTTAATATATATATATATTCACGAGTAATGCTAGAGCCACTACCAATTTCACTACATTTCTCTTCACTGCCTTAGGTGGCACACTCCAATAGATAGGGGATGATAGAGTAGGTGGGAGAACTCTCCAATAGGAGTATGCCACCTAAGGTAGTGAAAAAAATGGTAGTGAAATTGGTAGTGGCTAAAGCATTACTCTATATTCACACGGCTATTATCAAGCCCAATTTTTTTTTAAAAAATAGCTATTTTAGATATAAAGATATGCTCCAACTTAATTCCAACTTAATTAATTTTAGTTATTTCCTAGACTCTAATTTTTTTATATAAAAAAAACCAAATATATTATCAAGCCCAAATTAATTCTCATTATGTGTCAATTTGGCCATCTCCAACCGCGCAGCCATCCCTTAATTTTAGTGAAAATAGCTAGTTTAGAGATAAAGATATGCTCCAACGAGACTCGCCAAACCACTTGCCAGAATAGATTTGTCAAATTCACTCGTTAGATCTGGCGAGTTTCAGCCACTCACTAAACTAAAAAAAATTGCGATTAGAAAATAATCGCGAAAATTGCTTACTGAAAAATAATTGCGATCTAAAAAATTGCGATCGTGAAAATAATTGCGATCTAAAAATAATCACATCTGAAAAGTTGCGTACTGAAAATTGCGATCGCGATCTGAAATCCTTGCGCGATCTGAAATCCTTGTGTGATCTGAATTTTTTTTAAATAAAGTGCGATTCGAAATCTCTTCCTAAATTTCCTGCGATTCGGATCTGAGCTCATAGGAAGTTTTGTTTTTGGGTAGATGGGGCTTTTTTTCCCCTTTGGGCTTGGGCTTTTTAATTTTTTAACCTATTTTTTACTGAGTAAAAGGGATATGAGCAACTTGCTCATTTAGTAAATGAGCAATTGATGATGTGGCATGCATGTGATACATTGGACAACTAACCACATTTAGAATTTTTCAATCACATGCATGCCACCTCATAATTACTCATTTACTAAATGAGCAAGTTGCTCATACCCCTTTTCCCCTTTTTTTAATAGTTTGGGCTTTTCTTTTGGGTTTGGACTTTGTATTTTATTTTTATTTAATTTTGGATTTTAAATTATCAATGATTAGCCAAAATAGATAGCATAATTGAAATGAATACCTTTTTTGCTAGTTAAATTATCTATTTGTTCTCCATTTTAGCTATTCTAACTAGCTAAAATAGTCAATGTGGTTGGAGATGCTAATAAACTTGGTTACGAATAATGGTGTATTTAACCTTGTTTCTATTCTTAATTGATCGACTATTTATATTATTACTATTTGGACTATTTTAGTAAATTTGTTAAATCCAATTCCTATCATCATTATTATTATTTTTATTATTATTATTTGGGTAAAAGGGATATGAGCAACTTGCTCATTTAGTAAATGAGCAAGTGATTATGTGGCATGCATGTGATCCATTGAACAACTAACCCTTTTAAAGATTTTCCAATTACATGCATGCCACATCATCAATTGCTTATTTACTAAATGAGCAAGTTGCTCATACCCCCTTTTTCCTTATTATTATTGTTATTGTTAATATCATTATTACTATCGTTATGGTTAATATTATTATTACTATTTTAAGGTACAAACCAAGTATATTATTTGAATATGACTATTCCAATTATTTATGAAAAGTTAAATGTTAATCAAATTGTATTTTTCAATTAATTTTTATTAAACTCTGTAAAATATGGTTTTGCAACCTATGAGAATTTGTGCATTATAATTTATAAATCCTATTTTTATTTACTCATCCTTCTCCCTATTGGATTTAAACCCTAATCCCGAAAACCCATTCTTATTTGATCCTACCCTATAACCCGTACCCGCTACCCAAAAACCCACCATCCTATAATACCATATATATAACTCTGTTTACCCTAATCCCTAACCCTAACCTAATATCTCCTAACCCTCAGCCGCCTAAACCCATTGACTCCCTGCTGTTCGTCCTCAACCTCTCCCATGTTTCGTTCCTAACCACCCACAACCCCTTTTCCCCGTCACCCTCCACCATCCTCATCGCTCATTCCCGTCGTCTCTTCACCCTGCAACCGCCCTCGCCAATGCTGAACCTAACATCCTCGTCGCCTTCACTACCTCCAAACCCATCGGAGTCTCTACCTCCGGTCGTTGTGCTTTCCCCGTCCCTGTCGTCCACCTCATCCCAGCCAACCCTGTCACCCATCGACTCCAGAACCTCCACCGAACCCCTTCGCCTTCACTACTCTGTTTTCCCGTTGCTTCCTTTGTTTTCTTCCAAAACAGAGCACCACCATTGCCGCTTGCAATGACCACTATCTCCCGCTCCCAGGCCTCTCCTTCATCATCGCCAGTTAGCCACTGCAACCACCTGCCGAAGCCCCGCCAGCCGTAGCTGCCGCTGTCCCCGCTGCTCTCTCTCTCTCCGCTGTTGTGCCTGGTTATTGTCTCCTATTTTGGGGTGATTTGGCTGTTGCTGTTTGGGTGGATTGTTTTGTGCTGTTTGCCATTGTGTCCTCTGTGCTATTAGGTTGCTTTTGCCGTTGTGCGTGCTACGTGCATCGCATGTGTTGTTGTTGCTGTCGTCTCTTGCATGCACGTAGCTTACACGTGTCGCCATTGGGATTCTCATCCTTTTATTCTCTTCATATTCGAATTAACCATCTAACAGGCAAGTCTCTCTTGAACTAGTTTTATTTTTCTTGTTCAAGAATTTTGTTGATCCCCGCAAGTAGCTCATCTTCCGATTATCATGTTGTTATACTATTTATCTTTTGTTGAGTATATTGAAGGTTTACACGAGCTAACCTAAGATTTCCTTGACTTCGTGCCTGTATCTTTGATTCGAACCCTAGTCCCTATTGCACATTGCATATGCACGAAACACATGAAAATAACTAGATCCATGTTATAGAAGTGATTGATGAATTGAATCTTCCCGATTGAACTTGATTTTTCCTGAATTAAATTTCCATGATTGTAAATTGCATCGTGAATCTTGAAATTGCATGTTGATCACCAAATAGAACTTATATTAATTAATTATCATGAATTACATGCTTGTATGAAGAAATTATTGTCTTTTCATGTTAAATTATTTTCTGGCCTGCTGTCTACTTCTTTTTTTATCAGGAATTCGAACTTGTTGCTGTAGTAATTTGAAAGAACTTTGTAAATATGAATTGTAACCCCAAGAGTCTATTTTCCAGAACATTCGACGGAATTGAATTCCGAGTTATAATTTGCTAGATATCAGTCTTTTAGTACTACTGGGTATGGATTTCCAGATTCACCATTTTATGTGTATCACCTAATTTATTAATAAACAGAACATGTTAACAATAATGTAAAAATATGAAATTAATTTGGCTGAGACAAGACATGCTTAGGAGTCACCCTGAATTTTTTTAGATTTAATTGATAAGTTTTCTAATCTGATACATGCATGCGAACATGATCTTTAACTGCTGCCTGAACATGAAATCTGTAAAGAATAAGAATTTGAACCTAGTTCTTGTAATATTTATATGTCGTATGCATATGCGCTGGAACCGGTAGAGAGTAGTTTCTAGAACTTCTGATGGATCTAGATTTACTTTTCTGTAGCAGCGGAAATATCTTTTTTTGTACAGTAACATCCTGTTCTCCAGAATGTATGAATTGTGTTGATTTAATATAAATATTTCTTGCTTTGCCTATAATGAGTAGAATTAGTCACACCTTGCATTACACAACATTGAAACTTTCTTGCATGCTCACATTGGGATGTAAAATAATAACAAGCCGGGGTATTTATGGGTTGACTTGGTAGTGAACAATATAGGAGATTGTACTCGGAAGGGAGCTCGTGGTTTCCCTATTGTTACTGAACAACTGAATAACTGAATAACTGAATAACTGAATAACTAGATAACTATATATTATTCCTTGAACATTGATACTGAATAACTGAGTAACTGAATGACTGAAAAACTGAATGACTGAATAACTGAATAACTGAATAAATGAATAATTGAATACTGAGAATCATTTACATGTTTCCCGAGTACATGATCCGTAGAGTTTGCCATCACAGTCTAAAACGATCACTGTTTGCATGCATCAAACCTATGGAATGGGACACAGTAGTACGTGCATTAGATAGGTTAATAAAATGAATAATAACCATATACCAACATTGCATGCTTGATCACCGTTTATTGTCATCGATATTGATCTTGAATTGAAATCATTAATTATTGCATAATTAAACATAGACCCTTGATATTATTGTCAATCCTTGATTTTGTTCTTGACTTTGATCCTGTCATTTATTCTTTGTACACCATGTTTCTTATTGTTCCCTGCTTTCCTCTACTTGTTGTCCATAACTTGCTCTAAGGACATATTATTCTCTCTTTTTAGATGAACAACTTACAAGTAATCGAGGAGAATTGCCTGATGGATTGGGAGAACTACATTGGTGAAAAAATTGATAGCATCACCGTTTATTTATTTATTGTTTAAGTTTTGGGAGACCTAAAACATTGAATATTGTTATTTTATTGTATTGTGGGCATTTGACCCAGAATTGTTATTCTTTTCCAGATTTGGTTATCATATTGTTATTTCATGTTTCAATTCATTTTGTGATTCATGTGATTATTGTTGGATCCTGTAGGTAAGGCAAGAAACACTAGAGGAGGGGAGGGGGGGGGGGTTTGAAAAGTGTTTTATAAAAATTAAATTGCGGAATTAGACTTTTCTTCTGATCAGTCGACTTGAAGAGATAAACCTGTCGACTGAAGTGACAGTTAAGAAGAGTATTTTTAAAGCGAGTCTGATCAGTCGACTTATAGAAGAGCCAGTCGACTTATCACACAAGTTTTCAGAGATAAAGTAGTACAAGTCTGAGCAGACGACTTACAAAAGTACACAGTCAACTGTCCAGACAAGTTTCACAGAAAGCTATAAAGTAAGAAAAAGGAATGCAAGTTCAAAAAGATACAACCACAGAGTACACACGATGTATCCTGGTTCGGTCCTCCCGACCTACATCCAGTCCCCAAGCAACCCACTTGAGATTTTCCACTATTCTTGAAATAATTACAAGAACACCCTACGGCGTTAGACAACAACCTTGTCCAACTCGTAGTCCTTTCTCACAACTAGAGAAAGCAACCCGCTCTTCCACCAAGAGTGACAAACCTGACTCTACACCCTAGAGCCCTACTCTCCAACCGAGAGGAAACCACTCTCACAACCCGAGAGTGAAGGAACAACAACAAAAGAGTTACAATCAACCTATAGTCTTGTTGTGGATGTGATTTTATGCATGGCTATTAGGTTAACTTCTGAAATTAGTCTTAAACGAAATCACTGTTATGCAAGACTAATTTCAGAGAACCAAGACTTAGAAAGATAATGCTTTTGAATGCTTCTTCTTGTTTTAGAACCAAAAGATTGAAAACTTTGAAAAACAAAAAGCTTGGAAAGTTGTTAACCTTATCACAGTGATTTCTATTCTCTATTTATAGAGTTAGAAACACTGGATGTTGGGAGGCAGTTGTACCAACTGTCAACCAACGGAAATAACCTATTGAAATCGAAAAAATCAAAATTTGAAATCAGCAAACTGTCGAAACGACTTGAACAGTCGACTGGGTTACCGTTATGATTCGACTGATCAAAGTTTGAATAAGTTCAGTCAGTTTCGTACTAAGACAGTCGACTGATGCTATATGGAAGTCGACTGGTACTTAACAGCTGAGTTTTTTCAATCTTTATTTCGATTGGTGTGTGTGTGTGACAAGGCTTTTACAGATTTTCTAAGACTCAATAAAAACAAAAAAGATTACAACTGTTACAAGACACTTAATACAGTAAATCGAAGCATATGTCTTGTTCTTGAGTCTTGAGTCTTGAGTTTTAAGATAGCTTTTAGCCTTCATCTTTATCTTGTAAGCTGGCATCCTTGTAGCTTTCTTGATCAATTAGCAATAAGAATTTTGTTCATAGCTGTGCTTGATCAACTTGCTTTAAGAAGCGTGTTAGAACATTTTGCCTTTGTATATCCTGTAATATATAGGAAGTAGAACAACAACTTTGCATTGTGTTGTAATCATCAAAATCAAGAATCAACATTCTCTCCCTTTTTGATGAGGACAACACAATAGCTTATAATAAAGAGAATAAATAATACAAGTGAGAGAATAAATAATACAAGTGCTCACATGCTCCCCTTATCAATTGTACAACATGCATAGGGTGAAAGATTAAAATTACAAATCATGCAAAATACAAAGCATGCATATGTTCTCACCATACAACATCAATATACAAAGCAAATAAAAGTACAAATTTAACATAAAAGAAACAATAACTTATATGTTCTCCCCTTTGTTCATCAACGAAAATGGGAAAAAATTCCTCACAAACAAAAAACACAAAACAAAATGCATTCATAGAAACTTAGTCTTAGTTCAAATGATTACAAAGTAGAGAGAAAATGCAACAAAAATAAATAAAAATAATAAGAAATCATCAATCTTCGTCTTCGTCATCTTGGTCATCATGAGAGGGAGGAGGAAATTGAGCAGTGAACAGGTGAGTAAGATGAGAAATTTGTGACTTAAGAACATCTTGACGATCCATGATATAATTGACGGAATTATAAATACTGCGCGGATCATCAAAATCTGCTCGAGGATGAAAGGAACTAGAAACAGAAGACGGACGAGCTGAAGTGGCTAAAGGAACTGGAGGGGAAGTCCTAGAGGTAGACCTAGGTGGAGAAGTAAGAAGCTTCATGCGTGCTAAACTTACATGATCAAAACATTCATAGTGCTTTACTACATTGGTCTCTGAACCAAGATCGACATCATAAGCACAAAAGACTCGAGTAAGAAGGTCACCAAAAGGAAGAAAGGATGTATGAGACTTATGAAGCCTAGAAAAAAATGATACGACCCCAATTTAGATTGATTTTGCCGAATATTGCATAAACAGCTTGTTGTAATTTCATAGAATACTGATCATAACTCCCTGTTTTGGGAATGATATTGTATGTTAGTATCCGTGCAAAAAAATTTGCAACAGGGGTAATGGACTTATTTGTCATAGGGGGTCCATGATTCGGCAAATAAGTTCTAGATAAAATGGAGGCATCATCCATCAAAATTTCTTCTAAGTCAAGTCCTTCATCGTCTATACCCAAACTAAGGTTGATTCTTTCGGAGGTGAGTTTCATCTTCTTATTTTTGACAGAGGAATAGATGAGTACATCACCATCATCCAACTGAACAATCCTCATATTTGTATAAAACAAATAAATGAGTTGAGGGTAGTAGTAGGGTTGATTTTCTAAAGACAAGAATTCATAAAGACTACAATGTTGAAACAAAGATACGAGATTAAACCTATCAAGATCGGAAAAATTAACAAACCGACCCGGAAAAATTATCATGGAACATATGATGAACCATTTTTCTACAAGGTCAGGACTTCTATTGAATGTAATCCCTAGAAGATGAACCCTCCTCTACATGAGATGTTTTAGATCTCTTAGGAGCCATAATAAGAAGGAAAAGAGAGGAAATGAAGTATACCAACAAGGAGACTTTAAAACTTCAAGTGAACTGAAAATCTACAAGAAATCAGCCGGATTTGATCTTCACAATACTGGAAATTGACAGCAGCAACAACTGTGCAGTCACTTCTCTTCTCTCTTCTTTAGATCTGGGAAATAAAGTTAGGGTAAAAGTAAAAGGAAGGGGGTAGGTTTAGGGTTTTTTACAAGGAAATAGATGACTGAGATCAAAGAGGAAGGATATCAATGACTTAGATATGGTCAAAGAAGAGTAAAAAGGTGAACAGTCACCTCAAAAGATGTACCAAGATTTGAATCTGAAGAAAAACTGATTCGTGACAGTCGACTGGTATGAGTAGGCAGTCGACTTAGTCGAGAGTTTAAAAAAATATTGAACACAATATTAGTACAACTGGTCAGTCGACTTGGTGCTAAGCTCAGTCGACTGTCCAGAGCATAAAAACTTCAGACAAAATTTAAAACAATACTTAGCAGTCGACTGAACAATGTGTGTAAGTCGACTTACCAAAACAAATTCAAGAAATATCATGAAAATTACAAATTCCTAGTTCTCTTCTTAAGGTTATAAAAGTGTCTTCTTTAAGGGGTTTGGTAAAAATATCAGCTACTTGTTTATTAGTAGAAATAAAGTCTAAAGAAATGTCTCCCTTTAAAACATGATCACGTAGAAAATGATGTCGAATATCAATATGTTTCGTACGTGAGTGTTGAACCGGATTCTTAGATAAGTTAATGGCACTGGTATTATCACACATTATTGAAGGTTTTTCAAAAGAAATACCATAGTCTAATAAGGTTTGTTTCTTCCACAAAATTTGGGCACAAGCTAAACTTGCAGCGATATATTCAGCTTCTGTAGTAGATAGGGATACTGAATTTTGCTTCTTACTGCACCAAGAAACTAGTGAATGTCCCAAAAAATGACATGTCCCACTAGTGCTCTTGCGGTCAGTTTTACTGCCAGCAAAATCTGCATCACTATACGACAGAAGTTGAAAATTGTCGGTACGTGGATAAAATAGACCATAATCAGATGTGCCTTTAATATATCTTAAAATGTGTTTCACAGCTTTTAAGTGAGATTCTTTAGGACTTGACTGATATCTAGCACACAAACATACACTAAACATAATGTCCGGTCTACTAGCAGTTATATATAAAAGTGAGCCAATCATACCTCGATAGAGTTTCTGATCGACACTGTTACCTAATTCATCTTTGTCAAGGATAGTGGTAGTAGCCATAGGCGTGGTCTTACTACTTGTGCTATCCATGTTAAACCATTTGAGTAATTCCTTGGCATATTTTTCTTGATTAATAAATATGCCATTTTGTGACTGCTTAATTTGTAGTCCAAGAAAATAATTGAGTTCAGCCATGTAACTCATCTCAAACTCGTTTTTCATGGTGTTAGCAAACTCTTGACATAGATTGCTATTAGTAGAACCAAAAATTATGTCGTCAACATATATTTGTATGATTAAAATATCATTATTAATTATTCTAATAAACAGAGTAGTATCTACTTTACCTATTTCAAAACCTGTTTCTAAAAGAAAAGTCTTCAGTCGATCATACCAAGCACGAGGTGCTTGTTTAAGACCGTATAAAGCATTTTTCAATTTAAAAACATGGTTTGGGAATTGTTCATGTTCAAAACCTGGTGGTTGTTTAACATAAACATCTTTCTTTATAAACCCATTAAGGAATGCACTTTTAACATCCATTTGAAAAAGTGTAAAATTCATAAAACAAGCAAAAGATAATAAGATACGAATTGATTCTAATCTAGCAGTAGAAGCATATGTTTCATCAAAATCTATGCCTTCTTCTTGATTATATCCTTGAGCAACTAGTCTAGCTTTGTTCCTAACAACTTGTCCTGATTCATCTAACTTATTCTTGAATACCCATTTAGTACCAATTATAGTATGATCAGGAGGTCGTGGAACTAAATCCCATACATCATTCCTTATGAATTGGTTTAACTCATCTTGCATGGCATTCATCCAAAATTCATTCTCACATGCTTCTTATATGTTCTTCGGTTCAAAATCCGACAAGAAAGCTGTGTGAGATATCATATTAACATGTGATCTCGTCTAAATACCATGTGAAATATCACCAATTATTAAGTCATGAGGATGATCTTTAACTTCAACAAATGATTTTAGTAAAGTTGGAGACATCACAACAGGATCAGTCGACTTGATAAGTTCTTCAGTCGACTGTTTTACATCAGTTGACTTGACTTCCTTATTGGTCGACTTATCTGCAAGACTAGTTTGTTCTAAAGATGTAATTACTTTATTTAAAGGTGATGAATTAGTTTCATCATCTTCAATTAAAGTCGATGAAGACAGAGATTCATCATATGCAACATGCATGGATTCTTCAATAGTCATTGTTGACTTGTTGAAGATTCTATATGCTTTACTCCTATTTGAGTATCCTACAAAGATACCCTCATTAGATCTAGGATCAAATTTATCTAAATTATCCTTAGTGTTCAGAATAAAACACTTACATCCAAATATTTTAAAGTAAGAGACCTTAGGAATTCTATCAAAAAATAACTTATAACATGTTTTCTTTAGCTTAGGCCTAATTAAAATTCTATTTAAAACATAACAAGCTATAGCAACAGCTTCAGCCCAAAAATACTTAGGTAAATTGCTTTCAACAAGCATGGTACGTGCACATTCTTGCAAAGTCCTATTCTTCCTTTCAACCACTCCATTTTGTGGTGAAGCTCTAGGAAATGCAAATGAATGAGTTATACCATTCTTGTTGCAATATTCTGCAAACGTTTCATTTTAAAATTCTCCACCATGATCACTTCTAATAATGACTATGGTTAGAGACTTTTGATTTTGAATTCGTTTACAAAAATTTGGAAATTCTTCAAAAGCATCATTTTTATGTTTTAAAAAGAAAGTCGAAGTGAAACGTGAAAAATCATCTACTAAAACAAATACATACCTACTTTTATTTAAAGAATAAACTCTAGTAGGGCCAAATAAATCCATGTGAATTAATTCGAGCGGCCTACTAGTAGAAATTACTTCTTTTGTTTTAAAAGTAGATTTAATTTGTTTACCTAGTTGACATGCATCACATAACTTATCATTTTTAAAGGATAGTCTTAGCAGCCCTTTAACTAGGTTGTACTTAGACAATTTAGAGAGATTTTTTATATTCACATGACCAAAATGTTTATGCCAAAGCCAAGAATCATTATTAGAAGCTATTAAGCAAAAATCATTTGAAAACTCATATGCTTTCAAACACAATTCATAAATGTTATTTTTCCTAAACCCTTGAAAAATTATATTTTGCATGGTAGAATCATAAATTAAACAAGCATTTTTTCAAACATGATTTTATAACCCTTATCACAAAGTTGACTAATACTTAACAGGTTATGCTTAAGTCCACTAACTAATAAAACATCTTCTATAGAGGGGTTAGTGTCCTTACCGACCATCCCAATTCCTATGACTTTTCTTTTATTGTTGTCACCAAATGTAATTGTTCCTCCATCAATGTTTTGTATGGAAGATAGAAAGTTGGCATGACCAGTCATATGCTTCGAGCATCCGCTATCAAGTATCCAACGATCTTTCTTAGGTACCTATAAAATATTCAATGTGAATATGGTACCCTTTTTATTGTATCCAAAAAATATTAGTTTGTGGGAAACCAAACCCATGATGAGTTTGATTTTTCACCATAAGCAGAAATGAAATTAGCAGAATTACATACATTCAGCATATAAGAATTGATATAAGCAATTTTATCTTTCGAACTCACGTTGACTGCAACCCATACATATTTGCTCTGTCCAGTCAACTTTACAACACCTTTCAGTCGACTTTTACTATCAGTCAGTCGACTGGAAGGTAGTATAGGTCGACTTATCTAAGGTTTTTGTCTAGTTGAATAAGACTCAGTACCTCTGGACAGACGACTGGTGGATGGGTGCAGTCGACTTGGCTGAATTTTAGATTTGCTTTTATCAAGAGAACTTACAATTTTAGGCTTTTCAAAGAATTCATAAAGTTTATGCTTAACACTAGAAATAGATATAGGTTTATTTACACTAGTGTTCTTAGAAGAATGAGGTTTTTCAAGTGACTTTTTAAAACCAAGTCCAAACTTTTGACTAGATTTTACTTGATTTTGAAGAACATCATTTAAATTCTCTTTTCCTTTATTAAATTTAGATACGTTCTTGGATATCTCTTAATAATTCTTCTTTAGAGATTCAAGATCCATATCTAAACTAGAAATACGAGAATTTAAAGATTTTACTTCTTTATCAAGGTTAAGATTCTCTTGAGAAAGTGTTTGATTAACTTTCTCTAAGTTCTTAACTCTAATCTTTTCCTTTTTAAGTTCTTAAAAAATTTCATTGAAAGCATCAAGTAAATCATTAGAATCATACTCATTACTTTCTTGATTTTGAGATGCCATAAAACACATGTTTGCGACCTCGTTCGTCTCATCAATTTCTTCTTCCGACGAAGAATCGCTGTCATCCCAAGTTGCTTGGTATGCCTTTTTGTTTTTCACGAACTTGTTCTTTGTGTACTTATCCGTCTTGAAGTTGGATGTCTTTCCCTTAGATTTTGCATTTTCTAGTGGACAATCCTTCTTCATATGGCCTGCCTTGTTACACCTGAAACAAGTTGGAGGTTTATTAGAATCTTTAGTTTTTGAATTAAACTTACCTTTTCTTAGGAAATTTTTGAATCTTCTCGTGAACATGGCAATCTCTTCCTCATCTTCTTCTTCATCCTTAGAGTCTGACATGGCTTTGAATGCTAATGTCTTCTTCTTTGATTGCTGTGGTTCGGCATCCTTCTTGCGTTCTTCAAGTTGTACCTCATAAGCCATAAGATTTCCCACAAGATTCTCAAGAGAAAGTTGTGTTAAATCATTGGCCTCTTCTATGGCGGTGGTCTTCTTCTTCCATTCGGGGGTTAGTGCACGAAGTACCTTTCTCACCATCTCGGCTTGAGTGTATGTCTTCCCAAGTGCCACAAGTGAGTTTGTAATGTCTGTGAACCTAGTAATCATCTCGGACACATTCTCATTCTCCTTCATGCGGAACATTTCAAACCTGTGAATAAGAACAGATATTTTAGATTCTTTCACTTTGTTTGTTCCTTCATGAGTTACCTCGAGTGTGTGCCAAATTTGATGTGTGGTTGTTGCATTGGACACACGGTTGAACTCCTCCTTTGTAAGGTCACAAAATAGCGCATTCATCACCTTTGCATTGTTCATTGTTTGGTTCTTCATGTCGTCGTTCCATTGTGCATATGAAATGGTAGGAGCAGTGTACTCAGTTTCCGTCATGTTCCATATTTCATAGTTGATGGACTGAAGATAGATCTTCATTCTACACTTCCAATAGTTATAATTTGTTCCATTGAAGAGGGGTGGCCTTTAGGTAGATTGGCCTTCATGGTACTGGTTTGCATTTGAAGTAGTTGCCATTGCACTCAACCAGGCTCTGATACCAAGTGTTGGATCCTGTAGGCAAGGCAAGAAACACTAGAGGGGGGTGAATAGTGTTTTATAAAAATTAAATTGCGGAATTAGACTTTTCTTCTGATCAGTCGACTTGAAGAGATAAACCAGTCGACTGAAGCGACAGTTAAGAAGAGTATTTTTAAAGCGAGTCTGATCAGTCGACTTATAGAAGAGCCAGTCGACTTATCACACAGGTTTTCAGAGATAAATTAGTACAAGTATGATCAGTCGACTTACAAAAGTACACAGTCGACTGTCCAGATAAGTTTCACGAAAAGCTATAAAGTAAGAGAAAGGAATACAAGTTCAAAGAGATACAACCACAGAGTATACACGATGTATCCTGGTTCGGTCCTCCCGACCTACATCCAGTCCCCAAGCAACCCATTTGAGATTTTCCACTATTCTTGAAATAATTACAAGAACACCCTACGGTGTTAGACAACAACCTTGTCCAACCCGTAGTCCTTTCTCACAACTAGAGAAAGCAACCCACTCTTCCACCAAGAGTGACGAACCTGACTCTACACCCTAGAGCCCTACTCTCCAACCGAGAGGAAACCACTCTCACAATCCGAGAGTGAAGAACAACAATAAAAGAGTTACAATCAACCTATAGCCTTGTTGTGGATGTGATTTTATGCGTGGCTATTAGGTCAACTTCTCAAATCAGTCTCAAACAAAATCACTGTTATGCAAGACTGATTTCAGAGAACCAAGACTTAGAAAGAGAATGCTTTTGAATGCTTCTTCTTGTTTTAGAACCAAAAGCTTGAAAACTTTGAAAAACAAAAAGCTTGGAAAGTTGTTAACCTTATCATAGTGATTTCTATTCTCTATTTATAAAGTTAGAAACACTGGACGTTGGGAGGTAGTTGTACCAACTATCAACCAACGAAAATAACCTTTTGAAATCAAAAAATTCAAAATTTGAAATCAGCAAACTATCGAAACGACTTGAACAATCGACTGGGTTGCCATTATGAGTCGACTGATCAGAGTTTGAATAAGTTCAGTCAGTTTCGTACTAAGACAATCGACTGATGCTTTATGGAAGTCGATTGGTACTTAACAGCTGAGCTTTTTCAATCTTTGTTTCGATTGGTGTGAGTGTGTGTGACAAGGCTTTTACAGATTTGATAAGACTCAATGAAAACAAAAAAGATTATAACTGTTACAAGACACTTAATACAGTAAATTGAAGCATATGTCTTGTTCTTAAGTCTTGAGTATTGAGATAGCTTTTAGCCTTTGTCTTTATCTTGTAAGCTGGCAACCTTGTAGCTTTCTTGATCAATTAGCAATAAGAACTTTGTTTGTAGCTGTACTTGATCAATTTGCTTTAAGAAGCTTGTTAGAACATTTCGCCTTTGTATATCCTGTAATATATAGGAAGTGGAACAACAACTTTGCATTGTATTGTAATCATCAAAATCAAGAATCAACAATTATTCTCATATGCATGCGTGGTTGTATCACTTTCTTGTTTATATTGTTGAGTTGAATCGGTACCAGATTATGAATGACAGAAGTCATTCGCTGGGCCAATGTCACATGCTTGTGTTCCGTATTTTTAGGAAGCAGGGCGTAACAAGGTTTTTATTGGTATCAGAGCCCAAGTTTGTCTAATGTGTTAGTCGTGTTTGGCTAATATATTATTTAGGTTTGGGTTTAACTGGTTTAACTCAACAGTATGTACAACATGTGAATCACATGGATAATTGATAACCAACCTATGATCGGGATGCTAACCATTTGATTTTTATTGTAGACCATGTATAGAATGGGTGATTCGTCCTCCCGAACTAGGGATGACAAGAGCCAACTATTACACAGATGATGCAGCAGATGATACAGATGCAGCGTGAGCACAATGAACTGATGAGGGTGGCTTTTGAAGCTGCCAACAGGGAACCCGCTATACTTGTACCCAGACTGCTACCACCGAGACCTGGTAATGTGGCAGATTTCATGAGGCTATATCCACATAAATTCTCGGGCACTGAGAGTCCGCTTGAAGCTGAGTAATGGCTAATTCGGACTGAGCAGTTGTTGACTGTAGCACGAATTTTAGATGTTGATCGGGTGAATGTAGTATGCATCCAGCTCGTTGACCTTGCCCATATCTGGTGGCAAGCAGAGGCTGAACGATTGGGGCAACCCATCACCTGGGTCATCTTCACGGAAAACTTCCTCACGAAATTCTTTCCTAGTGTCACCAAGAATGAAATGGAATGACAATTTGTCTTGCTAACCGAGGTTCGCTAGATAGTGTTTATTTATGTGATTTTCATTGTTTATTTCATAATGTAACAACATTAAGCTAAACATTGTCTTGAACCAGGGGAGTCGGACCACAGACGAGTACGCTGCGGAATTTACCCGACTGAGCCGCTTTGCTACTTCCATGGTGGCAAATGATGAAGATATAGGTCTTCGTTTCTTGTTGGGTCTGGATATTGAGATTCAGGACCGCCTTGCTGCCCTGCAACTCTGATCGTATGCGGATATCCTGGATGCAGCAATGTGTTTATTTTCCAGACTCATAAGGGTGCTTATAAAAGCCTTTTTACGCCCTGTTTCCCAAAAATATGGAACACAAACGTATGAAATTGGCCCAACGAATGACTTGCGTCATCCATAAGCTGTTACTGATTCAACTCAACAATATAAACAAGAAAGCGATACAACCACGCATGCATATAAGAATAATCACATGAATCACAACACGAATTGCAACATGAAATAATAATATGATAACCAAATCTGGAAAATGAATAACAATTCTAAGTCAAATGCCCCCAATACAATGAAATTACAATATTCAATGATTTATGTCTCCATAAAATAAATGATAAATAAATCAGCGATGATGCTATCAATTCCTTCACCATTGTTGTTCTCCCAATCCATCAGGCAATTCTTCTTGATTACCTTAAGCTGTTCTTCTAAAAAGAGAGAATAATATGTCCTTAGAGCAAGTCATGGTCAACAAGTAGAGAAAAGCAGTGAACAATGGCAATAACGATATAACAATAAATTCAATGAAACAATAGGATCGATAGCAATGAACGGTGACAAAACGATAACGATGCAATATGCAATAAGTTTTACAAACTAAACTCTCTGCCGGTTCTAGCGAATATACATGCGATATATAAAAATCACAGAAACTATGTTCAAATTCCTATTCTTTACAAATTTTGTGTTCAGTGAACAGGTTATAGATTGTCTTCACATATATTTTTCAGGTAAGAAAACTCATCAAATAATTCCACAAAAATTCAGGGTGATACCTACACATGTCTAGTCTCAGCCAAATTTATTTCACATTTTAATTTTACTGTTAACATTTCTGTTTATTAATAAATTGGGACGATACACATAAAATTTGTGAATATGGAAATCCAGACTTAGCATTACTAAAAGACTGATATCTAACAGATTATAAATCAAAATTCAATTCTGTCGAATGTTCTGGAAAATAGACACATGGGGCTACAATTTATGTTTACAAAGTTCTTTCAAATTACTACAGAAACAGGTTCAAAATTCTGATAAAAAATGAAGAAAACAGTAGGCCATAAAATAATTTAATATGATAGGCAATAATTTTATCATACATACATATAATTCATGATAATTAATAAACAAGGTTCTATTTGATGATTAACATGAAATTTTCAAGATTTACGATACAATTTACAGGCATGACAATTAATTCATCAAATCAAATTCAATTGGAAAAATTCAATTCATCAAATAATTCTATAACATTGATCTAGTTATTTTCATGTATTTCATGCATATGCAATGGGTAATAGGAACTAGAGTTCGAATTAAAGATAAAGGCACGAAGTCAAGGATATCTTGGGTTAGTTCATGTAAACCCTCAATATACTCAATGGAAGATGAATAGTATAACGGTATGATAATTGAAGATGATCTACTTGCGGGGATCAACAACATTCTTGAAAAAGAAAATAATAAAACTAGTTCAAGAAAGACTTTCCTTTTAGCCGGTTAATCCGAATATAATAGAATAACGGGACTAGGATCCCAGGGTAAAGAACAGAAAGCGAAGGGAATACGGCGATACGTGCACACCACGTGCACAAGACATCAACACATCAAATAGCCGCAACACATTGCACAACAGCCCAAACAGCAAACAACAACCTAAACGGCAAACAGCTCGGCTCGACGGCGACGGTTGGCGGGGCTTTGAAAGTGGCTGCATGGGCGCAGGCAGCGAGGTGGTCGTACTAACAGCGACCAGCTTTGACTAGCGACACTGGGGGCTAGTCGACAAAGGAGACAAAGGGATGGATGGGCTTGCTCTGTTTCGGGAGATAAACACAGGAAGGAGGATGGGCTGATGACGAGTCTATGAAGGGTGGTCGCTGGTGCGGCTAGTCGACGGGTACAGGGACAGAGTCGATGGTGCTGGGCGAGGAAGGGAGGAAGGCAGGGCAGTGCAGATGAGGGTGAGGGATGGTGCTTCGAGTGGTTGCAGGATGCAGTGACTGAGGGAAAAGGAAGACGACGACTCTTGGATGAGAAGATCGAGGGGTGTTGTGTTTGGGCGCATGGCAGAGGAGGGAGAGAGGTAGGGGATGAACAGGGGTTATACAGGAAGTTGGGGGGTCTGTACAGTGAAGGGGGAAAAGAAGGGTTTGGCGGATGTGTAATTGTTAGGGGCTAGGGTATAGGTTTTGTTTAAATAGAGATAAAGATGGATTATTAGGTAATGGGTTAACGGGTAGGATCCAATAAGAAAATAGGCTATAGGGTTAACGGCTTGTAGGGTTTAAATCCAATAGGGAGACGGATAAGTAAATAAAAATAGGATTTATAAAATACAATGCACAAATTCTCATAGGTTGCAAAACAATATTTTATAGGGTTTAATAGAAAATAAAGTGAATTGTAAGAACACAATTAGATTAAGGTTCAACTTTTCACAAATAATTAGAATAATAATATATACATGGTATACTTGGTTTGTACTTTAAAATAATAATAATAGTAATAGATGGATTAAAATTTATGGGCTTTCACACTAACAAAAGTTGGGTTTTTAATATAGAATAAAAAGTAATAACAAAATAACAATAATAATAATAGTAATAACAAGATTATATAACAAATAGGAATTGGGTTTAACAAATTTATTAGGAGTTCCCCATTCTCATCTTCTTTGCAACACCTTCATTTCCTTTCCAAACCAGCCCCTCCGCTGTTCCCATCCGACCAACCGTCGGTCATCTTTCTTCGACTGAGGACCTCCCCTTATTCCAATAGGCTTGACACCTCTTGTCGATCCATGCCTTCACGTGCTGCAGATCCACACCATCACCACTACCACCACTTCTGATCTTCAATCACATTCATGACCAATTGAAAAATGTTAATAATTGAAACCTTCATCTTCTCTCTTTAAATTGGAGTTGAGTTCATTAACTATGTTTGTCACCACTAGGGACTAAGAGGACTCAACTACTCATCAGGCACTATTTGGAAACAAAATAAAGATAGCTAGAGATATGTCACTTACCTTCAAAAAACCCACAATTATCCAAAATTTGACCCGACACCTATTTTTGAGTTAAGATAACTACAATCATCTCACCCGAGAAGTTGAGATAACTGTAATTATCAAAACTCCAATTTGACCTTTATTTTCTTAATTGAACAGCAATGGAAAATGTAAGGAGAATTTAAATTTGCAGTTATGTTGGAGGTAAAGTTAACTTTAGGTTGGAGGTAAAGTTTAGTAACTAAAGTTGAAATACCTTTACTCCCATGTGTTAATGATACTATATAATCAAATTGGGGAAGAATTGAGAAGCTAGGGTAAGAGAATTGAAGATTCGAGGAAAATTTGGGGAAGAATCAGAAAAAGAGAGAGAGAGAGAGAGAAACCAGGTTAGAAAGAAAACAACAACTCAATTCATTCATTGCCTAAAATCAGATATGTTACATGGCTACTATTATAGTAGTTACAATAAGGGTGCATATAGCATGTAGAATGCAGGTACAACAATTACACTCAACTACACAGTCGGCTGCAGCATCAGTATCCACAACTTCAGTATCAACAGTTCAGTATTAGCAGCTTCAAGATCTCCTTCTCTACATGTATATTCACACCCGTATCAATACCTTCCCCTTAAGAGAATATTGTCCTCAAGGTTCAGTTGAAGCTAGAGACAAATAAACCAGAGTAGAAACTAGAGTACTAAAAATGCACCATAGACTGCTTGAAGATCATGTGCAATTGTTCAACCTCAGTTCTTCCAGGCATAATGTTACCGCTAAATCTGGTGTGGGGACAAACAGATAGTATTTTTGGATTCTTGGAAAACTTTGAATAACAAACCTGTTACCTATTCCGCCGGAGTTTGACCGTTGACTCCCGCCATTCACCTGCAAAAAGTGCGAGACACCGGGGTTGATCCCGGCGATGCACCCTCCGACGCTCAAGTAAGTAATCAGGGAGATTATGAAAGAACGTAAATTGGCAAAAGATTGATTACCTCTTAATGGAGATGGATGGGGGTTATTTATAGCCGCCGTTGGGGTCAGATTAGGAATGTAATCCCTGTGGTTAGATAAGGAATGTAATCCCTAATTCCCAGTGAGAGAATAGATATGAATCAGGGCCGTTGATTAGGATTAATCAGAAACCCTAATTCTATCCTGCTGGACCGAGTTTGCTGTGGGTTGAAACCCACACCCAATTGAGGTGGATCCGTTCACGGGTTAGTGGGTTTTAGAAGAGGCCCGCTTCAGACCCATTGGTAGGTAAAATTATTATTTTACCCCTAAGCTTTAAGATTCATTCCTGATTTGGACGGTTCTGATTTAACCCCATTTTAGCCATATCACGAGCCCCCCACTCCCGAAGACTGAGCTTGTTCAGCCTTTGAGGAGTAGTTTTACTGTTTTAATGGCTAGTAGAGTTGTATGGGAGTCCAAAATGGAAGGTTTCGAATCTTTGCAGGAGGTAGTATGGTGATTTTCTAAGTTAGTGGCGTGCTCTGAGCTATTCATGAGCTCTTCTAGTCATTCGGTGATTTTTATCTATTTTTCGGAATATTTACTTAATTTTGCGAAGTGTCGATTCGTCGTTCGGGGGTCTTAATAAATGGTCCTAGGCAATAATTACTTACTCGGGGGTTCAAAAATATTTCCCCGACTTTATAATTATTTTCTAGGATTTTTAATTAATTTTTCCGAATTTTTAACCATTTTTACGCAATCTTTAAATAAATAGAATGATTTTAATAAATAAAATACCGAATTACGGCGTGGCGCGATCTGGGCCGTTAATCCTGAGCGAGCACGAATTTCTGAAAGATCGGATGGGCAGAGTCGCTCGGCAGTAATTTCCCTGCTTTTGTGGGTCGGATGGGCACTTGCTCGGAATCCGAGCGAAGTGGCTCGGTTCTTCCCTCGCGCGAGTGGCTCGGATCGCTAGTCGCTCGGCTTGGAATTCCGAGCGACGTGGAGCGATCTGAGCTGCTGGATCTTAGCGTGAATCTTGAGGTAGGAACGGTTCCCAAGAAAACACTATCTTGTCGTTTAGTGGACGTGGCGCAATCTAGGCCGTCCATCATCTCAGGCGCGAATTTCGTAATGATCCAATGGTCGGAGACGCTCGGCAGCGTTTTTCTTCACTTTCGAGGGTCGGATTGGCACTTGCTCGGAATCCGAGCGAAATGGCTCGGTTTTTCCCTCGCACGAGTGGCTCGGATCGCTAGTTGCTCGGTTTGGAATTTCGAGCGACGTGGAACGATCTGGACCGTTGGATTGCGGTGCGAATCTCGAGGCAGACACGGTTCCCATGAAAACACTATCTTGTCGTTTAGTGGATGTGGCGTAATCTGAGCTGTCTGATCGAAATCTTACGCGAACTTTGAGGGTAAAGTCATTTTTCTCCATTTCGTAACTCGGATTGGCACTTGCTCGGAATTCGAACGAGGTGACTCGGATCGCCTGTCGCTCGGGTGTTGGAACCGAAGGACGTGGGGCGATCGTAGCCGTTGGATGATGGCACAGATCTCGATGCTGGCTCAGCTCCCAAGAAAACACTATCTTATCGCGTAGTGGTGCTGGCATGATCTGAGCCGTCTGATCGAAATCTTACACGAATCTTGAGGGGAGAGTTGTCTTTCTCCATTTCGTAGCTCGGATTGGCACTTGCTCGGAATCCGAGCGAAATGGCTCGGATGGCCTGTCGCTCGGGTGTTGGATCCGAGGGACGTGGGGCAATCCTAGCCGTTGGATGATGGCACAGATCTCGATGCTGGCTCAGTTTCCAAGAAAACACTATCTTGTCGTTTAGTGGACGTGGCGTAATCTGAGCCGTTTGATCGAAATCTTACGCGAACTTTGAGGGGAAAGTCGTTTTTCTCCATTTTGTAGCTGGGATTGGCAATTGCTCAGAATTCGAACGAAGTGGCTCAGATCGCCTGTCGCTCGGGTGTTGGATCCGAGGGTCGTGGGGCGATCGTAGCCGTTGGATGATGGCACAGATCTCGATGCTGGCTCAGCTCCCAAGAAAACACTATCTTTTCGTGTAGTGGTGCTGGCATGATTTGAGCCATCTGATCAAAATCTTACGCGAATCTTGAGGGGAGAGTTGTCTTTCTCCATTTCGCAGCTCGGATTGGCACTTGCTCGAAATCCGAGCGAAATGGCTCGGATGGCCTGTCGCTCGGGTGTTGGATCCAAGGGACGTGGGGCAATCCTAGCCGTTGGATGATGGCACAGATCTCGATGCTGGCTCAGTTACCAAGAAAATACTATCTTGTCGCGTAGTGGTGCTGGCATGATCTGAGCCATCTGATCGAAATCTTACGCGAATCTTGAGGGGAAAGTTGTTTTTCTCCATTTTGTAGCTCGGATTGGTACTTGCTCGGAATCCGAGAAAAATGGCTCGGATGGCCTGTCGCTCGGGTGTTGGATCCAAGGGACGTGGGGCATTCCTAGCCGTTGGATGATGGCACAGATCTCGATGCTAGCTCAGTTCCCAAGAAAACACTATCTTTTCGCGTAGTGGTGCTGGCATGATCTGAGCCGTCTAATCGAAATCTTATGCGAATCTTGAGGGGAAAGTTGTTTTTCTCCATTTCGTAGCTCGGATTGGCACTTGCTCGGAATCCGAGCGAAATGGCTCGGATGGCCTGTCGCTCGGGTGTTGGATTCGAGGGACGTGGGGCAATCCTAGCCGTTGGATGATGGCACAGATCTCGATGCTGGCTCAGTTCCCAAGAAAACACTATCTTGTCGCGTAGTGGTGCTGGCATGATCTGAGCCGTCTGATCGAAATCTTACGCGAATCTTGTGGGGAAAGTTGTTTTTCTCCATTTCGTAGCTCGGATTGGCACTTGATCGGAATCCGAGCGAAATGGCTCGGATCGCCTGTCGCCCGGGTGTTGGATCCGAAGTGCCGAGCTGTTTTACTTGGGTCGAAACGTCGCTCCCTTTGCCAACAGTTGTGGTTCTCTGTTACTTAGTCGTTTGGGCTTTTGTAACGCTTCAAGGGAGGCCCAAGAGTTGCGCTCTTACGTTACAAAGCCCAAGAGGCGTCTTTTTTACTATAAGTTTTCACCCCCTCAACACTTCACCTCATTTCTCACTTTCACTTTCTCACTCTTGGTTTTTACTTCTTAGCAAAGTTCTTAGCTCTCGAGTAACACTGCTAGCTATCGCGGCAAGGCATTTTAAGCTCCGGCGAACTTTTCCGGCCATACTAGTCACTTCTAGGTCAGTCCCTCTCCTCATCTTTGTAAAATGGTTAAGATTTCTTCCATGGATGAGACCCCCTCCTCGGACCAAGGCGTCAACCGAGCGGCCAATCCGAGCAAGAGTAAAGGGAAGGAGGTAGTGGAGCCGACCGAAGAGACTACGGTCAGGCCGAGTACACATGGAGAAGTTACCGAGCCTCTCAAGGAGGTAGTGGTCCGATCTAGCAAGGGCAAGGGTGTGGAAACCATAATCGAGCACCCGAAGACTGCAGGGGAGTTGGGTCGGCATCCGAGCACTCTGTCGAGCGTTGGCAGTGTGCGGAGCTACTCCAGAGATCTATTGGAAAAGGTGACGCAGGACACCGCCAAGTCGATCGAGGAGAACGAACCGAGGGAAACTCTGAGGTGGATCAGATCTCTTCGGTCCTGATCGAGGCGGATTTGCATCGGATTCGGAGCGGGTTCTAAATCCCCACGGAGTACGGGCTCTTTCTCCCTGGCCCTGGCTTCCGAGCGTGCACCTCATCCTCGGCCGATATATGCATTTTTCCTGCCGACTCCCTGAATGCCGGACTTCGGCTGCCGCTGCACCCTTTCGTGGTCGAGGTGCTGCAGTGGTACGGCTTGTGTCCGGCTCAGCTAATGCCGAACACCTGGCGACACGTCAGCCCAACATGTTCATCCTTCGGAGTCTCTACCATCCTTGCCAACCAAGCAAAAATGAGCAGAGGTACTACCTCTCGCCGAGGAAGGGAGTAAAGCTGATCGAGAACCCGGACTCGATCAAGCATTGGAAGGAGAAGTACTTCCTCATCCGAGCTCCCGAGCCATGGGTGATCCTGACGGTGTGGTCGAGGGACGGTCTGCCGAAGCGGGTGAAGAAAGAGCCCGTTCTCAGCAACGAGGAGGCGGAAATCGTGGAGAAGTTGCTCGGGCTTCCGACCCTCAGTTGGAAAGATATCATCGAGGAGGCATTATTCCGAGGGGGTCTCAGTCCAATCGACCCTAGTACGCTTCTTCAAATCTTGTTTTGTCTTTGAGGTTTTGGAAAATTTTTCTAACTTTTTTCACTCGGTTTGTGCAGAATCTCCCGGCATGGACTACAAAGGTCTGATGGCTAAGGCCCAAGCGGTTAGGGAGCAGGAGACGAGGAAGAGAAAAAGGACCGTGTTCGGACCCCAAGGCGGCTGAGCGCCCAAGATCCCCTCGGTTTCTCCGACCCCCGAGCGGCAGGTTGTTGAGGCTCCTCTGGTTGAGTCCGAACAAGGCCTCGTCGTGCCGACCATCCCACCTACCTCGGATGCGCCGACCCCAACAGCGCGAACAGATGCTCCAGGGTCTTCTGGCGGAGCGTTCAACATCAGCGCGGCGCTGGCTCTCGATGTCCCGCCCCTCACTGCCGAGGCGGAGGCGATCCTGACTAAGGAGCACAAGCACATCTTCGTCCCCGACTGGCGGGTGATGAAAGTCGACGGGTTCTTAGGGGACGGTAACATTTATTTGCAGGCGGTGAAGCACCTGCCGACCCCTAAAGACCGAGCGACGATCAAGGCGGGTGAAGTTGGTGACACCGCGATGCAGATCACTGGGAACACTATGTCGGTAAGTAGTAGATCACTTTCTTGAGAATTTTTCTAAGTTTTTGCGCTCGTGCTTGACTGTTTCTTATATTTCTTGTAGACCCTCTGCCACTTCAACTATCTGCTCGAGGAGTTCGCTAGCAAGGAAAAAGAGATGATCGTTCTGAACGATCGGGAACGGTCGGAGCAGTCTAAGGCAGTGAAGCAGCTGGAGGCCGAACAGTTGCGTTCCACTTCGCTCGGGGCTGAGGTTGCCGACCTAAAGGCTCAGCTCGCCGAGGCGATGAGGAGCTCGGCCGCCGAGGCTTCCAAGGTCGAGACCCTTGAAAAGGAGGCGGCTCGACTCGAAGGGGAGTTGTCTAAGGCTCAGAAGGCGTCGGAGGAAGCCTTGAGCGAGCAAGCGTCTAAGGTGGTGGCCGCGGAGAAGGCGGTTCGAGATGAAGCCGAGGCTCACATGTTGACCAACATGGAGGAGGCGTAAGGCCGAGCGTTGAAGCATATCGTCGCTCGGAACTCCGGATTCGACGTCTTGTCCTACTATTTCTACGACTCCGTGGAGGGAGAAGAAGAGCTGCCCTTAGCCGAGCTTGCTCTGAGGCCGGAGGGCGAAGACTCCGAAGGCAAGGGGGGTGCCGAGCGTGCGATTGTAGCTGTGCCAGACGATGATGAGGTCGACCCTTGACTTTGTCGCCTCTTCTTGTTTTCTTGTTCTTCTTCTTCTTTTTTTGTAATGCCTAACTGCGGACTGGCCACCGCTTTTTGTAAACCTTGGACTTTTAATGAAACGATGGTGTTTTGGCTGAATATTACAAAATTTCGCAAAGTTCAACTCTTTTTGCTCGGATTGTGTCCTTAAGTGTCGAAGACTTCTTTTGATAATTCTCCGCTTTTCAGGTTGAGTTGGGTCCGATTACTGAGGTCTCCCATCTTCGTACTGGGCTGGAGAAAACGAAGCAGGCTCTTTCTTACAGTTGTGATGAAGCATTTTACGAATTCTTGAAATTGGAGGACATTAAAGCAACTGCGAGGGGGTATTTTCGCGAGGTGAGGCAACTGCGGAAGCAATCTCGAGAGACTCGTTTCGAAGGCAAGATAGAGTTGCTCCGTAAGGCGCTCTTCGATGTCGACCAAAGGAATAGTGAGCTTCTGGCAGAGATTCGTCACTTGGAGGTAATGGTGAAAGAGCACTCGGCGGAGGAAGAGGAGTTAGCTTCGAAGGTGGGGAAGTTGATGTCTGAGCGCGATAAGTTGACGGCAAGAATTGACAAACTGAGGAGGGTCACGATCGATAGGGGTATCGAAGTGACTCATTTCCGTCGTATTGTGGCCGACAGCACTAACGTCGCAGGCTCGTCTAAACTTCCCCATTTCAAAGTATCGGCAGAGGACGATATTCTGAGAGACAGGATCGTCGAGCTGGAGGAGGAGATTGCATCGCTGAAACCTCAGCCCGTAAGGGCCAATGTTTGCAGTACGTCGTGTACTCGCGCAGAGAGCGAAAGAGGAATCTCGTTCTACGAACTTGCAACCCATTCGCCTCCCGTTAGGCGGAGTCCAGCTGACGCTCAGAGCGGTGTAGCTGTTTCTTCTAGTGGCGCCTCAGTTGCGGCCACAGCTAGAATCAGTGGCGAAGGGGGTTCTCGCTTTGCTGGTTTAGAGTCAAGCTCGGAGGTAAGGCGACGCCGCCCTCGTGTGTCTCTGAACCGAAGCGTTCCCCTTCCGAAGAAGCGCTAAACAAGTTGTATGATGCTCTTCAAGTTATTGTAAAAACCCTGTTGTAGTGTCAGTCCTGTCTGGTCTCTTAATAAAAGAGTTTGTTTTTCTTCTGATGTTCGAATGCTGTGTTAGCTGTTTATTAGTTTAAGTATAACTCCTCCAACTTTTGACAACTACTCAAAATCAGAAGTAAATCTTCCTTCATATGGGCGAACCACTCCCAGCTTGCTTAAGAGCGAGCTTGTGGAGCAGAGTCGAACCAAGTGTTGGACTCCGAACTCATCGTTAGAGTTTGTTCAACAGTTGTGGGAGCAATTCCGAATGGCAACCCACTCCTAGCTCGCTTAAGAGCGAGCTTGCGGAGCAGAATCGAACCAAGTGTTGGACTCTGAACTCGTCGTTATAGTTTGTTCAACAGTTGTGGGAGCAATTCCGAATGGCGACCCACTCCTAGCTCGCTTAAGAGCGAGCTTGCGGAGCAGAATCGAACCAAGTGTTGGACTCCGAACTCGTAGTTAGAGTTTGTTCAACGGTTGTGGGAGCAATTCCGAATGGCGACCCACTCCTAGCTCGCTTAAGAGCGAGCTTGCGGAGCAGAATCGAACCAAGTATTGGACTCCGAACTCGTCGTTAGAGTTTGTTCAACGGTTGTAGGAGCAATTCCGAATGGCGACCCACTCCTAGCTCGCTTAAGAGCGAGCTTGCGGAGCAGAATCGAACTAAGTGTTAGACTCCGAACTCGTCGTTAGAGTTTGTTCAACGGTTGTGGGAGCAATTCTGAATGGCGACCCACTCCTAGCTCGCTTAATAGCGAGCTTGCGGAGCAGAATCGAACCAAGTGTTGGACTCCGAACTCGTCATTAGAGATTGTTCAACGGTTGTGGGAGCAATTCCGAATGGCGACCCACTCCTAGCTCGCTTAACAGCGAGCTTGCGGAGCAGAATCAAACCAAGTGTTGGACTCCGAACTTGTCGTTAGAGTTTGTTCAACGGTTGTGGGACCAGTTCCGAATGGCGACCCACTCCTAGCTCACTTAAGAGCGAGCTTGCGGAGCAGAATCGAACTAAGTGTTGGACTCTGAACTCGTCGTTAGAGTTTGTTCAACGGTTGTGGGAGCAATTTCGAATGGCGACCCACTCCTAGCTCACTTAAGAGCGAGCTTGCGGAGCAGAATCGAACCAAGTGTTGGACTCTGAACTCGTCGTTAGAGTTTGTTCAACGGTTGTGGGAGCAATTCCGAATGGCTACCCACTCCTAGCTCACTTAAGAGCGAGCTTGCGGAGCAGAATCGAACCAAGTGTTGGACTCCGAACTCGTCGTTAGAGTTTGTTCAACGGTTGTGGGAGAAATTCCAAATGGCAACCCACTCCTAGCTTGCTTAAGAGCGAGCTTGCAGAGCAGAATTGAACCAAGTGTTGGACTCCGAACTCGTCGTTAGGGTGAAGAGTAAAAGCACAGTGATACAAGCAATTTTACAAGTAAAATATGAAGAAACTTTCTTTATTGATAACTAATGGTTGGCTGCTTCTAAGTTGCGAGCCGTTATTACATGAGAGAATAAAGGAAAAAATACAAGTAAAAGGAGAGGAACGGTTCGACATCCTAGAATACTCAGAGAGGAGTTAATGCTCTCTCCCGGTATTTCAAAAGATGGTCGGCATTCCAAGTCCTGGGATCTCTCTGCCTTCGAGGTCTTCTAGTCAATATGTCCTGGGCCGAACTACTTTGGCGATCTTGTAGGGTCCCTCCCAATTTGGAGCTAGTTTACTCTTTTGACCATGAAAAGAGATTGCTAACTTTCTGAGGACCAAGTCCCCTTCTTTGAGGTCGGTAAGACGGACTCTTTTATTGTATGCCAACTCGATCCTTCTCCGGTAGCTTTGTTGATGAATGGCAGCTCTTTCACGGATATCATCAATCAAGTCTAGATTTGCTCGGAGCTCTCTGGCATTTTGTTCTTCTTCATAAACCATTAGACGATGAGAGGGTATACCAACTTCTAGGGGGATCATAGCTTCGGACCCGTTTGAATGGGGACTCTCCTGTGGGGGTCCATTTTGTGGTGCGGTAGTTCCATAGCACGTTAGGGAGCTGATCGACCCATAAGCCTTTAGAGCATTTATCCAACCTCCTCTTAATACCGGAGAGGATCTGTTAGTTAGCATTCTCCACTTGGCCATTCGACTGTGGATGGGAGACGGAGGAGAAACGTTGTTGGATGGCGAGGTCTTCACATAGAGCTCGGAAGGCAGCCCCGGTAAACTGGGTTCCATTGTCTGTTATGAGGACTCGAGGGACACCGAATCGGCAGATCACGTTCTTCCAGAAGAACTGAAGTACTTTGTTCTCGGTGATTGTGGCCAAGGTCTTGGCCTCTATCCACTTCGAGAAGTAGTCAATTGCCACGACTAAGAATTTGAGCTAGCCGGGAGCTGGTGGGAATGGCCCTAGTAAATCCATCCCCCACATTGTGAAAGGGATAGGACTTGATAGGGAGGTGAGTGGAGTTTGTGGGAGGCGACGGACGTTGGAGTACTTCTGATAAGAGCGGCATTGCCGAACGTGCTGTTCAGCATCTTGTAGGAGAGTGGGCTAGAAATATCCATAATTCAACACTTTGCGGGCTAGGGATCTGAACCCTGAATGTGCCCCGCCGATTCCTTCGTGAAGTTCTTGCAGGGCATAGTCGGCTTGTTCCGGGGAGAGGCATCTCAAATAAGGCCTGCCGTCTACTTGTGTGAAGGAGCGCTTGTATAGGATGCCCTCGATAAGTGTGTATCGCTCTGCTCGGGTTCTCACTCAGCGAGCTTCCTTAGGATCTTCAGGGAGGAGCCCGTCCCTTAGGAACTCAACGAGGGGTTTCATCCAATTATCTTGAAGCAGGACAGGTAGGGACTCCATTGAATCGGAAGTTTCATCTTCTATACTTGGCTTCAGGAGCACCTCAATCAAGACGGTCTGCTCGAGACCTTGGAAGGAGGAGGAGGCTAGCTTGGAGAGGGCATCGGCCTGGGAATTCTCTTCTCAGGGGATTCGCTGGATGAGAGCTTCTTCAAACAGGGCCATGAGATTCCTGACCTTGGCTAGGTACTTAACCATTCGGTCATCTCGTGCCTTGTACTCGCCTAGGACCTGATTCACGACCAGCTGAGAGTCGCTAAAGATTCGGAGGCGCTGTGCCCCTGCATTGCGAGCCATTCTGAGGCCGGCTATGAGTGATTCATATTCCGCTTTATTGTTAGAGGCCTTGAAGTTGATGCGGAGGGAGTATTGGAAGATGAAATCATCTGGGCCGGCCAGAACCCCGGCTCTGCTTCCCTCATTACAAGAAGATCCATCCACATAAACCGACCAGACAGGTGGTCCCTTCATTACTTGGCTAAACTCGGGGATGGTACTTTTAACTATGAATTTAGCTAAGGCCTAAGCCTTGATTGCGGTCCGAGGCTGATATGTTATATCATGCTGGCTTAGCTCGATAGACCACTTCATGAGGCGACCGGAGGTCTCTGGCTTGTGGAGAACTTGCTTCAGCGGTTGGTCGGTAAGAACGACCACCGAATGAGACTGAAAATATGGGCGAAGCTTTCTTGTGGCCATGACTAGGGCGTATGCCATCTTCTCTATCCTCGGGTAGCAGAGCTCGGCATCCCAGAGTACCTTGCTCACGTAATAGATGGGCTTTTGAGTCTTATCCTCTTCCCTTACGAGGACGGCGCTGAGGGTCTGCTCGGAGGCTGCTAGGTAGAGGTAGAGGGCTTCACCAGGAATTGGTTTGCTGAGGAAAGGAGGATTGACTAGGTAAGCCTTAAGCTGGTCGAATGAATCTTGTTGTTGCTGACCCCACTCGAAGCCTTTAGCCCCCCTGAGAGCCTTGAAGAAGGGAAGACACTTCTCCCCTAACTTGGAAAGGAAACGCCCTATGGCTGCCATGTGACCCGTTAGCTTCTGAACCTCTTTAACATTCTTTTGAGGAGCTATGTCTAATATGGCTTTGATCTTCTCGGGGTTGGCCTCGATCCCTCTTTGGCTTACCATGAAGCCTAGGAATTTCCCTGACGAGACTCCGAACGCACATTTGTTCGGATTGAGTCTCATACTGTGTTTCCTGAGTACGTCGAATGCCTCTTGCAGATCGACCACATGATCCGCCCCGTGGATGCTCTTCACAAGCATATCGTCAACATATACCTCCATATTTCGGCCGATCTGTGCTTGAAAAACCTTGTTGACGAGGCGTTGATACGTGGCACCTGCATTATTCAAACCAAAGGGCATTACCCTGTAGCAGTAGAGGCCCTGGTCGGTTACAAATGAGGTCTTCGGGATATCTGGGGGGAACATACGAATCTCATTGTAGCCTGAGAAGGCGTCCATAATGCTGAGGAGTTCACGGCCCGAAGTGGCGTCAATCAAAGTATCAATACATGGAAGAGGGAATGGATCCTTGGGGCATGCCTTGTTGAGGTCCATAAAGTCGATACAAATCCTCCAGGTCCCATTGGACTTCTTCACCATTACTACATTCGAGAGCCATTCGGGATAGTTTACCTCTTGTATGAACCGGGCCTTCAAGAGTTTGTCAACCTCCTCTTTTATAGCTTGCTGGCGCTCGGGAGCAAACATGCGCCTCTTCTGCTGGACCGGTTTGGACCCCGGAGCAACGCTGAGGTGGAGGACTAAGAGCTCTTCGGAAATCCCGGGCATGTCTGCAGCCGAACATGCAAAGAGGTCTCGGTTCCTTCGGATGCACTGGACTATGTCGGAGCATAGGGCGGATGGGAGGGTCTTGCTAACAAAAAACTTTCGGCTTGGATCCTGCTCAGAGAAGAGCACTTCCTCCAACTCATCCACCGGCTCGGACGTTGGTCGGGCAACATCTTGGGAGATTTCCAGAATTTCAAGGGAGAGGACTGGACCTAGGGTAGAGGTCATGTAGCATTTGTGGGCCATTTTCTGATTGCCTTTTACTTCCCCTACCCCTGCTCGAGTGGGAAACTTCATCTTGAGGTGATAGGCGGAAGGGACGGCTTCTAGAGCTGCTAAGCCGGGGCGACCCAAAATGACATTGTAAGCTGCAGGGACATCCACGACCATAAAGTCCATCGACTCCGTTCGGATAGTAGGAGTTTTGCCAGCGGTTACGTCGAGGGTGATCACCCCTTCAATAGTCACTGGCACTCCCGTGAACCCATGGAGTGTGTAGCCGGCGGGTTTGAGTCTGTCTCGTGATAGCTTGAGACCTTTGAAAGCGGTGAGGAAGAGGATGTTAACGGAGCTGCCATTGTCCACTAGGATCCTTTCCACCTAAAGTTCTCCATATGGAGATTGATGACAAGTGCATCACAATGGGGGGTTCGGACACCCTTAAGGTCTTCATCTGAGAATGTGATGGGCACTCCGAGGCCTTTAGGAGGGGGTGTGGCGTGAACCGAATTGACTTCCCTTATAAATGCCTTTTGAGAGGTGTTGGAGGAGCCCCCCATTGGTCCCCCATGAATGAGGTGCAGGACACGCTCCTCTTCGAATTCGGGCGTTTTATCGCGTTCAGGACGCTTGTTAGCCCCCCGAGGGGGGGAGGAGGATCGGTTCGGTCCTTTCTCACAAACCTGTTTAGCTGACCTCTCTGGATGAGGGCTTCTATCTCGTTCTTCAGGGCCCGACAATCATTGGTGTCGTGGCCATGGTCCCGGTGATAACGTCACCACTTCTCTTTGTCCCTCTTCTTGCTGGGAGTGTTCATTTTTGGCGTGGGAGGTATTACCACTTCTTCTCAACTTCCATGAGAATTGTGGAGATGTTGGCATTCAGAGGAGTAAACTTTTCAAATCTGGGGGGAGGTCGGCACTTCCCGTCATTATCCTTCTGGAGTTTCTTAGCCCCTTCTTCTTCTGTTCCCTTTCTCTTAGACCCGGAGGAAGACCCCTCCAAGTTGGGGCGGTGCTCAGCTTCTTCAGCCCGAATATACTTTTCGCTTCGGAGGAGGAGGTCAGAGAAGTTTTGTGGGGGCTTCTTGGCGAGGGAGGAGCAGAGGCTGGAGTTGAGGACATTGGATTAGAATGCTGCTGCAGCGACCGACTGGTCGAGGGATGCTATGGACCTGGCTTCCGCTGTGAACATTTTCACAGTCTCTGAGCTTCTCACCCTTCTTCTGGTTGAGGTAGAGTAGTGAAATGCTGGTCTTCTCAGTTCGGCGGCTACTCACGAAGTGGGTGAGGAAGAGGGTCTCAAATTGCTCGAAGGAGAATATTGAGGATGGGGCAAGTCAAGAGTACCGTTCTCGAGCTGGACCCTTGAGAGTAGCAGGGAAGGTTTTGCACAGCAGGGCATCGGAAGCTTGATGGATGAGCATCAGGGTCTTGAAGCTTTCGATGTGATCGACGGGGTCGGACTCCCCGGAATAAGTCTCGAATTGAGGAGGTTTAAATCCAATTGGTACGGGCGCCTCCATTATGGTTCGGGAAAAAGGAGGTCGACTAGGGCGAAGGGTCCTTCCTCTAAGCTCTTCTTCTCGATCTAACTGACCCAAGCGCCTCTCCATTTCGTGGAGACGGCGGTAGACAGCGTCATCCCTTCGATGGTAATCAACCGAGCCTCTAGACTTGTCTTCGTACGAGGAAGAGCGGGGGCTACAATGACGGTAGCTCCTGGAGTGGCGAGGACTAGGAATGTGCCGGGGGTTGCTAGGATCTGGGAGGAGTTAGGGACCGTAGGCGAGGACTTCGGACCGGAGGAGGAGTGGGAATCCTTGGAGCATTGGTGTTGTTGGGATGGAGATTGAGAGCTTGTAGGACGGTTGCTTGGAGTTGCTGGAACTCGGCACGGGTGATGGGTGCCTCATTGTTCCTTGGACGTTGCCGACCGGCAGGAGAATGGGGTCTTCTCTTGTGATGCTCGGGGGGCTCTCTCCGCCCCCTTCGGGTAGGGGACCTTCTGTAGTCTCGGCGGTGAGGAGATCGCTCATCCGGATGTTATTGGCGGGAGGCTCCCTCTCGGGCCCGCTTTTCATCCAGACGGCGGCGAAGATCCTCATCCTTCTACCGATTGAGGATGGTATTGCGAAGGTCGGAAGCTCGGGGATTGTGGGAGGCCATAGAATCCGAAGAGGCATTGTGGATTGAGACGTGGTCCTGATGGAGAGGTTGTTTCTGCGGGTTGGGACGCGAAACCCCTGCACCGGCATTTTGAGGACCGGGGGGACCTTTAGGAGGTTGTTGATTCTGAGGAGGATGCTGGTCCTGTTGAAGAGGGTCCTCGGCTTGAGGCGAAAGTTGCCCCTGCTGCTGAGCGGGTTGGATGGGAACTTCCTATTGCTGATCGGGGTTGGGTCCACGGTTTGACCCTCTGGATCTTACTTTCCTATGAGGCATGGCTGGAGAAGATCTAACCAACGGGAAGAGGGGAGGCTGCTATTCATTTGGTTCCAACAGACGGCGCAAATCTGTTACCGCTAAATCTGGTGTGGGGGCAAACAGATAGTATTTGTGGATTCTTGGAAAACTTTGAATAGCAAACCTGTTACCTATTCCGCCGAAGTTTGACCGTTGACTCCCGCCGTTCACCTGCAAAAAGTGCGAGACACCGGGGTTGATCCCGGCGATGCACCCTCCGACGCTCAAGTCAGTAATCAGGGAGATTATGAAAGAGCGTAAATTGGCAAAAGATTGATTACCTCTTAATGGAGATGGATGGGGGGTATTTATAGCCACCGTTGGGGTCAGATTAGGAATGTAATCCCTGTGGTTAGATAAGGAATGTAATCCTTAATTCCCAGTAAGAGAATAGATATGAATCAGGACCGGGTTTGCTGCAGGTTGAAACCCACACCCAATTGAGGTGGATCCGTTTGCGGGTTAGTGGGTTTTCGAAGAGGAGAACCAGTACCCGCTTCAGATCCATTGGTAGGTGAAATTACCATTTTACCCCTAAACTTTAAGATTCGTTCCTGATTTGGACGGTTCTGATTTAACCCCATTTTTAGCCATATCACATAATAAGCTTCCCTAAGAGAAACTCTACCAAAATGCAACCACAACTCCATAAATCAACCGCAGCACCATATTCGGTGGCACCCAACCATAGCTCAGGAGGGCGATACCATAGTGTAACTACATGACTCGTCAATGGCTATCTTTTATTGGGATAAAAAACAGTAGCAAGTCCAAAATCTCCTATTCTGAAGGCCCCATTATCGTCAACCAGGAGATTTGAACTCTCGATATCTCTATGTGAAATTCCTTGACCGTGACAATGATCTAGACCACTGAGAAGTTGTTGCATGAAGCACTTGACCTGTGGCTTGGTGAATTTGGTACCAGATCTCGATAGAAATCCAGCAAGATCATGCACCATATATTCAAATACAAGGTGTATGCTGCTTGACATTCGTGACGCAAATCTTCCCTTGAGTTTAATAACATTCGGGTGATCGAGTCTACGAAGTATAAAATTGCACCCCAGTGCAGTAGTAATTGCTCTTTGGCTAGTGTCATCAGTACCAGAGTTAATCTCCCTTTGACCATAAGTCTATGTCACCTTCATTATGAGATCAAAATCAGAGTTATTTGGCTTAGTAGCCTTCTTTTTGAAATTATTTAGTCAAATGCCCTTGTTTTAGAAATAATTAGTGAAATACCCTAGTTTTTAGTTAGATTTCTATAGTATTGTTCCTATAGTAATTTTTATAGGATGTGTGACCTTTCTACAAAAACTAAAAGTTTTTGGGTTTTAGGATAATTTTTATTTTTATTATTAGATTTTAGTTTTTCTGCTTTCTACCTTATAAATTATTAATATATTTACAGAAATTTTTTTTTAAATTAAATTAAATTTACTTACTTTGTACTGGCTCTGATACCACCCTGGTTGGTGCGTGGGATCTCTTAATTAGTAGTTGTGAGTAGCGCGTAGTCTTCTGAAAATCTGAAAATAAAGAGGAGGAGAGTATCAAAAACTTTTGAGAGTCTAAAGATTAAAGTCTAGATGGTCGAAAAACAGATCAAAGTGTGTAAAATAATATTCTTCGAAATAATGGATATTGTCAATCCTAAAAAAGTAATCAGGAATGATGGGAATATCGTCGTCATCGTCATCAAGTTCTTTTATATATTCTGATTCTGTCTCATATTCTTCACTATCATATGGAGGTTCTTCGAGTTCTTCTATATGTCTATGTTCTCCTTCATTATGCTCATGTTCTTCTAGAAATTGTCTATATGCAGTCGTAGGACTCCAAACGTAACTACTAAATATACCATTTTCATAAAATAACAAGGATCTCTCGTGAAAGGTTAGATCGTCAATTATTTCAACATTTATATTACTAGTTTCTCCAGCAATTATTTGGTTTATCGTAATAATTATTACTCGTTGAATGCTAAAAAAGAATAATTTGAATTCGTAGCAATCATCCATGCTTATTTGTCTATGAGGATAATAAACATCAAAAACTAACATTCTATCACTTCCTTGGTAATTAACCATTAATTCAAAAATTGGTGAGGCAATACCGAAATTATTATCCATTGCTTCTGAATAATAAGGATTTATGAAATAAAGAGCAGAGAGAGATTTCTAAGGATACCTAAAAATCAAAACAAAACGGCCCATCATGCTTCCGACCTAGTTAAACTTTTTTGATCTGTTCTGTACCAGTTACTACCAGTGGATAAAATACCCTCGGTATGCACCCCGATTTCTGTGCTCCTTTTACGTTCTTCCCATCTCAAGATTACTATGCCCTCAATAGAGCTTCATCCAAGAGATACGTCTAGAACAACTAGTAGCATCTTGGTACAGACAACCACAAAAGTCTAACTATAGAAGGTAGCAAATGAGTCTTTTTGCAAGATTATTTAGGCAGAGCCTTACAAAACTCTCTCTAGCGGAAAGGAGTTTAGTTGTTCATACCTTATTTTCTACGGAGGCAGATAGATGAAAAAGACATTTTATTTTCTTCAAGCTTGTTACAAACAGACTTGCAAAGATTTATGAGGAATTTTTCTTTCCAAGATAGTCTGCCCTCTCTCCTACCCTGCCTTCCCTTTTATAGCCGAAGGGATGGCTTTACAATTATTATTCTCCTACATCACTGCTTACATCACATATACAATTATTGCTTTTCTTACATCAGTGCTTACGTCATGTTACAATAAATGCTCTGGTTACATTTTTGGCCTATTCCAGGAAAAGAGATTCTTCTTGGCCGACATCTTCACATGCTGCACATTTATGTTGGTGCTCCATCTTCATCAGGCTACAGTAATGTACAGCTGTCTCTGGTGTCATTGTCATTGCTCCAGTGGATAGTATCTGGTACCAGCTGTCAAACAGCTCATGTCTATCTTGTGGCTGTTTGATTTTTGCTATACTGTACATTATTATTTTATCTGGATCTGGGCTGTCATAGATCCATATATTGCTATCTCTTTGTTTTATGTCTTTTAATTCACAGTACATGTTCCTAAAGCCCATTGCTCTCCTTTCTGGGATTAATTTCTCAAATTCTTCAGCCTTAAATGGTACAATGTTTGATGCTCCATAGATTATTTGGGTGGTCATCCCTATTTTTATAACATGTTCTGCTGGGTATTCTTCCTCATCATTTAGGTACTCTGGGATGGCTGAATACATTCTAACATATATTTTTGAGGCCTTTGTGAGCCCAAAATAACTTTTAGCTGCCTTGTAAATTTCTCTTGGTAGCTGGATTAGTTCTTCACATTCTCTGGATGGGTAAATACAATGGATAAGTCCTCTTTCGAATAGTGCTCTAGTTGTTCTCGAATTGGCTCCTGGTAGGATGATGGCCTTGTTCATATGCTGCTGGGATATGGTTTTGATGAATTGGTTTACTTCAGTTGCTTGGCATAGCTTCTGAATATATTGTAAAAATAATATTTTCTTTGATGTTTTGATAGGAGCTTTCTCTGTAAGAAGTGTCTCCTTATATGTGGTTTTATTTGGAGATGTAATTGCTTCTTCCTTAACTGACTGAGAAGGCTCACCGATCTCACTCATTTTTTCATCCGCCATATTTTCTGTGGTTACATGCTGGCTTACATGCTGGTAGAACAGACTCTGGAGTCCACATATTTGTAGTTGTAACTGGTTAAATACTCCTTTTAATTGCTCTGCTGTCTCCTTTAGGTAGACTATATCTCGTTCCATTTGCTGAACTCTGGTTTCCATTCTGCAGCAAGCGAAATAGTTAACTTCTTGATAAAAAATCGGCTAAAATATTAAGTTTTCCTTTTATGTTTTCTATCACAAAATCGTAATGTGCTAACTCCATCTGCCATCTTATCAATCTTTTGTTTGCTATGGTTGGGTCTATTATTTTATTAATCCAACTTTTTGCTTGGGTATTATCTGTTCTTACCGTAAATTTTGTATGTATTATGAATAGTTCAAACTTTTTTATAGCTTTTAAGATTGCTAGTAGTTCTTTTTCGTTTATGTGGTAATTTTGTTGAGTTTGTGTGAAAGAACCACTAGTATATCTGGCTAATTTTTCTTCACTTTCTCCTGTTTCAATAAATTTTAATACTGCTCCCCAATTAGTTTCACATGCATCAGTTTCTATTATCCAAGAACATTCTTTAATTGGTAGTCTTAGTTTTGGTAATTCTGAGGTTTGTTGTTTTAATATTTTAAGTTTCTCTTCATCCTCCGGGGTCCATTTCCATTTCTTAGACTTTTTAAGTTTTTGTTGTAACCAATTTGTTTTTGCTGATAAATTTAGTATGTATCCTCTTGTTTGATTTAGTAATCCTATTATAGCTTGTACTTCTCTTTTTTCTTTTAAGACATTAGGGAAAGTCTTTATTTTTTCTGCTATATGTGATTGTAATTCTATCCCTTCATGTGATAATTTTGTTCCTAAGAATTCTATCTCAGTTTTGAATAATTCCATCTTCTTTTTTGATAGTATAATGCCTGCATCTTTCACTATTTCTATGAATTTTAGTAGATGTTCTTTATGTTGTTCTTCGTCTTCTGAACCTATTAGAATATCATCTACATATACTAATATGAAATTGTTGTATTTTTCAAAAATTTTATCCATATATTCTTGAAATATTCCTGGGCTATTTTTATAACCGAATGGTAATACATTCCATTCATAAAATCCTTGAGGTGTGCTAAATGCCGTTAAAGGTTTTGAATCTTCTGTTAATTTTACATGATAAAATCCTGATTTGCAGTCAAATTTTGAATATATTTTTCTTGTTCTTACTGTGTTAAGTAGTATTTGCATATCTGGTAGTGGGTATCCAAATCTTTTGGTATTTTTATTTAATTCCTTGTAATTTACTACCATCCGAGATTTTTCTCTTTTTTCTTCTGAATGTTTTTTTACTATGAATGCTGGTGACGAATGTGGACTTTGTGATTTCCTTATATAATTATTTTCCACTAATTCTTTTATGTGTATTTTGAATTCTTCTAGGTCTGTTGGAGTATGTCTTATTGGTCTAATTTTAATTATTTTGTTTTTATCTATCAATTCTATATGTGCCGTGGGTTTACTTAAGTTCCATTTTGCTAAGGGGTCTTCTCCGCACAGATCCTCTAATTGTTTTTGTAAAATTTCTTTTGTGGTAGTTATTTGAACTTGTTGTATCCTAGTTTTATTTGGTAAGTACTGATATCCACCACGCTGGGTTGAAGAAACTCTGATGTGTGGTAGGTCAGTTCTGGAATATGGTTGGGTTATTCTAACTGCTATTGCTTGGTGTCCGCAAGGTGTTGTAAATACAACTGATTTATGTGATATAGTTATGGGATAGTATTGTTGGAAAAAGTCATTTCCTAGGAGTACGTCATTATTCATATCGTCAAACTGGTATACTATAGGTATTTTTAGTATGTAACTTCCTATTTGTACATTAACATTTTGTTGGTATTTGTCTAATATGATGGTTTGTCTGGTTAATCCAGATATGGCTTTTTTATTAAAACCATCTTGTTTCCATTTTGGTAGTATATTCTCGCGGCATAAACTAGTACCTGCTCCGGTGTCTATTAGACTATGATAGTTCCTTGATTTGTATCCGTCGTAAACAAATTCTGTTAGGATGTATAATGTGTTTTTTGTTGCTCTTAATGGATTCATTTGTCCAATATCCTATTTATTACCATGCTTTCATTGTTTACTGTTATCGTGATTTTTTCTTCTTGAATTGAGTAAGGTTGTACTGATGTAAGGAAGTCAGTTCCTAATAACATATCATTAACATGTTGTTCTGGGTCTACATGTAAGTGTAACAACATTTCCTTTTTACCATTTATCCTTAATGGTAGTACGATTTTATGTACAATTGGATGTCTATTATTGTAATAATCTAAGTAATAATATGGGTTATCTAATGTTATCAATTCAGTAGTTTTTATATTTGTTTGTTTAATATGTGAATTAGTAGCTCCTGTGTCGACTAAGGCTATTTGTTTATTCCATCTTCCGTTGTCATAATACTCTATTTCTATTTTAAATTGGTTATTATTTTGGTGTTCTAATGTATTTATTATTGGTATTATTTCTAATGCTTGTTGTTTATTTCTTATTGATAGTGACCTCTTTCCGAACATTATTTGTGGTACTTTTTCTTTTTCTTTTTCTTTTGCTTTATTAAAGTCGAATTCTATATAATTTGGTATGGTCATTTCAGGGTTTTCTCTAGCTGGTTTGTACCTTATGATTTCGCTAAATAGCGGCTCTATTTTAAAATTGTCTGTATTTCTATTCTTTACTTCGTGCTTACTAGTGAAAGCGTAAATATTTCTTATTTGTATGCTCATAACTTTGCTTTTTTCTATCATTTCTATTCCTGATAACTTATGATACATGACTAGACTTTTATCTTTATTTTCTTCTATCATGCTTATAGAGAAATTAGGTTTTATTGTGAACTTTATCTTTTGGTACATTAGGTTTCCTTGCACTATTCCTATTAAGGCGTCTTGTGTACTTGATATTATCCTATCATCCATTAGATATATTTGGAGGGGCGTATTTATTCCTTCCTTAAAATAAGCTTTTATTATTATTTGTACAGCTCCTAAATGTATGTGTCTTAATGTTTTTCTGGTTTTTTCGTTTATCTTTTCCATTTCTTGTCTTATTATTCTTTCTGTTATTAATGGGATTATGGTTTTGCCTTGTGCTTGTTCAATGTCTATAGGTTGTTCGTTATTCCTAGCTATTACTATGGTACTTTTCTTTCTTTCAAATATTGGTAGTTTAAAGATTTCTTTTGGATTTATATCTAATTTGGTTTCTCTTATTTTATCGTACTTTTGTATGTCAAAGCACATTCTTTCTCTTAATTCTTCATTGTTTTCTTCTCTTTCTGAGGGTTCCCCTATTTCTGTTAGATCAGTTAACATGTATATCTCACATTCTTCTGTTTCACCTTCACTACTTCCACTATCTTCTTCCATTACCATTATTTCTTCATCTTCACTTATATCTGACCATTCTTCATCATATTCTATGGGTTCATAATTTATGTTATTCATTTCTTCAATTTCTTCTACGTATTTTACATTTTCTTTTTTCATTCTTTTAGGGCAATTTGGATATATGTCCTACCTCTCCACATATGTAACAATTACATTTTTTTGGATTTTTCGTATATTGCCTATTTTTATTTTTATTTATTTTTCTAAAGTATTTTTTAAAAGGTTTTCTATACCTCTTAAAGTTTTCTTATATTTTGGTTGATATTTTTGGAATTTGTGATTATTCCTTTTTGTGTATTTATAGTTATTAAATCTATAGTTATTATTGCATCCCCAATGACTTGGTCTTGCATCTTCACAGCAGATTCTTTGTTTATACGTTCTATAATATTTCATTGTTGCTCTAGCTTCTTGGCATACTTTGTCTCTATAATCGTTTACAAATTGCGTTCTATACCCTAAAGTGTCTACTTCAGGTTTTACCTTCTCATTTATGTATGCACTATATATGTTTATGCTCCATGGATCAGGTAATTTTAAAAAGAATGAGTCTAAAATTGGACTCCGTTCTTCTTTTGTGTAATAACTATCTTGATAATATTCTCGGAATTCGCAAGCATAGTTGTCAAAATGGCACATGTCGCATATTTCTAAGTTACTTAGTCTCCATCTTGCTTGATTCTTTTTATATATAGTGTGTTTTTCACCTTTATCGTATACGCTGAATTCGGTTCTTATTGCTTTTTCGTAATTTGTAATTATTTCTTTTAAACCTAAAGTCCGTTGTGTTGAACTTTCTTCAGTTCCATTATCATCAATTGGTCTTGATTTTCTTATAGTATTTCTTTCTTTTTCTTCTAGTCCGTTCCACCATTTTGCTACTACTCCCATAAAGGTAGCTTCTATGAATTTTTCAAATGCATCTCCGTTAAGGTTTTGTCTGAATCCTACTATTAGTGACGCTTTTACCCATTCTTCAATTGTTCTATCTATATCCTTTACGCAATCTAGGTCTAACCATTCTCCATTTCCTGCTATTCCTTTTTCGAAATGTTCTGTTGGTTCATATTTTGGAGTTTCTTTTTCTTTACTTTTTCCTAGTTGCGTTCTTCTTTTTGCACTTTGCCATTTCCATGGTAATTGGTATGGCTTTTTGTGAGGTGGTGGTCTTAAGATTTCATACATGCTACTTGGAATTTCTGAAGGTTTTTCAATAATTTTATCTTGGTCCATTTTCACTTCTTCGTGTGCTATATCTAGATTTTTCAATGCTTCTTGCACTTCTTCTGAATTAGGATTTGCCATTAAATCTTCTATTTCTAGAATATTTATATTAAGTTTCGTTATGGCTTCTAGTTCTTGCATACCTTCTTCAGTTATGCCCATTTCTTCTTCTGGGTATTCTGTCATATATCTTCCTAATTCTTTTATATTTTTATTTATGATTCTTAAATCTTTTCTTATATCAATGAACATTTCAGGACCGGTGTAAACTTCTTCCAAGTCTTGTATGTTTAAATAAATTTTTGGCTCCATGTCCTACTATTTTGTCTGCTAGTAGGTGTTGGTAATACCAACTTGCTTCTTCGTTTCTGTAATCTAGTACTTTGTATGCTATTTGTTTTTGTATTTCTTTAGGTAGTTGATTTGTTACTTTTGTTGTTAATAATAGGTAATCTGATATTTCTTTACTGGCAATATGCTTACTTTCTGCTAATCTTTTGTCAACGTATCTAATCTTGAATTTTGAAAGATTTTTTAATTTTAGTTTCTCTATTTTCTGTGAATTATCCAGCTTTTTTAAGGTTAAGGTGTATTATAGTATATATTTTCTAGAGTGGGGTTATATCTAAAATTTTGCTTTTTGGTTATTTAATTAAAAGGGGTAGTTGGCTAAATATTTTTGGAAGAAGGGTATTTGGCTAAATATTTTTGAAAAGTGGGGTATTTACCCAGTATGCTCTCAAAATCACCTATAGTGCCATACTCCTTTTGATCATATGAATGACGAATTCCCTCAGAACCTATTCCCAAGAATCTCTTACTGTAGCATCTCTTATTAATGGATCTTGCCTCATTTATATGACCCAACCCAATTTCCACTATGAATCCTTGCCAAACTTCCAAAATAGATCCACTTCATAAAAACCTCCCCCTCCCCTCTCGGTCAATAGGAAACCAAGTAGTACACAATTGGTGCAGATTGTTAATACAATTAGAAGCTGAAATATGTTCAACCTAGCCTTAATTGTAGCAATAAGGCCAAGTTTGCCATGGGAATTAGTGATGCTAATAACTTTATGAAGCATATGTGCAGGAACGACGTGCACCTCATCCACAAGAAGCATTCGCAATCCCCATTCCCTATTTTTTCCCCTCTTGTAATTTATATCAGCCTTCTCATCATAACTCAAAGAATAAATTGCTTCGTGTGCATTAATTTGATCTTTAGTAATGTTGACAATATTTTGAACATCACTCACAGTGTCTATGGCAGGGCTTGATGACTTTATCTGTCACGCCCTTCTTCCCATTATACGGAAACACGGGCATGCAACTGAGGCCCAGTGAATGATATAAGTATGCCAACTCATATTATCCATAAGTTGTACAATGCCAGTAAGCTCAATAATACAATAATAATCACAGGAATAAGAATATAATGCAATAACTAATATCTGCGATACATGAACTTATAGAATAGCCCAAGAATATGCAATGCAGTAACAGTTCTACGAGTTCTTTCAGTAACCCATCGTCTGAACCTGTATAACATAACTCAAAAGAAAGATGGATGGAGTACCCGTTAGAGCAAGCTACAGGCCGCAAGTAGTACATGCAAAATAGGAACGAGAACAAAGTATAAAAGGGAAAGCAATAAGAACTGACAATTTTTTTATCAGTCCTAACTAATGCACGCAATCCTGTGTTCCATACCACAGGTTCGGATGCAAACAATCAAGTGAACGTTTGACTGTAGTGGTGAATGCAATAGGTCATGTACTCGAGTATTCTCATGAATATAAAACTTGTTTGGTAACTTGGTCATTAACTTGTAACACGGAAAACATGGGCCCCCTTCTGAATACAATCTCCTATATCTTCCACTACTATGTCTTACCCTTATTTCCCGGCTTGTTATTCTTTTACAATATCTAATGTGAACATGAACATGATAAAAGGTAACAGGACAGGATCAAGGGGTATCAAGGTATATGCAAGGCATGTGATGTATTTTAATTCATAATGTAAGGAACATACACATTTATATAAAAGTCATGAAAGTATGAATAGTGGACAGTAAGACGTTGTTGTACAAAAAATCAATTTTCCGTTGCTACAGAAAAGCGAATTAGGTTCCGTCAAGGATTCTAGAAACAAGACTCCTTTGCGGGTTCCAGCGCATATTTATATGATCCATTATAATAACAAAAACTCGATCAACCAGAAAGTTCTTTACTGATCTACTGTTCAGGCAGCAGACCAAGTTGAAATTCTTATACATATAAAGTGATTGTATATTCATTTAAAATTATTGTAAAAATTATGAGGTGACTCCTAATCATGTCTAGTAGTATGCTGATAAATATTAAGTCTTAATTCACTTATTAACATGACATTTTAAATTGTGAAACATAATGATGTACTATAAGTGACAATCTGGGATGTGCAGACCTAGCAGTACGAAAAACATGATAAATCATTGTCTATAACTCCGAATCAGAATCCGAATCCGAATCCGAATCCGAGTCCGTCTAATGTTCTGAAAACAATATTCTTGGAGCTAAGACAATCATTTACAAGGTTCCAATCGATTTAAACTGCAACTAGGTATAAACCTGGCTACAAGTTACAGCAGATAGCAGGGTAGCAACTTGCCGGTTCAATTTAAAATGATTCTTACTTGCAAACATATACTTACAATTTTTGTGTTTGTGTAATGAATGCGGGGATGAAAAAACCATGCTTTTGATGGCATCGAATCATAGAGGCAAAAGAATTTGATTCGACTAAACAGGATATGAAATACCACGAAGCATGGATGCTACAAGAACAACGAATTTTAACACGATGATCAAATTACTAAATGCGGGGATTCAAATGAGATTCTTGTAAGGAACGATAAAGATGTAAAAGGTACTTTCCTTAGAGATGACGACGATTTTGATAATAATAAAAGAATAACGGGATGACAGTCACGACGGCACCACGTGCAAATTACATGCTCTGAAACACGTGCAATACACGTACACCGGAACAATAGCAAGTGATAACTGCAAAAAGAGGTCGGCAGCACAACAAGAACGGCAGTGACAACAGTGGAGTCTCGGGGTAGCAACCACAATAAGAACGATGACAGAAACCACCAATAAGGTGGCAAGGAGCATCGATGGTGTCAGGATGAAGGCAGCAAGCGGGGAGAGGGTTTGGGGCTTTGCTATTCGGAAGCAGCAAGCAGCGGAAAGAGGCAGTGAGCAAAGAAGATGCATCTGGGGGTGACGACGAGACAGGGGAGCACCGACAACGGGTGGAGGAGTTGTTGCAACAAGTTGGCAATGAGGTGCTGCATCAATGGTGGTGGGAGGAAGCTGGTGATGCAGTGATTTGATTGCGGGATGCAGTGGCGGTGAGCGACGGTCCACGGGGTTGCTTGGTGGTTTTGGCTCGGAAGTGCAGGCGAAGAGGAGGCAGGGGAGGTGATGGTGTCGGTGCTCAGGGGAGAAGGTGGTGGCTCGAGCAAGAGGAGCGAACGGGAGATGGAGGTGAGGGTGAGGGTGAGGGCGAGGAGAGTAGGAGGGCGAGTAGTGCGTAGGGGAAGTGCAGCGAGGTTGAAGACGGTGCTGGTGGTCTCTGGCGGTAATCGAGCAATGGTGGCTTCAGTTGGGTGAAGGCAATGGTAGAGGCTGACGGGGCTCGGAGCTCAGTGGAGGAGATCGGGGTGCGGTGGACGGTGGCAATGGTGGAGATGATGATGATGATGATGATGAAGATGATGGTGCTGGACGGTGGTCGTGCTGGCAATGGAGGAGGAATGAGTTTCAGAAGAAACAGAGGAATAGAGAGGGAAAGAGAGAGAGTCGGGGAGAGGGAGAAACAGGGGGGGGGGGGGTGGTGGTTTTAATAAATTATATTATATAATAATTAATAGGGTACTTAGTGGGGTTATGGGTAGTTAAAGAGATCGTGGGTAATTAGTGGAGACGTGTATGCAGTTAGTACAAGGAACGGGTTAGGGTTAGTCTGGGTTGGATTTGTATTAGAGTATAGGCTTTAGTTGAGCTTCACAAAAGAATCAAATCAATTTATAGAATGGGCTAAAATTGGTCTTTTAGAAGAAGAAGAATAATAATAATTATAATAATAATAATAATAATAATAATAATAATAATGTCAAACTGGTTTGCGCTTCCAATAAATAATACAAATACAAAGGATATAATATTGGCTTCAAAATGAATAACACTGGGTTTCAATAAATCAATAAATATGTATTAGAAATAAGAATGGGCTAAGTTGGCTTGGGTTAAGAGTTGAGATACTCAAACAAAATCAATTGGTCAATAATAATTATAAGAATGAGTTGGGTTTACAGAATAAATAATTAGTCACAATTATAGATTGGATTAGGGGGTTGGGCTACATGAAATAATCAAATATACAAAAGAAGGAAACCAGATTCAAAATGATAGTAGGATTTTTTTGAAAAGTTAGAATTCAGGAATACGAAGAAAATAAATACAAATCCGTATAAACGGGAACGGAGGTTACATTATCTTCACTGATGCCTGGCCCCACATATTCGCTAGAGAGGTACCACTTGCTAACATCATCTCAATTTTGCCTTTCTTTTTGCTGGCTAGCACAACACTTCTTGTTTCTTTTGAAACATGGGGTTTACTAGTCTGATCATTAGCTGATGAAGCAGTCCTACCAATTTCACCACTTGAAGTAGCCACTGCAGATGATGACACACCCTGCTTTGCATGTGCTGTGCTACAAACTTTATTAAAATTTTTGCAATTATCTTAATCTTTGCATGAATGATCAAAAGATAACAAAAGTTACTTCCACCAGGATCAAAAGTGAACATATTACCTTTTGCTAACTTAATTGTTTCCCTGTAAAATCTCATACAGCCAACTGAAACCTTTTAAATGATCAATGCATTAATCAAGCTGAAATCTCTATCTAACTTTTCCTCACCATCATCAAAAGAAACAGAAAGATCTTTGTCCTTCTTAGCATTACTAGAATCATTTGGCTCTAGATCATGATTGATAGGAATTGTTTTGCTTGATAAAGTATGATCAGTTGAAACTTTTTGAACCAACAGCTCGGTAGCAGGTTTGGAAGTTGTGGAATTTTGATTGCTGGTTTTGGTTATCTGCACTGTAGGAGTTGGCAATCCCTCACGCAGGTCTATCTCTCTGGATTCAATCTCAGTTTGCTCATTCTCAATTGGATCAAGAAAAAAAAGATATGGTACTACTTCATCAAAAACATTATGATTTGTCATATAATCTTCTTGTTGATGCTTTGATTCATCAATTCCCCATTCTGATTTGTTGCTATACAACTTGGTCTCTTCCACATCAAGATCGGAATGGCTTAATTCATCAATTACCAGTTCTTCATTTTCAAATTTTGATCTACTGGAACTCACTGTAGCATTTTCACAAATAGGTTGTGTGCAATATGGAATTGAAGAAAAAGATTCAACAACTTTCTTTCTTTGATCTTCATTCCACTTTAAAGGTCCAAACCAACATATGAAAGCCTCCACAAATGAATTCCATGATTGGAAAGTTTGTCATAATTGGAACCAAGCGAGAGCCTTACCATCCATATGAATAGAAGCCAACATCAATTTCTGTTCTTCAGTTGATTTGTGATAATCGAAAAATTGATCGGCTTCGAATAACCATCTTATTGGATATGTCCCCTCAAATCGTGGAAAATCCAACCTAGGGTTTCAAACATGAAACTCATGACTAGAGAAGGAATGTATGAATTCTTGATTTATCGCCGTTCGCATCCGAAGTTGTTGTTCACGCTTGCCATCAAGAATCATCAGTTTGTGATTCAAATCCGACATCAACTTCAATACAATCCATAGCTGCTCACCACGATAATTTGTTGCTTCTCGCAATCCATTGATTGCATCATCCAACGACGGTCTTCATCGAGTCACATCATCAATCGATCGCCGATCGTCCACCATGGCCTGATTTCAAGACGGTGAAAGCACCAATTGATACTGTATAATAGAATTGGGGAAGAACTAAGAAGCTAGGGTTAAGAGAATTGAAGATTCGAAAGATTTCAGGAAGATTCGGGGAAGAATCAGAAAAAGAGAGAGGGATACCAGGTTAGAAAGAAATCAAAAACTCAATTCATTCATTGCCTAAATCCAATCTGTTACAAGGCTACTATTTATAGTAGTTACAATAAGGGTGCATACAGCACGTAGAATGCAGGTACACCAATTACACTCTACAACACAGTCTACTGCAGCATCATTATCCACAACTTCAGTATCAACTGTAGCACCAATATTAGCAGCTTCAAGCTCTCCTTCTCTACATGTATATTCACACTAGTATCAGTTAAGATAACTAACTTTGTTTCCAAACATGGCCTCATTAGTTGGGACTTTGGGAAAGATAGTTCCCTTTCTTAAGGATGATGAATACTGCAAACTTTATGTTCATTGCAACCTTTATGTCGTTTATTTCTCTAAGATGCATAACATTCCAGCAAAATATAAACTTGCCTACTCTTTTATTTTATTAATGGGTGTGAGTGTTCTTTTTGTTCACTTTTACTTCTTAAGAATAGAAGATGACAATCAATTTGGAACAGAGGAGATGAGAAAAGGATATGAGATTCTTTTGAGATACAGGAGCGCTTAGCCAGATTAATTAAAGAACAATAATCTTTAAATTGAATACTCCAAAAGATTGGCAATCTTCTCGTCCCTGATAGTTCTTTGCGAATCTTGTGGTGACGGAGATGAACACCTGTGACGGTTTTGTTGATATTTTTATTTTTATTATTATTATTATTTTTAAGAAGCATTCGTGGATATTTTGATCAATGACCACCTCTTTAGGAGTTGCTGGATCCTTGAACAAGAATAGAGTGATATGATGGTTAGCACCGCCGGGAGGATCCAAATTCATCCATTGCTGCTTAGGGGAGGTTGGAATGGCTGAAGATCAAATCATCAACGAAAACAACTGTAGGAAAAATAGATCCGTGAAAATAACTCCAAATATTTATGTTTGTTCTGAAATGTAAGCTTAATGTTTGAAAAGTAATAGATAAACACTGTTAAGGATTAAAAAACATCAACAAATAAGGTAATGGATAAAGGTTGTGAGGAGAGAGTGACATACTACACATATGGTGACTGATGAGTGGAATAAAATTGACAAAATATTAGGAACAATAGTACGCCATTGATTTCCGCTTTCAAACTGTGGAAATCAAAAGCTACAAAAGTTACCAAAACCCAGCATTGTGGAATCATTAATTAAAAACTTCTCTAATTTATTTTGGGTAAATAGCATGTAACCCGCATGTAAAGAGGGGTCAAAGCATTTAATCCACCTTTAGAGTGGGTCAACGTACCGTAACCACTAAAGGTGACTACACCATTAGTGAATTGGAAGTTTTTATGTTACGTGTAGTGCACTTATTTTATATATGACAAAAATATCCTTATATTGTGTAATAATTATTTTTTATATATAAGTCCACTAAAAAAATTTCTTGCATATACAACCCTAATAATATAGTTATATAATTATTTTTTCAAATACACCCCTAAAAATATAAATATTTTGGGAGATTTATTGGTAAAAAATGCAATTTTTTTCTTCTTGAATCATTCTTACTTTATTTACCATTATTCACAAAACTCAACCGAAACCTACACTATACACGAACCCAAACTTCATATCATTCCTGTCTTTAGCCTCCTATCTTTTTCCTCTGTCTCTCTCCTCTCTCCTCTCTCCTCTCTCATCACTTCATCTCTTCCTATCTTCATCTCCTTATCTTTCCCACCCTTCAGACCCAAAATTAAAAGAAGGGGCAACAACACTTAGCCCCCACTGTTATTTCGGAGCACTTTGTACCCTAGGGATGGCATTCGGGCTCGCCAGGCTGGGCTGAGCCAGAAAACACCGGGCCAGACCTGGGCCCGGGTCACGGTGGGCCGGGCTGGAGTAGGGGGAGTAGAGATCCAGACCCGACCCTAGGCCCCTAGCTTGGGGTTCGGGTCAAGCCTACGCAGTTTTTTTTATATAAATAGAGTTGAATAAAGGAAAAAAAATTTGGTGATTGAATTTAGACAATAATTATAAAACATATATAATAAAGGGAAAGATTCATATATTAATTTTTTTCAGTTAATTACAAAATTTAAAATAGAATCAAGCAAATAAGCATCATTTTATACAAAGTGATTGAATTTGAAATTACAAGTTGAGGGGGAAGCTTAAACTTTAGAGTTCGAGATGGCCTATATTTAGATTGAAGAGAAGATATTGTACTATTATTATGCACTTCTACTAAACCTAAATATAGAATCTCATTGCCCTAAATTTCTCAATTATTTGAAATACTTGATCCGTAGTGCACATTCAATCTTCATTCGTCACTATTAGATCCATTTTGTGCCGTTTGTAGTAAATCTTGGGTCATTTTCTTTAGCTTTCATCCAATTTTCACGCATACTAGCATCTCCAAATTCTTTAAAAGCAAGCGATTCCTGTTAGGGCTTATAATCCTGCCACCAAGAAAAAAACACTTTCCGATGTAACAGTTGACACTATGAGAGTTAGTAAATTTTTAGCCATATGAGAAAGAATAGGAAAAGTCGTCCCATTGTCTTTCAAAAATGATAACACATCACCTATATCATCGACGAGAGGTTGTGCATTATACCGATTCAACTCATTAGGTGCATTTGTTCTTTGTTTTTTTTATAAGATTTAACTCATCACTTGTTGAAAATGCAAGACCTTTTTCCTTTTATATGGAAGAATAAGAAGAACAAACATGTTGTGATTGTGTAGCATCAGATGCATAAAGTCTATCGTAACTATCATACAAATCATTCAAAACTTTTTAAAATTCTTTAGTAAAAAAACATGATCATAGCCTTATATTTTGTCGTGTGGAGCATATCAATAAAAAATCTTAATTAAATTCTTTGTACCCACTAACTTTATTACATGATTCATTACACTAGATACACAATAAAATATAGGAAGGGGATGAAAATATTTAATAAATTTTAGATAAGCGGCATAAACCATTGTTCCAATAAAATGATCGCTTATCAAATCTTCAATAGTGGTCATCATAGTAACAATTACAAGTAAAATACCACTGTAGATGAATATGTTTTTAAAAATTGCAAAGTTGCATAATTAAAAGGTTCTAAAAATTTTAACAAACTATCGAAAAATCAAAATTCATCATCTATTCTACAATCTTTCACACTCATTGCAAGACAAAATTCTTTTAAACCTTATCTGTAATGAGTAACTACACTTAATAGTTCATATGTCGAATTCCAACGATGTCAAACATCTTTAGGAAAAAGTTTAAATGTGATTACTCTAAGTTTATGCCAATCATGAAAAGATCGATATGTACAAACACTCACAGTAATAAAATTAACACAATCTCTCATTGCAATACTCTTATCGTGTCCGTATTTTAGTGCATCTTGTACATAATGATTTAAAATATGGCAAGTACATCTAACATGAAAAATATCGGATTATAGGATTTAACATAATTTTCAAAGTAGAAATTTCCTTAGTATTATTAGAGGCATTATCCAAACTAATAGCAAAAAATTTATCATAAATACCAAATTTATTACATGCATCAATGATGTGTGTCGCAATTATCTCACCCTTATGTCGTTACCTAACAAATCCGAAATAATAATCCGCTTTTGGAGTAACTCATTGGAATCTATCCAATGACATGTTAAAGACATCATTGGTACATCATTAATGCCTACCCAACCATCAGATGTCAAAGAAACCATAGAATTTAGTGATGTTAATGTTGCAACTATCATCTCCTTAGCCTCTTCGCAGACTAATTTACAATCTCCCTTCGATATTTCTAACAATCCGTTTATAATGGGGGTTTAAGGCAGTTTGGTTAAAACTCTCTAGATTCCTACTTTCGGAATACGAAAATGGTAACTCATTCTTAATTACAAATCTAGCAATTTTCTTACGAACGGTATTCTGATCATAGTTATGGCTATCTACGTGACCGGTCCTAGGGTTTATCTTTTGTAGTGTTAACGTGTCTTGTGATAATTCGGGTCGGCATTTATCTAAGTGTTGCTTAAGTGTACCAGTTCCTTCACCGAATTTAAACTTGTTTGGCATTTTACACTTATTACAAATCTTAATTGCTACACTTTTATTGGCTTGAGAAGGAACAAAAATGTATTGTGTACTTTGGAAGTGGGTCCTCTTGATTTAGGGGATTGAGAAGGGGCTTCTTTTGTGTACTTGTGAATCTATGTATTCTACTATTACATCATCTATGTGTGTGTAGGGAATATCATTAAAATCGAGAATACTATCAAAATTTCTAAATATTTCTTCGCTATCAAATTTTGGAATGAAATGAGTGCGACGAGATGAGGTAGACTCTTGGTTACGGCCGCTACCGCTTGATCGGTTTGAAGTCATCTAATTATGAACTAGTGTATGTATGTTTAAAAAAAAGAATCTAAAAATAAGAAGAGAGAGTTCAAAAAATACACAAACGATAAATTAAGTGTCACGCCCCGCTTCCCAAAAGAGAATACGGAATACAGATACGCGACAAAAGCCCAGCGAATGATTTTCATCATCCATAAGCTGTTCAAGAATCTTTACAACATTTTACAAGAATAATCAGAGTCGGAAGAATCAACCAACATGCACATATGAACCAAAATACCAACAAGAATACTTGAAACCAAATATATTAATCTCAAATAGTCATGATCTGAATAAGTCGACAAAATTATGGGTCACATTGTCCAAATATAAGAATAAATCCAAGTATCAAAATACAATATTGTTCAAGCAAGCTACAAGAAATAATAATAATAAAATCCATCACTAGTACTTCATGTCACCAATACCGTCTGGAACCTGTTCTCCAAAATCTGCAATTTAACAATTGCAGGGATAGGAAAAAGAAAACAAGTACCCGTCAATTGCAAGTTACGGACCACTTGTAATACAGAATACAAGTACATGGGGAAAACTAACTACCAGCATGGAATAAGCATGATGATAATATATAACAACTAGCATGGTAAGGTGAACAAGTACAAGTAGCATATATCAAGTGTCAAGTGAACAAGTATCATGTAAACAAGTATCAAGTATCACGAATCAAGTATGACAAAATCAAGTATCACGAAATCAAGTAACAAGTAATAAGTGTCAAGTAGTCAAGTACAAGTAGCAAGTATCCAGAATCAAGTAAACATGTAGCAAGTGTCATGTATCATGTAATCAAGTTCAAGTATTATGTTTACGTGTCATGTATCAAGTCTTATAGTGATTACTATCTAGGTAACACTTCATGCATCACAGCTTTTACTACATGGTTGCTACAACAAACAGTTTCGCTTTAGATTTCATAGTGGCCAATAGAGGGCAGTGTACTTAGGGTCAAGTAGTCCAAATCATATACCAAATTCCAAATTAACCAAATCATATACCAAATTCCAAATAATCCAAATCATATACCGAATTCCAAATAATCCAAATCATATACCCAATTCCAAATATGGGAAACACGAGCCCCCATCCGAGTACACGTTTCTGAATTATCCACTATTAGTTCTTTCTCTTAAACCCCGGCTTATTACTTTTTATTACAAAATACACTTGATCACGAGATAACAAGAACAAAATCGGAACAGGACAAGGATGTTTTAGGAGCTCATATGGTGCAAGGACATGTTCTAAATCACAAAATACAAGAAACAACATGCAAATATTTAAACATGGCAAAATATCAATTCGGGATAGCAAGACGTTGCTGCACCGAAACTGAGATTCCTGCTACCAGAGGAATGTAAATCTGGATCCGTCGAAGAGTCTGGAAAATAGACTCCTAGACGAATCCAGAAAGCATATATAAGTCCCATTATATTTCACAAAATCAAGTCTCAAAATTGATTTGAATTCAGAAAACACGTTCATCCAGAAATCAGTAAATCAAATTCACAGTCAGGAAAACAGCAAAAAAACCTCAAATAAATCCAGGAAAAATCTGGGGTATTCCCCTATATGTCTGATATCAGAATATAAAGTTTCATAATTTTCTAATAAGATTAGTTTAGTCAACAAAAATCAGAAAACATTAAGAAATGATAGTTTGGCAAATTTGGAATTCCCAACACTGCTGTACGAAAACTGTAATATCTCGCAAACCGTGAAACGAAATCCAAGTCCGCCAAAGGGAGATGAAAACAGACAACATAAGCTAAATTTCATAATTCATAAATATTTTTCATACAGGAAAGAATTAGGGTAAAAATAAAATTCTTTACAGAACAACGAGCAAAATCCAACAAGTATAGTTTTTATAAATAAGCATGAAAAGGTATGTAAAACTCATCAATAAAATCCACCAAAATTCTGGCAAAGCTCTAAATAGGTGTAAAAATACTGTGCAAAATTTCAGATCAAAATAATATGCTTAGCACTAGTATCAAAATAGTTTAGTCATCGAAATCATTAAGAACGAAATCTGGAAATATAATACACCTCTGTAGTAAAACAATCATATCTCATACATACGAAAACGAAATCGATCAAGGTCAGAAAGTTTGGAAAGAAGATGGATTTCTCTAAACATCATGTTTTATACTGAAGTTAAGATACTGACCTTAATATGGTCTAAATTACTGATCAAGACAGATTATCGACAAAATACAGAATTTCCTTTACGAACAAAACCAACATGAATCGCACGAAACTTGATAGAAACATAACTAAACATGAATTAGAGTCTACTAAATGTCCAATCAACATGAAATAGGGTACACAACATGTCCACAACAAGTATCTCACATGGATTTCACGAGCACACGAGTTCTCATAATTGTTTCACATATACATTACATCAAGAAACGGTCACTCCTAGGTTAATTCTTGTCATATGTGTCGTGATGCAACAATGGTCAAGATAGCACTATAGAGACAATACTCATCAAAATACATCACACACGAGTTGTCTCTAGAACCCAACTACACTACAAGCAATATTTATGACTTGTATCATACAAAGGAATTGATTACAAGTTACTTGCCTTAATCGAAGACAAAACGTACACCAAGAATAACGGGAACGGATTTCTGGGCACGAACACGATTCCAATAGATCACGAACACAAGGAATAACAGATCACAAACATGATCAGACGATTGAGATCAAAAGACCAAGAAATCAAGGCGATCGGATCAGATCGGACGACTCTGATCGAAGATCAAGATCAAGATGTGATCAGTATCTTGATGATGATGATGATGATCGAATCAGATTGACGATTGGACGGCCACAAATCAAAGTGATCAAAGAACTCCAAGATGATGATGATCAAGATGTTGATCAACGACCAACATTCAAAAGATCAAGACTCTATGATCCAAAAACCCAATATCAAAACAGAGCAATGTAAAAGCTCTGCAATAGTGGGGTTGATGGACGGCAGCCATGGCGACGGCGACTGGACAGGACACAGCGGTGGGCGGCGATAGGGGTCGCTACTGCTGTCTTCGGCTAAAGGAGACAGGGACTGTGATGTCGCTGCAAGCGCTGAAGGAAGCAATGCACAGGGGAACGGGTCATTGCTGCATTGCAGAGGCGCGACAGGAAGTCGGGGGACCAGGGTGGCTGTGATTGGTCGGCTGAGTGACGTCGCTGAAGGCATCGCGATAGGGGGGCACACAGCAGAGGACGGCTGTTTCAGAGTTGTCGACGGGGGTGGCATTGGGAGATGCTGGGCTGCCGCAGGGATAGGGGAGATGCACAGAAAGGATGAGGAGAATCAGGGGCAATGGGTTGGAGGTATGAAGGAGATGAAGGAAATATATTGCGGCTGATGGGTTTCAAATAATATGAAAGATGAACAAGGAAAACAGAGTATATATAGGGTATGATTAGTGTTAAGGTGGCTGGAGGTTTAGAATAGGGTATAACGGGTTGGGTCTACATAATGGGTTTGGGTATATGCGTATTTGGTTTAGTGTAATTGTAAACGGGTTGAGTATTTAGGGTTGTAGGGTTTTAATAAGATATAGGTTTTAAATAAGATTTAAATAAAAGATCCAATCCAATAGATAAAGTAATAATTAAAAAGTAGGGTTATATAACAAAAATATATTTGTGCTACAATATGAAAATTAGTTTAAATACTACAATACAATTATCAATAAAGATAGATTTTAAATTAAGAATCAAGGGTAAAAGATAAAATAACAAGAATAAAAAAAATAACAATAATCATAATAATACTGATAACAATAATAATCATAATAAAGACATTAATAAAGTTTGTATATAAAGAAATCGTTTGAAATAATAATAAATACAATTAATGAAAGGGAATAGATTTTAACAGGAGATACAAAATAAGTTTGAAATAAAATGAATTTAAGATAATGAAATTTTTATAAAGAACCCAAACCCAGATAATAAAAAGAAAAGAAAATACACCCAAAATATAAGAAATGGAAAATAAGGGTTACAAATCCTACCCATCTTACAACAAAATTTCGTCTTCGAAATTTTCTTAGGCGGTACATAGGAGAAGGCAAAAGCAAACTTGGGGAAGGGTAACAAAACAGAGAATCAAAGGGAAAGGAACAAGGTAATGGCAATACCAGAAAAAGGAGGGAGAAGATATCAATGAGTTCAAATGGAATGCAAGAAAAGAAACAACGGTATCAAAAGGAGAGAAACAGCACAAGATAACAAAACAATATAAGGAGTAGGCAGAACTGGAATCAAGGAGATAAATAACAAAGAAGAATTGAATCAAACAACGAATGGGTGCATGATTGCCAAATGGAATGCAAGAAAGAAGTAACTGGTATCAAAATGAGGATGAAACAACACAAGACTTGAAAGATAACAAAGTAAATTGATGAAGAAATAGATAAAGCTGGAATCGAATAAAGGATGGACAAGGAAGAGATGAACCAAGCAAATGGGTCAATGGATGAAGATGAATGCAAGGGATAGAGAAGCAAACAATGCAGGGAAGGAGAAACAATAAGAGAATCCTGGGACCTGTGGGTTATGAGCCCACAACGCTTCTGCTGCGCCACTCTGATCGGGGAAGACTCTGCCAATGGCATCCAGAGATGCCGACCGAACAACCAAGCAAAAAGGAAAGAATGGATGGCACCAAAATCAAAAGGATATGGATACGAAATAATGAATTCATACTCAAGAAGAAATCAACAAAGAGGACGACTGAAAAAGACAGAAGAATCAAGGAACCAAAAGATTGAATAAGAAGGGATAAAAAAGAATGGAATAAGATTAGTATCCCGATCAATGTTCATAATAATTCATTTATGCATGCATGGTTGGTTAAATGTTGATCAGATCCCAGTTCGAGCCAAGCTTGTCTAATATATTAGGCAACTAATATATTAGCCAAACCTGGTGCTCTGCTACCACTAAAAACTTGTCACGTCCCGCTTCCCAAAAGAGAATACGGAATAGAATACGCGACAAAAGCCCAACGAATGATTTTCATCATCGATAAGCTGTTCAAGAATTTTTACAATATTTTACAAGAATAATCAGAGTCGGAAACAAAAGAATCAACCAACATGCACATATGAACTAAAATACCAACAAGAATACTTGAAACCAAATATATTAATCTCAAATAGTCATGATCTGAATAAGTCAACAAAATTCTGGGTCACATTGCCCAAATATAAGAATAAATCCAAGTATCAAAATACAATATTGTTCAAGCAAGCTACAAGAAATAATAATAATAAAATCCATCACTAGTACTTCATGTCACCAATACCGTCTGGAACCTGTTCTCTAAAATCTGCAATTTAACAATTGCAGGGATAGGAAAAAGAAAACAAGTACCCGTCAATTGCAAGTTACGGACCGCTTGTAATGCAGAATACAAGTACATGGGGGAAAACTAACTACCAGCATGGAATAAGCATGTTGATAATGTATAACAACTAGCATGGTAAGGTGAACAAGTACAAGTAGCATGTATCAAGTGTCTAGTGAACAAGTATCATGTAAACAAGTATCAAGTATTACGAATCAAGTATGAAAAAATCAAGTATCACGAAATCAAGTAACAAGTAACAAGTGTCAAGTAGTCAAGTACAAGTAGCAAGTATCCAGTATCAAGTAAACATGTAGCAAGTGTCATGTATCATGTAATCAAGTTCAAGTATTATGTTCACGTGTCATGTAGCAAGTCTTATAGTGATTACTATCTAGGTAGCACTTCATGCATCACATCTTTTACTACATGGTTGCTACAACAAACAGTTTCGCTTTAGATTTCATAGTGGCCAATAGAGGGCAGTGTACTCAGGGACAAGTAATCCAAATCATATACAAATTTCAAATTAACCAAATCATATACCAAATTCCAAATAATCCAAATCATATACCAAATTCCAAATAATCCAAATCATATACCAAATTCCAAATGTGGGAAATACGGGCCCCCTTCCGAGTCCACATTTCTGAATTATCCAATATTAGAACTGAGATTCCCGGTACCACAGGAATGCAAATCTTAATCCGTCGAAGAATCTAGAAAATAGACTCGCAGAAGAATCCAGCAAGCATATATAAGTCACATAGTATTTCACAAAATCAAGTCTCAAAACTGATTTGAATCCAGAAAACACGTTCAGCCAAAAATCAGTAAATCGAATTCATTGTCAGGAAAACAGCATCAAAAAACCTCAAATAAATTCAGGAAAAATCTGGGGTATTCTCCTATATGTCTGATATCAGAATATAAAGTTTCATAATTTTCTAATAAGATTAGTTTAGCCAAAAAAAAATTAGAAAACATTAAGAAACGATAGTCTGGCAAATTTGGAATTCCCAACACTGCTGTACGAAAACTGTAATATCTCGCAAACCATGAAACGAAATCCAAATCCGCCAAAGGGAGATGAAAACAGACAACATAAGATAACTTTCATATTTCATAAATATTTTTCATACAGGAAAAGGAATTAGGGTAAAAATAAAATTCTTTACAGAACAGCGAGCAAAATCCAGCATGTATAGTTTTTATAAACAAGCATGAAAAGGTATGTAAAACTCATTAATAAAATCCACAAAAATTCTGGATAATCCCTAAATAGGTATAAAAATACTTTGCAAAATTTCAGATCAAAATAATATGTTTAGCACTAGTATCAAAATATTTTAGTCATCGAAATCTTCAAGAAACGAAATCTGGAAATATAATACACCTATGTAGTAAAACAATCATATCTCACACATACGTAAACGAAATCGATCAAGGTTATAAAGTTTGGAAAGAAGACGGATTTCTCTAAAAATTATGTTTTATACTGAAGTTAAGATACTGACCTTAATATGGTCTAAATTACTGATCAAGACAGATTATCGACAAAATTCCTTTACGAACAAAACCAACATGAATCACACGAAACTTGATCAAAACATAACTAAACATGAATTAGAGTCTACTAAGTGTCCAGGCAACATGAAATCGGGTATACAACATGTCCACAACAAGTATCTTACATAGATCTCACAAGCACACGAGTTCTCATAATTGTTTCACATATACATCACATCAAGAAATGGTCACTCCTAGGTTAATTCCTGTCATATGTGTCGTGAGACAACTATGGTCAAGATAGCACTATAGAGACAATTCTCATCAAAATACATCACACACGAGTTTTCTCTAGAACCCAACTACACTACAAGCGGTATTTATGACTTGTATCATACAAAGAAATTGAGTACAAGTTACTTGCCTTAATTGAATACGAAACGTACACCAAGAATATCGGGAACAGATTCCCAGGCACGAACACGATTCCAACAGATCACGAACACGATCAGACGACTGAGATCAAAAGATCAAGAAATCAAGGCAATCGGATCAGATCGGACGACTTTGATCGAAGATCAAGGTCAAGATCAAGATGTGATCAGTATCTTGATGATGATGATGATCAGATCAGATCGACGATCGGATGGCCACCAATCAAAGTGATCAAAGAACTCCAAGATGATGATGATCAAGATATTGATCAATGACCCACGTTCAAAAGATCAAGACTCCATAATCCAAAAACCCAATATCAAAATAGAGCAATGGAAAAGCTCTGCGACAGTAGGGTTGATGGACGACGGCCATGGCGACGGCGACTGGACGGGAAACAGCGGCGGGCGGCGACAGGGGTCCCTGCTGCTATCTTCGGCTAAAGGTGACAGGGACTGCAATGTCGTTGCAGGCACTGGAGGAAGCCACGCACTGGGGAACGGGTCATTGCTGCGTCGTGGAGGCACGATAGGAAGGCAGGGGACCAGGGCGGCTGCGATTGGTCGGCTGAGCGACGTTGCTGAAGGCGTCGCGACGGGGGGCACACAGCGGAGGACGGCTGCTGCGGAGTTGTCGACAGGGGTGGCATCGGGAGATGCTGGGCTGCCGCAGGGATAGGGGAGATGCACAGAGAGGATGAGGAGAATCGGGGGCATTGGGTTGGAGGGATGAAGGAGATGAAGGAAATATATTGCGGCTGATGGGTTTCAAATAATATGGAAGATGAACAGAGAAAACAGAGTATATATAGGGTAGGATTAGGGTTAAGGTGGCTGGAGGTTTAGAATAGGGTATAACGGGTTGGGTCTGCATAATGGATTTGGGTATATGGGTATTTGGTTTAGTGTAATTGTAAACGGGTTTGGGTATTTAGGGTTGTAGGGTTATAATAAGATATAGGTTTTAAACAAGATGTAAATAAAAGATCCAATCCAATAGATAAAGTAATAAATAAAAAGTAGGGTTATATTATTATTATTATTATTAACCCCCCGGTCCCCGTAACTCTCTCCCCCCGACTCTCTCTCTCTCCACCTTCACTCTTCTTCTTCTCGTGCTGCTTTCGAAACCCAACCGCACTCCACCCTCGACCCCGGCGCCTCACTGAGCGTTGCCTGCACCTTCGCCTCCCTTCGCCTCCAAGCCCCTCTCCCTCCACTACCTCGACACCGCTACCATCGCTGCCTCCCTCCCTCGTCGCCATACTCCATCTCCGAGCACCCACTGCCTTCGACTTTGCCTCCCCCACGCCGCACTCCCTGTCTCCTGCCACCTCGTCGTTGCAACCTCCACCAATGCAGCCACTCGACGCACTTGATCGCCATCTCCTCTCCACCCTGTCGACCGCTGGCTCCGCCACCCAATCATCTCCCTCAGCCGGAGCCTTCTCCACCTCCCTGCCATCGTCTTCCTCCTCCAACACCTCTCCTGTGCTCCTCCCCCTACCTCGACTCGAGCCCTCCGCCATTGCCATCAACCCTACAACCCAACCCCGAGCCCTCTTGCACCATCGCCACCTACCGCAGCCGCCTCCTTCGACCGCTATCGCCATCACCTCAGCACCCGAACTCACCCTCGCTGCTCACTGCAACCACCGACTGCCGTTGCTCCATCATCTCCACACCTCCAGCACTCGAACCCATGTCTCTGACCATCGACAACATTGCAGCAGTGCCTCACTCTCTGAGATCCTCCATCCTCGAGCGTCGCACCCTCGCCACTGCAACCACCGCCGATCCCCGAGCTTCCTCAGCATCATCTTTGAGCCCCGAGCACTGACCATGCTTTCCACATCGCCACCATCACTGCTACCACTCGCCCTCAACTCGAGCATCACCCTGCCCTCGTCACCTCGCCATCAACCTCCTGCAAGCTGCCATCAGCAACCATCATCAACCCATCCATCACCACCCTGTTCTGACTTCAACGCATGCACCTTCCTCCTCCTTGCTGCTGCTCCCAGTCGCAACTACCATCAAGCTACCCCGATGCACCGCCCTGCCTCAACCCTGCACCGAAACCCACCCCCGACCTCTTGCCTTCTTCACTATCGCCAGTGCACAATAACCCCCTCTGCTTCTCATAGTTGCCTCCATCGCAGCCGCCTCCGCAGTCGCTGCCTGGCTGCATCCCCGCAGTCCCGTTTGCTTGTTGCTCTCACCCTCTCCCCGACCGCTGCTTAGCCCTTATTTTCGTCAACCGCGGCAACTCCAAGACCACCGGTGCAGTGGTGTCGCCCCGATCGACCGCAAGCACCCGAACCCATTTCCATCACTGCAACACTGACACTCTCACCATTGTCATTGCTGTTGTGGCTCTTGCTGCCATTGCTTTGGTAGTTCCCACAGTGTGCACATATTGCGGTGTACGTAGTTGAACGTGTCGTGGTTCCGTGGTTTGCATGTGTGTTGCCGTTGGGACTCCCGTTCTCGTTATTCTCTTATTTATTATCGGAATTGTCGTCATCTCTAAGGCAAGTACCTTGTACATTTTATTGTCCCGTACACGCATATTATTTGATCTCCCACAATTAGTAATTATATCATTGCATTTGAAATCCATTATTCTTGTAGTATTATGATTCATGATTAGTCATTATATTTAATCGAATCAATTCTTTTACCTCCATGATTCGATGCCCATCAAAATATCCTAAATATTGATTTGTATATTTCTGCCATGTTGTTCGTTCTGACTTGTAGCTAGGTTTTGACCTAGTTCCTGTTCAAATTAGTTAGAACTTTATGAATAAGAGGTTTAGCCCCGTGAGTCTAGTTTTCAGAACTTTTGACGGATCTGGAATCCGATGCGTAATTTTCAAGATATACTTTTTTTAATGCTATGACATTTTTAATTCTAGATTACAATTTCGAAACGTATTTTCTCGAATAACTAATTTAAATATCGTGCTAAAAGTATAATTAAGACTTAATATTAAATTTATTTATTATTTTTATGAGATCTTTAAATAAATTTACAGTCACTTTATACATATAAGAATTTGACCTCGGTCTGCTACCTGAACAGTATTTCAGTAAAGAACTGTTTGGTAGACCTAGCTACTATATTGATAATATGTAGTGTGAATATTCGTTAGAACCGGCATGAATTCTACTTTCTGGATCCTCTGACAGTACCTGATCTGCTTTCCTTTAGCAACGGGAAAGTGAATTTTTGTGCAGCAACATATTGCTGTCCAGAATTGTAACTTCATGTCCTTGATTGTAAATATATTTATTTCTTGTATTTAATTAATTGATTAACTTGCATATCATACATTGCATAGCCATTGACACTCCTTGATCCTGTCCTGATACCCATTCTCCTTCTGCATGTTCATGTTGACTATTGTAAAAGTATGACAAGCCGGGGTAATAAGGAAAAGGATCTAGTAGTGGACAATATAGAAAAGTGTACTCAGAAGGAGGCCCATGTTTCTTAAAATAGTGAATCTGTATATGTTTACATGATATGATATGATTACATGACATGATATGATTCCTAGTTACATGATACGATATGACATGATATGATATGATTCCTATCAGTGTCACTGGAAGATCCGAATACATGACCCTATAGAATTCACCATTAGAGTCTAATGTTAACTTATTTGTATGCACCCGAACCTGTGGTATGGGACATGAGATTATGTGCATTATTTAGGATTTATAAAAGATTGCTAGACTTGAGATTAACACTGTACACATGCATGATTCATGATTCTAGTTACATGATACCTGTTTACAAGATTACATGGTTCCGCTTTACAAGATTACATGATTCATGTTTACAAGTTACATGTTATATGTTTATAAGTTACAAGATTCATGTTACACGACACATTTCCTGTTACATGATTCCTCATTCCTGATTAGTTATATTTTGAGACTTGTTTCAGTTGTTACTTGCATTACACTTGATCATGATGTATTACAATTACATTGCCATTTCTTATTGTTTTTTCTAGTTATACATGATTCTTGTTCCTATTTGTTTGTTACTACTTGTAGTCCGTGGCTTGCTCTAAAGGACCATTTCTTTTTCCCCCAACTCTAGTTGTGGAGATTGCAGATACTGAAAATGGAATGGCCGAAGGACTTGGTGAATAACTCTTCTAGAGAATGAAGTCAAATCTTTGCCTGCTTTAATAATCTTATTTCATGCTTCTCTTAGTTACAGTTGTTGTTATTTTGTATACCTTGTATTCCGGGCATTTTGACTCGAAGTTTATTTTCCAGATGTTGGTTAGTTTGTGAGATATCTCATGGATTATTCATGTTTTTGTGATTATTCTTTCATGCGTAGTTGTGGTTATATTTTATATTATTGAGATTATATTGTACAGCTTAAGGATGATATGAGTTGGCATACTTAAATCATTCGCTGGCCTCAGTTACATGCCCGTGTTTCCGTATAATGGGAAGCGGGGCATGTCATATACATTCAAACTGATAATTATATAAAATAATTTTAGGTAGTGTAAATTTAACTTGCATAAGAAGGAATTAGAAGGAGGATTTAATAGAAAATTAGGGTCAAATCGTGTGTGAATTAAAATTTACCCTTCAATAGTTCAACTCCTTCTGAGAGTTGGGGTCAGTGAGTGATTGAATGAGAGCATTGAAGTGTGAGAAATTGTTTCACTGTTTTAAATTTTTGTTCAGCAATACATGTATAAAAAATTGAAAGGGAGCATGATAATGAGTTGGAGGAGGATGAGGTGTGGGTGGTGGTTGTGCTTGAGGAGGAAGGAGATCTAGGTGGAGTTGGAAGTGGACAAAGTGGAGTGGGAATGGAGAGGGATGCTGAGGAGAAGCGGGAAATACTGGTGGTGGCGTCGGAGGTCTAGAATTCTATGTGGTAGGGGGGGGGGTTCGGATGTGCTGGTTGAAGCCTATGACTTAAAGTCTTTTATTTCTCTGCTTCTTCTGGTTTACCAATTTTTTTCTTTTTTGGATGAAGAAGAAGAAAGGGGAAATTAAGGGTAATTTTGTAACTTGACAATTCAGATTTAACGAAGAATTTGGGCGCTGGGTAAAGGGCTCTGAAACAACATGGTGGGGGTTGGGGGGTGCACAAAAAACCTTTTGAACTCAAACACTGGGAGGGGGGGGGGGGGGGGGGCAAAGTACTCTTACCCCTTAAAAGAGTCCATTAAATTGGAGCACAACAAACTCGTCAAATCTAAAACCCAAACTTAGTCCCATTAAATTTGAATCCAATCCAATACCTCACATATTCATTTTCACCCTTTTTGCTTTCTTTATCTATCTTCTCTCTCTTTTCTTCATCTCTCCCACTCTCTCAAACTCAAATCCAAAAATTCATTAAATTTGAACTAAAAAACCCATCAAATCTAAATCAAAGCCCAACTGATAAGGTTAACAGAGAGATTGGAAAATATGATTGGATTATTGGGATTGATTATAACTGTGTACAGTGACTCCTATATATAGGAGGGAACCAAATACTAAACTGATATATATCTGATATGGGACTAAATATATATAATACAATATCTAACACCCCCTCTCAAACTCACGATGGGTCGAACAGTGTGAGTTTGCCCACCAAATAGCAAAATCTCTGGACAGTATGAGACTTGGTGAAGAAGTCTGCTGTCTGCAGAGTGAAGTGAGATGGTCCCTACTTCAAAGCGCTGACGAACATAATGTTAATCTATTTCTATATGCTTTGTTCGCTCATAAAAGACCGGGTAGCTTGCAATGTGCAATGCACTCCGGTTATCACAATGAAGAGAAGTAGCTCCGGTGATAGCTACACCCATATTTGATAATAGCCAACGAACATGAAAAATTTCTCCAGTATCGCTGCCATTGCTCTGTACTCAGCTTCGGTTGAAGAACATGCTACAACTGCCTATTTCTTGCTTCGCCACGAGATTAATGAGTCACCAAGAAATAGACAGAAACCTTTGGTAGATCGTATGGTGGTAGGATCACCCACCCAATCTGAATCAGAATACATGCGGAGCTCTAGGTTGGATGTGGAGGGCATGAATAATGAGCGAGTGATAGTGCCCTGAAGATATCTGAGGATCCGAAGAAGTGCACTGTAGTGAACTAATGTAAGAGTGGAAACAAACTGACTCACAATACTGACTGCATGAGCAATATCGGGTCTGGTCATGCATACGTAGACAAGCTATCCAACAATCTGTCTATATCTAGTAGGGTCAGGAAGTGGCTCACCATTCGTGGGGCGAAGTTTCACATGAAGCTCTAAGGGAGTGTCGGCCGATCGACTGTCAGAGAGATAAGAAGCGAAGATAATATCTTAGGTGTATTTCTGTTGAGAAATAAGTATCTCCCGAGGCTCATGAGCAATCTCTAGGCCCAGAAAGTAACATAATCTGCCAAGATCTTTCATATGAAACTGCTGGTGAAGGTACTTCTTTGTAGAGGTAATGCCTTCAGGATGTCCCCAGTAATAATCATATCATCAACATATAATAATAGAAAGACCCTCCCCTACGGTGATGAACGCATAAACATAGAATGGTCGTGTAAACTCTGACTGAAGCCACCCTGGGTGATAACATGGTGAAAACACTCAAACTAGGCTCGAGGAGCCTGTTTCAGACCATATATAGCCCAACGTAGACGACAAACACGAAGAGGAGGAGTGGTGAGACTAGGAGGAGGATGCATGTAAACAACCTCAGATAAGATACCATGAAGAAAAGCATTCTTCATGTCTATCTGGTATAACTGCTAATGACGAATGGTAGCAACGGCAAGGAGAGTGCGAACTGTAGTCATCTGTACAACCGGGGCAAAAGTCTCATCATAATCAACATCATGCTCCTGAGTAAATCCTCTGGCAACAAGACGAGCATTGTGCCACTCAATAGAGCCATTGGGCCCCTTGAAAATCCATTTGCAACTGACAGGCTGGATGCCCAAAGGTAGCGGAATAACATCTGAAGTGTCAGTCTGATCAAACGCACCGAACTTCTCTACAATAGCTTTCAGCCACTCAGGATATTGAATAGCTTCCTGGTAGATTCTGGGCTCACGTGTAGAGTGTATGACAGTGAGATACGGATAAAACTGTGGTGAGTAGGAGGCTAGGGTGGCAAAACCAAACTGGTCAGTAGGTCCAGTGGCATCAGGTGTGTAAAGAGCCAGTGGGATGCCCGAGGTAGAATGTGCATACTGACAGAACGGTTGTGGATGAACATGTAACACCCTGTAGTTTTCAAAGAATATATATATATATATATATTGATATATATATATATATATATTGATATATATATATATATATATATATATATATATATATATTGATGAAAAAGTAGTTTGCTCTTTCATAAAAACTATACATGATTTGGAAATAAAATATATTGATGAAAAAGTAGTTTGCTCTTTCATAAAAACTATACATGATTTGGAAATAAAATGAATGTCATTTGTATTAAGGGGCCCACCGGATGGTGAAACAGCCAAGTTGGTTGTTGTTAAATGGATGATGAAGTCATCATTTCATGTGGGGGCCCACTTGTGAAGCTGCCTTTCTCTGATTGAAGAAGAGGAGATTGAGTGGAATAGTACCACATCGGTAACTACAAAGAAATAAATAATATATAAATAATAAAGCCTATGATCAAGAGTCACCTAATCGGTTAACCAACTTTTGAGAGGCAGCCTGTGGTGGGCAGTTGTACTACATAGTATCTAATTTGTATCTTATAAATTGTATAAATTGTCTGAGCTGGGGGCAGGGGCATTACAAATGGTATCAAAGCCGACTTACGACACCGAGTGTGGGTAAGAGTGGGCGAGATGTATGCTGATGGAGGTAGCAGATGTACATCGGGTATGCCTGAAAGGGAGCGAGGTGGCGGCCTGAAATAGTGGACCACCCGCAGAATCAGGGTACGGTGCAGCTAGCAGAATCAGGGTACTCCACTCCACATCTGCTAGAAAGGAGAACCTGCACTAGATTGTGCATGCCTGTGCTCAGCGAGGACGCTGATTTCTGAAGGGGGCTGTGTGTAACACCCCGTAGTTTTCAAAGAATATATATAAATATATATATATATATATATATATATATATATATATATATATATATATATATATATATATATATATATATAAGTTGATGAAAAAGTATTTTGTTGTTTCATAAAAACTATACATGATTTGGAAATAAAATGAATGACATTTGTATTAAGGGGGGCCACCGGATTGTGAAACAGCCAAGTTGGCTGTTGTTAAATGGATGATGAAGTCATCATTTCATGTGGGGGCCCACTTGTGAAGCTGCCTTTCTCTGATTGAAGAAGAGGAGATTGAGTGGAATAGTACCACACCGGTAATTACAAAGAAATAAATAATATATCTATATAATAAAACACAAAGAAAGCTATCTAGTGGCTCTCCTTCAATCTCCTAAAAAATTAAAGGCCTAGATCTAACCTCACAAAACATATTTTTCCCCCCAAAGTTTCCCCCCAAAACTCAAATTCAAACCCCCCACCCAAAACAACTCGTATATTTATTTAATTATTTTTTTCTCTCTCTCTTCCCCTCCCTCTTCTATTCAAAAAATTAAGAAAATAAAAATTTTAAAAATTTAAAAAAAGTTAAAAAAATAAAAAATATTTTCCCCGCCCCAAAACTCAAATTCAAACCCCCACCCAAAACAACTCATATATTTATTTAATTATTTTTTTCTCTCTCTCTCTCCCTCCTCCCTCCTCTATTCAAAAAATTAAAAAAATAAAAATTTTAAATTTTAAAAAAATAAAAAATTTAAAAATTTAAAAGTTTAAAAATTTAATATTTTAAAATTTAAAAATTATTCCCATCCCCCAAAACTCAAATTCAAACCCCCACCCAAAACAACTCATATATTTATTTAATTTTTTTTTTCTCTCTCTCCCTCCTCCCTCCTCTATTCAAAAAATTAAAAAAAATAAAAAAATTTAAATTTTAAAAAAATAAAAAATTTAAAATTTTTAAAAAATAAAAAATTTAAAATTTTAAAAGTTTAAAATTTTAATATTTTAAAATTTAAAAATTTTTAAAATTATACAAATTAAAAAAAATTAAAAAAATTTAAAACTTTAAAAATAATTCAAAAAAATCAAAAAATTCATATAGTATGTTTTTTGCTGGATCCCCAAAAGTTTCTCATATAATTTGTTTCCTACTTTAATTAATTTGCTGGACCTCCAAAACTATTTTATATGATCAAACAAGATTCTTCGTTCCGAAGAGGTGCCGTAGGCACGTGTCAACGGGCAAACCTAGTAAATAATAAAGCCTATGATCAAGAGTCACCTAATTGGTTAACCAACTTTTGAGAGGCAACCTGTGGTGGGCAGTTGTACTACATAGTATCTAATTTGTATCTTATAAATTGTATAAATTGTCTGAGATGGGAGCATGCTTCAATAGTAATAATAAACATGGTATAAAAATAACCTAGGTGTGGACACTAGAGTGTAAGTTCCTAGGTGTGGACATTAGAGAGTGAGTACCACATAGAGCTAAAACATGATGTTTTTACTTTTGGGGTATGGTTGAGGTTTTGCCAGAGGGTATCGATGTGAATATGAATTGTGTTGTGGTGGTGCTCTAACTTTTTCCCTCATTTCGTAGTATTCAGAATGGTTGGACCCAGAACTAGGAATGGTAACAATGGTGATAAAACTGGAAGTTCCCAAGGGGCAGGAGTTGATCTCGAGGCCGAGTTTGCCAGGGTGTATCAGACTTTGAATGCACTAATGGCAGCTAATATGGCACAGAACCAGAACCAGAATAAGAATCATGGGGTTCGACCAGTGTTTGTTAACACTGATCCTATCAAGCAGATTGAGTTCTTCAAGAGGATGAGGCCGCCCGTGTTTGAGGGACAGTCTGATCCAAATGAGGCTGATGATTGGATTAGACGGATGGAGACAATCTTCGAGGTCTCGAAAACTCCGTTAGCCAATAAGATAAAGTTGGCCACTATGCAATTGGAAAAGGATGCTGGTGTTTGGTGGCAATCGGTAAAGAGGACTTTGGGGGACCAGCAAATGACTTGGAAGGATTTTCGGCATGAATTCAGGGATCGTTTCTTTTCCCTGGATATTTAGGAGAAGAAGGCGACAGAATTCTTAAATTTGAGCAGGGCTTGAGGCTAAATTTGAGGTCGAGGATGATTCCTTTAGGCATAAGGAGGTTCGATAAGTTGGTCAGGAGAGCAGCTATGACAGAGGAGGATATGGATCAGTTCCAGAAGAAGTAAGAGACCTGGAACAGGAACAAGAGGCCAGTAACAGGTCAGAGTGGGAAGGGATTCCCAGTGAAGCAAGTCAAGTTTAGTGGTCCAGTTCAGAAGGCACCTGCAACTCAGGAAGTGACTTGTTACTACTGCAAGGAGGCAAATCATTACAGGTCAGCGTGTCCTAAGTTGGCGAAGCAGACTTGTTTCCAATCTGGGCAAGCGGGACATTCTAAGCCTTATTGTCCACTGTTGAGGAAGGATGGTCCAGGTGGAGGTAAATTCCAGAGGCAAGGACGATTGTTCGGATTGACTGAGGAGGATGCGGGTAACTCGGAAGATGTAATCCATGGTATGCATGAGTTTTGAATTTATTTTTATTCAATGTATTAAGTAAAACTTTTATTTGAGAATAATTGGAGATTTGAGTATCATTCTTCATGTAACAGAAATTATTTTGGTTAATAGAATAAAAGCAAAAGTTTTATTTAATACTGGTTCTTCGCATACTTTTGTGTCGCCCAATTTTGCAAAAGCTTTAAGTGTGGAACCTAAGATATTTCCTGGCAGAGTCTTGACGGTGGCAACACCATTAGGAGAAGAGTTGATTGCTGATCGATATTAGGGAGGTTGTGATATCGAGATTGGTGGAAGATTATTCGGTATTGATCTTATTAAGCTGCAAGTCTTAGGAGTAGATGTGATCGTGGACATTGATTGGATGGCAATATATGATGCCACAATTGAATGCAAGTGGAAAGAGGTTGGTGAAAGCACCAGGTGGTCCCGCAGTGACTTTTCAAGGGAAGAAGAAAGTTCCGAAAGTGGCTGCAATGGTATCCAAGTTGGTGATTCCAGATAAAGTCAGAGGTATTCCAGTTGTCAGAGATTTTCCTAAGGTGTTCTTAGAAGATTTGCCAGGATTACCGCCACAGAGAGATGTAGTGTTTTGCATTAATATTTAGCCATGGAGTGCTCTGATTTCTAAGGCTTCATATAGGATGACACCTGTAGAGCAAGATGAAGTCAAGAAGCAGAATGAAGAGTTGTTAAGCAAGGGGTTTATCAGGCCGAGTTCTTCACCGTGGGGTGCACCAGTGTTGTTAGTCAAGAAGAAGGATGGGTCAATGAGGATGTGCATTAACTACCGGGAGTTGAACAGGGTGACTATTCAGAACAAGTATCCACTTCTGCGGATTGATGATTTGTTCGACAGGCTTCGGAGAGCAGCTGTGTTTTCGAAGATTGATTTGAGATCAGGGTATCATCAGGTTCGAGTCAAGGAGGAAGATGTGAGTAAGACAGCTTTCAGGACTCGTCATAGGCTCTATGAGTTTTTGGTGATGCCATTCTGGTTGACGAATGTACCAGCAGTATTCATGGATATGATGAACCGGATTTTGAGGCCATTTGTTGACTCCTTCATATTGGTTTTCATCGATGATATTTTGGTGTATTCGAATTCGGAGGAGGAGCATTCTATGTACTTGACAAAGGTATTGCATAAGTTACAGGAGCATAGCTTGTATGCTAAGTTGTCGAAGGGTGAGTTTTGGAAGTTTGAGGTAGCTTTTCTTGGTCATATCCTTTCTAAGAAGGGAGTGGCCACTAATCCTCAGAAGGTTGAAGCCGTAAAGGATTGGCCCAGGCCAACGTCTGTGAAGGAAGTCAGGAGTTTCTTGGGCTTGGCTGGTTACTACAGGAGATTCATTCAGGGCCATTCTCAGATTGCAGTTTCTTTGACAGGTTTGACCCGGAAGAATATGACATTTACATGGACTGATAAGTGTGAGGCGAGTTTCCTTGAGTTAAAGGAGAGGTTCACTACTGCACCTATCTTAGCTTTGCCACAAGCTAGAAAGGATTATGATATTTTCAGTGATGCGTCTCTTAGAGGTTTGGGGTGTGTCTTGATGCAAGAAGGCAAGGTTATTGCTTATGGTTCGAGGCAATTGCGTCTGCATGAGAAGAATTATCCGACGCGTGATTTGGAGCCAGCAGCTATTATCTTTGCCTTGAAGCAGTGGAGTCATTATGTTTATGGTGAGAAGGTCAACATGTACACTGACCACAAGCGCCTGAAGTACATTTATTAATAGAATGATCTAAATCTTTGACAGAGAAGGTGGTTGGAAGTGTTAGAAGAAATTTGTCCTGAGATCAAGTATCATCCGGGCAAGGCGAATGTGGTAGCTGATGGACTTAGCAGGAAGAATAGTTTATCGAGTTTGATCACTACTCGAAGTGAGTTGGCAGCAGAGATTGATCGGGCAGGTATCAAGGTGGTACTGCAGTGTTTGGGGGCATCTTTGGCTCAGTTGAGGCTGCAGCCTTCCTTAAGAGAGAGGATTGTGGAAGGTCAGAGATCATATTCAGAGATTCAGAAGATGTTGCAGCAGGTTTTAGAAGGCAAGTTATCAGAGTTTCGTGTTCAAGATGGAGTTCTTTGGATGGGTGAGAGGTTGTGTGTTCTGGATAATGTAGATTTGAAAGAGAGTATCTAGCAGGGAGCACACAGTACCTTGATATCAGTACATCCTGGAGGCATAAAGATGTACAAGGATATCAAACAGCACTTTTGGTGGTCTGGTATGAAGAGGGATGTGGTAGATTTTGTGGCGAGGTGTCTGACTTGTCAGCAGATCAAGACAGAAAATCAGAGACCTGGAAGTTTGTTGCAACCATTGCCCATTCCGGAGTGGAAATAAGAGAATATCAGTATGGATTTTATCACGGGTTTGCCGAGGAGTTCGAAGGGCAATGACTCGATTTGGGTTATTGTGGACCGTTTGACTAAGTCGGCTCACTTTTTGTCCATGAAGATTACTTGTTCGTTGAAGAAATTGGCAGAGCTGTACATTGGTGAGATTGTGAGGCTTCATGGAGTTCCTGTGTCAATTGTTTCCGATAGGGATGCAAGGTTCACTTCAATGTTTTGGAAGAGCCTACAAGTAGCTTTGGGCAACAGAACTGATTTTAGTACCACTTTTCATCCACAGACTGATGGTCAGACTGAGAGGGTGAATTGAGTGCTGGAAGATATGCTGAGGGCTTGTGTTATGGATTTCGGTGGTAGTTGGGAGATATACTTGCCATTGGTTGAGTTTGCTTATAACAACAGTTACCATGCGAGTATTGGGATGGCTCCGTATGAGGCTTTGTACGGGCAGAGGTGCAGGACACCTGTTTGTTGGTATGAGGTTGGCGAGAGGCAGATGTTTGGGTCTGAGATCGTGCAGCAGACGTCAAAGCAGATTGAGCTGATTCGTAAGATGTTGGTGATGGAACAACGATGATTCCCAGGACTACGGATTGGTGTGCGTATCGATCATAAAAGCTAAACAGATTTAATACGTGATCTAACCCTTTATAACGGAATCTAGGGTTCACGAATTATACCTGCGATGAAAAGAAGACGATGGTTTCCTAGCAACTTCGAGCCGTCTGCGACCCCAAGATCTTCTGCACGTATTCCTTCCTCGGGTTGGACGTCGTGTGGGCGACGATCTCCCAACCTTTCTTCTCCTTGGCTGACCTCTCTTTCTCCCCTTACGTGAATCACGAATTTAGAGAAAAATCTTATATCTCTGATGATAAATGATGGCCAGAGAATAGAGGATATATATAAGGCTACGGCAGGGACCATGAGGAGAAATTAGGGTTAGGTCTCCTAACGAATCTGGGTATCCCGTGTTCAGCCCGAACACACAACCCAGGCCCATTAACAATAGCTCGGTCCACTAAAGAGCTATTGTTGCACTACCTTCCTAATCCCAAATTATATTTATGGGCTCCTTTTATTATATGCTCGTTGAGCTCCCCATGTTAAGATATCGAATATCCGTCGATCAAATTAAGTTACTGACAACTATATTGATCAACATCTTTTATCCTTAAGTAGTACCACTCAACTTTATTTGTCATGTCGGATGTAATCCACCTGCAGGGTTTACATGACAATCCTTATGAGCTCCTTAAGGGGACATCATCAATCCGACGTATCGGGACATGGATTCCTTTTACAATCAACAGCCCCTCATACATACAATGCTATTACCCAATTCATAGAGGTTGTTGATCCATAATGAATCTCACTCTTTTATGAGTCAAAGTAATGCACACTGCATATACATGTCTGTTATTATATCTGGATTAAGAGCATAAGTATCCATAATAACAGAGGTGTTTGTTCTCTTTTGTAGTTAGTACAAAGAGAACAACCTCAAGTGGTCCTGTTCAATACACACAAAGTGTACTAGTGTAAACCAATAGTCAAGATAGACTAATACCAGATTACACTACAACCTTTCCAATGGATTATCCAAGTCTGTCTAGGTTGTGAACTATTTATATATTCCATAGGGAACTGATAATATGATCTTCTGTGTGTCACCTCACACCATATTATCAACCTTATAGAATATCAGATACTTGCATTAATATTATAATAAACACAATATGCAAACATATGCCCATATGCTTCTCATTCAAAAAAAAATAAGGAAATAAAGTTAATACAAAAGTGATGCTTTCAGTATATAACCCTAACAGTTGGTTGAGGCTCAAAGACAGCAGAAGAGTTATGCAGATTCTCGAAGAAGAAACTTGGAGTTTGAGATTGAGGATGCAGTTTTCCTTAAGGTGTCTCCGACCAAAGGAGTGATCAGGTTTGGTAAGGGAGGCAAGTTGGCACCAAGGTATATTAGGCCATACAGGATTGTGGAGTGGATTGGCAAGACGGCATATAGATTGGAGCTTCCTGAGGAGTTGGCACAGGTTTATGATGTGTTCCATATGTCGTTGTTGAGGAAGTATGTGCCAGATCCGAATCATCAGTTGGTAGAGGTTCCTGAAGGTCTACAGGTGAACTTGTGTTACAAGGAATAGCCGGTAGAGATTGTTGACCGTAAGGAGAAGGTTCTAAGGAGCAAGGTGATACCGATGGTCAAGGTGCTGTGGAGGAATCAGCAGTTCGAGGAGGCTACTTGGGAGCTAGAAGATCGCATGCAGAAGGATTTCCCTGAGCTTTTTGTATGATTGTATTTTCTTATATGTGATTGTAATTCTTTTGTATGACTGTACCTTTGAGTTGAGTTGTATTTCTTCTATTTTGATTATGTTCTCATATGCAATTGTTTGAATTATGTTTCCATTTATGAGATATTGCAATTCCTTTGTTGGTATGTTTGTATGGACCCTATTAGTAGTAGTTCTGAGGGCAGAATTCTTCTAAGGAGGGATTGATGTAGTACCCCGTATTTTTAAATATTATTTCTGAGATTAGAAAATGAATTAAAATGATTTTAGTGATTTAATAATGTTCATTTAGAAATTTATCTTTTTCACCTGCGAAACACGTGCGAATGTTTTCTTTGAAAGCTTAAAGCCAAAAATTATTTTTGGGAAACTCATTATTTATTATTTGAGATTATTCATGATTTTTCTAGATTTTTCTGATAATTATTGGACTTATTTGCAAATATTTCAAAAAGAATGACTTTTGTGCAAAATTACCAATGGGGTGAAAACTCCAGATTTTCGGATTTTTAGGCTGTATATAATGCCTAGTCAATTCAGTTATAATGAGTTTACCTTTTGTTTCAACATATTCGATTTATTTTACAAGTTTTGATAAAAGAGGATCTTTTCGCAAAATTGCTATTTCAAGGGGTGAAAGTGCAAAACTGTTTTTCTGGATTTTCCCTACAGTGTCGGCTGATGCTAGAGGGGATCTTTTTGATTTTTGAACTGATTAAATTGGGTTTTACTAGTTTACTAATAAAGGGATCTATTTATGTAAAGGTATATTGTAAAAAGAGTATTTCGCAAATATTTTCTAAAACCCTAGAAACTTAAATTCTGGACTATATAGGGTTCTATGCAGCTGTCTTTTGTTGTACAATATAGGGATTTCTTATTTCTTATTATTTTGAAGTTCTAAGGAGAAGACTTTGGATTTCTTGCAAAGGAGGGGCTTTTCTTAATTTCTATTCTTCTTCGTTCGATTTCCTCAACAAGGTGAGTGACATGTTTTGTTTTATTTTGTTTTAAGTATGTTGTATGTGAGTGATATAATTGTTTTGCTTATTCTTTGAATGTTTTATGTGGTGTTTTATCTCCTAGAAAGCATGCTAGGGTTAGGGTGTGAATATGTATGTTGGATTGATGATGAAAAATTGAATCTTGTGAAACCTTAGTTATTTATGAGTAGAAATGTATGTGGGTAATTCGAGATTGATGAATGACCTATTAGTAATCATGGGTAGGCTATTTTCTTTTGAATTAATGTTGAATTGATTGAATATGGTAATGTTATAATTGATTATGTTTATGAGTGATAATGGTGATTTAGTTTGAGAAATTTGGAGAAAAGATTGATGAACCAAGAGGTCATGTCTTGATAATCGAAATTGGAATCGAGTTGAGTTTGATGAAATATATCCAAATTGGGGATTTTGAGATTTGGTGAAAGGTTTGTTGGAGTTTGGATTTCTTAAACCCTGAGATTTAATTCTGAATATGTTTTATTTTAATTGATGGATTATGAAGTTCTTTGGTGCATAAATATGCACAATGTTTCTTATGAATACCTTATATTGTGAGTTTTGAAGGAAATTGAGTTTTTATGTGTTTTGAGGAACTTAACTATATCTCAACTTATTTTAGTATTGATATGGTTTAGACCTGAATACGAAGCTATTTCAATGAATGATTGATTCTTAAGAAACTCTATTTTGATTATATGCACAATTCATGTTTTAATTGAAAGAAATCAACAAATCGTTATTTTTATAAATTTAAGTTGTTTTGATTTAGTTTTTATGGACTATTATATATCCTATAAGTTGTATTTGAACATATAAGAAATATGCTTTTTGTAGAAATCGTTTTCATAAAGTAAAACTCCGTATCGGTTGAAATATGCACAACAAAAAATCTGCAGTCTGCAGGTCGACAGTCGACCGATGTAATTTTACATTCGACCGTCGCAACTTGGCTTCTGTGTTCTCTAGTTTTCTGGAAATTTCATTCTGGACAGTCGATTAATATTACTTAGAACTATTTTAATTAAAGTTTTGGATTTTTCGCTCTAGACAGTCGACCGATGACTTTTTATAGTCGACTTCTAATACTTAGAATTATTTTCTCAAAGTTATTGAATTTTCTCTCTGGAGAGTCGACCGACGCTTGTCTATAGTAGACTAATACTGATGTATCTTGATATATTTGAATGTTCTTTTAAATGATTTATCCTCTAAATGTTTTAATCTATAACTTACTATTCTATATCTTATCTTCTACTGAACATATGTTTTCAAGCTGTTTTAATTGAGCACTTTATGTTGGAAGATTAGTTTGGATGTTTGGGTGTGAGTCTCTAGAGGGTGTGTATGACCCTAGTATATCGGTAGTTGAGATTTTTGTGTTTTGGGCCGTTGAGGCATTATAGTTGATCAGTCGTTGAGTTAAGTCCGGCGGGGTACACCCAACTCTAGGAGATTCATAAAGTAAGTAAATAACCTAAAGGATAAGGACAAGCACTAGTGGTGATATGATGAATGAGAACATGGGTTATGGACCTCAGTATAACTCGCGGTGGGAGATAATCCCCGGAATTATCCAAGTGTGAGTGAAATAGTCTCCGGAATTACCAGTGGTGTGGAATTGATCTCCGAAATTATCGGGATCGAGGTGACACTCATGTGGTATTTGTGTGATGAGGTGCCACAGCTTGCAGTGTGGGGTATTCTCGAAGATTCCCAGGTGTGAGTGAAATAGTCTCCGAAATTATCTGTGGATAGAGATTGACCTCCGAAATTATCGGGGCATGGGCTAATACTCACAGTGTATCTATATCTTGTAGTAATCATAGAAGTAGGATTAGTTGCATAGCGGGGAATTAAACCCTATAAAGTGGAGATGTTAAGGGCTTGCACCGGACCTATGTAGAGTGGGATGCATAGACTCCAACAAGTATGCATTAGAGAGTCAGCATATAGCATTGATGTTTTCGTGACTTGGTATTATGCATGTGTATTCGGTTTTCTACACTTGATACTTAGTCTAGCTTCACTTGATATTTTCGTGTTTCGTGGTTATTCCCTAATTCACTTACTGTTGATTATTTCCTGTTGTTGACAAATCTATGCTTTATTTATGTTGCTTTTTTTTAAGTCACTCACACCGTTATGGCTGACCCCTTTAGTTTTGGGAGTTAGATTTATCTCTAGCCTCATATTTTACAAGTGATTACCTATAGCTTGGCATTTGGATGTTTGAGTTAAAGAGATGTAATGGATTGTGTGATTTTGTAAAAAAAAGTGTTGTAAAGAAAGAAAGTTTGTAATTGAAGGTGTATGTATTCCGCTGTGCTATATAAATATTATTGTAATAAAATTTTGAGAAAAATTTTACTGGTATTTTGGGCTGTGTTTAATATTACATTTGAAGTTGATGCTGGGAATTGTGCCATGTATTTCTAAGATATCATATTGGAAATTCGGGGCGCTACAGAACAGGGTGAGGAGGTGAGATAAGTTGTGTGTGTGTGTGTGTGTGTGTGGGAGTGGGGATGTAGGTGGTGAAGGGGCATGATGCTGTAGGGATGCAGGTGGTGCCTCCGTATGAGGAAAAATAGGTGGAACGTCAGTATGAGATGGGAAGGGAGCTAAAGGAGTGGGATCAAATGGAATGCGTGAAGGTCTGGCCGGGGAAGGAGGCCTAACAACATGGGTGTCAAAAAAACTAGCATCCTCAGGAGAGGTTAAGTAGTAGGGAGAGTCTTCCACAAAGGAGACATGTCATGAAATACGAACACGTTTGGTGAAAGGATCAAAACAACAGTACCTTTTATGTTCCGGACTGTGACCGAGATGAACACACTTAGTAGCTTGAGCTATGATATTCGTGCATTCAGTGGGAGGAAGAAGGACAAAATAGGTACACCCAAAGGTACAAAGCATACTATAGTCCGGCGAGGAGTGATGAAGAGCCTCATAAGGTGATGTGCCAGATAGAGCAGACGAGGGAGTGATGTTAATGAGACTGATAGACGTCATGATAGCTTCAGTCCAGAAAGAACGAGGAACAGTATAGGAGAGTAGAAGAGAACGAGCCGTCTCAAGGATGTGACAATGTTTGCGGTCAACTACACCATTCTATTCATGTGTGTGACGGCATAATTGGTGAAAGAATGTACCATGAGATTGAAGGATCGATCTCATAGCAGTGGAAGTGTACTAATGAGAACCGTCAGAGTGAAAGATTTTGATACACACACCAAACTGAGTGTGAACCATGTTTGTAAAGAATTGGTAAATGTTAGGTATCTCAGAGCGTTGGCACATAAGAAACACCCATGTGTATTGAGTAAAGTCATCGATGAAACAAACATAGTAGAGATAACCTTTGTGAGAAGGTGTAGGAGATGGTCCCCATATGTCAGAGTGAATAAGTTGAAAAGAATGGGTGGTTTGGGAGGGACTTTTGTTATTAAATGGGAGAGCTATATGTTTGGCCAAATGACAACCCTGACAATCAGAAAAATGAGTAAAAGAAAGAGAATCAAGGACACCACTATGGGCTAAAGTCTTGTGTCGAGGCACACAAATATGTCCCAAACATCTGTGCCACAGATCAGCATCAGAGTGTACAACACTAGCAAAATGCTGATGAGATTTATGTGCATGAAGAAAATGTAGATGATACAGACGACCATGTTGACTAGCACGCCCAAACTCCTGACCCGTATGAGAGTCAATAATAGAATAACTGACAAAATCAAATGTAATGACAAGACCACTCTCGCATAGTGTACTAACATAAATAAGGTTCATGGATAAATGAGGAGCATAAAGAACATAAGGCAATGTGAGACTGGGAGAGCTAATAGACCCGAAGGGTGTAGTGAGAAGGTGTGAGCCATCGGCAGTGTATAGGGATGGAGAGTGAGAGGAAAGTGTAGTGCTGGTGGTGAGCAGTGTATAATTACTAGTAAGATGATGTGAAGCACCATAATCTAAAATACCAGGAAGAATTTATACCGGAATTAATAGAGCATGCAGGGGTAGATGAGCCAGTAGTGATAGACTGACCAAAGAGCTAGAGTTCCAGCTGAGCGTGGCGATGCTGGAGATTAGCCCAATCAGCAGGAGTTGGCAAGGCTGGAGTAACGATCATGGCCGAGGATGTAAGGAAAGAAGTGTTGCGAGGAGAAATGAGACTGATGTCACTGTGGCAGGGATCAAAATGACAGCAAAACTGCTGCTGGTGTCGGGATCGGGTACTGGATGGTGCTTCAGGTGTGGAAGTAGTGGTGGTGCATGGTGAGGGATGATGTTGGAAGGAGGAGGTTGGTGACCGGAGTCAGGATGATGGCAGTACTGCATGTGTTTGGAGAAGAAAAGGCAGTTGGTTTTTTTTTTTTCATTTTTTAAAAAAAATTTTTGATTATTTTTTTGGAAAAATAGAAAACGGGTTGGGGGGAGGGGGGTTCGGGTATAGGGAAAGAGGGTTACAGGTTGGGTATGGAATTAGAGATAAGGTTATGGGTTTGGTTTGGGATATAGGGTATTAAGGTTTGGAAGATTTGGGTTTAGGGTAAAAAGATGGTGGCTAGAGTATGAGTACGGGAGAGCAACGAGGAGGAGTCGGGAAGCGGAGGTCGACGGCGAGGTGGGGGGTCGGTATTTGGTAGGATGAGAGTTGGCTAGGGTTTGCCGAGGGTAAGATAGGAATATGGTGCAGGTTGCGGGTTTCGGGTTGTATTGGGGCAGAGAGTAGGGTTTTAGAGGAGGTGGAGGCTACATTAGGTGACGATGGTGGAGGTCGGGGGGATTGGCAGCGAGGGAGAGAAGCGAGGACTTTTGGGGGCGGGGGTCGACGATGAAGGAGAGCAGCGGGGACTTTGGGGTTGGACGACGGGTGTCGACGATGAGAGAGAATAGTGGGGACTTTGGAGTTGGACGGCGATGGTTGATGATGATGTCGACGATGACGATGGCTTTTGAGAGCAGCAGGAACTTTGCTTCTTGATGGATTTTTTTTTTTTTTTTTTTTTTGGGGAATTCTAAGGTTTTGATCGGAAAATAAATTTTGTATATCCTTGCTCTGATGCCATGATAAGGTTAACAGAGAGATTGGAAAATATGATTGGATTATTTGGAATGATTATAAGTGTGTACAATGAATCCTATATATAGGAGGGAACCAAATGCTAAACTGATACATATCCGATATGGGACTAAATATATATAATACAATATCTAACACCAACAAACTCATTAAATTTGAATTCTACCTAACAATATCAGCTCTTTTTTTTTCTTCCTCTTCTCATACTCCTTACATGTTCAATATCCATTTAAACGCGAAATTCGAAACTTAAAACCTAAACACAAAACTGAACTCAAAATTCATAATATGGGTATTTTCGTCATAAGAAAACATATGCACTGCATGTAACTTAAAAACTAATGGCAGACAAATTACGTTCCCATCTTAGGTGGTTATGGGTGTTCAACCATTCTGGAGGTAGGTTAAATGTTTTAACCCCTCCTTACAAGTGAATTTTCTGCTATTTACACAGTGATTTTACAGACAAACATAGTTGTGAAGAGTGCTTCATCGTTGGATTTCATTTCACATAGTAGAACTACAAACAAACAAACTCTTCCTTAGCACTGACGAGAGGGGGTGAAGGGAATGGAACCAAAAATAAAAAAAGTCTTATACGAAAGGGTTTATAGCCATTAGATTGTTTTTGGGAAATTGGACGACAAAAATGACTAATGTACCGTGGATTATGGTGGATAGAAATTTATTTAAAATAACCAAAATGACCAAAATGACTAATTGAAATTTAAAATAATTAATTAAAAATCCAAAAATTTATTATAAAATAGAAATTTTGATTTATAATTTTGAAAAAATGATTAACAAATTAAAAAATAGGAAAAATTCCTAAAAGTTCTACAAAGATACTACTTCCAAAAGTTTTTTTAAAAAAAAGATTCTAGCCTCTCCATTCTTCAATCTTTTGAGAATGCAAAAGGGGAAGATGGATGCAACTACTTCCATAAACTTTTTTTTTATTATTTTAATGAGATCTTTGTATTGGATTTAATGAATTTTGTTACTAAGAACCAATTAATTAAGGTAAATTGCAACAAAAAAAACCTCTGAACTATGCATTAAAAGCAGTTAACCTCCTGGACTATTTTATGGTGTTATCCGAGACTTAGTTCCATCAGTTTATGGTGATGCTTCTTCATATACTAGTAATCGCACGAGTGATGCACATTTTTTTTCCTTCAGCTTAGTATTTCTAATGGTCTATTCTTAGGCATTTTTTGTCCAAAATAAGTTGGTCGCAATTCAGGTATATTGTATCCAAATAAGATGGTTTTTTCAATCCAGAAGTTGAAAAAACATTATTTTTGACAAAAAAAATGCCTGCGATTAAATCCAGAAGCTAAAATAATTGAAAAAACATGCATCGCATGTACAGATTAAATTCCCAATTTGGGTAAAATATAAATTTCACATATTAGGGTAAATTGGTGAAAGAATGAGCTTTAAAATTAAAGTGCATGACACATGCAGATTACTAGTATATGAAGAAGTAACACCATAAACTGAGCTTTTGTAGTAGTTGCATCTTTGTATAATTCTAGGAATATTTTCCAAAATTTTCTAGATATTTCCTAATTTTTTCCAATTTTTGATCATATATTCAAAATTACAAATGAAATTTCCCCATTGTTGTAATCAAGTTTTAGATTTTTAATTAATTATTCAAATTTTCTATTTTTTTCAAACTTTTCCATATTTTTCTACATTTTACCTATTTTCTCCAATTTTTAATCAGTTTTAAAAAATTTAAATCAGAGTTCCCTATTTTTAGAACAAATTTTTTATTTTTAATTAATTATTCTAAATTTCTAATTATTTTTTGGAATTTTTCTGGTTTTTCTATATTTTCCTTAATTTTTTCAATTTTTAATAAATTTTTCAATATTTTAAATAAAATTTCCCTATTTGTATAATCAATTTTTGGATTTTTAATTAATTATTCTAAATTTCTTATTTTTTTGTAATTTTTTTCTTTTTTCTACATTTTTCCTTTTTGTCCAATTTTAATCAATTTTCAAAATTTTAAATCAAATTTCCCTATTATTATAATTAACTCTCTAATTTTAATTAACTATTCTCAATTTCTAATTTTTTTTTGGAACTATTTCTGTATTTTTCTAGTTTTTTTAGAACTTTTTTTCAATTTTTAATCACTTTTTAGCCAAATTTTAAATCAAAATTTCCTACTTTGATAATTTGGATTTTAATTAATTAATTTTTGGAATATTTTCATATTTTTCAGAATTTATAATTTTTAATTTTTTTTAACTTTTAATTAATTAATACAATTTTTATTATTTTTTAGAATTTATATTAATTAATCCGAATTAAAAATTAATAAAAAGAATTAAAGAAAGTAAATCTTACTTTGAAGAGATCTGGACCGTTGACCATAGGTGCACGCTTTTCTAGGAGATCTAGCGATCCTGATTAGTGGGCATTTTGGTCCCAAACAAAGTCACGTGTGCTGCACGTGACATTAAACCTAATGAAAGTTAACGCCGTCGCGGTGTGTTTTTTGAAAAAGTTGTGATTTATTTATATATAAAAAATTTAGTGGGGTTTTTTTTTTTTAAATGCCAAATACTTCAGTGAGTTTTTTTATATTTAGCCTAATTATAATTATGCAATTCTAAGTGTTTTCACGAGGGTAAACAAATAGAAAAATATTCTACAGCTAAGACAACAACTTTTGCTCGATTTCCAACTCTCAACTCGTAGTCACCTTTTTGTAGCATCCTATTTCTTATCAGTCATTGCAACAAATTGCAAATATGAGAACGTCAACTAGTTTCTAATACCTAATAAGTAGAATTTATTAATGATAAATTAATTTTAAATAACAAACGCACCTGAAACAGAGGCTTCCGAAGCCTTCTTATCCTTCAACTGCTTAGGGTAAACCTTGGAGTTCAACCTCATGCGAAAGAGTTGCTTTGATATCTCATATCTAGCAGTCTTACTCTGCTCACCATACAACTCCTTGAGGTGAAGCAGAATGAATTTAGTGTCCATATGTTCATGCTGCCTTTGCATGTCATTGCTCTTGGAGGCCAGCATAGTAAATTGAGTTTGGATGTTGTCACTTTTCTAATTCTCATAAGCGGCAATCTGTTCTCTTGTTGCATCCATTCCTATTGGTGCTTCAAGAGCATGAGAATCAAGTATGTAGGAGATCTTCTCCTGAGTGAGAACAATTGTCATGTTCCTTAACCAATCAATAAAGTTTGGTCCGGTCAACTTGTTGTCATCAAGTATGCCGCATAGCGGTAGCAAAGTAGACATGATATATTTATAATACACAACAACAAAATAGCAAAAATACACAGATCAATAATCATTCATGATATATACGCATAAACATGTGAGCTCTTATTATTAAAATAGTTTATGTCTCCCACTAAATTTATCGAGTTCCACGGCCCTCTAAGTGAAAACGGGAAACCTCATTGGATGGTTTCCTAGTGACAATATAGAATCATATTTATCCTATTAGACCCCATGTGTGCATGACCAACCTTAATGGTTCCATAGATAGGTAACTCTTATCAATTATATCTCATATAACTTCTATTTATTTTGGCCTCAAAGATAACTATAGCCTTGTGTGTACACAACAAACTATTAAATATTAGTTAAGGCAATCCATCATCCGATGTATTCCATGAAAAATAAATCACCCTTGTTTGTGCACAACAAAGTGGTAACGCTTAGGTGTTTATACATCTGTATATCACATATATTTTATAATAAGAAAGCATCATACCAATTTTCATGATAGACCATGTGTCTGCACAATAAACCCATCACAATCACTAGCATACTCTTTTTCTTACCGCGATGGAAAGCATGACCTACATTCTTAATGTATTGGCCTTTACAACTTAATATTTAATCCAAGGGTCTTTTATTAACTTCATCAATCTAATTAATCTCAGGTCATATTTTAGATGAACAATGAACAAATGGTCTATCATACTATAATAATGTCACAATCATCCTTGGGGTTTAATCCATTAAACATTTTAAATTTTCATTCAGCCTATGAATTGATTTAACAATTTATCATTTTTAATTCATCTCATGAATAAAATAAGAAATTAAACAACATTTTTTAATATTCATATGATAAATTGATTTAATACTTTATCATTTTTAATTCAACTCATCAATAAAATAAAAAATTAAACAACAATTTGTTTTCGCCATTCATCTTTTGAATAACTAATGAATTAAATAATTAACTTAATCTCTTATTCATCACATGAATAAAATAAATTAATCGGTTTTTTTACAAATTAAACAACTAATGTATCTTACATTGTCATCACATGATTAATAAAAATAAAGTTAAACATGCATGCTATTCAAATTGTGACAACATATTAGTGTAATAATCTCTATTATTAATCTAATATGAAATTTCTATTAATTACTTTTTATGCAAAAAGAAAATAATAGAAAATAAATAACGAAAGTAAGAAAAGGAAAGTCAATTTGGTTCCGGTCCAGATCCAATAAAATCAGATCTGAACCCAAACCTACCCGCCCAGACCTCCTATGTGCCCATCACATGTGGGGGTGGTGTGCCTAGATCTGGATTTAAATCCAGATCAAACCCGGCCATGTGCCCTGCACGTGCATCCCAGCAGGCACCCAACATGTGCAAGGGCCAGTTGGGTTGGATTTTGGATCCCATACCCAATCCAAACTAGACCCGCAACACCCCTTCTTCCTCTACCCAAGCCCACTTGAACACACTTAGGCTCAGATGAGACCTCGGAAAAGAGCGACGGAGGTCGGTCGGCGAATACTAGCAGCGACTCCAGCGAGCTTCGGTGAACTTTTTCTTCTTTATTTTTAAAATAATCAATCAACTCATGAATATTATAATATTAGGTTTAAAAATATATCGTATTTATAACAAATAAAACAATTATATTGATTGTGAAAACTAATCTAAACCTTTTAGATCTAATATTTTTAGATTAATCAATTAATATAATATGAATGTTTCAATTATCACAAGAATAGCATGTGGATCTTAAACGTGATTCAAAGTATGGCTCTGACACCACTTTAAAAGGAAAACTAAGGTTCATTAAGGCATCTAATGCATGCAATGGAAGGATGTAATCGCACAAACAACTTTGCAATACAAAATTATTCCCAATAACTAGAATCACTATGAATCAAAAGTAATTAGGTCAAAATAGAAATATTTTGGATTACCTTTCACTGATGCCAAGAACACCTTTGTGGTGATTTCAGTAATGAGATGTCCAAGTGTTCGTCCTCCAACAGTGATCCACACCATACCTTAATATTATGTCCTTTCTCTCTAACTCTCTTTTGATCAGTCTGAGAATGAGTCTCACTCTTCTCTAATTTTTCTTGTTTGGAGGAAGAACTCTTCTTCCCTATTTATAGAGGATTGGAGGCCATTTCTTTATATGGTATATAATTTTTTTTCATATCAAAAGATATTCATAAAATATTTGTCCATATAATTATTAACCATAATGAGATATCTTCATATATTTTAGTTAAGGTATTATATCATCTCAAATATTTATTATTTATGAATTTAAATATTCCAACTATTGAAATATTCTAGAAACAGAGTATTCATTATTGAATCATGATAAATAAAATTTATTTATCGTATAAAAAAATTGATGACCAAATGACATTCCGTGCTAAAACAACTAATTGTCATATTTAATATATCCTGATATATCAAATTCTTCGATTCCGATTTTATCAAATAAAATTCCAAATTGAATTTTTCAAGATAAAGCTTGTATTGTGTGTGACTCATTAAGCCCCAGATTAAGCCGACAATGAAGATATTAAACTTCTTTATTTCCCCACAAGTCATAAGTGACGTCTAGCAAAATATCATGACTACCCAGATAATGTGAGTTTGATTACTAAAATTAATTATGCCCTTTAGTAGTTAGTTCCTGTACAGTTAAATCTCAAATCATACAATGTCCCGAAAAAGTTTAGGGTACGGATAAATGTCAAACCCTAACTACTTAATCATATGTGTCTGATACGTAGTGATTGACTGAAATGAATACTTAGAAACTCATTTCTAGTATTCATTTTGCTATGGCCATAGACTTCCTGAGTCAACACATTATGGAATCACATAGGTCATTCTCTTCTTCTCTAGAAGTGATCGATTCCTTATCAATTACTCTCACTTCCATAAAAGCCTCGCTATGGCCAAAATGTTCTACACATGTCTTAGAAAGTCATCTAAGAAATAAATCAAAGTATAGATCAACAGACACAAAATGTTATGACAATCTCAGGTCTTAGGATTACTTGTACCCACTATCACCCAAGGAATTATCTATTAACATTCATTTAGACTTTCCATTAGATATTCTTTTCAGTAAGTCAGTTCAGTGAACTAAATCGTTTAGCACCTACACTCTTATATTAATGTCTCTACATAAATAATTGTGAGATATATTATCCACTACTTTAGAGGATATAACGAATGTACTAGTCTTACTGCAATTACCAATGTTCAGTATAGGTAATCCTAGGACTAAGAACATTATAAATTAATTATATTAAGTTTAGGTCTCACTGACATGAATCATGGCCCCAAACAGATTTAATTAAACTATGGACTTCATCATAACAGTAAATAAATTACATTCATAGGAATAAGCAGCATATGATGAATAAAACGAATCAAACAACGTTAATAGTCATGATTAACAGTTACTGGAGAATTTTCCAATTACATCACTGTAGGGCACATTCCTAACAGATACAAGAGATATAATATGCTCACCAAGAACCTATCTATCTCTCAAGCCTCGCTGTAAGATAATCTACTATTTACAATGGAGAGCTCTCTCTCCATTGCTCTTTACATTGAAGTACTCTCTCTTGCCTCTCAAATGAGGCCAATACAATAATATATAGAGACATATAGAAACTATGAATTGTAGTCTTGATACAATAGTCGTCTGATATATTCTGAAGAAGAAACTACGCAATAGGAACTGTATGATCTAACTTGGGGGAAAAGTTGGGCCCAAAACAGATCACCAGACTTGACCCAAATTGCTTCTAGTTGTTGCCGCCACTGTTCAACTGCCCAAAGTGGCAGTCAACCACATTTGGTCAATCCCCAAACCAGAGAGCATGGGCAATCGACTGCTAATGTTGTAGACAACTGACTTGATGCTGCTTTCTTTTTCTCTCCTTCGACGTTTCGACCTTTTCTCACTTCATCACCGCAAAAAAGTCATATTCAACAAGTATTAACACAAAAAAGAATTGTGCACTAAGTCTAAACTACTTCAGCAGATCAATTGGAATTAGCTACTACTACATGACAAAAGAATTTAATAGCATACCTTTTATTGTAGATAGTTCCAGGAATTCAATTGCTGTGCACTCTGATGAGTGAAATTTGTACATAAATTTATTACACTTTTTACGCATAAAAATTGAAAGTTCTCGTTTATTTCTTTAAAATTTATCTTCTTTCAACTTATTTTTATTTATTTGTTTGATATTGAAGAAATGAGATGGATAAGTGCAAAAGATAGGCGATTTGGTAAAATCAAGGAAGAAAAAAATGATAAATATTTCAAAATTTAAAATTTAAAATTCAAATATTCAAATTGATTCAGTAGTAGAATGATTAGTTTAAAATATAAAAGATTAATCTTAATATGTAGATTTTTACAAACTAATAATTTAAACTTAAACTTATCCTTTTAATTAATTAACTCTCCCCTTCTTTATAAAAATGCAACACCTAGAACTTGTACAGCTATTTTGGACATGAAGATGGACGAACCTTAACTTTTGTTCTAAATCAATGATGTCCCTCATCAAGTCTTGTTCGGAACGAGTACTCATACGTTATAAACGGAGTACTGTTGCTCTGAGAAATTTCAATTTACTGCAACTGTGCACAAAAATCCGAGAACAAGAAATTCAGGTTGCGAGTTTCGGGTCCAAGTTGGCTATAATTGTGTTTATCTTTTGAGGTTTCTTTGGTTGCTATATTTAAAGGCTGATATAAAAACAGGAAAAAAATATCTTGGAGGCAAAAGGAATTGGAGGAGATGACTCATCACTCCATTGGAGAGCAAGAGGCATAGTGTTCACCAAGATCGTCTAAAGTTGTTTCTTCCCTTCTCATTTTTATTATTATGCAACCCAATACAATGTTTGTAGTTGCAAATTTATCATGAACTAAATTTATTTTTCTACGACTTCGATGTAGCCTAGTTTGAAAACACAATTCTAATTTCATGTTATTTTATTCTCCTATTTTTCCATGGTTGTGTGTTTAACTTTTGTTCTTAATGCTTACAATTGTTTGGCCAACCATTGTATGATTTATTGGATCATGGAGAGACCGAGAGGTAATTTGTGATTTAGAATTATAGAATTAAACATCATTGATTGAGCGCAATTAGAGATAATTTACCGTGATTAGTGTGACTATAAAGAAATCCATAGAACTTAATGAGTCTTCAATTAAATAAATTTGCATAGAGATATGCGAACTGTTAGTTGGGAATATTTTTGGTGTTGTTCGAGAGAAAACATTAAATAATTAGGAGATTTTGGTCTACAACTAGGAAGAGTATAATTTCTAGTTACATGGAATTAAGAATTGTGTTGGAATAACCAGGTGAAATCAAAAGCCCTAGAACTAGTTTTTTCTATTAACAAACAACAAAATTTTAGATTTCGTTCTTTTTAATTAGTTTAGTTAGTTTTTTAGATTAATTTAATTTAGTGGTTTTCTTTATTTTTTTTATAAACAAGGATAGAATCGTTAGATTCCAGCCCAATATATTTAAAAAATGAATAATACAATCGGTACCGATTTACAAGGAGTAAAACAGCAAGCAGGGAGAACTGAACAAAAGAAAATGCCAGATTGCAATGAAGGACATTGCCAACCAACACAGTAACCAGACAACCACAAAGCTAACAACCTAATAAATTGAAGGCAACACGCAGGACTAGCACTACAGAACGAGCGAAAGGTCTTCCTCTGCAAGGCAGCTCGTCGCCAAATGAGCTAGGACCAGTCCTATCAACAGCAGCCTCCCACAAGCCCTCCTCCGATAAAGCGCCGAATAATACATGTGCAAGATGACTAAACGGCGAAAGGAGTAGGGTGAAAGAGCAATCCCCACACCGGCTGTCGATGGGTGCAAAGGAGCAAACTGTCACCACTCAAGCCACCGAAAAGAGCAAAGGGCTGAACCACAACAATGCCTAAAATAAAAGGCTGAATACAAATAGTGCTGTCAACCGCCGTTCATCGCTCTGGTCGGCAACGGCCACAAAACCCAGAGGGACACAAAAACAGCAAGGAAGGAGAATAAAAAAAACCAACAGACAGGGCATTCACTGACACCAAGCCAGTCCAACCGGCCTAAAATAGTGGTGATGCAAAACAAACATAAGCAGTCATGGACCGAGTCTATGCTGTGATACAGAAGCAATCCCCAGCAAAACCTAAAAAAACATGCTGGCCACCGCAAAACACCAGCCACCACCCAAAAACCTCCTCAAGGCCAGTCGAACAAAGGAAACGAAACAACAACAAACAACTCCTGGCCAGGCGAGGGGAAAACAAACAACCAGAGGAGAAGCCATAATACCTGCCATGTTGGAACAGCCAGAAGCTGGTTTGGGACCAGCTCTCACCGCCGACCAAACCCACACAGGCGGATCCGTAGCCCTCAGACCCTTCGGAGGATGAGAGCACCCCACCAAACTCACACATGAGACCAAAGAACAAAACACAGCGCAGTTTAGTCATCACAAAGAGAATTCAGGAGCAAAGAAAGTATACATCCAGATCATAGCGCAATCTAAGTTAACAGTTTAAGCCCGAACATAGATAATAAATGACTAAGGTCCCTACAGAAGTAAGGGAGGCCTTGTCGGAGAACAAAATAGCAAAAGAAAATAGTTAAAGTAAAGAGAAGAGCAACCAATGCTACAAAATAATGCTAGAGGAGCTACTGCAAACATCCAACAATAGAGAGCCTCACAACAACCACCAAAATTAAGTATCGGTTGTGCCCAGAGAGGAGAGAAGCAAGAGCTATGAAAGCATCTCAAATATGCAAGTGAAAAGAAAACAGGGACAAAGTGAGAATGAAAAATGCTAACTCTATGTAGTTAAATTAGAACGATAGCAATGGTATGCTTCCACAAGACGGCCCAAATGCAAGGATGCCACTTTAACCGGTGTTAAAGTGGACGACCACAAATTAGTGAAAAATAAAAAATCATCAATCATCGCCACCAGTGACAAAGCTGAGTGCGAAAAGATACGTTTGTTCCTTTCCAACCAGATCACCCAGATCATGGCCATAACAGAGAGGAACCATGAACTGCGAAACTCTTTCTTAATCAAATTGTCATGCCCCGCTTCCCAAAAATATGGAATACGAGTGCGTGACGAAGCCCAGCGAATGATTTTAACATCATCCATAAGCTGTAGGATCGACTCAGCATCATAACAGGAATATAACAAGATTTATATATAACCAGGCATGCATGAATAATTTATTAAGCAACAGAAAATAATTGAAACATTAATAATATCCAAATAGTTTTCAATGTCTGGACCAAAGATAAAACTCGAGAATATAAACCCGTTACAAGTCTTAAGCAACAACAAATGAAATAAATCAATTACAAAACGAAATGATTAAAGAAAGCTTTCCCAAGCAAGGCCTAGAACGTCTGCTCACCGATTCCAGCAGGTAGCACGTCTCCAAAGTCTGCTTAATAAATATAAAAAGAAAAAACAGGAAAAAACAAGAAAGAATGCCCTTAGTGCAAGCTAGGGCCACAAATAGTAAAAACGAGTACAAGTAATGGGAAACAAGAATTGGATTCAAGAATGTAATAGAGATATAAAAAGTAGTGGAAAAACCAAGAACTCGCTAGCAAGAGGGACATCTTAGTAAACAGGCTGGATAACAAATACTAATAGTGGAGCAAGTGACAAGTGAACATGTAGGGGTATCTAACCTCAAGTGATTGGCATCAAGTACAAGTGTCAGGTAACAAGTCTCAAGTCTAGGATCAAGTTGTCAGGTCTCAAGTATCAGGTTATAAATGTCAAGTGTTATTATTCAAGTATCAAGTCTCATGTAACAAGTCATCAAGCTTTAGGTAAACATGTATCAAGTTCGAGTTTCATGTATCAGGTTTCATGTATCATGTGATCAAGTATCGAGTAAACATGTGTCGAGTTCCAGTTTCATGTTCAAGTCTTGTGGTGATTACTATCTAGGTAGCACTTCATGCATCAATCTTTTTACTACATGGTTGCTACAGTCAAAACAATTTCGTTTAGACCTAGTAATGGATTTTATAGGGCGGCGTACTCAGGTATCAAGTATCAAGCAAGTCAAGGTTCATGAATCGGAAAATAAATAACAAGTTCACGAAGCAAGTTCGCGAATCCACTAACAAGTTCAAGAACCGCACAGTGGATTCATGAATCAAACAAGTTCATGAGCCAAGTAACTGACTCCATGAATCGATCAAGGTACAACAAGTTTATGAACCAAGTATTTGGGAAATACGGGCTCCCTTCCGAGTACACTTACCTATATTGTTCACTACTATAGTCTTTCCCTCAAACCCCGGCTTGTTACATTTATTAATTCTTATCAAGCAAGCATGCACGTGAGTGAAACAAGGTACGAGAAAGTGGTGGGAACATGTGTCCAGCGAATTACATAGTTAATGTGTTATGAATCGAAGTTTAAACATGTGAAACAGGGTCGAAATATCATTAATTAATTCTAAGAAAAATTGGGGATGTCCGATAGGGTGTTCAGCAACTGCATATAAAATTTCAAGGCAAACTCTTACTGTTAACATATTTAAATTAATTCGCAAAGTAAAGGTGTGCAGCAGTTTTGCGAATCTGCGTCTACCCTCTTCAGTCATCACGGCCCTCCTGACCAGCTTCTCGAATCTCCTGATACCCAACGGAACCATCCTTGACCTCAAGTTCGGCCTCAAGCCCTGCTCAAACTTTTTGGCCTTCTTTGCTTCATCCGTGACCAACTCTGGTGCATACCTCGAAAGTTGAGCAAATTTCGTCTCATACTCCCGAACAGTCATGCTCCCCAGCTGAAGGTTCATGAACTCAGTGGCCTTTTTCTCTTGAACATCCAGAGGAAAGAAGCGATCTCTGAACTCCTCCAGAAAAGCTTCCCATGTCAAAGGCTGATCTCCCAGAGTCCTCTTCAGCGACTCCCACCAGACACCAGCGTCTTTTTCAAGTTGCATAGAAGCCAACTTCACCTTACTGGCTGCTGGAGTCTCCGATACTTCGAAGATCGTCTCCATCTTCCGAATCCAATCGTCTGCTGCTGTTGGATCAGCTTGCCCCTCAAAGACTGGTGGCCTCATCCTCTTAAAGGATTCAATCTGCTTGATGGGGTCGGCATTCACCAATCCATGCCCAGCTCCATGATTTGGCGGCGGATTCTGCTGCTGCGCTTGCTGCTGCGCCACATTGAGTGCCATCAATGTGTTCAAGGTCTGATAAACCTTAGCAAACTCAGCCTCTAGGTCAATTCCCGCTCCTCGAGAACTACCCGATCCATCCTCATTGTTGCCACCATTTCTACCTCTGGGTGCAACCATCGTGATTACTGCAAAACGAGGGTAAAGTTAGAGCACACATACAATTCAAACTCAAATCATTACCCTATGGCAAAGCCATAACCATACCCCATACCATAATTTCAAACCAAACATCATAATTTAATTCTATGTGATACTCACACTCTGATGTCCACACCTAGGTACTCACTCTCTAGTGTCCACACCTAGGTTGGTTGTCATACTATGTCTATTATTATATTGAAGCGGTGCTCTGATACCAATCTCTGTAGCGCCCCAAATTTCTAATATGAGAGCTTAGAAAATAAGTGGCGAAATCCCAGCAATCCACTTCAATAGAACAATAAACACCAACAACACCACTAAATTTTTTTTTTCTTCTTTATTACAACAATTATTACAATTACAGCGGAAGTCTAAACATCTCAACACAAATTAACATTTTATTTACAACTCAATAATGATCTCAAATATCCTTTACAGTTTTACACCAATCACTAAATAATCCAATTATCTCAAATTGCCCACTCAAGCATCCAACCTCCAATCTAGGCGATAACCTGCAACATGTGAGGCTAGAGTTGAACCCTAACCCCAAAACTACGGGGTCAGCCATAAATGGTGTGAGTGGTAACCAATCAAACCAATAGCATAAATGAACTTAAAACATGATATCCAACAAATAATAATCAAACACTAAAGTATGAAGTAACAATAAAAGAGTAATGGGTGATACCAAAACCAAAAGCCAAGTGTGTAAAAACAGGAAAACTGAATGCATAAAAGTGATTCAAGAAAACATCATGACTACATGCTGACAACGATGACTACTAAGAGATGAAGATAAACTATGATAATTTGCCCATGCTTGATCATTCCGGAGATTGATCCCACATCACAGGTAATTTCCCTGGATAATTCAGGAGATCATCCCACATCTAAACATAGATTCCTTATCACAATAATACCCCAAAAGCGTCGCCTCGACTCCGATAATTCCGTAGTTCAATCCCACATCTCAAGATAATTACTTGGATAATTCCGGAGAAGTACCCCACATCTCAGGTTAACTACCTGGATAATTCCGGAGATAAATCACACATCACAAGTTAACTACTTGGATAATTCAGGAGATTAAATCCTACATCAAAAGCCATACTGAGGTGCATAACTCAAGTTCCCATTCGTCATGACACGACTAATGCCTGTCCTTATTAGTTTGGGTTACTGAACAAATCTCCTAGAGTAGTGTACCCTACCGGACTAAAAATCTGAATAACTGAAAATTTGCCTCGAGGGGCCTCAACAAATAACTGAACAAACACCGGTATACTAGGGTCACCTACCTCTAGAGACTCAAAAACAAATATCTGAACAAATTCCACTTAACAAGCGGCTCAACAAAATATCTTAAAATCATGTTCTTAACTGAACATCTCAAAAACAAATACTTAACTGAACATCTTAAAATCAAACACTAAACAAAATATCTCACAATCAAATACAAAGATCCTTCAGGACCAGTCGACTGCATATCAGATCAGTCGACTGTCCAGAGGGCATAATCCAACATTTCTCAAAAATAAACTAAGGCATAATCAGTCGACTTACCAAGGGGTCAGTCGACTGCCCCGAGACAAAGACAAATAATTCTCATCAAAAATATTCTAAGTATTTGAGTCGACTGAAGGGTCATAGGTCGACTGTCCCGAAAGGACTGAACAAAATCACAAACAGAGGATCAGTCGACTGACCTCAGTCTAGGTCGACTGTCCTGAACAAAACTCAAAGACTGAAAATACACAGTAGGCTCGTACCAGTCGACTGCTTCGCAGTCCAGTCGACTGTCGGCTACAGATTTACAAAAAGTATAGGTCTGAACACAAATCAAACGAGAGTATTCTAAGGATTCATCGATCATAAAATTAATTTATATCCAGACAAATAAACAATTCTCAATAATCTCCATCATGGTTATATTACTCAATCAATCAATTTCTCCAATCTCATATTCTCATGATCTCAATTCTTAATTCTCCCATTAGGGTTTTTCTCAACAAAATGTCTTCCATAACTTAATCCAAATCTGATTTACAACCATAAGATCCAGGTGTTTACTCTCTAATCACAACAAAATCAATTCTTAATATGTCTCCCAACAATACGATCTCATAGATCAACATTTCCTCAACAAATCTTAATATTTTCTCATACATGGTTCAAATATCAACAAGAGTTCTCATCCTCCATAACAAATAAAAGATCCATACCATACATTCAATGGGACTAACAAAATAATGGCATAATGATCACAAACAAGCATAACAAGATCTTACGTCATTCATCAATCAAGACAAACAAAACAAGCAAAGCAAAACAAAACAACAAAACAAACCACTCACATTTGATTTGAAGAAAAGATCCACAAAAGCTCCTCCTTGCTAGATCCAAGAATCCTCCTTTGTTCTTCAAAATCCAAATCACCAAAAATCTGTGAGTTCTCAATGACGGCTGGGAAAAAGGATTTCCCTTATATATGCCGGATAGAAAATTAGGGTTATATTCCCTCTTTACAAAATAATTCTTTCCAAAAGTACATCTCACATATATAATTCTTTTCTTGAAAATTTAAACCAAATATCATTTAAATTAGGATCTAATAGAAAAATATATTTCCAAACCTCAACAATTACTGATCGGAATGCCCAGCAAATGCATTTTGCACTTCGACCCTCAAAAATGTCACTTTTGCAAATAAGTCCTTCTTTTCTCAAAAATTGCAAATAGTACTAATTAATTTCAGAAAAATCTTGAAAAATACTAAATAATCTTCAAATAATAAATAATGATTTTTCATAAAGAAAACTTAATTTTCCAAACTTCTGAAAAGTCATTTGCACGTGTTTTGCACGTGTACAAAAGATAAATCTTTTAGAAAATATTTATCAAATACTCAAAATCATTTAAAATTCATTTTCAAATAATTAAAATAATATTTGAAAATACGGGGTTCTACATCACTCCCTCCTTAGAAGAGTTCTGTCCTCAGAACTACTACTAATGAGTTCAAACACATATTATCAGGGGGAAATAATATTTCATAAATAGTTCAAAATCCAAACAATTTCATATAATATCACAATCAAAATAAAGATTACATCATGTATCAATCAATAGTTCAATCATTCAAAGAATTCCATTCTCATACAAGAAATACATTCATTCAAACAATTCAGGAAAATCATTCAGCATGCGATCCTCTGGCTCCCAAGTAGCCTCCTCGAACTGTTGATTCCTCCACAATACCTTGACCATAGGTATCACCTTGCTCCTAAGGACTTTCTCCCTACGATCAACGATCTCAACAGGTTGTTCCTTGTAACTCAAGTTCACCTGTAGATCTTCGGGAACCTCTACCAACTGATGATTCCGATCGGCCACATACTTCCTTAATAGCGACACATGAAACACATCATGTACCTGCGCTAACTCCTCAGGAAGTTTCAATCTGTATGCTGTCTTGCCAATCCTCTCCATGATCCTGTACGGACCAATATACCTTGGCGCCAACTTGCCTCCCTTACCAAATCTGATCACTCCTTTGGTCGGAGAAATCTTGAGAAAAACTGCATCCCCAACCTCAAACTCCAAATCTCTTCGTCGAGTGTCAGCATAACTCTTCTGCCGACTCTGAGCTTCAACTAACCTCTTGCGAATCAACTCAATCTGCTCTGACGTCTGTTGTACGATCTCAGGACCATACATCTGCCTCTCGCCAACCTCATACCAACATACAGGTGTCCTGCACCTCCGCCCGTACAAAGCCTCATACGGTGCCATCCCAATACTTGCATGGTAACTGTTGTTATAAGCAAACTCAACCAATGCCAAGTATCTCTCCCAACTACCACCCAAGTCCATAACACAAGCTCTCAACATATCTTCCAGCACTCGATTCACCCTCTCCGTCTGACCATCTGTCTGCAGATGAAATGCTGTACTGAAATCAGTCCTGGTGCCCAAAGCTGCCTGTAAACTTCTCCAAAACCTTGATGTAAACCTCGGATCTCTGTCAGACACAATCGAAACAGGAACTCCATGAAGCCTCACAATCTCTCCAATGTATAACTCAGCCAATTTCTCCATTGACCAAGTAATCTTCATGGCTAGAAAATGTGCTGACTTAGTCAATCGGTCCACAACAACCCAAATCGAGTCATTGCCCTTCGAACTCCTCGGCAAACCCGTAATAAAGTCCATGCTGATATTCTCCCACTTCCACTCCGGAATGGGTAAAGGCTGCAACAAACCTCCAGGTCTCTGATTCTCTGCCTTGATCTGCTGACAAGTCAGACACCTTGCCACAAAATCTGCTACATCTCGCTTCATGCCAGACCACCAAAAGTGGGGTTTGATATCCCTGTACATCTTCGTACCTCCTGGATGAACTGATAACAATGTGCTGTGTGCCTCCTGCAAGATACTCGCTCTCAACTCTGCATCATCTGGAACACACAACCTCTCACCCAACCAAAGAACTCCATCTTGGACACGAAATTCTGATAATTTGCCTTCTGAAACCTGCTGCAACATCTTCTGGATCTCCGAATATGATCTCTGACCTTCCACAATCTTCTCTCTCAAGGACGGCTGCAGTCTCAACTGAGCCAAAGATGCCCCTAAACCTCGCAGTACCACCTCGATACCTGCCTGATCGATCTCTGCTGCCAACTCTCTTCGAGTAGTGATCAATCTCGATAAACTACTCTTCCTGCTAAGTCCATCAGCCACTACATTCGCCTTGCCCGGATGATACTTGATCTCAGGACGAATGTCTTCCAATACCTCCAACCATCTTCTCTGACGAAGATTCAAATCCCTCTGCTGATAGATATACTTCAGGCTCTTGTGATCAGTGTACATATTGACCTTCTCACCATAAACATAATGCCTCCATAATTTCAAGGCATATATGATAGCTGCTAACTCCAAGTCATGCGTCGGATAATTCTTCTCATGTGGACGCAACTGCCTCGAACCATACGCAATGACCTTGCCTTCTTGCATCAAGACACAACCCAAACCTCTGAGAGATGCATCACTGTAGATATCATAATCTTTCCCAGCTTGCGGCAATGCCAATATAGGCGCGGTAGTCAACCTTTCCATTAACTCAAGGAAACTCTCCTCGCATTTATCTGTCCACACAAATGCCACACTCTTCCGGGTCAAACCTGTCAATGGAACTGCAATCTGTGAATACCCCTGAATAAACCTCCTGTAGTACCCAGCTAATACCAAGAAGCTCCTCACTTCCTTCACTGACGTCGGCCTGGGCCAATCCTTCACTGCTTCCACTTTCTGAGGATCAGTAGCCACTCCCTCCTTAGAAAGAATATGGCCAAGGAAAGCTACCTCAGACTTCCAAAATTCACACTTCGACCATTTGGCATACAAGCTGTGCTCCTGCAATGTCTGTAATACCGCTGTCAAGTGCTTAGAATGATCCTCCTCCGACTTCGAATACACCAAAATATCATCGATGAAGACCACCACGAAGGAATCAATGAATGGCCTCAACACCTGATTCATCATATCCATGAAAACTGCTGGCGCATTCGTCAACCCGAATGGCATCACCAAAAATTCATACAACCCATGACGAGTCCTGAAAGCTGTCTTGCTCACATCTTCCTCCTTGACTCGCACCTGATGATATCCTGACCTCAAGTCAATCTTCGAAAATACCGCTGCTCCTCGAAGTCTGTCGAACAAATCATCAATCCGCGGCAGTGGGTACTTGTTCTGAATAGTCACCCTATTCAACTCCCTGTAGTCAATGCACATCCTCATTGATCCATCCTTCTTCTTGACCAACAACACTGGCGCTCCCCACGGAGATGAACTCGGTCTGATAAGCCCTTTGCTCAAAAGCTCCTCAATCTGCTTCTTCACTTCATCCTGCTCTACAGGTGCCATCCTGTACGGAGCCTTGGAAATCGGCGCACTCCCCGGCTGAACATTGATGCAAAACTCCACATCTCTCTGCGGCGGTAATCCTGGAAAATCATCCAAGAACACCTGAGGAAACTTTCGAACCACCGGAATGCCGTTGACTTCATCTACAATAGACTTCTTAGATACCATTGCAGCCACCTGCGGGATCTTCTTCTTCCCTTGGAAAGTTACTGCAGGTCCACCTGGTGCTTTCACCAACACCTCCTTCTGCTTGCAATCAATTGTGGTATCATAAATAGCCATCCAATCGATGCCTACAATGACATCCACTCCCAAAACTTGCAGTTCGATCAAGTCGATGCCAAACATCCTTCCACCAATCTCGATATCACAGCCCTCGTAATATCGATCCGCTACTAGCTCTTCACCTGACGGCGTTGCCACCGACAAAACCCTGTCTGGAAATAACTTAGGTTCCAAACCTAAGATCTTTGCAAAACTTGGCGATACAAATGTATGCGATGAACCAGTGTCAAACAAAACCTTTGCTCTTATTCCATTTATTAAAACAACTCCTGTTACAATAAGAATGATACTCAATCTTAAATTGTTCTAAAATAAAAGTTTTATTCATTACACTGATTCAAAAATGAAAGAAATCAAAATTCCTGCATACCCTGTATTACATCTTCCGAGTTCTTCGCATCCTCCTCGGTCAATGCAAATACTCGCCTTTGCCTCTTCGGGACTTTGCTTCCACCCGAACCGTCTTTCTTCAGCTGTGGACAATGGGGCTTTGAGTGTCCAGTCCGCCCACACTGAGAACAAACATGCTCTGCCAACTTCGGACATGCTGACCTGTAATGTCCTACTTCCTTGCAGTAGTAGCAGGTCACTCCCTGAGCTCCAGATGCCTTCTGCACCGGTCCACTGAACTTCGCCTGCTTCGCGGGGAATCCCTTCCCACTCTGGCCTGATGCTGGCCTCTTGTTTCGGTTCCATGTATCCTGCTTCTTCTGAAACAAGTCCATATCCTCTTCAGTCATCGCGTCCCTCCTGACCAGCTTCTCGAATCTCCTGATACCCAACGGAACCATCCTTGACCTCAAGTTCGGCCTCAAGCCCTGCTCAAACTTTTTGGCCTTCTTTGCTTCATCCGTGACCAACTCTGGTGCATACCTCGAAAGTTGAGCAAATTTCGTCTCATACTCCCGAACAGTCATGCTCCCCTGCTGAAGGTTCATGAACTCAGTCGCCTTTTTCTCTTGAACATCCAGAGGAAAGAAGCGATCTCTGAACTCCTCCAGAAAAGCTTCCCATGTCAAAGGCTGATCTCCCAGAGTCCTCTTCAGCGACTCCCACCAGACACCAGTGTCTTTTTCAAGTTGCATAGAAACCAACTTCACCTTACTGGCTGCTGGAGTCTCCGATACTTCGAAGATCGTCTCCATCTTCCGAATCTAATCGTCTGCTGCTGTTGGATCAGCTTGACCCTCAAAGACTGGTGGCCTCATCCTCTTAAAGGATTCAATCTGCTTGATGGGGTCAGCATTCACCAATCCATGCCCAGCTCCATGATTTGGCGGCAGATTCTGCTGCTGCGCTTGCTGCTGCGCCACATTGAGTGCCATCAATGTGTTCAAGGTCTGATAAACCTTAGCAAACTCAGCCTCTAGGTCAATTCCCGCTCCTCGAGAACTACCCGATCCATCCTCATTGTTGCCACCATTTCTACCTCTGGGTGCAACTATCGTGATTACTGCAAAACGAGGGTAAAGTTAGAGCACACATACAATTCAAACTCAAATCATTACCCTATGGCAAAGCCATAACCATACCCCATACCATAATTTCAAACCAAACATCATAATTTAATTCTATGTGATACTCACACTCTGATGTCCACACCTAGGTACTCACTCTCTAGTGTCCACACCTAGGTTGGTTGTCATACTATGTCTATTATTATATTGAAGCGGTGCTCTGATACCAATCTCTGTAGCGCCCCAAATTTCTAATATGAGAGCTTAGAAAATAAGTGGCGAAATCCCAGCAATCCACTTCAATAGAACAATAAACACCAACAACACCACTAAATTTTTTTTTTCTTCTTTATTACAACAATTATTACAATTACAGCGGAAGTCTAAACATCTCAACACAAATTAATATTTTATTTACAACTCAATAATGATCTCAAATATCCTTTACAGTTTTACACCAATCACTAAATAATCCAATTATCTCAAATTGCCCACTCAAGCATCCAACCTCCAATCTAGGCGATAACCTGCAACATGTGAGGCTAGAGTTGAACCCTAACCCCAAAACTACGGGGTCAGCCATAAATGGTGTGAGTGGTAACCAATCAAACCAATAGCATAAATGAACTTAAAACATGATATCCAACAAATAATAATCAAACACTAAAGTATGAAGTAACAATAAAAGAGTAATGGGTGATACCAAAACCAAAAGCCAAGTGTGTAAAAACAGGAAAACTGAATGCATAAAAGTGATTCAAGAAAACATCATGACTACATGCTGACAACGATGACTACTAAGAGATGAAGATAAACTATGATAATTTGCCCATGCTTGATCATTCCGGAGATTGATCCCACATCACAGGTAATTTCCCTGGATAATTCAGGAGATCATCCCACATCTAAACATAGATTCCTTATCACAATAATACCCCAAAAGCGTCGCCTCGACTCCGATAATTCCGTAGTTCAATCCCACATCTCAAGATAATTACTTGGATAATTCCGGAGAAGTACCCCACATCTCAGGTTAACTACCTGGATAATTCCGGAGATAAATCACACATCACAAGTTAACTACTTGGATAATTCAGGAGATTAAATCCTACATCAAAAGCCATACTGAGGTGCATAACTCAAGTTCCCATTCGTCATGACACTACTAATGCCTGTCCTTATTAGTTTGGGTTACTGAACAAATCTCCTAGAGTAGTGTACCCTACCGGACTAAAAATCTGAATAACTGAAAATTTGCCTCGAGGGGCCTCAACAAATAACTGAACAAACACCGGTATACTAGGGTCACCTACCTCTAGAGACTCAAAAACAAATATCTGAACAAATTCCACTTAACAAGCGGCTCAACAAAATATCTTAAAATCATGTTCTTAACTGAACATCTCAAAAACAAATACTTAACTGAACATCTTAAAATCAAACACTAAACAAAATATCTCACAATCAAATACAAAGATCCTTCAGGACCAGTCGACTGCATATCAGATCAGTCGACTATCCAGAGGACATAATCCAACATTTCTCAAAAATAAACTAAGGCATAATCAGTCGACTTACCAAGGGGTCAGTCGACTGCCCCGAGACAAAGACAAATAATTCTCATCAAAAATATTCTAAGTATTTGAGTCGACTGAAGGGTCATAGGTCGACTGTCCCGAAAGGACTGAACAAAATCACAAACAGAGGATCAGTCGACTGACCTCAGTCTAGGTCGACTGTCCCGAACAAAACTCAAAGACTGAAAATACACAGTAGGCTCGTACCAGTCGACTGCTTCGCAGTCCAGTCGACTGTCGGCTACAGATTTACAAAAAGTATAGGTCTGAACACAAATCAAACGAGAGTATTCTAAGGATTCATCGATCATAAAATTAATTTATATCCAGACAAATAAACAATTCTCAATAATCTCCATCATGGTTACATTACTCAATCAATCAATTTCTCCAATCTCATATTCTCATGATCTCAATTCTTAATTCTCCCATTAGGTTTTTTCTCAACAAAATGTCTTCCATAACTTAATCCAAATCTGATTTACAACCATAAGATCCAGGTGTTTACTCTCTAATCACAACAAAATCAATTCTTAATATGTCTCCCAACAATACGATCTCATAGATCAACATTTCCTCAACAAATCTTAATATTTTCTCATACATGGTTCAAATATCAACAAGAGTTCTCATCCTCCATAACAAATAAAAGATCCATACCATACATTTAATGGGACTAACAAAATAATGGCATAATGATCACAAACAAGCATAACAAGATCTTACGTCATTCATCAATTAAGACAAACAAAACAAGCAAAGCAAAACAAAACAACAAAACAAACCACTCACATTTGATTTGAAGAAAAGATCCACAAAAGCTCCTCCTTGCTAGATCCAAGAATCCTCCTTTGTTCTTCAAAATCCAAATCACCAAAAATCTGTGAGTTCTCAATGACGGCTGGGAAAAAGGATTTCCCTTATATATGCCGGATAGAAAATTAGGGTTATATTCCCTCTTTACAAAATAATCCTTTCCAAAAGTACATCTCACATATATAATCCTTTTCTTGAAAATTTAAACCAAATATCATTTAAATTAGGATCTAATAGAAAAATATATTTCCAAACCTCAACAATTACTGATCGGAATGCCCAGCAAATGCATTTTGCACTTCGACCCTCAAAAATGTCACTTTTGCAAATAAGTCCTTCTTTTCTCAAAAATTGCAAATAGTACTAATTAATTTCAGAAAAATTTGAAAAAATAGTAAATAATCTTCAAATAATAAATAATGATTTTTCATAAAGAAAACTTAATTTTCCAAACTTCTGAAAAGTCATTTGCACGTGTTTTGCACGTGTACAAAAGATAAATCTTTTAGAAAATATTTATCAAATACTCAAAATCATTTAAAATTCATTTTCAAATAATTAAAATAATATTTGAAAATACGGGGTTCTACATTATTGGTGTCAATAAGGACGCATTTAGCGATGAAGACATGGAGGGGCGCTTAAATTTGGATGAAGAATTCTCGTTTACGGATGAGGATGAGGAACCAGAGGACCCTGAGTTTTTTGCTGATACACAGAGAGAGATCTCTCTAGAGATGGTCTTATCCACCTTTCCAGAATTAGCGCCTGGCTATAGTATGGGAACGTCAAGCAGGACAGTTGGGATCAGGGTACAGAGGGTGCCTAAGAGGGCTCATGGGGAGTCCGTGGACGACTTTCTGGAGGTGGCTGCGGCGGCCAAAGTGGCAAAAATCGATAACGGAGGTACGAAAACTTATTTAGCATCTATATTAAATTTCATGTCAGATTCTGAGGTCTTTAATCTAGCGCAAGCCTGTGGCTTAGAGGTGTATGACATAGAACGTAATGCCCTACTGCTCAATAAAATTAGGGGTTGGGAAATGGAACGAGTGAAGGACCTGGGGTCCTCCTCCGTGCCGATGGAGGTCTTCAAGGAAGACACCCATCACACACACACGATCAGCCTAGAGTCGGTTCCCCAATGAATGCACTATTCTGGAATGTTAGGGGGTTGGGGGATAGGGGTAAGAGAGATAAGGTTAGGGATGTCATTATGAACTCAAAGGCAGAGGTGGTAGGGTTACAGGAGACCAAGCTTGCACACGGTTTTAAACTCAAAAGAGTAGGGGGCAACCGAATCAAGGAATGGGTGCTACGCCCGTCCTCAGCAGCTTCGGGGGGCATTGCCATTGGGTTCAACACGGATATTTTCAACTTTGTCGAGGAATACAGTGGTATGTTTTCTCTTACTATCCAACTAAGACGACGGTTTGATAATTGGGTGCATACGATCACGGTGGTTTATGGGCCGAACGTGGCGACAGACCGAGACACCTTCTAGCAAGAGCTTATCGATATTCGACGACGATGGTCGGGAGCTTGAATTGTGGGGGGAGATTTTAATATTACTAGATTTGCATTTGAGCACAGAGGGAGAGGCTCGAGCGATAGACACAGAGAAAAGTTCAATAGGGTGATCACGGAGCTAGAATTGATCGATATCCCAATTAATGATAAACTCTTTACCTGGTTAAATATGCAAGCGTCCCTGATCATGGCCAAGTTAGATAGGATCCTAGTATCGATGGATTGGGAGGCAAAATTCCCCCTGGCCACCACTAGATCTATCCCTAGGCCTACATCGGATTATACCCCGGTTCTTCTTGATACTGGGGTTCAGGGGTCTCAAAGGCCAACGAAGTTTAGATTTGAAAAGGCATGGCTAGAAATCCAGGGCTTTCACCACATGGTGATGGAAAACTGGGCGCTCCCAACTATTGGATTGGACTCAGCAACCCGATGGTGTCAAAAAATCCAGAGACTGCGAAAGAGGTTGCGTAAATGGAATCGGTCTAGATTCTCGACGATCTGGTGTGCAAAAGATTCCTTCTTGGAAGAAATTGATGTGCTACAAAGATTGGAAGAAACGAGAGTCCTGACACAAGACGAAAGAAACATGCTACTAGAGCTCCGACAAAATATTGCCAATCTTTATAAGCTTGAGGAGATCAAATGGCAGCAGAGATCAAGGATTTTGTGTCTCAAAGAGGGAGACGCGAATACGGCCTTCTTCCACTGAGTGGCAAGCGCAAGACGTAGATCCAATCTAGTCCTGTCAATACAAACGGAAACGGGAACATTCCCGGATGAAAATGTGATTTCCAAAGCCTTTAACGACTACTATAAGGGCCTTTTTGGAAAGAAGAATGACTTTAGGATCCCACTTAGGGACGATTTCTGGCAGGGACACCAGAATGAGTCAGCCAATTTGCTTTCCAAACTGGAAGCACCTTTTTCGGTGACGGAAGTGGAAAAGGCCATCACTCAAATGGGAGCACAGAAGTTGCCTAGACCAGACGGTTTCCCAATGATGTTCTACCAGGTTTTCTGGGAAGAAATAAAAAGGGATATTATGGCTTTGATGGATGAATTCTTCAATAACAACCTCAGGATGGGTATGTTCAATTTTGCGGAAGTGGTTCTGATACCTAAACGGGTGGAGTCTACTCGAGTGGGGGATTTTAGACCTATTAGCCTCATAAACTGCTCGATGAAGATCATCATAAAGGTCCTGGCCATCCGTCTAGGAAATATAATGGACAGTTTAATCAGCAATGCTCAGTGTGGGTACATCAAGGGCAGATGTATCCTGGACTGTGTGGCCATCGATAGGGTGGAGGAAAGATTGTCAGGATGGAAAGGAAAGTCGCTTTCCCTCGGGGGTACAGTGGTCCTTATCAACTTGGTGTTGTCTAATTTGTCCATTTACTACATGTCATTCTTTGAGCTACCTAAGTGGGTGATCCAATGGATTGACCGAATCCGAAAACAATTTCTCTGGAAAGGGGCGGACTCGAATAGAGGGGGATACCACCTGATCAAGTGGGGTATTGCTTGCATGAAGAGGAAACATAGAGGGCTAGGCATCATCGACTTGAGAAACATGAATCTTGCCCTACTAGTAAAATGGTGGTGGAAGATCTTCCACCACAGCGGGGAAGGATGGCAGGAATTCATTCAACCATACCTTAGGGGGAAAGGTACGAGAAGTTTTGGCTTCCGGGTAGGGTCCAGAGTCTCTCACTTCTGGAAAGGGATTGTGAAAGCAAACGGGCATTTCAGCTCAGCAGTTACATCGACTATTGGGAATGGATGGTCCACCAGATTCTGGTGGGACAAATTGTGTGGTGCCCATATCCTTAAAGAGGCTTTCCCAGATTTGTATGAGAAAACAATTCGCTTGAATATAGCGGTGGCGAAGACATGGAAGAGGGGCAATTGGAAGCCGCCTTTCCAAGGACCTCTTAGCCCAGGGTTACAGCAGCGCCTGATTGAAATGCAAACATACATTACAAGGAATGGAGCAAGGTGTGCTCATGGCCCAGAACAGATGCGCTGGGGACTAGAGAGCAAAGGAGCTTTCACTGTTAGGTCTCTGTATCATCGCATTCACTATCGGGGATGTAGACCAAGTTGGGCACAGGTATTATGGAAAGCCAAAATGCCCCTTAAAGTCAGGGTCTTCCTCTGGCTAGTACTCAATAATACAATTCTCACCAGAGAGAACCTTGCCAAAAGACAACCCTAGATCGCGACCAACTATGGATTTTGTAATGCACACACGGAGAGTCTGAACCACCTTTTCATTTATTGCCAAAGAAGTGAGGCAACTATGGTAGAAGTTTTACAGGCCTTAGGAACATGTGACTACCCCAGCGAATACGAGGAATTGTGGGTTGGCCCCAAATTTACCTCGGTTCGCCACGAAATGAAGGATGCTTGGTACATAGCCATTGCGGCAACCACTTGGGTGTTATGCTTAGACAAAAATAATTTATATTTTCGTGTTTCATGTAATAGTATTTCTGGTAATCTTACTCATATCATGTATCTTATCTCTTTTTGGGCCACGATTGCTACTACAGGAGCAAGAGGGAGAATTGCTCGAGTTTTCCAGGTGGAGGAATTCGATGATGAAGAGGTGGAGTTTGGACCGACACTGGACTGAGGGGTAAACCCCCATGATACTCACAGTGCACAGGACACATTTGGGAAGCCCACCGTCTGCTGCCAGTTATATTTTGTATTTTGTTTCGGTCTGTTGCACTTTGGGTTGTACTGTTGTACTTTTGGTTGGACCCACCCCCCAGGATATTGTTGGGAGATTATGTTCTACTTTCTGCACTGTTACTTTTGTATTTTCCCTGGTACGCCGAGGTTGTTTTATTGACTTCTTATTAATGAAACACGGTTGTGTTATTCCACCTTTTCCCTCAAAAAAAAAAAAAGCTTACACGCAGCGAAGTTACTACAATCTACTAAGTCACGACAACTAAATACAATATGTCTAATCAAGAAATAGTTCTGATAAAGGTGAGATGCAAACTTAAAAAACATCTTCTAAAATTTTATGTTCTATATATTTGTAGGGTTTGAAATATTCTATGTTGAAATTCTTATTTTCTCGATCAACAACAAAGAGTTAAAAAGTTTTGAAATTTTGAGTCAAGAAAAGAAGAAGAAGAAGCAGAAGAAGAAGACGAAGTGTTCAAAAGTTTTGCATATAAAAGGGGGTTTTAAATTTTAATTTTAAATTTTTTTATTTTTTATTTTTTAAATTTTTTGAAGAAGTTGTATTTTTTTTATTGACATAATTATACCTGGGTTCACTAATCAGGAAGTTTTTTTCCCCTGGTGTGGAAAGGAGCCATAGCTAGTTATTATTATTAGAGAACACAAGAGTTATTTTCCCCAACCGACAAAGACTCCCGAACAAGAGACGGAAGGTGGACCATACAACTACCGAAAAACAACCTTAGCAAGCTTATGCACATCTAAGTTACTACAATCTAATAAGTCACGACAACTAAGTACAATATGTCTAATCAAGAAATAGTTCTGATACTGATACAGGAGTGGATGCAGATCAGGAGGAAGTAGATGCTGGAGTAAAGAGGAGCACAAGAGTGAAAGCGGCGCCAGAACGACTGAAAGATTATGTGTGCACATAATGTGCACGTGCACAAGCAGTATAATTGAAAAAGAGATTTGGCAGGAAGAATGAAACATGTGAGAAATGTATCAATGTATCAGGTATAAATAAGGGAGAGGTACGGGAGTGAGCTGGCATAATTGGTTGTAACAAACTTTGTCTTTTTCCCAATTCCCTAACAAACTCATGTCCTTCCTTCTTCTTCTTCGTCTTCTCTAGATTCTTCTAAACAAATCCTTGGGTTTTTCTTGAGATTTGAAGTATTGATCTAGTTTTCAATTGAATATACAAATTTAGTTTTGTATGAGATAATAAGTCTGATACTCTGTTTCCTTGAGATTGATTTATGTATCATTTTGGTGCTTTCACTGACTTGAGCTCCAGCAATGGCGGATGGGAGACGATCGTTAGAAGAAGTACGGGAAATGGCTCGCATTCAGGGTGAGCAGTTGCAGGCAATAACAAATGATGTGGATACGCAAAAAAAATTATTCTCTGAGATGTTCCTGCGATTCGCAGCCATGGAAAGCAAAATGGATCGATTTACGGTAATGGAGGAAAAGCTAAATCGATTTGCGACTATGGAGGAGAAGCTGGATCAGGTGCTTAAGGGCGCAGGATCATCAGGTAACCCAGTCTCTGTAAGATCATCTTCTTCATCATTGCATCATGAAAACCACTTCAAAAATCCTCGACTAGATTTTCCTAGGTTTGATGGCAATAATCCTATGGAATGGTTATTCAAAGCTAACCAATATTTTACATTTCATAAAACCCCACCGGAACAAAAACTCCATATAGTATCATTCCATCTCGGTGGCAGAGCACTAGCATGGTTTCAATACAAGTATGAAAATGGTGAGTTTTCAAATTGGGAGGTGTTTGTGAAGGAGCTAGATACCAGGTTTTGGGTATCCCCTTTGTAGACATGCAGGTCAATTGTTTAAACTGACCCAAACTACTTCACTAGCAGCCTATCAAGATCAATTTGACATGTTGATCAACAAGACCAAGGGTCTATCTACTACTCACATTTTGAGCAACTATATCTTTGGACTCAAACTAGAAATCCATAGAGAAGTCCTAGCACATAAACCCCTTATATTAGCTGATGCAATCGGCCTAGCCAGACTTCAAGAGGATAAAGTGGCTGAAACTAGATTCCAAGGAGGTCGTGGGAGCTATCCAAGGCTACCATGGCAACCTCCCCCACCCAGTTGCCTACCCCCTCTACTACCAACACCAGAGTCAACTAAAAACACACCAAATACAAATTTCCAATCCAAATTTGCAATAAAAAGATTACCACCAGCAGAGTGGGAAGCTAGAAAGGAGAAAGGGTTATGTTTCAACTGTGACGAAAAGTATGTACCTGGCCACAAGTGTCGGTGCGAATTTTTGATGCTGCTAGTAGAAGATGGGGAAGAACAGAGTGTTACACCTGCTGAGTTACAGCATACAGTAGGTAAGGACACTTTATATGAGGCTTGTATTGAAGGTACGATGGCCCCAGAGATCTCTTTTCAGGCTTTTTCAGGCAATAAGTCATTAAGAACTTTAAGAGTTCAAGGCACTATTGCTAATCAAATGATACAAATATTGGTTGATTCTTGCAGTACAAATAATTTTATGCAGGAAAGGTTGGCCAAATTTTTGAACTTGCCAATTCAGCCAATTCCTCATTTCAAAGTGATCATCGGTAATGGACAAACATTGCAATGCAAAGGGAAATGTTTGGGTGTGCCAGTTGAAATCCAAGGTCACTCCTTCGTGATTGATTTTTATATCTTACCTATACATGGCTCAGATGTGGTTTTGGGTATTCAATGGTTGAGGTTACTTGGGAAGTTGTTCACGACTATGATGCAATGACCATGGAGTTTATATTTGGTAATAAGAAAGTTTTAATCCAAGGTAAAGATGAGCCAGGGCCATCTCAAATAGAGCTCAAGTCATTAAGGAGGGAGGTTACTACTAATGCAGTAGATGAATTCTTTCACTTGATTGTGCAAGAGGATCACTGTAACCAACAGATACACCCCGACATTGCCGCACTGATACAACAGCATGCCTCCTTATTTCATGAAGTATGTGGGTTTCCTCCTACAAGAGAGTTTGATCACTCATTGCATTTGATTCCTGGTTTGGGTCCGACCAATGTCAAACCATATAAGTACCCTCATTTTGAGAAAAATGAAATAGAGAGGCAGGTCCAACAAAGGGTTTTGGAGCACAACCAATTTTTCGTTAAGAAAAGCAAGTGTGAATTTGGCAAGCAATCTTTGGAGTATTTGGGCCACTTGATTTCTGTAAAGGGTGTGCAAGCTTGTCCTTCAAAAGTTGAAGCTATTAGAGATTGGCCAACTCCTAAGACAGTAAGGCAATTGAGGGGATTCTTGGGGTTAGCAGGTTATTATCGAAGATTTGTTAAGGGATATGCATCTAAAGCGGCAACACTCACTGATTTATTGAAGAAGGACTCTTTCAAATGGAGTACGGAAGCTGAACAAGCTTTTGTTCAACTCAAGGAAGCTTTGTAGAGTACTCCTATTCTAGCACTACCAGATTTTTCAAAGAGCTTTACTATAGAAACTGATGCATCGGGGAAGGGAATTGGTGCGGTGTTACAACAGGATGGTCATCCATTAGCATTCTTCAGTAGGGTGATGTCCCCGAGAATGCAATCAGCATCCACATATATAAGGGAAATGTTTGCAATTGCAGAATCAATTAAGAAATGGAGACAATATTTATTGGGGAGAGAATTCACTATATGCACAGATCATCAAAGTTTACACCATATGGTCAATCAAACAATCCAGACTCTCGAACAACAGAGATGGGTCTATAAATTAGCAGGTTACAATTTCAAAATTGTATATAAGCTAGGGAAGGTGAATTCAGCAGCCGACAGCTTATCTAGATCTCCTTATGAAGTAAGTGGTGCTTTGATGACAACAGTAGCAGTTCTACAACATGAGATATGTATGCAAATTAGGGAGGAAGTTACAAAAGACCCAATATTGGCTAAGCTTACCCAAGAGCTCCAAGTGAACCCTGCGGCCAAACATTTGTTGATTCTAAGAGATGGTTTGTTGTTTAGTAAAGGCAGAATTCTAGTTCCACATAAGCTCAAAAGAATAATTTTGCAAGAATGACATTCTTCGCCTGTTGGGGGTCATGCCGGAATAGAGAAGACTTTGGCCAGGATCAAAGCGTCCTTTGTTTGGGAGGGGATGTACAAGGATGTTCATCAGTTTGTGCAAGAGTGCCCCATATGTCAACAAACTAAATATAGTACTTCGTAACCTAGGGGGTTACTCCAACCTTTGCCAATTCCAGAGCAGATTTGGGCTAATATATCAATGGATTTCATCACAGGATTGCCGTTGTCTCAAGGCAAGTCTGCCATGTTGGTAGTAGTTGATCGTTTGTCCAAATATGGCCACTTCATACCTCTAATGCCACACTTCACAGCAACCAAGATAGCAGCACTATTTACAAATAATATTGTCAAGTTACATGGCATTCCCAAATCAATCGTTTCAGATAGAGACCCTATATTCCTAAGCAATTTTTGGAAAGAGTTGTTCAAGATACAAGGTACAACATTGAAGTTAAGCACGGCATACCACTCACAAACAGATGGCCAAACGGAAGTGTTCAACAGATGTATTGAGCAATACTTGAGATCTTACTACAGTGAACATCCAACACAATGGGCCAAGTTTGTTGATCTGGTAGAGTACTGGTAGAACACTTCTTTGCACTCATCCACTGGGTTTACACCATTTGAGATTATATATGGTAGAAAACCACCAGCTATGCTGGATTATATACCAGGAATGACTCGTAACAATGCTGTAGATGCAGAACTTCAAGGTAGAGCAGAAGTCTTGCAAAAGCTGAAGCAAAATCTTTTGCAAGCTCAACTGAGAATGAAGCAAAAAGTAGACAGGCATAGAGTGGAAAGGCAACTGGACAAAGGAGATTGGGTATTTGTGAAACTTCAAGCTTATAGGCAACAATCTCTTCATCATAGGCAATGTCAAAAGTTGGCGAAGAGGTATTATGGTCCATATACGGTTATAAAGAAAATTGGGGCAGTAGCCTATCAACTACAACTGCCAGCTGAGTCCAAAATACGCCCAGTCTTTCATTTCTCATTGTTGAAGAAATGTAGAGGTGATCCCTCAACATTGGTGCCTTCGATGCTTCCACCACAGTCGACTGGCAATGCTGTCTATTTTCAACCAATTGCAATAGTTGGGAAACGGGTGGTGAAGATGGGGAACACTTTGCACAATCAAGTGTTAGTGCAGTGGGAGGGCCTTCCGAGTGAAGAAAATAGCTGGGAAGATGTAGCAACTATTGCAAAAGCTTTTCCAAATCTGCACACGAACCTTGAGGACAAGGTTCTGATTGGAGAGGGGGTATTGATACAGGAGTGGATGGAGTGGCAGTTGTGAGGAAAGATGCAGATCAGGAGGAAGCAGATACTAGAGTAAATAGGAGCACAAGAGTGAAGGCGGCGCTAGAATGACTGAAAGATTATGTGTGCACATAATGTGCACGTGCACAAGCAGTATAATTGAAAAAGAGATTTGGCGGGAAGAAAGAAACATGTGAGAAATGTATCAATGTATCAGGTATAAATAATGGAGAGGTGCGAGAGTGAGCTGGCATAATTGGTTGTAACAAACTGTCTTTTTCCCAATTCCCCTGACAAACTCCTCTCCTTCCTTCTTCTTCTTCGCCTTCTCCAGATTCTTCTAAACAAATCATTGGGTTGTTCTTGAGATTTGAAGTATTGATCTAGTTTTCAATTGAATATACAAATTTAGTTCTGTATGAGATAATGAGTCTGATACTCTAGTTCTGTATGAGATAATAAGTCTGATACTCTGTTTCCTTGAGATTGATTTGCGTATCAGATACAAGTGAGATGCAAACTTTAAAATATCTTCTAAAATTTTATGTTCTGCATATTTGTAGGGTTTGAAATATTCTATGTTGAAATTCATATTTTCTCAATAAAAAACGAAGAGTTCAAAAGTTTTGAAATTTTGACACAAGAAAAAAAGTAGTAGTAGTAGTAGTAGCACTGCACATCAAATTAAATTTGATTTTATATAAGCAGCAGTTGAGCAGCAAATCGGGCATTTGTAGCAATTGATATGTGGAATAATTTCATTTCACATTAAAAAAAATTCCTAATAACTTCACCTTTTAATTTAGGCTAAGTTTGAAACAAAACAAAAAAAACCCTCAAGTGTTACTCATTCTTTATAAACCTCGCTCAACCAACTTTTTTGTAAAATATTCCTCAAACTACGAAAATGCCTTTTTAAAAAAAAATTCACAATTTACTCACTTAATTAACATATATTTGCAGTTTACTTTCAAATCATAGCATTTACAATTTAGCATCTCTAATAGAATGACATGATTATTTTTTTTACAATTTAGTCCCTCAATTAATTAATATTTACAATTTAGTCCCAAAAATTATAGCATTTGTAATTTAATTTCCCGGTTATAATGACTTCATCAGTTTGGTTCTCATATATAACACACGTTAGGGTACTCTTCCTATACATAAAGAACTATATACATATATGTTCGTCAATGATCTTCAAGACTAGCATATCCAGTGCGGTGCAAGAACGAGTATATTATATCATTTTGTTATAATTCTCATGTTTATCTCAGTTATTAAATCAATTTCATTTATCTTTATAACTTATAAAGAAATAAAGAAAATAGGTAAAGAACAAATTATAAAAAAACATTATAAATAAAAAAATACCTCAAAATTTTATCTAATCAAGGAAAGAAATAATCCCGTTCAAATATTGCAACATAATTTAATCGTTTGTAGAATAAGAACTGAATTTCAGACATACTGCAATTGAAAAAATAAAAAATATTCTTATTCAAATTAAAGGACCATAAATTTGATTGTGTTCTTGAATATAACATAATGAATTTGATATGCTTATACTGAGAATCCATAGAATGTCTCATTGTATAAACATAAAATTTGAAAAATTATAGGAAATGGTGCAATTCAGATGTAGTTCTTATAATATTTTCATTCTCTTTCTTTAGGCTAATAAACTACATGATGTCATAATTGAAGCAAGAAGTCTTACAATTATAACTTACAATTTATAATGTCCAACTTGTCCAACTTTATTATAGTATATCAGGTGAGGGCCTAATGAACATAAATGATGTAGCTATAGCAGAGAAAAACAATTGTAGTTGTCTAGATTTCATGATATAGCCTAATTTTTTTTTTTTGGATAATATTAGGTAACCTAAATGAAAATTAACTACAATATCTTATTTGCATTCTTTTTTTTTCCAGGCACGTGTATATATACCACTCGATCTCATAGCTAAAGCAAGAACTGTATGTAACATATTTATTGTCTTTTCCAATTTTGTTTAAAATCTCTCACCTTGTGCAACCTTATCTTGAAAATTTTGCCGTGCCGACCCAATTTTTAAAAATATTTGGCACTTTGACCCACTTCCGAAAATAATTAGCGATCTGACCCAGTTTTGACACGTCAGCATAAACCGTTATTGAAAATAACGGCATAGGTTATTTACATGCCGTTATTTTCAATAACGACATCTATTTTAAAAATTTTTACCATGCCGTTATTTGGAATAACGGCATCAGTATATTTCTCTTTCAAGTGAAAATTTTCTAACTTTAAAAAATTCTAAGTGTGAAAAAAAACTTATAAATAATGTTGTTATCTCCAATAACGACATTCGAATGACTGATGCCGTTATTGGAGATAACGGCTTCAGTTATATATAATGAATTGTTGCCGTTGTTTGGAAACAGAGAGTATGAATAATAAGTTAAATTTTAAAAAAAAATATAACTAATGCCGTTATTTGGAATAACAACATCAGTTATAATTTTTTTTTTAAATTAACTTATTCATCAGATAGGATGGATAATAAGTTACTTTTTTACACAAAAAATTATAACTGATGTTGTTATTCCAAATAACGACATCAGTATTGAGAATGCCGTTATTTGAAATAATGGCATCGGTTATAAAGTTTTCACACTTGCAATTTTTTCTCTAAATGGAGACTACAAGCTGTCGAAAAACAAAATAATCTATGCCGTTATTCCAAATAACGGCACGACACTTGTTTTAAATATAGATGACGTTATTGGAAATAACAGCACGTAAATAACCTATGCCGTTATTTCCAATAACAGTTTATGCTGACGTGTCCAAAACTGGGTCAGATCGTTAATTATTTTCGGAAATGGGTCAGAGCGCCAAATATTTTCAAAAAGTGGGTCAGTACGGTAAAATTTCCCTTTATCTTAGTATATCAGGTGAGGTTTGATGAATATCAGAAATGTAAAAGAGATGTAGGACATTGGTAGTTGTCAATGGCTTCAGTATATGCCCTAATTTTTTTTTTTATAATATGATGAAGCCTACATAAATAGTAAATCTTACTTTTGTAGAGATTCAAAAAAATTGAAAAGGAGAAGGAGAGGTTTGAACAATTTATGCTAATAATAACAGTTCTACCTTATGAACGTACAACCATTCAGATAGCATCGAGAATTTTAAACCTTAAAAAAATGTGTACATAGCCATCTTCTCAAGAATTGCAAATTATGATGGAGGTGATCTTTGAAAGAATATAAACAAACCAATAGTAATAACAACATCAATTAAAAATAAAATTATTAGAAGATAAGTTATAAAATAATCAAATTAAAGCGTAACCTTCTTCACCAAAAATTTCTAGTTATTAGCTGCTTTTGATTGGTAGAAAATTTAATTAGCCATTAAATTCTAATCAGGTGACTAAATTGCAATGCTGTGATTTTGGAGATTAAATTGGAAATACCTATCAATGGAGCGACTAAATTGTAAATAAATTCTAATTATGTCATTCTAATTGATAAAATAAGTTACAAATGCGATGATTTGGAAGACTAAGTGACAAATATCACCCTTTATTTTAAAAGAGGAGTATTTTCGATAACACAGTAGGAGCATATTGAGAAACTGTCTTGAGTGGGTTTTATTAAAAAAAGAAAAATAGTTCGGTGATGTATTTAAAAGATTAATAACAATTAATGGGCCTTTCAAAGGTTTTTTTTTGCGCATCACATTCCAATCTTTGCTATTTCCGAATTTCTACCCGAATTCTTCATACTTTTATATTTTGCCCCTCGAATCAATACAATGATTTCAAAAGACACATAATGTTTAAAAGGCTAATTTGTTATGTTAATTTTTTTCATTCTTTAATTCTTCATCAAACCAAAGAAACTTTAAGCCACCCTTTCAATTTCTCTCAAATCTCTTCCAAAAATATATACACGTAACCATTAAATTTCAATTCATTCAAATTCTCCCCAGTAAAAATTTTAGATTCTTATTTCCTTCAAATATTTTCTGGTCATGAAAATTTGAGGGCTAGAAGTTAATTTATGGCATTTAAAAACATACATTGAAATGGAGATTGGGAAGATTAGTTTTTTTCTTTGTTTTTATTTTATTAGGCAATGAGTTGAGTTAGAATTTGTAAAGATACAAGGCATTAATGGAGAAATTGAAGAAGATGAAAGAAGAGAAGAGTTTTAAATGAATAAAATATTAGGGATAGAGTAGGATTTTTTTTTTTTTTTTTTGAAATAAAGTCGTAGCTACACACATTCACACTTTACCCCAATCTTTACAATATATTATGCTAAACCACTTTTGGTTCAATGATTTTTCTGATTTTTCTTTTTAAAATAAAAAAACGAGAGCAAAAGTAGGAGACAACCATCCCACTCTTTTTCCATCCAAATTTTGAATTAGAATCATATCCCTTAATCAAACCTTATATCATGCATCATTATATCGATGTTATTAGATTAATTTTCAAAAAATCAAGTTTTATTATTATCTTAGTTTTAAAAAAATTATGCAATATTGCACATATTATACTACATACTATATTATATTATATAAGTTTGTCCAATATTGCACAAGGGTACACTAGTATATATATTAATTGAATTTTTTTAGTGCAAGCGGGATTCGAACTCCTGATCTTTTGTTCACTAGGAAAGAGGCTTACCAGTGGACATTTTTATTAGCTTTATAACCAATAAGAACATTAAAAGTATATTCCTCAAGGGAAAAACTAAAGCTAGCTTGATTTTTGAAATCATTTATTACAAAACTCTCTGATGTTTGTTTTCAATCAACTTACCCCTAGGATGACATCATTTTCAATTTTTATAATTTTTTGATATATGAAATGACTAAAATGACTTGTGCAATTTTTAATTTTTAAAGGAAAAAATCAAAATAAAAATAAAAAATCCCATCACCTCATCCTTTTTTGTCTCCTTCCTCCACCCACCTCCTTCGTCAAATCACCTACCTCCAAACACCCCCTTACCACCATGTGTGTGTGTGTGTGATGGTGATGATGTGGTGTTTGGTGGTGAGTGATGGGATGATGGTGGTAGGGCCAGCCCTGAGCTTATATGGGCCTAAGGCGAACTCTAAAAATGGGGCCCCTATCCATAATGAGAGAAAAAATTTTGGTATTTTTTTCGGCAAAGAAATATCTACCAGTTAGCCGACGACACGGGAGGAGGAGGGGGGGGGGGATCTTCTCGGTGGTCGGTGCCGACAAATAGAACATAGATATAACAAAAGTAGCAGCAGCTATAAAGCAGAGGCTCAGGTTTGGAGTTTGGAGTCAGGGTCGGGTTCAGGTTTGTATGGATATTGGAGATAGGTTTTAACAGGAGGTCGGGTTGGTGGTTGGAGATGTCAATGAGGTCGATGGTGATGGAGTTGGAAATGGTTTTCAAATGAAGTTCGGGAGGATTGAGAAGGCAGGAAATGAAGATTATTAGATTTAGGGATTTAAGGACATAGGAAGCAGGCTGCTTAGTTTGGGGATCGGATTCGGGTTTGGGTGATCGGGTCAGTTGACTCGAATCTAGTGATCCACTTACCCTTCAATTTCTTAGTTTGTGTGCCAGTAATGACCGTGTTTTTTTTAAGGCCCCCAAAAAATTTTGGGGTCCCCTAAAAAAAGCCTAAATTGTAATTAGGAGCATGCACAAAATACATAATACATAGGTTTAAACTTTTTTTTTGGGTGGGGGGTTAAAAATGGGCAAAAATCAGAATCCCGATGGTGGCTACCTTTCTTGCCTCTACTATAGGGTCGGCCCTGGATGAAGGTGGGTAGAGGAAGGAGGCATAGAAAAAGGGTTGTGGTTAGGATGTTTTTAGTTATTTTTTCTTTTTCCATTTTTCTTTTTTTTAAAAAAAATTAACATAAGGACATTTTTGTCATTTTATATAATGGATAAACATGAAAAGGGAAAATGACGTCATTTGGACGTAAGTCAATCGTAAACAAACAATATGAGTATTTTTAAATTTTCCCCCAAACCTTGAGGGGTTTCATGATTTTCACCAAAAAATTAAAGTAGTTGTGAGGTGTTTTATATTTAAGGCTGACGGTTGATGGATGTTAAACTTAGCATTTTAAATTGGGTACCAGCTGAATTTTGAACCCAACAAAAATGTAAGAGGAAAAAAACTTTGGGTAATTAACTAAGAGATTGAAAAATATTAATGATAAAAATTTAAGGGTAAATTTCAGTTAACCCTACTTAGTTTTACATGTTTGGCATATAACTATGCCTAACTTTTTTTTGGCACTATACCCTACCGCTGTCAACTTTTTTGGCATTCTGGCCTACTCCGTTATGATGCCGCTAATTTTTGTGTGAAATGTCTAAAATACCCCTATCAGTTCAGTTTAATTACTAACTTATCAGTCCATCATCATCATCATCATCATCATCTTTTTTTCTCCTTCATTAATTTTAATCTCATGATTAGTTTGAATCACACCATTAATTTAAATTTGAATCTCATATTTATTTTTATTCTATAGATTAATTTTAATTTTAATCACATTACAACAACAACAACAACAAAACATTTTTCCCAACTAGTTGGGATCGGTTACATGAATCCTAGTTTTCCATTCTGCTAGGTTTAGCGCAATATATTCTGTAAAATCACAAGATATTATATCTTTTTTTACCGTTTCCACCCAAGTTAGTTTAGATCTTCCTCTACCCCTAACTCTACCCTCAATACTTATCAAATTACTCTTTCTAACGAGGGCACTACTAGGTCTACGTGTGACATGTCCAAACCACTTGAGGTGATTCTCTTTTAACTTATATTGGATTGAAGCTATCTATAGCATGTCTCGTATACACTCGTTTCTAATTCTATCATTCCTTGTTTTACCACACATCCATCTTCGCACCATCATCTCCGTTACACTCATTGTTTGGACATGTTGTTTCTTTGTTGTCCAACACTCTGCTCCATACATCATTGCTGGTCTAACAGCCATCCTATAAAGTTTACCCTTCAACTTCAAAGGTATACATTTGTCACAGAAAATATTACTAGTACTTCTTCACTTAAGCCACCCTGCTTGGACCTTATGTATAACATCTTCACAAATCTGATCTTTTTGTATAATCGAGCCTAAATATCGGAAACGATCTCTCTTAGGTATCTCTTGGCCATCAAGCTTCAGTACTTTCTCAGTTGTGTTTCGAATATCACTAAAATTACACTCCATATACTCTGTTTTAGTTCTGCTTATCCTAAAGCCTTTAACTTCCTAAGTTTCTCTCCATAATTCTAATTTAGCATTGACTCATGCTATAGTCTCGTCCACTAAGATGATGTCATCAGCAAAAAGAATACACCAAGATACCTCAACTTGTATAACTTGCGACAATTCATCCATAACCAAAGTAAAGAGGTAGGAGCTTAAAGCTGAACCTTGGTGTAAACCTACTGTAATAGGAAAATTATTGGTCTCTCCTGTAGTTGTTCTAATTGTGGTCGTTGCCCTTCATACATATCCTTAATTACCTCAATATATCGAATAGTTACTCTTTTATTATTTAATACCCACCATACTATGTCTCTAGGAACTTTATCATATGCTTTTTCTAGACCTATAAAAACCATATGTAGATCTTTCTTATTCTCCCTATATTTTTCCATAAGTCTTCTCAGTACATAAATTGCTTCCATTGTTAACCTCCAGGCATAAACCCAAACTGATTCTCAGACACTTTCGTTTCTTGTCTCTGTTTATGTTCGATTACTATCTCCTAAATTTTCATCGTATGACTTGGTAATTTAATTCATCGGTAGTTTGAGTAACTTTATATATCTCCTTTATTTTTATATATAGGTACTAAAATGCTCTTTCTCCATTCATCGGACATCTTCTTAGTCCTTAAAATTTCATTAAATAATTTTGTTAGCCAACCCACTCCTACATCCCCAAGACACTTCCAAACTTTAATAGGTATATTATCCGGTCCTAAAGCTTTTCCTATTTTCATCCTTCCTAGAGCATTTCGAACCTCCGAGGTCCTAATTCTACGGAAAAACATATGCTCTCGACTCTCCCTCGAGCCCTCTATATTTAAATTGCCCACAACCTTTTCATTTAATAACTTCTCAAAGTAATTTCGTTATCTTTCCTTAATTTCCTCATTTTTACTAAGACTCTTGAATCCTCATTCTTAATACACCTAATTGTATCCAGATCATTTGTTTTTCTATCCCTTTGTTTAGCAACCTTATAAATGTTATTTTCTCCTTCTTTGGCTTCTAATTTTGTGTAAATCATCATAGGCTTTTTCTTTTGCATCTCTTATCGCTTTCTTAACTTCTTTTCTAACGGTCTTATATCTCTCCAAATCCTCTTCATTTCTATTCTTTTGCCATATTTTGAAGGTTGATCTTTTTTCTCTCACAATATTTTGGCGTTCTTCTTGCCACCACCATATTTCTTTATTTAGCAACCAACTACCTTTAGATTTTCCAAGCTTTTCCAATTTTAATCACATTATTTATTTTAATTTTATAATTAAATTATTTTTAATTTTAATTCCTCACCCCCCTCTGACCAACCACCACCACCTCCGACCAACCACCGACCAATCACCTTCTCCCCTATCAATCACCAACACCTTCTCGAATCCCCCTCTCCTCTCTCCGCCTCCGACCAACAATGTAGCGCCCTAAATTTCCAATATGATATCTCAGAAATACGTGGCACAATTTCCAGCATCAATTTCAATTTTAATAGTAAACATAGCCAAAAATACATATAAATTTTTTCTCAACCTTTATTACAGTAGTTCATTACAAAATACAGCGGAAAACAAACACCTTGAATTACAATCTTTTCTTTACAACACATCTTTTAAAATTTTACATAAGCCATAACTTCATTCTAACTCAAGCATCCAAATCCAAAGCTACAAGCAACTACCTGTAAAACATGAGGCTAGAGGTAACCCTAACCCCCAAAATTACAAGGATCATCCATAACGGTGTGAGTGACATAAAAATAAATGCAACATAAATAAAACATAAAGTATAGAGTCATAAACAACATGTATTAACAGTAAGAATAAAATGAAATAAGAAATAACAACAAATAAATAAAATATGAAAACATCAAGTGAAACTAGGCTAAGTGTCAAGTGTAGAAAACAGGGAAACACATGCATAAAACCAAGTCAAGAAAACATCAATACTATATGCTGACTCTCTAATGCATACTTATCGGATTCTATGCATCCCACTCTACATAGGTCCGGTGCAAGCCCTTAACATTTCCACTTGATAGGGTTTAATCCCCCGCTATGCAACTAATCCTACCATGATGACTACTACGAGATATAGATAAACTGTGAGTATTAGTCCATGCCTCGATAATTCCGGAGGTCAATCTCTATCCACAGATAATTCTAGAGACCATTTCACTCACACCTGGGAATCTTCGAGAATACCCCACACTGCAAGCTATGACACCTCATCACACGAATACCACACGAGTGTCGCCTTGACCCCGATAATTTTGGAGATCAATCCCACATCGCAAGTAATTTCGGAGACTATTTCACTCACACCTCGATAATTTCGGGGATTATCTCACATCGCAAGCCATACTGAGGTCCATAACCCATGTTCTCATTTCATTATATCACCATCTAGTGTCTGTCCTTATCTTTTTAAGTTAATTAATTAATTTATGAATCTCCTAGAGTTGGTGTACCCTACCGGACTTAACTCAACAACTGGTCCACAATGTGCCTCAACAGGCCAAAACACAATATCTCAACTGCCGGTATATTAGGGTCCCACACACCCTCTAGAGACTCACACTCAACCACCCAAACTAAACTTTCATTAATCAAAACATTAATAAAACAACTTGAAACATAGGTTCTGTAGAAAAATAGTGTTTAGAATAGTAAATTATAGATTCCAAAACATTTAAAGAAATAACCGTTTAAAAGAACATCGGAATAACTCAAAAAATCAGTCAAAGCTGTAACAATCGACTATAAACAACAATCAGTTGACTGTCAAGAGCAAGAACCCAACACTTCAAGAAAAATAATTCTAAGTAATAACGTTCGACTGTAAAAGTTATCGGTCGACTGTCCAGAGCGAAATTTCAAGTCACTGTAAAAGTCACTATAAAATGAGAAAACACAGCAGCCAGGTAATGACGGTCGACTGTAAAAGTCACTCAGTCATTGTCGACCTGCAGGCTGCAGTTTTTAGTTGTGCACCTTTCAATCGATACAGAATTTTACTTTATGAAAACAAATTCTGTAAAAAGCATATTTCTGATATGATCAAATACAACTTATAGGATATATATATATATATATATATATATATATATATATATATATATATATATATATATAAGGGTCTATAAAACCAATCAAAACCACCTAGATTAATCAAAATAGCAAATTTGTTGATTCTTTTCAAAAAGAAAACAAATTTGTGCATACATCAAAAGTAGAGTTTTTAGGAATCAATTACTCATCGAAATAACTTCGTATTTTATTCCAAACCATATCAATACCAAAATAAGTTGAGATATAGTCAAATCCTTTGAAAACACATAAAGATTCAATTTCTTCAAAAACAATGAAATACGATATTCATGTAAATTGTTTGTGCATGTTTGTGCACCAAGGAAACTTCACAAATCCATCATTTAGAAATCACGATATATCCAGATTTAATCTTAGTATTTGAGAAATCCAAATTCAAAAAAAAAAAAACCTTTCACAAATCACATAATTCCCAATTTAGTTGTATTACATCAAATCCAATTCAATTTATCCCAATTCCAATTCTCAAGACATGATCTCTTAATTCATTAGTCCTCCTCAAACTTCTTCAGACTCAATCACCATTATTAATTCAAGAACATAAACAAATTTAACATTTCCATAATTAAGTTGCGTTCATCCAACTCAATAATAACAAAAATCTCATCTTTAAATCAAATTATGCATAACATCCACCATACTCCAACAAATCAGCATAAATCCAAAAGAAATAGCCTACTCATGATTCATAATAGGTCATTCAACAATCTTAAATCATCCACATGCAATTCTACTCATAAATATCTAGGTTTTCATATGAAGTTCAATTTTTAATTCCCCAATTTATCCAATCCATCATATATATATTCATACCCAAACCCTAGCATATTTTCTAATAGATGAAACACCACATAAAAAGTATTCTAAGAGTTTTTCATTAATACATACAACATTCGAAGAACAAAACAAAACAAATATATCACTCACCTTGTTGAAAGAATCGAACGAACACAAATAGAAAGTAAGAAAAGCCCCTCCTTAGCAAGAAATCCAAGATTTTCTCTTTAGAACTCCAAAATAATAAGAAATAAGAAATCCCTGTATTGTGCAGCAAGACAACGGCTGCACTATACCCTAAATAGTCCGGGATTAAAGATTCTAGGGTTTTTCGAAGACATTTGTAAAATACTCCTTTTTAAATATACCTTTACATAAATAGATCCCCATACTAGGAAATTAGTTAAGACCAATTTAATTGAGTTCAAAAATAAAAAAAGATCCCCCACTAGCATCAGCCGACACTGTAGGAAAATCCCAAAAAATAATTTTGCATTTTCATCCATTCAAATAGCAATTTTGCGAAACGATCATCTTTTATCAAAACTTGTAAAATATATCAAATGTGTTGAAACAAAAGGTAAACTTTTTACTCCTGAATTGACTAGGCATTATATCCAGCCCAAAAATCCGAAAATCTAGAGTTTTCACCCCATTTTGTAATTTTGCACAAAAGTCCTTTTTGAAATATCTGCAAATGGGTCCAACCATTGTCAGAAAAATCTAGAAAAATCACAAATAATATCAAATAATAAATACTGAGTTTCCCCAAAAAAAATTTGGCTTTCGAACTTCCCGAGAAAATATTTGCACGTGTTTTACACGTGTAAGAAGATAAATTTTTAGATAAATATTTATTAAATCACCAAAAAACCATTTTAACTCGTTTAATATTCTCAAAACAATATTTTAAAAATAAGGGGTACTACAAACAACCACCACCACCACCTCTTTTTCCATTCAATCATTCACCTCCTTCTCCTTCCTCAAATCCACCACCCCCCCTCCCCCCACCACCACTGGGTAAATGGGAATTTGGCATCTCTTAAGCCCAACAACCCAAAACAAGTTTTCCTAACTGGGTTGTCATAACAGCCCAATAAGAATGTGTCCAGATTATTTAAAAAATATCTAAACTCATAATTATCCATAAGAGACAGTTCGGAAACCATATCTCTCATTCTGAGGAGAGTTTAAACTCAATTCCCTCACATACTCTTATCTCTTCATGAAGAGGAGATAACTAATTCAATCCAAAAACACCGGGAAGTAGAGATAAATTATTATCTTGAAACAGACCAAATCGACTATAAATACCACCCTACCTCTACCAGAAATAGGTAATCAGTATTTTGCCACCAGAAAACTCTCTTTCTATTCTTGTGTTTTGACTTGAGCATCGGAGGGTCTGTCGCCGTGATCAACCTCGGTGTTTTAGACTTTTGTAGGTCAATCGAAGTAATCATGACATCGACATCAGATCCAACGGTGCAAACAAGTCAGATTCAGCAGTCAATATTGACGAAAGTCAATAAAGGCCAGCGTTTTATTGTTTTTAAGAGAACTCATATCATTCGTTTGCTCCCACATAGAAATTAACTGCAACAAATCAACTCCTTCTATGGGAAACTTCGAAAAGAAATCCAACCAAAACTTCGCTGTTAAAAACAATTTTCAGCCATGCATCCAAAGGTAAAAAGGAAGGAGGCGGTCTCAAGCCGACGAGCCAACCCTCTTCCTCCACCTCCTCCTCATGAGGACATCCTTCCTACTCTTCCAGTGGATCAACATCTTCATCAAGAGTATTCTACCCAGCCTCCCCTAGAGAGGCTCCATCGGGGGGCTCCCAAAGTAGTCAGCACCTTGTATAACAGTTTGAAGAGAACCGGGCATTGGTGTACACCTCCACACTTTTCACGGGGCCCCATGAAGCACCTCAGCCACAACAAGACCGCCGCTTCCTCATAACCTCCAAATAGAAAGAGTCTGCATGCTGGGGCCACTCAAGCGAACCGTGAGCAGGGGAGGGTCTTCCCTATCCATCTCGCCAAGAAGACACAAGGGGCCCTTCTCACCTCACCCAGGAACACAGAAAGGCGTAGGAGAACCCCCTCCTCCAAAGGTCGAAGAAGTCATCATTCCCCAAGGGAAAATAGAAGAACTCCCCCTTGGGGGGGGGACCCTACTCTAACAAGCCGACCAGCTCCCAGGAGAGAAAGAAGGGGATAAGTACCTGTTACCCGGACACGGTTTTGAGAATTCAAAAATGAGATCCTTAAAGCCCTCAACACTGATCCAAGCAGGAGCTGACAAACTGGTGATCGTCGTCTCACTCCTCCTCAATGTGAAGAGTCTCACGGGTCCACTAGATCTGAAAAGCAAGATAACTTCGTCCTTCAATGCCTCCGAAAGATGGAAGATTGCCTTGCACTGTTGAAGTAAGAGGAAGGAAGACATGAAAGGACATACCATCCCTCCAGGACCCCCTTCTCTAGGAAAATCATTAAGACTCCTATTCCGCCCAACTTCAAAATCCCAACCTTCGACTTTTACAACTGGGAGATCGACCCAGTAAACCACTTTGAGAGTTTTAAAACTCTCATGATGATCCACCAAGCATCTGATTCCCTCACCTACAAGACTTTTCCAACAACCTTGAAAGGATCTGCATGGGAGTGGTTCTCTTGTTTCATGCACTTCCTCACTAGCTGCAAGACAGAGAAGACAAGTGCCTCCCTACTTGACTTGAGGAAACAAGAATGGGAGTCCCTTAAAAGCTATGTTTGGAGCTTCACCACTGAGTCTCGTTCAATTCCCTCACTCGACTTGGGTGGGGCCACTGCTACCTTTATATACAATCTGAATCATGACCACCTCAAAGCTTCCCTCATTAAAAAACCTCCTCGGGACATTTCTGACCTCCTTCAATGGGTCGAGAAGTACATCCGAGTGGCAGACATCATTTGGCCCCAAGAGCAGAAGGTACCTGCATCCGGGAACAAACGGAAGAGCACCAATGAAAAAGGACCTAGAAAGATCCAAAAGGATGCCTTAGGCCAACGCCGTCAACCCCCAACGCCACGCTATGAGAAGTACTAGCCTCGTAATGCCAATATCTTTGCTATTCTGTTGGAAGTCGATAAGGAGGGAATCCTCCTCCTCTGACCTCCTCCAAAGATGAACGCCCCAAGCAAGAGAAGGGATAGGAACAAGTGATGTGCTTTCCACAAAGATCATGGGCACCTCACAGATGACTGCCGAGCCCTTAGGGATGAGCGTGAAGGGCTTCTTCGGAGTGGGTACTTCGCCAAGTTTGCTCAAAGAAATGACACCGAACCACCCCTTCAAAGAGAAGCCAATATGCGACCAGCGAAACTAGCCGAATCCCAAGGCTCGGGGTGCATGGAGATATTCCACTCAATTCATGGGAGACCTATAGGGAGATTATCCAACTCCTCAAGGAAAGAATTTTTCTGTGAAGTGAACTCGGTGCACAGTATCCCTCCTCCCAAAGACTCAGGGGTTTTGATCACATTCTCAAACTGAAACCTCGAAGTGGTTCGAACATCTTATTATGATGCACTCGTGATCAGCATATGCATGGAAAACAGTGAATTGCATCGTGTCGCAGTTGATAACGGAAGCTCAGTAAATATTCTATTTCTAAATGTATTTGAGGGCTCAAGCTCAAACGTGATCGCCTCGAACTAGCCGAGTATACCCTCCATGAATTCTTAGGAGCCCCTATTCAGATTGAAGGAATAGTCACCTTTGACGTGATCGTGGGGAAAGCTCCCACCACCCACATAGAAGCACTAGATTTCATAGTAGTCGACATGAAATTTGCCTAGAATATCATCTTTGGTTGCCCGGGGTTAGCATCCCTTCATGCATTTACCTCCACCTACCACATGAAGATGAAATTACCTACGACAACAGGAGTAGGGAACCAAAGGGAGCCAAGAAGCTGCTTGGGCATGTTACACAGCCACAATGGGGGGACTTGGTCCTTTCCCTAGATGCTTTGGAACTCCCTCAAGATAGGGGACAAGCCAGCTCTGAACCCTTAGACGAACTAGCATAAATCCTCTTCTCCCAAGAGGATCAAGCTAAGTGTTTTCGGGTAAGCAAGGTGCTCCCTCATCAGGTCAATGACCATCTCATCACATGCATAAGAGAGAGCCAAGATCTCTTTGCTTAGACAACCACATACATGTCAGGCATATCCAAAGACCTAATTATGCATCGTTTAAGTGTGAACCCAGAAGTCAACCTGTCTAATAGAATCACCGCAAGTTCACCCCAGAGAGGTAGCAAGTAATCAAAGAATAAGTAGAAAAGCTCCTAGCCACCCGCTTCATTCAGGAAGTTAGCTACCCCGAGTGGCTTGCGAATATGGTCATCGTCAAGAAAGCAAATGGTAAGTGGAGAATCTGCATAGACTTCACTGACCTCAACAAAGCATGCCTAAAGGATCCTTTCCCTTTACCAAGCATAGACGCTTTGATTGACGCCACTTCAAGCCATGAGCTTTTAGTTTTTATACACGCCTTTTCTGGACACAACCATATCTGATTGTTCCCTCCCAAAATCTCGAAGACATCCTTCATTACTGATCAAGGGCTATATTGCAAGCAAGTTATGCCCTTCGGGCTAAAGAATGCAGAAGCCACTTATCAGCGCTTGGTAAAACAAGTCTTCAAGGAGTAAATTAGCCGAAACATGGAGGTGTATGTTAATGATATGCTCGTCATGATCCTCAGGAAAGAAGACCATGCGGCCTGTAAAGCCCCTGCTCCTAGCTCAGACAATTTATACAATTTATAAGAGAAATTAGATACTGTGTAGTACAACTGCCCACCACAGGCTGCCTCTCAAAAGATGGTTAACCGAATGGGTGACTTTTGATCATAGGCAATTATATTTATATATTATTTTATTCATTTCTATTCCCGATGTGGGATTATAATTACTTACCATTCCCGTTTCTCTCTCCGAGAAGGATTACATAGCATAGGAGGTCCCACGTCAGCCATAGGCTTTGACGAAGTCAACCACAGCCAAAGCATGCTGTTAACACATCGTGGGCCCCCATGCATCATTCAATTTCATTTTATTTACACAATTGCCATCTTGCATTTTTACTTATAAAAACATCCATTCATTTCAACATATTATATATATATATATATATATATATATATATATATATATATATATATATATAATTTTTAACACGGGGTGTTACACGGCCGACCTCCAGGAAGCCATCAATGTGCTTGGGATGAACAACATGAGGTTGAACCCTTCAAAATGTGCCTTCATGGTCTTATCAGGGAAGTTATTAGAGTTCATGGTAAGCTAGAGAGGCATCGAAACTAAATCTGAGAAGACCAAAGCCATACTCGACATGTCTCCCTCAACTACAGTCAAAAAGGTCCAGAAGCTCACCAGCTGTCTCACCGCTATTGGCTGCTTCATCTCCAAGTCTGGGGAGAAGTGCCTTACTTTCTTCAAAGCTCTTCGGGGAGCAAAGAATTTCGAAGGGGGGGACAACAAGCAGCCTTCGAAGGCCTCAAAGCACACCTTGTCAATCATCTGCTCCTTAGT